>CAJGYO010000014.1:60649126-61849126 GCA_904845875.1 Miscanthus lutarioriparius | reverse complement strand
TGAGCAGCTCTTAGCTCTTTCATTGCTGCTCCTATCGACCTACAAATAAAGCATAGTAAGCAAGATAATATCAACTTGGCATACATCAGGTAGTAAGCACAACTTTGTTCCAGGTAGTAACTTGGCAGCTACTAATCCATTGATCCACCATGTCCAGAAAGGCATAATTTAAAACATGATAACCGTAAACCTGAGTCATATCAACCTGAGCAATAGCAGAATCAGAGGAACGAACAAGACTAGTTCTATTTGGACATTCGATCCCCTAGCTTCTCCTTCCTCACCTGGAGCAAAAGAACAAGAGTAAAAGAACTCGAGAAATATCTCAGATTTATCCATTATTAGCATGACAACTGCAACTTAATTTCTTCTGGAGCTTAATTTAATTCTCTCTCTCTAATGAGAATTGAACTGGCCACAAAACTGGTTGCTTGTACTAGTACAAGCCATCCTAGTTAAGCAACAAACAGAACAAAATATCCCAAGTACCAGCTCATAAGGTGCTAAAGTGCAGAAGTTCTCTAATAGAAACTTGATTCATCACAGCCACTCAAGAGTAGTACAAAACAAAAAAAGTCACAAGGCATAGTTAGGGAAGGGGAGAGCAGCGCGGCACAAGACTGGGGTTCCATATCATCTCAGATCCGCAAATATCACGTATCAAAATGATTGATTAGGTTGATATATGCAAGATATTCAAGATACTGTTTTCATAGCATCTCCAAGCTGCAGGATGCACCCCCAATTTCAGTCCCCTAAAGCTGAAATATTTTTGAATGTGTCACCTCAGTTTTCCCATCTGAAACAATGTAACAAAAAAGCCTGAGAGAAGGAACTCACTTGGAACAAAGAGGCATGTCTATTTTACATTTTACATGGTATTAAATCTGCACCTTTGGATGGTCCTCACGTCCCCTGAACAAGGCAATTGGTTGTACCATGAAATCTGCGACATGGAACAAATAAACAATCTAATCAAGTAGAGATGGTTGTAAAATATTGTTCAAATAGTAGAGCATGAAAATAATAACCTATATGGAAGCAGATCAATGAGGTAACAGAAACAGCTATTTACATGGCGAAACTATACATGGCCAAGGAAGAACTCTAAGTAGGAAACCAGGTAGGCAATTCATGTGTGCTTACAAATATTTGTTTTTTTGGTTATGTTCCTCGCCATTCATGTGTGCTTGCAAATATTTGTTTTAAATCGGTAAGCACGTACATTGGTAAACCAGGTAGGCAATTTGTGAATAGCGAGAACTAAAAATAAAATTGCAATCTAAGAATGCAGGCTGCGAAGCTAGCACTCATAGAGAAACAACTAACTAATAAGATCAGGGTAGGTTACTAAAGTGTAGAGCCGATCTTTTGGGAGTCCACTAACACAGTCAGTGAACTATATGGAACAAGGCAATCCGTCAAATTGAAATTGGCCGCTGAACATATAATATCTCCATGAAGCGAGCTAACAAACTGATTTAATTAGAGGAAAAGATAATCATAACCCACATCAGAGCATCTTAAATTGCTATGTCTACCTAAATGGAAAGAAAACTCACAAAATATTCCATCAATATTGGACTAAATCATTGCTTATATGCAATTATGGAGACACATTAGGAAAAGTATCCATGAATTAGTTCTTCCAAAATCTAACAACAAGCGGCACTACATGGAGCTGTTGAACACTGCAAGGTTTTATCAAAGAGCCCATTTTGACAATAGACTAGGCCACCAGTGTCGTGCTAGCATGCAGCCCCGCCGGATGTCTGCAAGAGGAAACAACGAAGATTGCACCTAGGCAAAAGCGATGGGCTAGGGTTTTGTGGAACGCCGCTGCAAAGTCCAGGCCCTCTAGGACGAGGACCAGCAGTATGCCCGCTCGGTGCGCCGCCAAATCTGGAGAGAGGGAGCCGGGGTCCTAGAGCACAGGAGCTAGGGTTTCGTGGAGCACAAGAACCGACGCGGACCGGCGGGAGGAGGCAGCACCGGTGAGCAGGCACGGCGCCGGCCACCGGCGAAGCCCAGCCGCGCTGCGCTATGGCCGGGGACGGCCACCGTGGGCGGATCTGGGGCGACACGGGGCAAGGAGGGGAGGGGCCGGGGCCGGCCGCTGGCAGGAGGAGAGGAGGGGAGGGGCCGACCGCTGGCGGGAGGAGAGGAGGCGGTGGATCCGGGGCAGATCCAGGGAAAGGAGGGGAGGGGCCGGGGCCGGCCGTCGGCGGGAGGAGAGGAGGCGGCGGATCCGGGGCGGCGCGGGGCAAGGAGGGGAGGGGCCGGGGCCGGCCGCCGGCAGGAGGTAGTGAGAGGGACGGGGGCAGGGAGAGGAGGGCCGAGCAGGCGAGTCTGCGAGTGCGTGCGTGCGAGGGTGTTTGGGGGCGGCGGCCGGCGGGTTAGGGTTAGGACTTCTTTGTTTTTTTATTTATCCTATAAGTGCATATATTTTTCTGTGCGTGCATATATTTTTTCTGTGCGTTTTTAAAGAACCAACAGAATAAATTGCATTTTTCTGTGAGTGTTGATTTTTCTGTGTGTGTATTGTCACGGACAGAAAAATCATACAATTATTCTGTGGGTTTTCGTATTTTTCTGTCGGGATATTTTGGAACCGACAGAATAATCGTAAATTTTCTGTGCGTACCGAAAAAAACGCACAGAAAAATTCATCACCCACAGAGCAATTCGAGTTTCCAGTAGTGGGCGTATCAAGGCAGCCGACACATCACGACACCATAACAATCAGGAGAGCCGCGCGGTTGCGTACGCCTGTGGCAAAGGAGTTGATCTAATACGTGCCACCAACGGAGGGCTGTGCCATGAGGTGGCATAGGAAGCGACTAAAGAGGCAGCCACATCTGGCACCAGAGCAAGGCGAGGATGACACAAGGACCAGGAGGAATACGAACGGCTGCGGCGGGTAGTAGGCGTGATGGAGAGGGAGGAAGGCAGGCCGCCGCGCTTGGACCCGGTGGAGATACCGGCCGGCGAGCGCCCAGACGCCGGAGGCGGCGCGATGGAACACGGTCACAACGCTGTGGTGATTCTGCATGACTGGTTCTGGAGAAACGAGTGGACGAGCAGATAGGATAGGATAGGAGGGGGTCGTTGGGTTCGCGGCCCACCAAAAGCAGGTCTGGATGGACGGACGCCCTACATGAAGTATTACCGTTGGAATAAACTCCTTATGGTTCTTCGTGTATATACACTTGCATTGTTTGAGTAACACTACTACGGAATTAACATTCACTACGGGTTATTTGACTTCAACCGACACTGATAACACAACTAATAGTGATTGGTGGACTATCATTACCGGTTCGTGGCGTGAACCAGTAGTTATAGACATGATAATATCATTTTGACTTTAAAGTCGTCCTAACCGATGTACTAAGGTTAGGTTGGCTGATTTCTTGAATCGGCCTTCTTCCTTGATCCTGTTTTGTTTGTCAGTTTTGAAACCATCAGTTAAAAACATACGGACGTATAGGACCGAGCAGTTTGCACGTGCCTTCAGGTGGTACACCATGCCCATAAGATACATAAGTGTATGGATCCTCAAAGCCATCTAGCTCACTAATTTGATCATCATCAATCAAATCAAGTATGTTATTGAAATGCAGAATGCTCATGACGGGGTTAGAATATCTAGGAACTGTTACTAAAGCATTAGTCGCCGTGACACCAGCAGGACAAAGCAGTCTCTCCCTTAAAGAAGTTCATCGGCATGCCAAACAGAGGATCCGTGATCCTTGCTCTTAGGTATGGCAAGTGTACTATCCACAGTTTTTTTAAGGCTAGTATCGTGTTGCATACCTAAAAAAATTATTCATCATCACGATCTGCCATCATTGTATTAAGTTGCTCTATGGTAACAGTAGCAGATGCGTTACTCACAGGCAGTGTTATCTTGGGTTCAGCGGTAGTTGAAGTAGAAGGATCTTGAGCTGTTTTGCCGCCCCTCGCCAATGTAGCTAATAGCTCGCAAGAGCGGCTTGTAGGTTAGCAGCATTCTTCTCCTCTGGGAGCTGATCAGTGGTCGTATGATTGACGATGTTGTCTCGATTGAATGGATATCACTCTCCTTCTTGCCGTGTTGTTTAGACATGTTCGTAGATTGATATTCTTTTCTCCCAGCAAAGTCGTCAAAAAGTATATTGACACCGATTTGGATCACACACCAATAAGAGCTAGCATGTCAAGTCGCAGACGGCCTATCACGCAGCAAGGACGCCCGAGATCAGCCGACCAGCATATCGGTAGAGCCGATCAGATGCCTGTTCTTTGTCTGAAAAACTCGGGAACATCTTTCAAATAAAAAGTTGTCAACTACAAAGCTGCATAACTTTTTAAGATCTATAACTTTTATTTTGATCATCTCTTCATCTGAGATGGTTTGAAAAATTCAAATTTTAAATGCAAATTTTAGTATTCAGCACCCATTTGTAGGGGCGCCTCTAGATACAGCCGCCCCTACAAATCAATTTGTGGGACCGGCTGGATCTAAAGCCACCCCAACAAATAGGGCTATTTGTAGGGATGGCTGAAAATACCAGTAGCTCCTGCAAATGCATTATTTGTAGTGGCAGCTCGTTTTGGGAACTATTTGTATGTTCGGCTCGATATTGAGCCGCCCCTAAAAACAGGAGGCGTTGCTACAAAATCTTGTTGTAGTAGTGTACATCCACTGCAAAATGAGTAGGTAGGGACGTAAGTCGCAGTTTAAAGGAAATTGCTAGTGCCTGGACGTCCGATGGGATAGGATTACGTTGGACAGTAACCTGGGCACACCCACCGAATGCCTAGCAGAATGGCGCATCAGAAAACGCCATCGTGCGACCTCGGCTTTGGTCGTTTGCCACCCGTCCGCGCCTGCCACTGCGCCGTTTGATGCTGCTCACGCGCGTCCGTCCCCGTCCACCTTGTCCTGCCCCGCATGCGTACCCCGCCGCCATCCGCCTCGCCCCGTCCAGCTCCCACCGCTCCTTCTCCCTGACCCCTTCTCTCTCTGTGTGCAAGCAGGACCCGGGAGCCGAGATGAGGACGAGCACGCCCCGTCCGCAGGACCCTAGGCACGCCGCGCGCCCCATCCGCCGGCCCCCGGCGCCCGAGCCGTGACCCCATGACTCTCTGAACATACCTCTGAAACACAAAACATTTGCAATATGAAACTTTTGAATGCAACATACATCGTCTGAAGCAGATGAAACATTTGGAACATGTGCGTAAAACATATGTAACATCCAGGTAAAACACTTGCAACTTCTAGGAGTGCAGTAGCTTTTACTTTCTCCATTTTGGTGGCACATTTGGAAGGAACATAATAGAAGAATTTTCCAACAAAAGTCCAAACACCCCGTGGAAGTCGCTTCTCTATGGAAGGATGACATCTCCCAGTACAATTTGGCAATGCATTCCTATTCTCGCTCCAGTGCAGTAGCTTTTTACTTTCTCCGTTTTTTGTGGTTAGTTGTTCCTTTTGCCGAGCTGGGGTCTAGTGGTGTGCTTTGTTGTCTTTTTTTCTTTCTTCTAGGAGTTGTTAGGGGCTTGCTGTTGTGTTTTGGCATTTCTTTCGACACTGGCTGAGGCTTGTGGCTAGTTGTTTCTTTGTACTTTGTTTTCTCTTTTTCCTCATCTAATAAAAACTGCGTCAAATCTCTTAACGTCCTTTCAAACAAAATACTTGCAACATGTAAACACTTATTGCAACATAAGACTGAAACAACTGAAACATTTTGAACATATTCTGGCAACATATGTGTGTAACATGTGCAACATCCAGATAAAAAACGCTTGCAACATACGCCTGAAATAGATGGTACATTTTGAACAAATGCATGCAACATGCCTCTAAAATACTTGCAACATATGCAACATTCCGGTCTACTTTTGCAACATCCATATGAAACATTTACAACATATCTATGATAACATTTAAAACACTTGAAACATACATTTCCAAGATAGGAGGTTGAGGCCAGGGCCGGTTGATTCCGGCCTCGGAGTGAGCTCCACTAGCACGGACTACACTCGTGGCTGCCCTTCGCTCAATGGGGACCGACATGAGGCGTGCGATGGCACCTCCAGCACTAGCAGAGGCAGACGACGCGGATAGCGCGGGTGGGACTACGGGAGCGAGAGCGAGAGGTGCGTGTGGGGCATGCGACGGGCAGGAACGAGGAGCGAGTAGTGCAGGATGAGGCGCGCGGGGAGAGATGGCTGTTGCTGCGAATGCAGAGTGGGGCAGGCCGCATGCTGATGGCTGCACAGGGCTGTGAAGCGTGTGATGGGCGAGCGAGTAGGAAGATATTTTTGAAAGAGACATGGGAGACGTAAAGAGGAGGCAGGTTTGTTGGGCTGATAGCACGTACGGGCCTAGAAGTGGCGTCTGATCGGACGGATGCCCGAACCTGAGCGTTACCGATGGAGAAAGTGCTACATGCAGTTCATTAAACGCATGAGAACAACCAGCCCAAAGCCTTTGCCAGATTCTTTACCAGTTTTAAATGGATATGGTATGGTAAGGGAATCATACTTGCCTAGTCTTTACCCGCTTTTTTTTGTGGACACGCTTTTCAATTCTTCCTAGTGAGGTTGTCAGTGTCACGGCTTGCAGCTTTGCATTGTGGATGCTTCGAGTTGAAATCGATGAGACGGTGATGGCACGAAGCCAAGAATTGACTCCACTACTCTCTCAAGGTGGAATGCCATTTTTAGAGAACATAGACTCCCCTCGATGAGATTATAGTCAAATTATACTATTAAAAACGATTTAGAGGACACCTCCTTTTATTTTCAAAGATGGGCAACAAGTATTTGTCTCCACCTAAAATGCCTAGCCATTTTCACATACGGTCAGATTATTTACGTAGATACTCAATAAACTCTCACCTTCTAAAATTAATTAACAGAAATGACAGACTTAAGAGGTCAGTCTATAGAAATAATAAGGAAAATTTTAAAAGACAGACCTCTTAAGTGGTCCACCTCTATAAGTGGACTGCAACCCATTAAATCAAAGCCATCACACTGTTAACCCTAACCGGCCCTCATTTGCGAACAACCCCCCCACCCTATCTCCCCTCACTCTCTTGATATGCCTGCGCTTCCTCATCCTGATCCATTGTCAACTCCATGCCCATACCTCCCCACCTTGTTCACTGCCCTCAACCCACCCTAGTGGCTACCTCTTCCTACGGCACAGTGGCCCCGTCTATGGCAAGTAGATCGAGCCACTGGAACGCCCCTCCTTCCCAGCGGCACCCCCTCCCTCGAGGGCCCATGCTTGGCTAGGATATAGAGTGACAACACAACATGTAGGCCTCCATGCGGTGACCCCTACCCAACGCACGGCTGAAATCTAGAGTGGCGACACGAGCGAGCGGCCCTCGGCGCCATGAACCAAAGTGGTAGAAGTCTTTAATTTCAAAATATATATCATAATATATACATTTCATTATTCTAGTATTAGTTTATATTAGTATTTGCATGTGTATTTGTAAGATATTTCTGTTTATTTTCTACAATAGCTGAGTGAATAGTTTGAATAAAAATTAAAAGATGTTGCTTTTACGTTATATTTCACCGTGGCATATATTTCGATAATTTGAATGTAAACTTATCGTGGTTACTTTGCATTATATGTCAACTGAGATGCGTAATTTATAAAAATATTAAGGGGCTATTTATTTTTTGTAATGGCAGAGGTGTGTAATTTAGATACAAACTTAAGGGCTTAATTTTGAATTATCTTTCATAATATGTTTATCTACTATAAATAGTGGAATATATCATTATGTTTACTTTTAACTTCACAATGGTAGATGTCTATAATTTAAAAATATTTATAATATATTTTATAGATATTTAATTATTTAGCAATAGTTTGTATTAGTATTTACATGTAGATTTGATACATATTTTGTTTATTTTTTACAACACCTGAGTGGATAGTTTTAAAAAGGTTGCTTTATGTTATCTATGGTTAATTTGAATGTAAACTTATTCGTTACTTTGCATTATTTTTTATAATGGCGGAATGTGTCATTTAATAAAAAATATTAAGGGGTTATTTAAGTTATCTTTTATAATAGCAAAGGTGTGTAATTTAGATAGAAATTTACGAGGTTAGTTTTGAACTATCTTTCATAATGATAGCTAGGGTAATTTAGATACAAAATTTAGAGTTTATTATCTTTCATAATGAATGTTTGTTAATTAGATACAATATATATGAGGTTATTTTGAACTATTTTTATAATTATGGAGGTGAGTAATTTAGATGCAAAATTAGGTGGTTATTTTATGTGTTTTATCATAATGGGAGAGAAAGATAATTTTTATATAAAAGAATAGATTTAATGGCTATTATTGAAGATGATGATTAGAGTATTTAAAACTTCAGATGTTTTTGTTTGTTATAAAAATTTCTAGGTTTCTTCGAAAAGCTAACGACAAGAACATGTCATGCATATATTGATAGAGAAGGAACCAAATACATTAAAAAGAAAAGAAATAAAAAAAACCACAACACACATGCAGATGACAACAAAACCACCGCCAAAATAAAATAACACCAACCCACCAAGGCAATGGCCGTTAAATGCCACCGTAAACTAGTAGAAATCTCCACTTCTATGACGATTTTCTTACACTAGTAGAAATCTCCACTTCTATGACGATTTTCTTAATGGTGGATCCAAAATCGTCATAGAAGATCGCTTTTTATGATGAATATTTCTGTTTCGTCATAGATCAGTAGTGACGATCCTACAACCCTCCCTTTTTATGACGAAATCAGGCATCGTCACAAAGATCATCATAGAAGAGCGAAGGGTTTTGTCATTGATCACTTGCATGACTCATCTGTGATGATCTCCTTTACAACTATGTCGAACAGAGCTTCGTCATTGAACTAATTGTACATCTGTGACGAATCGTCATAGATCAGTGGTGACGATCCTGCAACCCTCCCTTTTTATGATGAAATCAGGCATTGTCACAAAGATCGTCATAGAAGAGCGTAGGGTTTTATCACAGATCACTTGCATGACTCATCTGTGACGATCTCCTTTACAACTATGATGAACAGAGCTTCGTCATTGAACTAATTGCACATCTATGATGAACAATATTAGATCTATAACGAACGGCTCCATTATAGATCTCCACACAATATTTTCTCCATTCAACATGTACCTGTGGGACCTATAGTTACTCATCCGTGATGCTTGCAATTCATCATAAAAGTCTCCGCTTGATCCTTTCTCCATGCGACATGTACCTCTAGGACACTTCTCCATCCAACGTGTACCTGTGGGACCTGTAGTTATTCATCCGTGATGCTTTCAATTCGTCATAAAAGTCTCCGCTCAGTCCTTTCTTCGTCCAACGTGTACCTACGGGACCCTTCAGCATCCGACCTATGGTACCCGACGGCTTACGTGTCACGTGTACCTGTGGGACCGTTCTCCATCTCCATTCAACCTGTGGGACCCAACGGCTTGCGTGCCACGTGTACCCATGGGACCATACAACCTGTGGGACCCAATGGCTCATGTGTCACTTATTCCTGTGGGACCTTTCTCCATCTCCATCTGACCTGTGAGACCCGATGGCTTGCGTGTCACTTGTACCTTTTGTGCTGCCGGGTCTAATAAATTCAAAAAAACCTCAATGCCTAGGAGTCGAACCCAGGACCTAGAGGAAGGAACGCACGGTCTTTACCATTGCGCTAGATGCCTGGTTGTATTGACATGTCTTTGGAGTCAATATAGTATTATATTCTCGGTGTGGATTGCCTACAGGTTGACCTATATTAGATATTTCCCCTTCAAGTGGAAATAAATCTGTGCCCATTAGACTAGCGGCGGCGGCGGCGGATCCCCAGTGAGCTGTGGTGGCTCCGGCGTCCTTTTGGAGACTAGGTGGCGGGGCTTGCTGGTGGAGCGTGGTGGCATTGGCATCTATGTCCGTAGGTCTCCTTTCTCACCTTTTCCTATTTGCTACACTGTTTTGGTCCTTGCTTGAACATAAGGTATACAAGAAATATTCTAGCATTGGAGATCTGATTAGGCCAATGATATGATGATGAAAAGAACTAGGAGGTGGCATTGGTTGGTTTTCTGCTGATGTCTTGGTTTTCTGCATATGTTTAGTTTTGTTACTGTAAATGCCTGTGTGGAACTAAGCCTGTTAATTGACTATGTTGGTGTCGAGGGGCTGATGGATCATACCGCTATGTCGTATGCAATCTGGCAACCAAGAAGTTCAAGGAACTGCCACCTAGCATCCATTCTATTGGTGAGGCTCAATTGGGGTTCGATCCGAAAGCCTCCTCGCACTTCCACGTGATTAAATATATAGAAGAGGAGTAGGATGACGAGTGCAAGGGTGTGGATATCAACTCATCTAAAACTGCAGCATAGACCTGTAAGAAATCTAAATGGGGACCAAATACATGTGTGACAATTAGGAGATCAGAAGAAATGAGATCATTAGAAACTATGTATCTTAATGGTTGTCTGCACATTATGGGATACTCGGGGTTTTATCCTCAGATACTTGCTGTGGATATGGAGGGAGAGACATGGAGGAAAATTCCTTGCCTGCGTGGTTCTTCACCCTCCATCCAGCAAGCTCAGGGTCACTTGTGTGTATGTACTGTTCATGGTTGTAATATGTCCAAACTTTTAATCTGGATCCTTGAAGACTATGGTACCAATAAATAGACATCGAAGCATACTGTCAGCATTCTCAAGGTGTTTGCACAGACTAACATTGAATTTAGTAATTACTCGTACAACGATGTTAATGAGTACTCCTACTTAACGGTTCACCCAGAATGGAATTTGTTTCTCTTTGTTGGGGTTGGGGTGGAAAATGACATTGTCGCATATAACATGGACAGCAGAAAAGTTCATGTCATCACTACACGTTACAGTCAGTTTTTGAAACGTGTCATCCTGCTAGAAATCAACAGTGGACCTTACTATCTTCCCTATGTTCCCTTGTTCTTAGAGTTGGAGTCATTAGCAGAGGAGTAAATAATGTTCCATGATGTATCTCTCTGTCATGACATGTTTAAATGGATCAGTGTTGTTTGATTATATTGTGTATGGACATGTTAATTTCCTCTTGGATGGATATTGTCATTATTTTGCAACAATTTTAACTTGTTTGTAATGTAAGCTAAGGTCTGTGCAGTGTGTCAGACGTGTTCAAACCTACAGAGGTTAGACTTTCTTGCATGTGTAGTAACATTTCAACACCAATGGCTCCTCTTTGTTCCTAAAAAATAAAAAACACCAATGGCTCCTCTGTACTAGTGATATATTAACCGCCGCGATCTCTTCCGCAAGTCCGCTTGTTTTCCTTCCTTCCCTGAGCCCTTCCATTCCCACTGTAGATCTAAAATTGCTAGGAACGTGCGGTTGCCTTCTCCAAACCTACTTCACTCTTTGATTAAAAAAAACTGCTTCACTCTTAGCCACCGCCATGGTGAAGGGCAAGCCTTCTATGAAGGACGCACGGGAGGGGGATGACGCTATGCCCGTGGTGAATCAAGATGAATCTCTGATGGATGCCTTTAGATATAGAGACGATTGAGCCGTTGGCATCATGAGTAAGGCTTTCTTGAAGATCAGGCATGTGCTATAGAACACCGGTCTGGGCACCCTCAACCTGCCTTAGGAGGAAAAGGTGAGCAGTTATGTCTTCATTTTTCACCAACTCACTGATGTCCTAGAAGAACTGCCAGCCTACTTGAACAAGAATCATGTGGACAACGCGAAGTACATCCACGCCTGCTACCAGAGCTAGATAGATGGCTTCGACACTAGCGTCGTGACATAGGGAATCAACACCACCCACAACACCGAGAAGCACTGGCGCAACCTGGTTCGTGCCGATGCTGAGCAGGTGGCCAACCGCATCATCGTTGGGAAGGATGATGACGACGTTGATACCAATGAGGAGGACGACGACTAGGATAGTGATACCAATGACAAGTAGAGGAGTAAATAAAGTTCCATTTGATGTATCTCACATTGCATTTGATGTATCTTCTTTATATTGGGAGTACGGAGGGAGTATATGTTGTTACTCTTTCCTTATGTTGTTACTCTTTCTTATGTATCTTCCCTTGCATTTTATGTCGGGCGCGTTCAAATGTATAGAGGTTTTGATTTATGAAGTCTTATTTGCATGTCTGTGTTTACTATATTGTTGAACTTTGTATTATTTGCATGTCATTTGGTAGCCGGTTTCTAGCCGCTATTGGTTTGTTTTGCTTGCAGGTTTCTTTCTGGTTCCCTTTCTGATCTGTAGTTATGGTAAACATGCATAACAAAATTCATCCGATCAAGTCTCGCGTCGATGTAATGCCTAACGGAGGAGCCACATAGCTATTCAAATTTTACAGCACATGCAAGAAAGTCTAAGCATCATAAATCTGACCGGGCCGGACACATCTCACGTTATACAAGGAAACCTATTTCATACGAATATATTCGTTGGATTCCTAAAGAAACAAATAAAATTTAGAATCTTTGAGGGAAGGGGGACACTCCTCCCATATAGACTTTGCGTGGTTGCCAAGAGTGAAGTGGATGCATAGGAAAGCTAGACACAAGAAGTGCATCTTCGAAGAAGAGCTTTTGACCACCCTGACACGCTTGAGACTTGAAAGCCTGGTGCGGCTGTGAAGAGGGCTCACAGCAGTCGAGGGGCAGTCAGGCAGTTAGCTAGCTAGAGATGGCTATACAATGGGAGTGAGGCCAGGCTTTGTACACACAGGGACGCCGAGGCTAGAACAAGCTTCCGACGTGACCGCATGAGGTTCATCATTACTAGTATCCAAGTAGTGAATATTTTAGATGGTCGGACCTTTTGTGATTCGACAAAGTATACAGTGCACTCCAATCCAAGCAGTCGCAGGCTCGCAGCAGCTGAGGGGCAGCAGCTGCTAGGGAAGGCTACATGGTTTCATATGTTCTGATCGACTACACTCCCTAGGCTGTGGTTGACGCTGCCGCTTTTATTAGGCACCCACGGGTTTTAGAAAAAGTCCATATTATTAGGCGTATCCTAGAAACAAGGCTACAATTAACTCCCGATGGAAGCCGATCTCGTCTCTGGTTCATTCCAATTAAATGCTGCTTGCATACATTCATGGAAGCTAGGGAGATGGCTCCAATAGAGGCTTGGACGTGATATTTTTAATTAATATAATTTCATAGTCTTCCTCCATTCCTTGGTATCTAAAATTTCATCCCGTGCTCCTAACAAACTGGCCCGGAGGCAGTATGAACAAATGCACTCAATTTTCTATGACTTTCAAATGTACAGACGACACTATATACTGTCCTACGAGATGAAATGCACAGCGAGCGGACTTTCTTACGTGTGTAGTAAAAAATGTGAATAGAAAGAAATGTGCAGATCAGAAAGAGAACAAGAAAACTCCACATTTCTCGGTAATCTGACCATCTCGTCCACCCAGTCACCCGCCCAACTAGTAATCTGAATCGTGTCATCGTTGGAATTCCCACGCCAGTTCACATACAGTATTTAAAACTCCTACTGTAACCCCCACTCGGCTGCCTTCCCCGCCTCCTCTTGAATCACACTGTAGCTCCATCCACACCGCTGACGAGCCCTTGGTTGGCCTCCTCACCCTCCACATCATGCGACATTGATGCCGGCAATCATGGCGGTGAGGTGGCACCCCACGTCATGTTTGCTGGTGCTCCCTGACTAGCTGGCCATTGAGATCGCCGGCCACCTCGCTGCGACCTCGGAGCGGCCCATGGACGACCTCCGTAGCCTATGGGCGACCTGGTTGTCCACGCACCGCATCTGCGGTAACCTTGCCATCAGTCGGTGCGTGGCACTGGACTAGTGCAAACGTGGGCTAGGGTGGGACAATGTCGGCAACTACTATGCCCTCCTTTCTAGCCTGACCCAACTTAGTAACCTAGAGGCTTGCTTCCTCACCGGGATACTTATGGTATTCGAGGAAACCCATAGGCCCCGGCCATGCCTCGATGATCTTGCCCACGCTGTCGATGGTGGGCACAATCTAGCGGCCTATCTAGTCGCCATATTGCTCTATAGGCATAATGGCGATGCCCACAACGACGACACTGCGAGGCGGTACATGAGACGAGTCAAGGGAGAGGAAGAATCGTGGGTAGCGGCGGCGGGCGGTGGTGATGGACCAATGAGTAGGTGGCTACACAACAAGGGGGTGTGTTGTGCCGTCGCGAGGCCACCGCCGAGGTGATCCGTGAAATGAGGTGGGCCTGGGGCAAGTTGTCATTGCCGCCGCTAGCACAGGTGCGCGGCGATCTTCTGTGCGTAGGTGGCGCTTGTGGCGATGCAGATGGATGGGAAGGAAGGGCTATGTATTGCCACCTATGCAAGGAAGATCACCACATACTTACGCCGGTGGCAGCAGTGACAACTGTCACCACATCGTATTGTAGATCACCTTGATGGCCAGGCGACGGCACAGCACACACCCCTTGTTGCTTAGCCACCTACTCGTTGGTCCGCCTCCGCTGCCCTCCATCGCCCGTGATTCTTCCTCGCCCTCGACCCATCTCATGCACCGCCTCGCAGTGTCATCGTCGATGGCACCGCCATTGTGCCTATATAGCAATATGATGACCAGATGGGCCGCTAGATTGTGCCCGCTATTGGCGGCGCCGGTGAGATCGTTGGGGCATGGCTTGGGGCTGCGTTTTTCCATGAATATGATTTGTGTCCCGATGAGGAACCAAGCCTCTAGGTTGTTGACATGGGTTAGGCTAGCAAGGAGGGCGTAGTAGTTGACGGGGTTAGCCCCCGTCCTCCCGCGTCTGACCCGATCTAGTGCACTTTTGGTCTATTTCGAAAGGCCTCATGTACCCTGATAAATATTAGGAATTAGGAATCAATATAATGGTAGTTTTAATTATTTTTAGTGCTTTTAATGTATTTTGGAATGTGCTTTTGATGAGGGCACATAGGTAATGGCTTTCTTTGAACAGTGAACAACATTGCAATGAAATGAACAAACTGATATAAACACTGAACAAACACAGAATAAACAAGCGCACTGCCAATTATAGATTGAGATACATCAGCATTATTGACATCCAGATACATACCGCAATTAACTAAGTTCAAACTATCACCTAACTCATCTTGTTGCCCTTCCGGTTCTACACCATTTTTTGCATGTCCGGCCTGTGGCAAAATGAGGGGGCGGACTGTCCTTTGGTTGTTGATTTTGCATGTCCAAGATAAAAGGGCTGAGTGGACACCTAAGATATGGTATAGCCTCGTCTAATACAACATGGCCGGACTGTGCTTTGGTGGCATAAAAGATTAGGCACCTATTCCTGGGTTGGTTTTGCAACGCTAGGCATGGCTACATGCAAAATATGAGGAGAGCAGTGCTACTAAAAAGATAACATAACATCAAACCAGACTTCATATATACATGTGGAGTACAACAATGATACGAGTTCAGACTACATAACCATGCCTTCATCGACCATAATAAGAGTAGAAACTTGCCACACTAGTCATACAACTACTACATAAACATACTAGTTCTAACTACAGATGATTAACATGACTTTATAGTAGTAATGAGCACCAGGTAGCATACTCATCCTAACTACAAATGTTTACATGACTTGATAATACTAATTAATTCAATGAGTGGTGCCATCCCATACTCTAAGCAACTCATGCAACAAGGGTACCAACAGGCATGATCAAAATCCAACACCTATAAGGTAAACCTGCCTTGGTTGAATCCAGCAAACCTCTCCGCCACGTCAAACCGGAGAATCACTTCACCCGCTCCCACCGTGGGGCGTCGGGAGCCAATTCGATGAAGGCGACCTAGACCATGATGGAGCCACCTCTGTAGAGCCCTCGGACATGTCCTCGGCGAATGGCGAGCGGGGCTACGATGTTGCAGGAGACCTACTCCCGCCTTGGGGTGCCGGGAGCAGATTCGATGGTGCCACCGATGACGGTGAGGTGGACCGCACCGGTAGCAGTGATGGCGAGCGAACCACTGGTGCCGATGGTGTCAATGTTGTTGTTGTGGGCCATGGGGAGACCATTGCCAACCTAGGGGATGACGTATGGGACCGCGATGGTTCCTGCGACGATGGCGAGGTGGGCTGCACCGGGAGCGGCGGTGGCGAGCGAACCACCAGTGCTGGTGGCATCAACGTTGTCGTCGTAGGTGACTAGGAGACAAATGGCAGCCTAGGAGATGGCATGCGGGAGCGCGATGAGTACCAATAGTGAAGAAGGGTATGAATAGGCATTGAAGCGGGGTACGCTAGTGCATTGGAGGAAGCATGGACCGGAGCCCGACCACAGTTCCTCGAGGTGGACCTAGAGCGCTTCATGGGCATAACCTTCATGGGAACCGATGGAGAGGCGGATGTGGGGACTTTGCGAGGCCAGGGCTTTTGGCAATGCAAGGGGGAGTGAGTCCAGGCTTTGTACACACAAGGATGCCAGGGCTGGAGTAGGCTTCTGACGTGACCGCATGACGTTCATCATTACTAGTACTATCCGAGTAGTGAATATTTTAGATGGTCAGACCTTCTATCAACCAGTGAAGTATATAGTGCAGTCCATTCTAAGCAGTCGTAGGCTCACGACAGTCGGGGGCAGTAGCTAGCTAGGGTGGCTACATGGTTTCATAGGTTCTGATCATCTAGACACCCTTGGCTATGTTTGAAGCTGCTACAGACAGTGTAGCTCCTGTTTATAGCACAGCCGATCAGGCAAAAGTTCTATTCATAGCTGAGTACAAGAGTTACATGTCTGGCCCATTCAAATTTACGCTGCTCGGACTATCAGGCGAACATATGGTTTACAAGAAATAGGTAAATGTCATTTTGTCTAATATCATAGAGGGACATGGTTAGAGGAAAAGTTGTGAGCGAGAAGGTTGGGAAAATGTAAACGGGTAAGGGAAGGGGGAGCCAGAAGGTAGGCGATTGATGCAATGCTATTAGGTGAGGGAAGGGAATGAGAGTGAAGCAAATGCGGCAGGAAAGCTGGACACAAGAAGTGAATTGAGAGAAAGAGCTTTTGACCACCATGACATGCTTGACACCTGAATGCTTGGTGCGGTTGCGATAGGTCTTTTCTATACTTATTTCACTCCAATCCAAGCAGTCACAGCAGTCGAGGGGCAAACTGATTGCTACTCTGTATGACACTTTATTATGTCCTATTAGATCAAATACTCAGCGGACAGACTTTCTTGCGTTCGTAGTAAAAGTCAACAGCTATGGCTCCTCCATTCTGCATTAGATCAAGGCGAGACTTGTTCAGATGAACTCCTTGCTCCATGGTTGTTTCAATGTCAACAAATTTTAAATTTTATCAAAGACATGAGTTGGCCTCAACAGAGATCAAAGGAACTCATGAATGTTTAGCATGTCATAGATCAGATCAAAGACAACTAGAAAGCAATCTATAGCGAAAAACAATCAACAAGGGCTACAAACCAGCTACAAAATGACCAAAGGACCTGAGCTACACCACACTCAATAGAGTTTAACCCACCTAATACAAACTCCAACAAAAGTTAACACCAATACGCAAATAAGAGTTCACATATTTGCAAGGGCGTCCCACAGATCAAACCAATTCATGACTACTAATACTACTGATACATCCCATAGATAGGGTCGAGGCTGGCATGCAGTATTAGCTCCACGTCCACCTTCGCTAAGATGGTGTTGGCGGCCAGCTCGAACTCTCGACCAGATCGGCGATGTTATCATCCTTCGATCCCAGCGGAAAACCCTGCTCCACCACCCAGACGTTCACCACTATGCCAATCTAAAGCTAGGCAGCAGCCAGTGTCGTGGCAGTCCCCTAACAAATGGCTTTGGGCACCATGGCTCGAAGGTGGACCGGCAAAGCTCGGAGGCGCTCCTCTGCGGCGACCAGATTGTCTACTGTTTCCACTGTGAAAGAATCATCACAGGCGGCTTATGCGCACAGCTGCACGGTCTGGACCCATGTCCTTAGTTCCATAAGAAGGTTCATCATGTTATGGGTCTTCTCCTTGACCATCGCCCAGTCGGCTCATGCCTAGGAGGCCTCATTCTCGGAAACTTGAAATGCATCATGCGTGGCGTCTAGCTCAATGTGCAGCATCTCAATGTTCAGCCTGGACCATGACAACAACGCTTGGACCTTGCGGTAATCCTTCAATAATTGATAGTAGTCTGGGTCATTTGAGTATTCGTGCTCTTCTGACGATTCGGCCACTTTAGAACCAGAGGGCTGTGTGGGGACACATGGGCTCGACGGCGGTGAGCGGCGATGGGATGACTCTCCAGCAACATCGGGGGGAAGCCCCACGACTAGGGATGGCGCCGTCATAGTGAAAGCGCTGCACTATGCAAGCCAAGTTCAAGCCCATATAGGATAAGGGGGAGAGCGATCGGATTGAGAATGAAAATGACTTATACCGAACTGACCAGCGTAGCATGGCACGGAATCATGGGTGGCTGCCCCCATCGGCAGATGCCTTGCGGGGATGCTTTTCGAGCACGACCACGGATGAAGAACCGGGCTCCAGGGCCAACGAGGCTCGGGACGCCGTCATGCCCATGTTCACCTATTGAGAAAGTAGGCACATTCCAAATACTAGAAAAATTAAACAGCTTGAACGCATACTAGCTAGTGTGAGCATTGCTTGCATATTCTAGTTAAATGAAGATAAACACCATGAACAGTGTACGGTGATGATCCACCTTCGAAGGGAGAACTGGTGGTGGGTTAGAGACCACGCCGACAAGAGGTCCGTCTATCGAAGGAGGATTGCCAGCATGGAAGGCATCCGAGGCCTCCCCATCACCTTGATCCTGCGTGGACACTCCAATAGATGTCATCATTAGATCGCCCACCTCCTCCAAGCGGATGGGGACGCTCGACTCGATTGTAGGGTCCGTCGCGCCCTAGAACTCCCATTGGGGGTGGCCCCTCATCTTCAAGGGGTGGACCTAATGGCTGAAGAAGGTACATTTCACCCTCAGCATCGTCAGTCCCTGGTCCTTTAGATCCTCTATTGCATACAGCAATAAACACAAATGTTGTAGTTCCGACAGGGTTGGCGGCCTGTCAGGACGCATCCGGTCATGAGAAAAAAGTTAGCAGTGATGGCCGCTCATTGTTGGGGACATAGAGCCACCTATGCTCCCAATCTAGGTCCATGGCATAGTGGTGGTCAAGGCTCGGGTAGCGCTCCTCCAATCTAGGATGAACTTCGATCGAGGTGCCACCCATCAGACAACGACGATGCCAAGAGGACGTTGATGGAACCACCCAGAAAAGAAACCATCATAGATCATAATGGGTAGGTATTCCTAGGAAGCCCTCGCACACCATGATGAAGACCGAGAGGTGGAGGATCCCCTCTAGGGTTAAGTCGTGGAGGCAGAGCCCGTAGTAGTAGAGCAACCACCTCAGTAAGGGATGCACCGGAAGCCCGAACCCAAGAAGGTGGAAAGGGACAAAAGAGATGACCTTATTTTCCTTTGGCCTCAACTCTCCACCCGAGCACCTCGGTGGCATCGGAGATCACCCCCCCCTCTCTTGCAACTGGCCAAACTTAGCCCGATCGACAGACGACCTTGTCCACTCAGCCATGGTCCTAGCAGGAGGCGTCAGCGGCACAGTAGGGTGGAAGGCAAAAGCTTTGGGATGGAATCAGGAGCTCTGGAGAGAGAAGGCAGCTGGGATAACCTTCCCTCCCATGCCCTTATCTCTGCTGCTATAGTTTGGGGGCCGTTGACCACCCCACGGCCATGACATTTGCTTGGGTGGGTGGCAGGCTTTGCCTCGTCCCATCAAGGCAATAGGATGGGAGGCGACATCCCCTACTGTAATAGGCTGCTGACACCACCCATGCGCGTGCGCCTACATGGGAATGCAGGAGCACGTCGTCTGGGTAGTCAAGATTTCAGACGGCCGGATCTTGTGTGATCCTGTGAAGTAGACAGTGCGGTCTAATCCAAGCGGTCACAACAATCAAGGCGCAGACTGAGGACTTGCTTCAATTTCTCTTGGTTTGCAGAGGCACACATTAGATTATAAAAACCAAATTCTGAATAAAATTATCTTTGATGCATGGTTCTTACAAGTTCAACAAATCTTATGAAAAACATGAAAATAAGACGAGTTGGGTTCAATATAGATCAAAGCCACTCATGACTACTACTACTATTGATACAAATGTTGTGACCGAGTGCACTCCGTTGGCAATAGTTTTACTCACAGCTCTGTACGGTATAGTGTACGTTGAGATCAAATGTGCTGCATCTGGACTTTCTTGCGAGTGTAGTAAAATATGAACAACTATCTAGCTGCTCTATTTCGGTGGCTCGTTTCTCGACGCATATTTCTCAGAAGGCGTGCTCCTCAGGGATCATGGAGATGTGGCCTTGCCTTACCTCCTGCTATCGCCCGACATCTACTAGAATTCAGGTCCATCAGCCGTGCGCGTCCCCTGCTATAAAAACAGAGGAAAAATACGGGAGTCAGTATAGTTGCCTTGTAACCTTGAGAACTCACCTTTCCTGCTCGCCGCCTCCTCCCTAGGACCTCGTTCTTCAAGCTTGAACCATGTTAGTGGAGAAACGTCCAAGGGAGGAGATGATGGTGCGAGACCTGGACATGACCAGGCAGGCTCTCCTCGTGGAGAATTAGGAGGAAGAGCGGTTGCGGTCGTGCCTCTCCGCTGTGGAGATGGCACTCGCTGCAGCTATACGGAGACGGCCGTGGCTAAAGCCGTTGCGGGTTAAGCGTAGGCGCAACTCGCTGGTAAGGCATTGTCATTACCGTATCTTATTTTTTTATGTGGCACCGCACCTTATTAGTTGGTACAGTTTTCTCGTTCTTGCTCTTTTAGCCGTCATGGAGCAGCTGAACGCCACGTTCGTGCTGCTGACGGGGCTAAACTTCCTTGAGCATGTCCGTGCTTTACCAGCATGGATCTGGGAGGTAGTGACGTAAGGCCTTCGCCATGGGCTGCGTCAGCCCTAGCCACCGCCCACCTCCGTTCAGATGCAAACTTGTGTGGGGTGGAGCCGGGGTTCCCGCCGGAGCTGCCGGTCCAAAGGGCTTCATAGGATTTTTTTCTATAGGATTTGGATCCATCAAAATTCCTATTTCTCCTCCATTCCAAAGGAGCCATAAATTTTTGAGTTTCTTTTGTCCATTTCTTGGGATTTCATTTTGCAGTATTGGTGGACCCTGAACAGACGGGGAGATCTGCCCGTGCGAAAACTTCGCACCACACCAAGCCGTGCCGCCAACACACACCAAAAATTAGATGTCTTTCTTTTGCCCTCTGCACAGAAATTAGGTTTACCATGCCATCGATTTCAGACAAGGGCATTTGTGGTACTGTGATGGCCACATAAAAGCACAAGGAGTCACCGTCTCCGCTTCAATCTCCATCCTCCAACCGCCACCGTCTCTCCTCCCACTCCAAATCCTAGCCCCATGGCCTTCCTCTCCACTCTTGAGTCGCCCCCTCTGCCACCCC
Source organism: Miscanthus lutarioriparius (assembly GCA_904845875.1). NCBI lineage: Eukaryota > Viridiplantae > Streptophyta > Magnoliopsida > Poales > Poaceae > Miscanthus > Miscanthus lutarioriparius. The sequence continues at coordinate 61,827,537 of CAJGYO010000014.1, read as the reverse complement.
TCTCCTAACCCTAGGCACCATCGGCATAGCAACTCGACTCATCAATCTACACTCTCCAGCCGCACTGTCTCTCATAGCTTTCTGAACCCTAGCCAGAGCCAGATCTCCTTCGATTCATCGATAGCAGGTCAGCTGACGGTGGAAGGATCACCTCGACGATGGTATAGGTCAGATCCGGATCCCCTACTTCGGCACCTATCATGACCAGTCGGGTCCGAACCCTAGCCGAAGCCAGATCTAGTACCCCTTCGTCAACGCTGGCCGCACCAGTTCCATGACCATGATGACAAGATGGTTGTGCCAACGACGAAGCGTAGCCAGGGTACATGGAGGAAGAGGTACCCAAATTCCTTTTATGATGTGGGTTGTATTGTACTAGTTCAACCTAGGATATATAGATAGCGATGGGGTTGCATATTTCCTATAGTTGAGTGTAGCTGACATGTGCTTTATTGGATTAATGACTTTTGTATAAGTTGTAGTTAATAGTTAGGCACTTATTTGCATACTCTTGCTCTGTTGTGTTGACATTCGCTAGAAGCTTTAGTTAATAAATACCTTTGTAATCTATATGAACAGCCACTAAATGCTTTTGAAAGAGAGCGGGAGGCACAAGTCACAAAAAATCATAGGAAGATGGAAGAACCAGGGGTGGTTGTTTAGGGATTTGGTGATACAGATGAAACATATTAAGATTTATAAGATGAGCCAGTTGCCCTTGCAGTTGAGGTGCTTATTCTACCTTGTATTGAGTTCAGGCAGGTGGGGCCCCGAGGGGCATATAGCAATGTAATGCTTTGCTGTCTGGATAGCAATGCAATTTGTACATGCTTCCTGCTTAAATTTGTTTCTCCAATTTCAGCGTCCAGTTCAAAGAAGCCGCAGAGGAGGCTCCACCAGCAGGACAAAAGGCAGCGCTGATATCAGTCCTAGAGGAAGGCAGTCCAAGAGAGTAAAGTCAACATGACCTAGAGAGTTGACTCATGGATCTGAGAAGAACAATCAAAACTGTGTTCAAAAGCGAAGTACCACTAGGCTACAGGATCTCGCTCCTATGCTTCACAGCTGCAATCATTTGTAAGTGATGGTTGTGTTTTATTGTTACTCTAGCCTTTGTATAAACAAAAACTCATGTGCACTGTTAATAGAAGCAATAGTGGCAGGAGCCTAAGGCCCCCTTTGGAACGCAGGATCGGAAAAACATAGAAACAGGAAAAATACAGGAATATGATTGGAATGCATGTGAAAAACAGAGGAATAAAAAACAGAGGAATTTTGTTAGAAGGGGTGTTTAGTTTTGTACAACAAAACATAGGAAACCAATACAATGCGGTTTCACTAGATGTTTTTTTTCCTATGAAAGTTGAAGGATAGGAAACTTTCCTATGGTTTTCCTTCCCCTATTTCTTCCTATGAACCCAAGGACTCTACGGTGCTGATTCCATAGGATTATTGATTCCTACATTTTTTTCTTTAGAAATCCTATGAACCAAAGGGGCCCTAAATTTGACATCATCATTTAATTTTGAAGTTGCAATACCTTTGCATTGTGCTTATATAATCCATATCTGCAACTTATTGTTTACTGCTTAAATTTTGAGTATGTAATCCATATCAGTACCTATGCGTTGTGCTTATGTAGAGAGTGTTTGGTTGAGGGCCACCGGCCGCCACGCTACAAACTGTGGCTTGCCACGGGAACTGGAGCAGCTGTTTGGTTGCTGACTTAAATGAGGCTGCCACAACTTTACTCAGTAGAGAATGAGCCACAAGAGTGTGGCAGATGAAAACCCCGCCACCGCCACAACTCGCCACAGCGTGGCTATGTGTGGCCAAGATCCAAACAACCCTGTAATCCATATCAATATGAAACATGCGTTACTTGTTAGGAACTAATCTCTTGGGTTTTCAATTAAAGTCCTCTCCCACTATTTGTAACCTAATGTTTACTGCTTGAATTTTACTAGAAGCTATGGAAACTATGTGAGCAGAACCTGTTGCTGATGGGCACGAACCAATAACAAGTGTTGATGTTGTTCCCACAGTCCTTTGCCTGTCCCATGGCCAGATCCACTCCCAGGTCAGCGGCAACACCCTTTTTTTGAAGAATGCAGGTATATCAACAAGCTCTGTGCAGAACAGAGACATCGGCGGAGAGAATGCTTCGGGAACAGCTTGTTGCTAAACAGGAAAGTTCCGCTAACCTCGTTGAACAAGTGGATGAACTGAAGAGGAAGACAAAAAAGACTGAAAAATGCTGAATAATTATGTAGACATCATCGAATAATTATGTAGTCAATCTTTGCAGCAATGATGATCTTAAATTACTTTTATGATGAATTTATTGTTGGGCACGTGGTAGAACCTAGGCAGGCCACGTGATCAAATAAAAATACGACACGTAGACGAACCAGTGCATGACACATGAAATAGCCATAGCACGGCACATGGACGAACCAGTGCATGACACGTGAAATAGCCATAGCACGACACGTCGAAGGAAGCTGTCAAGCCATGTGTCCGAATCAAAAAACAAAATGTGGATAGACAATACCGTGACACATGGTCGAATACGAAATGGCCACATGAACCAATAAAAATATGACACATAGTCCAATGAAGAAATAACACGTGACCCAACCATAACACGACACGTGTGCCAATAGAAAATTGACATGTGGAACAACAGGGGCCCGACACGTGATCTATTAAGAACCAAAAACGTGCAAGAACCAGAGATGGCCACGTTGTCCAATAACAAGATGACATGTACCCGAACCATCTCCAATGCAACCGGTTATAGCAGGTACACGTAAAAAGCATCTCCAACGGAAGCAACCGCCAACATGGCTGCCCCCCCCCACACGCATGCTCAAGGAGTTCTATGACAATCAATTTTTGTCATAAAACTATCCAATTCTATGATGATTTTCTAGAATCATCATAGAATTGCAAGAATGACGCGACTTCTATGATGAACCGTTTTTCATCATAAATTCATAATAAAACTGAAATTATAATGAATTTGGCTCCTTTAGTGACAAAAACAGATCGTCATAGAAGTGGATATTCCTAGTAGTGGTATACGCCACAGGAAACAACCATTGTAGCCGAAAAAGAGAGAGGTGGTTTCCTGAGCTAATCCTCCAAGAAGGGAAACGATACCCACATGTGTCGCAAACACCGATCGAAGAACTAAGGTTTTTCAACTAGAACTCCTATAGAGGTAGAGGTCTCACTACAATGCCTTTTTCAACTAGAACTCCTATAGAGGTAGAGGTCTCACTACAATGCCTCCGATATGGGGAATGCCGCCAAAAATGTGTTGTCGGCCATAGCTAAAAACTATGCAGGGCTTTCGCCTGAAAGCCCCCAACACCCTAGATCCAAATCTTGCCATGCCGTGGATCACAACTAGGGATGAAAACGGATCGGATACAGACGGATATCACCGATATTACATTTGTTTTCATATTTCTGTTCGGATTCGGATTCGAATACGGATAGTATCAACTATGTCGGATAGGATACGATTGTATATTGACATCATAAATATGCGATTTGAGTATTTGGATACGGATACGGTATCGGATGTTGGATATCTGGACTCGAATACGGACAGATCTCAACCCCTCTAAATGGATTCGGTTTCGAATACGGTCGGAAAATATCCGTACCGTTTTCATCCCTAATCACAACCGCATAGAACCATAGTAGACCACCATCAACAGGAGATCATTGAGGCAACAACAGGGTTATAGGCATGTGTGACCTATTGCCGCCACATCAGCCTGTAAGGGAAGCCTCTATCCAGCATGACACCGGCTACCACGCGAACAGGCCCGGTCCTGGGGGGTTCGAGCTGTGCCCACGCACAGGGCCCTTGAAGCCTAGGAGCCCAATCTCAAGTATGTAAGCTAGTTGGCAATACTCTGGTCCAATAGGAAATATATATATGGCCCATACGAAATATCAGGCGCGTAAGAAAGAGTCCGTCGATTTCCCTTCCGTCGCGGCCGCTCTCCTTCGTTGTTTTATCGCGGCACGCCTTCGCGTCTGCCGTCCGGCGTCACCATCGCCGATCGGCCGTGCGCACTGGCTACTCCGCTTGCTCGCTCCATAACTCCGTTCCCAGCCAAGCGAGTACGACACTATGACTATATGAGACGTCCTTACGTCTAGACGTGTGCAGGTAAAGTGCCGTGCCCAATTGCCCCTGTTCCCTAAGCCCCTTTGTTGATTGTTTAATCAATGTTTAATTTGCCTAATTGCCTTTGCCCCCTGTCGTTATTCTTCAGAATATAAGACTCAGATCTAATTTGGGATTGGGGAATTCCTAACGGTGCAGGGCAGTGAATAATTATTATCCCTGTTCTCCACTTGTCTGTCGCCAAAAAAATACTTGGTAATTTACTAACACTCATTTTTATTTTAACGTTAAACTGAATCTAGCATTTCTAAATTTCCAGTGTACTCGTGTTGACAAAAGGCACGCATTTATATAGAAGTGAAAAAAGAAAAAATAGAGATGGATAGAATTTTTATGCATATTATTATAATTATAATGAAAGACCATCTCCCAAGCTTCGCTCCAGATCTATAAATTGACAGGACCGGGCCTGCATGCGAAGCCACCACTTGCTCCAGCACCGGGCCTGCATGCGAAGCCACCACTTGCTCCAGCACCAAAGCCAAGGGAGTCTGCGGGAGTCTTCAGCGCTGCTGCATGACGCTGTCCATGAAGCTTCTGTAGAAAGCAACGAGCGTTCCTTCCCAAACAGCCATCCATAAACCGCTTTTGTTGGTTGTCGTTGCGGCTGCATGCCAGCCACACATACATGCATGGCATATCATAGCTGCGCCGGTTGACACAAATCGTAGCCGACCCTACAGTCGCCGGCCCAAAGAAGGATCAACCAAGGAGGAGACAGGTCACACCCACTCCCCACTTGCATTAGACACCGCCACTGAAAACCATCCGTCAAACTTCAAGATTGGTAGTAGTCGTGTTGTTGCCGTTAAGCCAAAAAAAATTGAGAAAAGAAGCACGGATAGGAAAGGAGGGGCCGGTGGAAACGAGGCTACCGTCAGTGACGCAGGGCCACAGGGGCGGCAGGTGAAAGCAAGTAGGCGACAGTCAGATTCAGTAAACTGCAAAAAAAAAAAAAAAAAACCATATATAGTACTCCTTCCTTGGTCCTTGTGCTTGCACATAAAACAAAGTCAACCGATAATAATGCCAGGGTTCCTGTGTTGCACATGCGGTTTGACATGTTAAAAGTTGAGAAGCTCCCGTCGGTGGGCTCATGGGGGCAGTCAGATTCTGTAAACTACAAAAAAATTTAGATAACGACTTTCTTTGGTCCTTGTGCTTGCACATAAAACGAAGTCAACCGATAATAATGCCAGGGTTCCTGTGACATGCACATGCGGTATATAGCTAGCTTAATAGCTGTTTGGCTTGTTACACTAGGGGCGGCTGACGATGGTCTATAGAGACGGTTTTGTCAACCGTCCCTACCATGCTGTCTCTACAAATCAAGGGTTTGTAGGGACGGTTTCCAAGCCGCTCCTATAAATCGATTTGTAGAGGCGGCTTGTGTCACCAATCGCCCCTACAATTGTATTTGTTGGAGTGGTTGGTAATAGCAGCCGCATCTACAAAAATAATTTGTAGGGACGGTTGTAACACCAGCCGCTCCTATAATTCCTATTTGTAGGGGCGGTTCACTCTAGAGCCGCCCCCACAGTATATTTTCACACACAAAAAATTGAAATTTAAAAATTAAAATATGACCAGAACATATATAGATATATATATATATATAATATATAATTCACAAGGACATTATATCAACAACTAATTGACAAGAAGATATATGCATTACAAACCCATAATAATTTAAATTACTTCATTACAAACCTATTCATTACAAACATATAATAATTTAAATTTGTTGATTACAAACCATAATAATTTAGATCAGTTCATTATTACAACTAACAATAATTTAACTTTCTAGAATTATCTAACGTCATACCACGTACTCGGAGAAGTGCAGATCATTCATTTCATATGCCAAAATATCATTGATGTAGCGCAATGTGTTTACTAGTGCACTCTCTCTTGCTTCACAAGATCGTTCACAAGGTCTACTGACGACGATCAGCATTGGTCGAGAATCTTCACTCCTAGTCATAAGAATTTTTTCCTGGATTCCCTCTAAAGTGAGAACAGGGCCACTATATTTCCATTTATAACGACCCAAGTGATACATGGCTTGGTTTAAAATGGCTTCAAAGCTACAACTTGCGTATGTTACGTCGTTCTTCTGAATCTGCAAGTGTTGGGAAAAATGTGGTTATTAGAACCATGCATATATATATAGACATAACAATTAATCCGGATATAAGTTATGAGACTGACCACATCATTCATGTTATCCTCAGCAAGCTGTGCACAAAACAGTCCAATATTACGGTGGAGGCCCACATTCCAAACAGCAATCCACATTCAAAGAAGCCCGGATAGGAAAGGAGGGGCCGGTGGAAACGAGGCTCCCGTCAGTGACGCAGGGCCGCAGGGGCCGCAGGTGAAAGGCAAGTCGGCGACAGTCAGATTCAGTAAACTGAAAAAAAACCCCCCATATATAGTACTCCTTCCTTGGTCCTTGTGCTTGCACATAAAACAAAGTCAACCGATAATAATGGCAGGGTTCCTGTGATGCACATGCGGTTTGACATGCTAAGTTGAGAAGCTCCCGTCGGTGGGCGCATGGGGCAGTCAGATTCTGTAAACTACAAAAAAAATTAGATAACGACTCTTTCTTTGGTCCTTGTGCTTGCACATAAAACGAAGTCAACCGATAATAATGCCAGGGTTCCTGTGACATGCACATGCGGTGTATAGCTAGCTTAGTAGCTGTTTGCATATGCTTGCTTGTTAGCCTATAAATACCACGAAATGACTTACCGTTTGAGCACCACCACTTGAGAAGCCGGCCACATCTTACTTCATACAGTAACTTCCTCTTAAGCTAGTTGTGCATCCACACAAATATCACACATAATGGCTTTGCGTGCCTCCGCTCTTAAGGGAGCTGTTGTCGCTGTCATTTGTGTGGCTCTGGTGGTTAGCTGGGTGGGGGAACCAGCACAAGGGTCGCCATCCTGCGCCATGCATCGTTGCATCTCCGAATGTCCTTCGAGGTGCAACGAGAAAGCTGCAAGCTCTTGCGAGGGTGCCAAGAGCTTTGATGTAGCCAGGTGCAGGCCCGGCTGCGTTATGGGCTGCACTGATAGCTGCCATAGTGCAGGGGAGACTATATGTGATTGCGAGAGCAAATGCGACAGTTACTGCGAGAGCACTCCAAGCCCTAATTACGATGGGTGCGTGTCTGCAGTCTTCCAGTCGTGCAAGGACTCCTGCGAAAAGGGCTGCAAGGGCGAAAAAGCTGAATAACTGAATTCTGGTGTTATATACGCGGCTGCATGCTCGATCGAATGGATGAGGTTTATATGCGTTTTTATGGGTAGTTTATTTAATCTTTTATGTACTGCATAGCTTGGGTCAAGTTGGAAGTCCATGGTGTTTTGGTTTGGGTCATTTGCTTATTGTTTTCAGTCGTTATCATCATGTAATCTGAATTATGCATGGCCATGTTGAGTCAAAGCCAAATCGCACATTTGCGCGATGATGGAAGTCAAGTCCTCTTAATTTTGCATGTTTCTGTTAGGAATAAGGGAGATGCTAGCGCCTGGGCGTCCGAGCGCCCGCGCCTGCTATCGCGCGCCTCTCCATTTCCTGCGCCTCCTTTGTTTCCCGCGCTTGTGTCGCGCACCTCTCCATTTCCTGCACCTCCTTTGTTTCCCACGCCTGCGTCGCGTGGACGCGTCGCCCGGCCCATGCCCTCCGCTCGCACATAGGAACCGCTCACTTCAGGTCTGCTTCCCGCGTGCACGTGGGGACCGCTGGCACCCCTGCTCCGTATCGAGCATGCGGGGACTGCTTGTGCCTGCGCCGGCTGCTTCCCACACCCGCTTCACACAGGAACCAAATGGACGACGCCCTAGCAGTTGCAGTAGGCGACCATGGTAGGTGGGTCCCGTTGCAACATATGCAACACCCGATCTACTTTTGCAATATCTAGATGAAACACTTGCAATATACGTCTCAAACAACTGAAACACTTGCAACATTTGTCTGAAACACTTGCAACATACGTCTGAAGCACTCGCAAAATGCCTGAAAACACTTGAAAGCCGTTGCAAGCGTATGAAATATCCAGATAAAACACTTACAACATATGCAATATCTAGATAAAACACTTGCAATATATGTATGAGAAACAGACGAAACATTTGGAACAAACTCTTGCAACATGCGTGTATAGCTATTGCAGCATATGCACCATTCCGGTGTACTTTTGCAACATCCATGCGAAACACTAGCAACATACCTCTAAAATATCTGAAACAATTGAAACATACGCTTGCAACATGCGCTTTCGCGCAACATCTCCATGATGCTTGCCGCACAGACGGAGCGCAACTACGCGCGTGGCCCTGTTGCGGCAAGTCACCATGCTGTTGCCGTCCAAGATCATCCTTGAGCAGGCCGGGCCACCAGCACGGGCGATGTGAAAGACATCTACACGACGAAGGGGTGGAGGCGTATCAAGGTAGCCGGCACATCACGACACCATAACAAATAGGAGAGCCACGCGCGATTTGCACGCCTGTGGCAAAGGAGTTGATCTACTATGTGCCACCGACGGAGGGCTGTGCCATGGGGTGGCATAGGAAGCGACTAAAGAGGTAGCCACATCTGCCACCAGAGCAAGGCGAGGATGACACAAAGGCCAGGAGGAAGAGAAACGGCTGCGGCGGGCAGTAGGCGTGATGGAGAGGGACGAAGGCAGGCCGCCACGCTCGGACCCGGTGGAGATGCCGGCCGGCAAGCGCCCAGACGCCGGAGGCGGCGCGATGGAACACGGTCACGACGCTGTGGTGATTCTGCGTGATTGGTTCTGGAGAAATGAGTGGACGAGCAGATAGGATAGGATAGGAGGGGGTCATTGGGTTCGCGGCCCACCAAAAGCAGGTCCGGATGGACGGACGCCCTACAGGAAGTATTACCGTTGGAATAAACTCCTTATGGTTCTTCGTGTATATACACTTGCATTGTTTGAGTAACACTACTACGGAATTAACATTCACTACGGGTTATTTGACTTCAACCGACACTGATAACACAACTAATAGTGATTGGTGGACTATCACTATCGGTTCGTGGCGTGAACCAGCAGTTATAGACGTGATAATATCATTTTGACTTTAAAGTCGTCCTAACCGATGTACTAAGGTTAGGTTGGCTGATTTCTTGAATCGGCCTTCTTCCTTGATCCTGTTTTGTTTGTCAGTTTTGAAACCATCAGTTAAAAACATACGGACGTATAGGACCGAGCAGTTTGCATGTTATTGATCATCAAAGCCATCTAACTCACTAATTTGATCATCATCAATCAAATCAAGTATGTTATTGAAATGCAGAATGCTCCTGACGGGGTAAGAATATCTAGGAACTGTTACTATAGCATTAGTCGCCGTGACACCTGCAGGACAAAGCAGTCTCTCCCTTAAAGAAGTTCATCGGCATCACTACTGGACACGGGTTCTTTGCCGAGTGCCCTAAACACTCGGCAAACCCAAGTTTGCACTCGGCAAAGAGTTTGCCGAGTGTTATACTCGGCAAAGACCTGCCGGCATAGCTTTTGTCGGCAAAGGGTTCTTTGCCGAGTGCAATATATCGGGTACTCAGCAAAGCCATTGCCGAGTGCCACGTCAGCACTCGGCAAAGAAAAGTTGACCTAACGGAGACCGCCCGTCTGACGTCCTCTTTGCCGAGTGGTGACGTGTCGGGCACTCGGCAAAATATTTTTTTATTTTTTTCCAAAAAATTCTTTGCCGAGTGCCACAGCGTCGGCACTCGGCAAAGTGCCCAGTTTTGCCGAGTGCTATGGACGAGGCACTCGGCAAAGTGCCCAGTTTTGCCGAGTGCTTTGGACGAGGCACTTGACAAAGTGTCCAGTTTTGCCGAGTGCCATGACTATAGCACTCGGCAAATCTGGGACCTGAGCCGATTTTGCCCAGTTTTGCCGAGTGCTTTTTTGCTTCCCATCTTTACAGACAAACAAATCACATATTCACAACCATCTCATGCCCATAATCACAATATATATCACATAAATGCCTCATCCATAGCAATATCCATCACAATATCCATCACATACACGATATAGATCACAATGTATATCACATCCACATCCATCACAATATCCACATCCAACACAACCATCACAATATCCATCACAGGATCCAACACAAGTCTAAGTCCATGAAACATAAGAAAAGAGACCAATCCAAGGTACCTACTGCCACCCTTGCCACCCGGAGTGTGAAGAAGGGCCACCTGGCCCCCCGGGCTGTGGAGGAGGGCCAGCTGGCCACCCGAACTGTGGAGAAGGGCCAGGTTCACTTGGATGCGTCGAGTTTCTACAATTACAAAGATGCAAAATGAATTTGTAAGTCCTTATAAAGAGATGGAAAATGAACGAAACATAATTGCAAATTAATAATAATAATAATAATAATAATAATAATAATATAGTATTACATGAATTAGAAATAATCTCCCTCGTCATCATCTCCCTCGTTGTCATCATCTCCCTCGTTGTCATCGGCATCACTATCAATATTGTCGAAAAAATCGGCCTCATCTCCAACGTTGTCATCATTGTCATCGCCTAAACGTAATCGCTCAAGCATTTGTAAGTCGTTGGCATTTTGCACCTCATCTCCATCGTCCTCATCAATGTCATTGTCTACTTCCATGCCCATCAGCGAAGACATGTCTATGTCAAACCTCCCTTCTAGCCCCTCTAGTTGATAGAACTCTCCATCGTATGTGTTTGGGTCAAAGTTGTAATCCTCATCGTTCAGGACAGGCACTTTACCGTGCGGCGATACCTTGTGCACAAGGTACCAGCCCGTAAGATTAGGGTCTTTTTGGCACGCCCATGGGAGATAATAAACTTGCGTGGCCTGTTGAGCCACAATATAGACATCGTCGCCTCGATAGACGGAATCCTGCTGAATTTCGACTTGCCCAAGCTCAGGGGTCGTTCTCGTTACATCAGGATCGAACCAATGGCATTTGAATACGACTGGATTAAGAGGTTTGCGACCCTCAAATCTGAGCTCGTATATTTCTTCGACTATGCCGTAGTAGTCGCGGTCATCGGTGCCAGGCGTACAAACTCCGGTATTCGTGGTTCTTCGGTTTGGGCAACTCTGTTCGTGTCTTGTTGTGTGAAAGCGATATCCATTTACATCATAAACGGTAAATGACTTGACCTTATAGGCGAAGCCATTGGCAACCTGTCTCAACTCATCACTCATTTCCGCATCCGTGCTGGCCTGCAAGGTGAGGCCAGATAGATCGTTACATTACTCGCTCGTACGAGCAAAGTGGTGAGTCAAAGATAGAACGAGGTAAATTGGATGGTACCTTCTTACTAAACAAGAAAATGAAATCGGGCACACCATCTTTGAGAAGGCTATCTTGTTCTTGAGGGGAAGGAGCCCAATCCTCTTGCCAGTACTTATCCAGAAATTCCCTAAAAAAATGAGAGACAAGGGGGTTGGATGGATGGAGGATAGTGACGGCGTATGTAACAAGCTCATTGAGAACTTACCGCAAATACGGGTTCACTTCATCAAGGTTCAACAACACATACAACATGATAGTGCGCCACTCATCATACTGCAAGGTCTTGGTGCTCGATGCGCTTGCGCTTCCGAGTTGCCCTTTGAAAAGGCTAAGGTTCGATGAACTCTCGTCGACGTTGTAATGAGGGGGTGGATTGTGCACACTTGGAAGGTTGTCCTTATAGTATGCTGTTGTGAAGTTTGACACCTCCTCCATAATGAATGTCGCTGCCACAGACGCCTCAATTTTGGCTTTATTTCTACACTTTTTGCGAAGAACCTTTAGACATCTCTCGATTGGATAGCACCAACGGGCCTACATGGGACCCCCCATTCGTTCCTCGTACGGTAGGTGCAAAATCAAATGCTGCATCGACACGAAGAAGCCGGGTGGAAAGATCTTCTCCAACTTGCAGAGCAACACAGGTGCCACTTTCTCTAAGTCAACAACCATGGCTCGAGATAACTCCTTGGCACAAAGCTGACGAAAGAAATAGCTCAACTCTGCCAGCACGCGCCAGACATTCTCGGGGACATATCCCTAGGTCATGGCAGGAAGAAGCCATTCAATCCATATGTGGTAGTCATGACTCTTCATCCCTAAGACTCGCATAGTAGACAAGTTCACTCCCCTCCTCAGATTCGCCGCATACCCATCAGGGAACATTAACGTCTGGATCCACCGCAATACCTCCTTCCTTTCATCCTTTTTCAAGACAAAACCAGCATGAGGCCTTTTCCATTTCTTACCGGGCGCAGGAGGCTTCATCACTAGCTTTGGTCTATCGCACAACGTCGCCAGGTCTAGTCTAGCCTTAACGTTGTCCTTTGTCTTATCAGGAATGTCCATGAGTGTTGCCCAAAGTGCCTCGGCAATATTCTTTTCAGTGTGCATTACATCAATGTTGTGTGGAAGAAGGAGGTCATTGAAATAGGGGAGCCTAGTCAAGCCCGATATATGAGTCCACATGTGATCCTGACCATATCCAATAAAACCACCTTTGTTGTCATCAATTTTGAGAGCCTCTATCTGAGCACGGACCTCGGCGCCGGTCATCATCTAAGGTGCAGGGTCAGTGACTCGAACACCTTTCGTGAAGTTCTTGATGTCTCGTCTGAATGGATGGTTAGAAGGGAGGAATCGACGATGTTGGTCAAACGAAGAGAACTTGCCACCCTTCTTCAATCAATTGAACCTCACAGCTTCCTTGCATACTAGGCATGGGAACTTCCCGTGAACACACCACCCGCAGAATATGCCATACGCTAGGAAGTCATGCAGGGAGTACTGGTACCAGACATGCATTTTGAAGTTCCTCTTTGTAGCTCGGTCGTATGTCAGTACCCTGTTTTCCCAAGCATCGATCAATTCGTCAATCAGAGGCTCCATGAACACTCCCATATTGTTCCCTGGGTGTCCGGGAATTATGAGCGATAGGAATACGTTCTTGGGTTGAAACATGACACCAGGGGAAGATTTAGGGGGATCACGAACACGGGCCAACAAGTGTACGGGGCCGCCATCATTCCATACGGATTGAACCCGTCTATTGCCAGCGCTACACGTACATTCCGAGCCTCCTCAGCTTTACCGGGATGTTTACCATCAAAGTGGACCCATGCATCACCATCGGATGGATGTACCATCTTCTCAGAATTGTATCTTTTGCCATTTTTGTGCCATGTCATCTGTTTGGCGGACTCATCTATCATGAATAGCCGTTGGATCTTCGGTATGAAAGGAAGGTACCGTAGGACCTTCTCGGGGATATCAAGCTGCTTCTTCTGGCCATCACTAGAGTCTACCTCCAGAAACCTAGAGGATTTGCACTTTGGACAGTGCGTTGCTTTCTCATGTTGTTTCCTAAATAGGACGCAACCATTCGGACAAGCATGGATCTGCTGATACGGCATCTTCAGTGCACGAAGAAGTTTCTGTGACTCGTACATGTTCTTCGTCAGAACGTGACCCTCCAGAAGCAGGGTCCCAACAACTGCCAACATAGCATCGAAGGCGTCTCGACTCAGGCTATACTACGACTTGAACCCCATTAGGCGTCCAACGGCATCCAGTCGCGAAACCTCGGTCTTTTCGTGAAGGGGCTGCTGTGCCGAAGACATCATGTTGTAGAACGCCTTTGCGGTTTCCTCTGGTTCCTCCTCCATTCCTTCACCAAACTATGCCTCATGAAAGTCATCCATCATGTCTGGTACCCCGGCATCACCATCAAAATCCTCGAGGCGTTGTCTCACCACCTCCTCTCTCATACAATCCGCTTCACCATGGAAGATCCAGCGGGTATAGTTTGGCGTGAATCCAAACTTGCAAAGATCTTCCCCCACCTTCTTCCTATTTTTTGTTTTCCTGTTGTCACATTTGCTACAGGGACACAACATCCGACTCGCCCCTTGAGCAGCCGGGCCAAATGCATGGTCTAAGAAAGTAGAGGTATTGCACATCCATTCTGGGGTCATCTCTGCGTGGCCCGTGTACATCCAGTCATGGTTATCCATCCTCTGAGACAACGGCTCGAGTAATAAAACCAGCAATTGCATCTACATGGCGTTCCTACTATCTAATAGGTGAAGGATAGGTCTTAATCCCACCCGCGGATGCGTAGATGAGGTTAGTCTCCATGCTCTACTCCTATCCGAGACGGAATTTTGGCAGCACCTCCCCGCTGTTCTCCCGATATACGTCCTGGCAGGGAGAGTGTGTATCCGGAGAACAACAGGGAAGAGCTGCCAAAACTCGGTCTCGGACCGGAGCAGACCATGGAAACTAACCCATCTACGCATCCGTGGGCTGTCCAAAAAACGTGGACAATCCAAAACAGATACGGTCGTAGATATGCAAAGATCCGCATACCTATGACCGTATCTCTTTCGGACGGGAGACGCCTAACTGGGTTACGCGATCTAAGACAATGATACGGGAGGAGGGCTTATTTATACATAGGGTGGCGGTGGAGTCAGGCTAGTGGGGCAGTGGCGTGTCAGGGAAGTGACGAGGCGATGCTGTGCAGGCCGACCCGCAACGCCGACAAAGAGGATCAGGGTCGCTGAGTCCCCTCTGACGTGCTCTTCTCTGCAAAAGAAGAAACACAATACTATAAGTTGAAAATTTCGGCAGAACCTCCCCTGTACGGGGAGGTTTCCAAAACCTACAAGAAAAAACCGGCACGATGGCCGACAACCACATATCAAGGGAACAAATACGGCACGATGGCCGATAGCCAGATATATATTAATCCACCACCAACACACCACCACCTCCACCACCACGACCACACCACCACCACCACAACCACCACACACCACCACCACCACCACCACCACCACCACACCACCACCACCACACCACCACCCACCACCACCACCACAACCACACACACCACCACCACCACGACCACGACCCACACCACGACATCTACCACAACGACCATGACCACACCACCACATCCACCACAACGACCACACCACCACATCCACCACAACGACCACACCACCACATCCACCACAACGACCACACCACCACCACCTCAACGAACACACTACCCTCCTTCTCCACCTCCACCTCCACCTCCACCATTGCACGCCACCACCACCTCGACCTCCACCTAGACCTCCTCCTTCACCAGCATTGTACGCCATGAAGTGAGGGAAGGGCATACCTGGACGTCGGAGGCCGCGGACAGGGCGAGGGTCGCGGACGAGGGCCGGGGCGGGGCACCTCCTCCTCCTCTCTTCTCGGCCTCCTCTCTTCTCCTGTTCCCCTTCTCCTCTTCCTCCCTTTCTCCCACCTTCTGCGCCGGGCAGGGGCGGCACGGCGGACAGCGTGGACGGGGTTGGCGGGTGGCGCGGGGTCCTCCTCCTTCTCCGGTGGCCAGCGGATGGCGCGGAGGTTCTCCTCCTCCTCGGGGCGGGGTGGCTGGGGCGGGGCACCTCCGGCGGGTTGAGGCGAGCGGCGGGGTGGGGCTCCTCCGGTGTCCTGCTCCTCCTCCCTCCTCCTCTGTCGGCCGGGGGCCAGGGGCACGTGGGGTGGTGGTGGGGGGTGGATGTGGCGGGCTGCGCTGGGTGGCGGTGGTGGTGGCCGGGCCGGGGGCGGCAAGGGTGTGGCGGTGGCGGCGGCCGGGCAGCACGGGCGGGCGGGCGGCGGAGGCGTGGCGGGCGGCACATGGGGAGGCAAGCAAGGCGGTGTGTGTGGTGTGTGTGGTGTGTGTGAGTGTGTCGGCCGTGGCGGGGCGGCGCGGGGAGACAAAGCAGTCTCTCCCTTAAAGAAGTTCACCGGCATGCCAAACAGAGGATCCGTGGTCCTAGCTCTTAGGTATGGGAAGTGTACTATCCACAGTTTTTTTTAAGGCTAGTATCGTGTTGCATACCTAAAAAAATTATTCATCATCACGATCTGCCATCATTGTATTAAGTTGCTCTATGGTAACAGTAGCAGATGCGTTACTCACAGGCAGTGTTATCTTGGGTTCAGCGGTAGTTGAAGTAGAAGGATCTTGAGCTGTTTTGCCTCCCCTCGCCAATGTAGCTAATAGCTCGCAAGAGCGGCTTGTAGGTTAGCAGCATTCTTCTCCTCCACCAACTTGTGGAGATCCTCTGGGAGCTGATCAGTGGTCGTATGATTGACGATGTTGTCTCGATTGAACGGATATCACTCTCCTTCTTGCCGTGTTGTTTAGACACGTTCGTAGATTAATATTCTTTTCTCCCAGCAAAGTTGTCAAAAAGTATATTGACGCCGATTTAGATCACACACCAGTAAGGGCTAGCACATCCAAGTCGCAGATGGCCTATCACGCAGCAAGGACCCCTGAGATCAGCCGACCAGCATATCGGTAGAGCCGATCTGATGCCCGTTCTTCGTCTGAAAAACTCGGGAACATCTTCCAGGAAAACCTGTCGAGAAGAGGCACGTCGAGGTTGCTCTAGGGTCCATGACCACCTAGAATGCCACCGATTTTTGTTGAGAGACGAGCCCAACAACATCTACAAAGCGAATTCCACAAATTTCCCATGACAAAACCAAGTTTGCACCAAATTGGACTCAACTCGGGCTCGGTCTGCC
The DNA here is from genome assembly GCA_904845875.1 of Miscanthus lutarioriparius. Classification (NCBI taxonomy): domain Eukaryota; kingdom Viridiplantae; phylum Streptophyta; class Magnoliopsida; order Poales; family Poaceae; genus Miscanthus; species Miscanthus lutarioriparius. The sequence continues at coordinate 61,810,691 of CAJGYO010000014.1, read as the reverse complement.
AAACCTGACCTGGCTGGATTTGGAATCTGGACATGCCAGTTTTGGCTGATATATATAGTGCACAAAACCTATTTTCTTCGTTTTAACTCTAAACAAGTTGATCTAAATATGTTTTTGATCGTCTTGACACCAGGAACTTAATGATGGAGCCCGTTAAACTTGTCATCAGCCGATTTTTTTTTCTTTTTTTTCTTTTCTTTTTTTTGCTGTCAACAGCAACTTTGAACAGCATCACACCAGGAACAAATCAAGAAAAAAGCTTTGAACCGCATCACACCAGGAACAAATCAAGAACAAAAGCAGGGATAGATAAACTGAGAGGCCATGTGCTTGCAATAAAGACAAAGTCACTGGTGTTAGGGGGGGGCAGTCAGATTCAGTAAACTGCAGAAAATTTTAGATGACTCTACTCATTCCTTGGTCCTTGTGCTTGCACATAAAACGAAGTCAACCGATAATAATGCTAGGGTTCCTGTGACACATGCGGTGTACCTTGATACTAGTACCAGTTGTTTGAATATGCTAACTTGGGAGCCTATAAATAGCACGAAATGACTTACCGAATTAGCACCAGCTGAGAAGCTGCTCGTCTATCACATCTTGCTTCATAGTAACTGCTTCCTCTTAAGCTAGTTGTGGATCCACACAACTCACAAAGATCACATAATGGCTATGCGTGCCTCCGCTCTTAAGGGAGCTGTTGTCGCTGCCATTTGTGTGGCTCTGGTGGTGAGCTGGGTGGGGGAACCAGCACAAGGGTCGCCATCCTGCGACATCCATCGCTGCATCTACAAATGTCCTTCCAAGTGCAACAAGAAAGCTGCGAGCTCTTGCGAGAGTGCCAAGGGCGCAGATGTATCTAAGTGCAGGAACGGCTGCGTTACGGGCTGCAATGCCAGCTGCCATGATAGAGGGGCGACTACATGCGACTGCGACAACATATGTGAGAGATACTGCAAGAGCACTCCAGGCCCTACATACAATGCGTGCGTGTCTACAGTCTTCCAGTCGTGCAAGGACTCCTGTGAAAAAGGCTGCAAGGGCGAAAAAGTGAATAACTGAATTTTGGTGTTATATATAACACGCGACTGCATGGTCGAATAATGTATGGGGTTTATATATATGCATTTGTGTGGGTAGTTTATTTAATCTTTTGTACTGCATAGCTTGGGTCAACTAGGAGTCCAGCATGTTTTGGTTTGGGTCGTCCTTTGCTTATTGTTTTCAGTCGTTATCATGTAATCAGAATTATGCATGGCCATGTTGCGTAAGAAAAATTGCATGTTTTCCTTTGGAATAAACTCTATGGTTCTTCCCGTATACACACTTTTACATTGCTTGTGTGTAAGGAACTGTGATTGCCTACTCCACAAATCTACCACTACTACACAAATGTTTTGTAGGGGCGGCTCCTGATGTTTTGTAGGGGCGGTTTGCCCAGCCACCACTGTGCAAGCGCTTCTACAAATCACCTCTACAAATCAACGATTTGTAGGAGCGGTTCCCAAGCCGCCACTAGAAATCTATTTTCTAGAAATCACAAATCTGAGCTAAAAGATAGAATTTTTTTAATCACAGGGGGGCCCATCATGAAAAACACGCGCTTCGCGGTTGCCAGGGTTGAAGCCCATGACCACAGGCTCGCACGTTCCCTCCTCTAACCACTCCACCCAACACTCACTTGCATTTATGTTAGATATTCTTTCTATTCATATTATGCTCAACCGAATTTAAAATGAGTGTTTGGGTCTCTATACAAATTTAAATTAAAAAATTGTCAACTACAAAGTTGCATAACTTTTTGAGATCTAGAACTTTTTATTTTGTTGTTTCTCCATCCAAGCTCGTTTAAAAAATTCAAATTTCAAATATTACAAATTCAAGCGTAATTTTTCATGCATAAATGATTTCAAATAAAAAAGTTATCAACTACAAAGTTGCAAAACTTTTCGAGATCCACAACTTTCGTTTTAGTCGTTTCTTCATCCGAAGTCGTTTGAAAATTTTAAATTTCAATTATGAGAAATTCAAACATAATTTTTCATGCATAGATGATTTCAAATAAAAAAAAATTGTCAACTACAAAGCTGTATAACTTTTTGAGATCTACAACTTTCGTTTTGGTTATTTCTTCATCTGAGATGGTTTGAAAAATTCAAATTTTAAATGCAAATTTTAGTATTCAGCACCCATTTGTAGGGGCACCTCTAGATACACCCGCCCCTACAAATCAATTTATAGGAGTGGCTGGATCTAAAGCCACCCCAACAAATAAGGCTATTTGTAGGGATGGCTTGAAATACCAGTAGCCCTACAAATGCATTATTTGCAGGGGCAGCTCGTTTTGGGAACCATATGTAGGTTCAGGTTAATATTGAGCCGTCCCTAAAAAAACAGGAGGCGTTGCTATAAATTCTTGTTGTAGCAGTGTACATCCACTGCAAAATGAGTAGGTAGGGACGTAGGTCACAGTTTAAAGGAAATTGCTAGTGTCTGGACGTCTGATGGGATAGGATTACGTCGGACAGTAACCTGGGCACACTCCCACCGAATGGCCTAGCAGAATGACCCATCAGAAAATGCCATTGTGCGACCTTGGCTTTGGTCATCTGCCACCCGTCCGCGCTTGCCGCTGCGCCATTTGCTGCTGCTCACGTGCGTCCGTCCCCGTCCACCTTGTCTCGCGCCGCATGCGTACCCCGCCCCTGTCCGCCTCACTCCGCCCAGAGCCCACCGCTCCTTCTCCCTGACCCCTTCTCTCTCTCTCTCTGTGCAAGCAGGACCCGGGAGCCGAGATGTGGACGAGCACGCCCCATACGTAGGACCCTAGGCACACCACACGCCCCATCCGCCAGCCCCCGGCGCCCGGGCCATGACCCCATGACTCTCTGAACATACCTCTGAAACACAAAATATTTGCAACATGAAACTTTTGAATGCAACATACATCGTCTGAAGCAGATGAAACATTTGGAATATGTGCGTGAAACATATGTAACATCTAGGTAAAACACTTACAACTTCTAGGAGTGCAGTAGTTTTTACTTTCTCCGCTTTGGTGGCACATTTGGAAGGAACATAATAGAAGAATTTTCCAACAAAAGTCCAAATACCCGGTGGAAGTCGCTTCTCCATGGAAGGATGACATCTCCCAGTACAATTTGGCAATGCATTCCTATTCTCGCTCCAGTGCAGTAGCTTTTTACTTTTTCCGTTTTTTGTGGTTAGTTGTTCCTTTGGCCGAGCTGGGGTCTAGTGGTGTGCTTTGTTGTCTTTTTTTTTTCTTCTAGGAGTTGTTAGGGGCTTGCTGTTGTGTTTTGGCATTTCTTTCGACCCTGGCTGAGGGCTGTGGCTAGTTGTTTCTTTGTACTTTGTTTTCTCTTTTTCCTCATCTAATAAAAACTGCGTCAAATCTCTTAACGTCCTTTAAAAAAATACTTTTGCAACATAAGACTGAAACAACTGAAACATTTTAAACATATTCTGACAACATATGTGTGTAACATGTGCAATATTCAGATAAAAACGCTTGCAACATACGTCTCAAACACTTGCAACATATCTATGATAACATTTAAAACACTTGAAACATACATTTCCAAGATAGGAGGGAGAGGCCAGAGCCGGTTGATTCCGGCCTCGGAGTGAGCTCCACCAGCACGGACTACACTCGTGGCTGCCCTTCGCTCGGTGGGGACCGACATGAGGCGCACGATGGCACCACCAGCACTAGTAGAGGCAGACGGCGCGGACAGCGCGGGTGGGACTAAGGGAGCAAGAGCGAGAGGTGCGTGTGGGGCACGCGACGGGCAGGAACGAGGAGCGAGTAACACAAGATGAGGCGTGCAGGGAGAGATGGCTATTGCGGCGAATGCGGAGTGGGGCGGGCCGCATGCTGACGGCTGCATGGGGCTGTGAAGCGTGTGATGGGTGAGCGAGTAGGAAGATATTTTTGAGAGAGACATGGGAGACGTAAAGAGGAGGGAGGTTTATTGGGCCGATAGCACGTACAGGCCTAGAAGCGGCGTCCGATCGGATGGATGCCCGAACCTGAGCATTACCGATGGTGAAAGAGCTACGTGCAGTTCATTACACTACGTAAAAAATAATTTTTAGCAACGGGACGAATTTTTTGTAGGGGCAGCTGGTGATGGAGCCGTCCCTACAGTGGCGTGCTCGGGTGTCCAGACATCAGCCGCCCCTACAAATGGAACAGTAGGGGCGGCTGGTGTTACGAGCCGCCCCTACAAATGGGGTCTGATTTGTAGGGGCGGCTCAATCACCAGCCGCCCCTGGAGTTGCTATTTGTAGGGGCAGCTGGTGACTGAGCCACCCCTACAAATGGCCCTGTATAAATAGCTCCGATTTGTAGGGGCGGCTCAATCACTAGCCGCCCCTATAAATGACCCACATATATAACAACAGTACCTTTTTCCTCCTCGGGTCACTCACTCTAACCCGTGAAAGAAAGGTGGGAAGGCCTTGGGCACCTCCCAAAAATTGCTCTACTAAGGGGGGAAGGTTTTGGTCACAAATTCTTTGGTGGAGAGGTTGTGGAAGATAAGAAAATGCTATTCCACACTTTTTTTTGAAGTTTTAATGGTTGGTTAGTGAGTAATTAGAGTTTTGTTTTTCTCTCTCTTCTATGGTGCTTCAGCTACTTATAAAGCAAATTAGACCCAAGTTTTAAATGTACTAGGGTAAATTGGGGAGGGGAACAAGATCATACCCTTATTTGGTCCATGTTTCTTGATTTTAGTGAACAATTAGTTAGTTTTATGGATGTTTCATGTGCATGTGGATCTAGATCTAGGGTTTGATTTTTTTATTAATTTCGTTTTTGTAAATTTATGTTTGATGAAATTGGACTAGGCTTTGTATGAATGGTTGTTGTAAAAGATGGAGTACAGGAACTCTTGGATGTATGGTTCGTTAAGGTTCAAGGCAGGTTTCCGTGAAGAGGTGGATAAAGTTATTGAAGGCGCAAAGAAACATGCAACGACATTGAAAGAGAATAAGGATATAATTATTTGTCCCTGTAAAGATTGCAAGAACCATATGGCATGGACAGATGTGACTATCATTAGATCACATTTGATTATGCGAGCATTTGTTGAGGACTACATAGTGTGGATTCATTATGGTGAAACGGTTATTGTTAACGACGAGGATGAGGAGGAATACGACGACGAAACCATAGAATCCCTGTCCCAATATTCACACTACACCATGACACACAATTGCCTACAGTTATGCGTTGGCAAAGGGGTGGTTTCAACTACACATTATCTGTTGGTAATTGTACAACCTTTTAATGTCATATAATCTATCGGCAATGATGTTGTATGGCTACAAATCAACTGTCGGCATTGCTCTGGGGACACTAAAACTGTCGTTAAACATTTGTAGACACAATAAGTGTCGGCGTAGCCTAACCGAGCCAACAACTCACGTGTCGGCAAAAGTGTGAACGATCCTGCCCTACTCCGCCTTCGGATCTTTCCATCCGTAGCGCGAAGTGCCGGTGAACACCGTCCGCTCCACCGTGGAGGCCGCCTTCCACCGGCAGCGGGCCTCGCAGAGCCACTCGTGCTGTGACTCACCACCTTGCTCATGGCGCCCACCACTACCCGCGCTGATCTATGCACCATGGCGGTGGTTCTCTGCGAGATCCTCTCCCCGCACCCGTCAGGCGCGTCCTGCTACAACACGACGCATCTGTCTACGCCGACTCCTATCCGACCTCATCATTCACCTGTGACTTGTCATCAGTCATCACCTCCCACCTCGGTGAGAATTTGTGTGCTCTGCTGTTGGGGGATTTCAAAGGAATCGATTGGATTGTATTTGAGACGGACGAGGAGAGGGCGGCTCTGCATTGCTGACACAGTCAGCTACACCGACATCTACAGGTGAGTAGTGGTAGGTTAGCCTTATCGATGATTGATTGGAACAACAAATTGATAGAAATTAGCATTCTTTTCGGAATTTCAACTGGTATATACTTACTAAAATGGGGTTCTATACTTTCCAGATGGCAGTGTCATCGTATATTTATGCAGCTTCCCTGATTTCAGCCTGTAGTATTCCCCTCTAGGGAAAAGCAGGGAACCTTCTTGTTTCAGGTTGAATCACAATGCTGGTTCGGGCAGTCTGCTTGGAAATTGTTGTTCATTTCCATCATTTAGTTGTTTATTATGAAATGATATTTTTCATGTTGACATAGTATATAAGTTTAGAATGTGTGCAGACTCCTGCATCCTATTATACTCTCCACTAACTTTGTCTAGAACTCTAGACCCTTGTTTGTTATGCGGCTCCAATTTTTTGTTGTCTTGTTATATTACTTGTTGCTTGCTGCTACTGCTACTTGGGATGGCTAGCTGCTACTGAAATTTCTCCTTTTTGACATGCACTGCAATTCAGATGGTAACCCCTTCTAGTAGCACCCAACCTGAGAAGTTTGAAAGCTTCTGGAAATGCCTGGAAGACAATGAAGAGGATCTGATGGAGTTGTGCATCACCTCTGTCATCCCTAGCTTGCAGCTTCAAAACAGGTTTGGAAACAAAGAACTCAATAGTCCTGTAGCTTGCATTTGATTCTTTTAACCACTAATATGGTCCACTGACTGCATGTGCAGCCCATGATATGTTCTGGGACAGTGTCCAGTTCTGGGAGGATGAAATCGAGGTCACAGCGAGCTGAAGAAACTTAGTAAAGAGAGACCAAATGTTCTCCTTCAATTCCTTCATCTTATGGCAACATCTCAACACTTCTGAAATTGTAAGTTTGCTTTATCTCTTTTTGTATTCTGTATTCTTATATGAGTTCTCACGTAAGTTTTTGTATCAGTAATGGGAATCCACATTTGTTTGACAACCCTCATCATTGTTTTACAATTACAATGATAAGATTCAATTCTTGACACGAAGAAGTATCTGGACTTGTAGATTTATACTTTTGTATTTTTGTCTTAGTTATGCACTAGTTACTATTGCATGGATCAATAATAACATGTTTGGTCCCTCTGAAGGACCTACCAGTTGTCTACATAGCAAAATGCATACTATACATTTTCCAATTATTGGTTATATGCTTAAAATGTTGATTAACAAAACTTAGACTTGGGCCCAGCTGTAGACGTATACGACAACGTGTATTCTCGTATGGACTCAAATGCCTTCGGCTCCCTATCCACAGCAGCCCCTCTCATGTACACAGTAGACATCCATTTTTTTAACCAATATGACTAGCATCTCAAGACACTGGCATTTGAATGCCTTGCAAATTAAGGTGTAAAACTTTAATGCATCTCAAGAATTCAAGTTTGCTTCATATTTATTCCTCCTCTCTTTTTTTCCAGCAGCGTTTATTACAGTTTATATTAATCTAATTGATACTGTCACCATCAGGAGTTTGAGGAACTGCAGCTTGGAAGGATCTGTTCCGTCAGTGGAATACCCCAACTTGGCTACTTGTATGTGTCTTGGTCTTTGAGTTAGGATGGTTGACAGACCAAACAACACTATCTTGGTCTTTGAGAGAAACAATTATTAGATATTGATTTAAGGTATTATTCCTTTGTTCATAATTTCATGTTGACAGGCTTTGGACACAAGATTTAGGGCTACCATCTTTGAGGGACTTCCCTGTTAATGCCGTTGATGCCACAGCAATGGGTTTTCGCCTACTTCGATTGCATGGCTTCCATGTCTCCCCATGTAAGTACAACTGATTTTTTACTATGTCAGACTTGTGTCATCAAGCAAGTCTAGGTGGGATCATGGGACATTAGTCTTGCTTTCTTGGCATTGGGGCGGTTCTAGTGAGTGTCGAAGAAGGAATGTGGTATCTGCAATGGCTTAGGCCATCAGTGACAGACCTGTTGTTCATCACATTCAAATCTCTAACAGGTGACAGTGACGGACCAGTGTTGCCTAGGTTGGTGTAAAAAAATTGTAAAATATGAATTTTGTGTCACAGATATAGCAATATATTTGGCTAGAAATTGAGAATTTGGATATGTTGATTGCCTGGCATAGTCATTTTTCCTACACGCGGTCAGTCCAGTGCTCTATTTTGCTTTGTATTTTTTGTTTTGTAGACTTCCCACTACTTATATCCTTGCATCCCTAGGACATATTAGTATATTACTCGATCATATTGATCATGTAAGTCATTTTCAATCAAAACTACTGAGGACATAGCATATGAGGGCCATGAACAGTGCTAAGAAAGAGTGTGGTGAATTATATATGATGTTATCAATTAAACTCTTACAAACTGTTTGATGGCTGCCAATACTTAACAATTGATGGATCGATCATAATTAGAGATGAAATAAATGAAGCATGGTCGTTAGGTGGCTGCAAATTGCAATGCTTGTGTCTGCTATTGGGAGATGCTGGTCAGATCAGATGGTCAGAGTCAAATGATTTGGCAATAGCGAACATCTCAGTCTCATTAGTACTGCTGATATAGAATATAAAATAACAGCACATGCAACCTGACAGAATATAAAATAACAACATACACAAAAGCCTCAGGTTTGATTGGAAGTGTGCCCGAGTCATGATCTATTGATCTCTTAACTTTAGCCATAATCAGTTAGCACAAGACTTGTAGTATATGTCTATATATGTCTAGTGGCTCATCTATATCCTGGACTTGTATATGTATGGCTCTGTGTACTATGATCATCACTTTGACTTGCAATATCCATTTGATGTATGTATGGAATATTTAATATATTATTTCTATAAAATCAAGTGAATTTGCTCAATGTGATGCCTTCTCTATGAACAAAAGTGAATTTGTCAAATCATTCAAATTGAATTGATATCTATATTTGCTATATAGTTTTGCCAACAGTTTACTTGCTGACGAGGGCATGTTTCATAAAATGCTTGGAAATGGTTTCGCCAACATACAAACTGTCGGGAAAAGTCTTAACTATTGGCGTAGGTCTTAACTGTCGGCAAAGGGTTAACTGTCGGCAAAGGTTTCAACTGGTGGCGTAGGTAGATCGTTTGCCTACACATAAAGTGTCGGGGATTCTGTTAACTATCGGCAAAAGTTTCGTCGATGGCTTCTAGTGCGACTGTTTCTAAACTGTCGGCAAAACTTTTCGTGGGAGGTTATCTGTCGGAAAAGGTGCCCTTTGCCTACAATAGAAAGTGTCGGCAAAAGTATGTTGTGTTATAGTGTCAGCAGAGCTTGATGCATGAATGGATTTCAAGTTTGGTAATGAACAAGGTGGTGATGCTGGTGGTTGGGATGGTAACGACGAAGGTGGTGCCAATAATGATGGTGGAGCACGTGTCGGGGATGAAGATGAGTTGGAGGACATGATTCGATCCCTTGGACCAGAGATTTTACTAAATAGCCCAAAAGGTCTAGAAAATTTGGAAAGGGTGACAAAAGCATCGAAGGAGACTGTGTATGGTGTTGAAAAGGGCTATCCAACACATTGGACATTGCTACGTTTTATGCTGGAGCTGCTCATCCTGAAGGCTAAGTACGGCTGGTCAGACTGTAGTTTCAATGATCTATTGCATCTCCTGTCATGGGTGCTGCCACAACCAAACTCAGTTCCCGCCAACACATACCAAGCGAAGAAGGTCATAAGTCCATTGATAATGGGGGTTGAAAAAATCCATGCATGCCCCAACCACTGTATACTTTTTCGTGGCGAAACGTTCAAGTCACTGGATAAATGTCCCCGGTGTGGGGCTAGCTGGTACAAGAACAATGACCTTTATGGTGGGGACGAAGCCTCCATGGGGAAAAAGAGGAATAAGAAGGGTACAAAAAAGGTGGTACAAGAATCTCAGCCCCCAGAGGACACTCCAATAGGCAATGATGCAAAGCAGAGAAGAATTCCTACCTTGGTAATGTGGTACCTGCCAGTGACCGACCGCTTGAGACGTATCTTCCTAAACCCTAAAGAAGCCGCACTCATGACATGGTGGGATGATGAACGCAAGGTGGATGATGATAAGATTGCACACCCGGTTGATTGTAGTCAGTGGCAAAGGTTTGATGAGAAGCACAAAGAATTCAGCGATAACCCAAGGAATGTATAGTTTGGCTTGAGCACCGATGGAATGAATCCCTTCAATGAGAGGATGAGCGACCATAGCATATGGCCAGTGATCTTGACCATGTACAACATCCGAACATGGTTGTGTTAGAAGAGAAAGTACCTTCTCCTCACTATTCTTATTTCTAGCCCTAAACAACCAGGCATTGATATAGACGTGTTCCTCGAGCCTTTGATGCAAGAAATGGAGAGGCTATGGAGGCATGGGGAGCAGATGTACGATGCGTTCCAAAAGGAGGACTTCATATGTAGAGCAATAATATTTATTACTACCAATGATTACCATACGCTGTTTGCTTTGTCTGGACAGATCAAAGGGAAGACGGGATGGTTGGTTTGCTTGGATGGTACTACATGGGTGTACCTGGATGCATCCAAGAAGATAGTTTACCTAAGGAACCGACGCTTCTTAAAGACAAGTCACAAGTACCGTAGCAATTTGTTCTTTAGATTTTATGACAACACCCCAGAGATTGAACCCCCTCCGGAGAGACGTCATAACGGAGAACACATGTACAGAATGGTGAAAAACATACATGTCGTCTATGGAAAGAAGAATCCGGATGGGACGAACAGAGATAGAAGCACACCTCCTGTCGAAGGCATACCTTTCAAGAAACAATCGATCTTCTTTCAGTATCTACCTTATTGGCTAGACTTGGAGGTCCCCCATGCCATTGATGCTATGCATGTGAAGAAGAATGTCTTTAAGAGTCTCATTGCTACCTTGATGGACACAGGCAAGACAAAGGATGGTCTAAAAGCACGGAAAGACTTGGTACAGCTAAACGTGATGCCACAACTTCACCCGGTACCTGAGGCTAATGGAAAATACACTCTGCTTGCGGCATGCTTCAGCCTAACACCAGACGAGAAGAGAGCTATATGCACTTTCCTGAGGGGGATCAAAGTCCCGACTGGGTTTTCAGTAGATGTGAAGAAGCTAGTGTCGATGAAGGACTTGTCAATAACACACTACAAGGCTCACGATTGCCATGTGATGCTGACAGTATTTCTACCTATTGCAATCAGGGCTATAAAGCCAGAGTTCTTGAAAATGGCCATCACCCGCATGTGCTACTTCTTTTCGAAGATCTCACAGAAGACGATTGGCAAGCAAGAGCTGAGTGACCTACATGAATTTGTTGTGGAGACACAAAATCAACTGGAGATGTGTTTACCTCCTGCTTTTTTGATATAATGCCACATCTCATGATTCACATGGTTCAAATACAGGCGCTAGGCCCTTGCTACTTGCATGAAATGTGGTCCTATGAGCGGTTCATGTCAGCTCTAAGTCGATATGTGCATAATCGAGCATACCCAGAGGGCTCCATGATAGAGGGTTACAGTACTGAAGAAGTCATCGAGTGCTGTCAAGAGTACCTAAAAGTACAGAAAGGGATTGGTAAACCTGATTCTCGTCACAAGGGTAGGCTGGCTGGGAAGGGCACCAGTGGTAGAAAAGTGTTCATCGACCATGATTACAAAGAGGTGAGTCGGGCGCATTATAGTGTCTTGCAGAGTACACAACTGATGCAACCGTACATTGATGAACACTTGGCTATCATTATGGCAGAGAGAAATGGTTGTTCGGATGATTGGATCATGAAACAACACAAGCAACGACTAACTACATGGTTGAAGGACCAAAACATACTATCTGGAGAAATCATAGACTCTATTACCATCAGTAGGTTGGTGGAGGGGCCATCGAGACAAGTGACATCTTAGAATGCTTATGACATCAATGGGTATACGTACTATACCCACGCAAAGGATAGTAAATATGTGAACTAAAACAACGGCGTTCGAATAGAGGCTCTCGATGGATTAAGGTGAAAGATCCAATACTTTGGCATCATTGAAGAGATATGGGAACTTAACTATGGAAGGGATATAACGGTGGCCCTGTTTCGATGCCGATGGATCAAACAACACCAACTGAACGAGATCGGATTGAGAGTCCTGGACCTCAAGAATCTAGGCTACCAAGATGACCCTTGGGTACTCGCTTCACGTGTCGCACAAGTTTTCTATATGTCTGACCCACAAAGTAACCTCCCCCTAAAGAAGAAGACAAAGCACATGGTTGCCTCCGGGAAACAACACATTATTGGAGTTGATGGCGTGGACGATGTTGAAGCTTACAATAACTACGATGAGATGCAGCTATTCATAGACTTTCCTAAGAAGATTAGTGTTGTGGAAAAGAACCTCCCCAAAGACATAATGCCATGGGAACGAAAAGGTGTCAAGGGAAAAGTCGTTATAGCGGGCTAACTAGTTGTTGAACGTGGAGTGTTTGTGTAAGTGTGTGTTTATAAGACTTCATTTATGAATGCGTGTGAGACTATATATTTATGTACGTGTGTAAGACTACATATTTTTGTATGTGTGTGAGACTACATTTTATGCATGTGTGTGAGACTACCCTTTGCAACATTCAGATTACTCTATTTGAACATCCACTCTATTACTACTAAAACTTTATGAAATCACTTAACACTTTATGAAATAAAGAAATGACCAAAATAAAAGTAGGAGATCTTGATGAGTTATATAACTTTTATATTCATCACCTTTACAGCTGAAATCATTTAGTGTTTGAAAATCAGGTTTGAAGCTGTCATTTTCTGAAATTTAAAATTTGAATTGTTCAAAATTAGTGACAAAGATAGATGACTAGACTAAAATGATAGAGCATGATTTTAGAAAATTTTAGGGAAAAAAACCATCACATTTGGAGTTAGTATGAGGGAGAAAAACTAGTTATAAGTTTCTGCTACAGATTAAAAAGAGAAATCACACTTGTTCATCATTGATCATCAAGAACAATCGTGATTTTTCTTTTTAATCTCTGGGTAAAATTTGTAACTAGTCTTTCTCCCTCATACTAACTCCAAATGTGATGATTTTTTTTCCTAAAATTTTCTAAAATCTTGTCCTATCAAGTTAGTGTGTTGATTTGGTCATTCTTTTCATTTGACAAAGTTTGAGCACTTCAAATTTTCAAATTTAAAAAATTGAAAAGTTCGAACGAGATTTTCAACCATTAAATGATTTCAGCTGAAAAAGTGTTGAATACCAAAGTTGTATAACTCATCAAGATCTACAACTTTTATTTTGATCATTTCTTCATCTGACAGAGTGATGGTGAACATTGTTCACAAATCAACATGTTTCTCGTATAGTTCATGAAACTATGAGTCATATGTGAATTTATGAACAATGTTTACTAATACTTTGTCATATGAAGAAGTGACCAAAATAAAAGTTGTAGATAGTGAGGAGTTCAACAACTTTTATGTTCATGACTTTTATTGTTGAAATCATTTAAGGTTTCAAAATCTTGTTTGAAGTTGCCATTTAGTGAAATTCAAAATTTCAACTGTTCAAATTTAGTCAAATGAAAATATGATCAAAATAAAAGTTGTACATATTGATGAGTTATACAACTTTTATGTTTACAACATTTTCATTTTATTTCATTTAATGTCATAAAATTATAGTCGAAGTTTTAAAATTCAAATTTTTAATTTTTGTTTTTTTGTTTTCTATATTGTTTTGACTATGATTGTTTATATATATTTCTTCATATATAGAATAATACAAAATATTATATTTGTATTATACACAATTTTTTTATATTACTTTGTGTTTTTATGATATAAAAAATATAGAATTTATAATTTAAAAAATAGAAACTATTTGTAGGGGCGGTTGGATCAGGAACCGCCCCTACAAATGCATTTTTAGGGGCGGCTGGATCAGGAACCGCCCCTACAAATAGTCCCGAGTATAAAAAGGAGGGCGCACGGGAGTCATCTAGTCTGAGCGCTGTCTTCTTCCTGCGACGCCGTCAGGCTGCCCCGCGCGCCTAGGGTTTCCGACGCCGATCCCATGCCCGTGCCTGCCCACAACAGCCCCCGGCGCTCGGCGTCCCGCACCGAGCCCCGGCGCCCACCCCCACGCGCCGACGATGCAGGCTCCCGACGCCCCACGCCCGGCCCCCGGCGTCCCGCCCCCGCACGCTGATGACGCAAGCTCCCGGCGCCCCACGCCCGGCCCCCGGTGTCCTGCCCCCGCACGCCGACGACGCAGGCTCCCGGCGTCCCGCCCCCGCACGCCGACGATGCAGGCTCCCATCGCCCCACGCCCGGCCTCCTTGTCGTCTTCTCCGCCATCGGCAAACACTCTTCCACTTCTCAAGCTCCAGGTACCTATCTATCTATGGATATATATAGACCTTGCGCTGTGCCATCTCGTCTGGGGCTTAGACCTACATCTTGGTACTGGATGCCCTAATGTTCTTCTTTAATTGGGCGTCTTAATTGATTGATCGGTTAATTCTGCAATTAGAAACCTGATTTCTCTATTTCTTGAGATCGGGGATTCTTGTCTCCCTGTCTCCAACAACTTGGGTATGCAGCTGATCTGCTGTGCCTTTTCTGGTACCTAGCTTGTCTATGACATGTCACATGTGGATTGATATTTGATGGTCGATATTTCATTGTATGATTAAGCAACTCCTGCCGGTCGTTTTGTTGATCAAAGGAGAAAGTTCTTGCTTGTTCGCCAATAAGTTCCTTTCCCCATTGTCAACAATGACTAAGATTGTTTGACTGTCATTTCGATATCGATTATGTGTCTTTGGGGTGTCATGTTTTACCCCCATTTTCCAGAGATTCTCATATGCTTGCTTCGTGGTGCTCTCCTGTTCTAAGCTGGGATTGGGGAAAAAACCATTGTCCCTGGATTTATCCTGTCACGCCTAATGATTGATTTTATTAATATTAATTAGTGTTATTCTTTTTTCTATCCGCATAATGATATACAGATGAAGTAGTAGTTAAGGTTTATGTTGTCCATATTTTCCAATGAAATAGAGCTTAAATTGCATGTTGTTTATGTATCATAACATAAACGATTAACTATGGGCTTCTGCTTACTCAAATTTAAAACTGTCTTTTTACAATGATGAGTTTGGGCACACATAAGCTATTTCAGTTGAGCTTTTCTCATCACTTAAGTCTCGATAACATATATGGTAGTAAAATGCTCTCTACTTTGGATAAAAAATCTTGTGGGTAAACTGCACTAGCTGAAATAGTTGGAGGAAGTAAATAAAATCAAACATTAGTTTAGTAGATTGTCTGGACATTGGTCGAACTTATTGATGGAAGTAATTTGGACCTTTTCTGGTTCCAAAATAAGCCATATAAATAGTTCATCTTGTTTTGGCATCTAGTTTGATATTTTATCATAATGTTCATAACCCCATTACCATTATAGACATCTTTATATATAAGACATGTGCATTTCCTCTGTTGGTTCGTGTAACATGAGTGGTGTGGGCCTTGCAAGTTCAAGTGCTACAAACAACCTAGTACTACTTTTGTTATATGCAAAATGGTGTCACTCATTGATAGTGGTGGCCACCTAGCACTAGCAGCCTTTGGTGCATTTTTTTGTTTCTTTGTTTGTTATATGCAAGTTACCTGCAGCCTGGTTTTAGTTTAGTGTAGCTTGCAGCCGCTGCAACTATGTAGCAACTTAAATTTGCTGTCAGGTCTGTAGCTAGAGCTGTGAAACGCTGCAGGTAGTGAAGAGGAAACTACGGAGTTGTTCCGCTTCTTCATTGGCCACCTGCTGTTCATATTCCTTTCTTGACTGTGCCCAAGTAACATAAAACAAGGAACTAAGAATGTTGCAAAAGACATGGACTACTACTACTACTACTACTACTCCTCCTACCACTACTACTCCTCCTACTACTACTACTACTACTACTACTCCTCCTCTTACTACTCCTCTTACTACTCCTACTACTCCTCTTACTACTCGCTACTCCTAAGTGGTTGCTGCTCTTACTCTACTACTACCACTCTACTGCTACACTTACTCTACTCTACTACTTTCTACTTACTACTACTACTTGCTACTCCTAAGTGGCTGCTGCTCTTACTCTACTACTACCACTCTACTACTTTCTACTTACTAGTACTACTTGCTACTCCTAAGTGGTTGCTGCTCTTACTCTACTACTACCACTCCTTCTCTGTTTTTTTGCTTATATACTGCTGGTGTGTAGTGGCTGCTGCTACTACTACTACTACTACTACTACTCCTACCACTACTACTACTCCTCCTCCTACTACTACTACTCCTCTTACTACTCCTCCTACTCCTCCTCTTACTACTCCTCTTACTACTCGCTACTCCTAAGTGGCTGCTGCTCTTACTCTACTACTACCACTCTACTGCTACACTTACTCTACTCTACTACTTTCTACTTAATACTACTACTTGCTACTCCTAAGTGGCTGCTTCTCTTACTCTACTACTACCACTCCTTCTCTATTTTTTTGCTTATATACTGCTGGTGTGTAGTGGCTGCTGCTACTACTACTACTACTACTCTTCCTACCACTACTCCTCCTCCTCCTACTTCTACTCCTACTTCTACTCCTCTTACTACTCCTACTACTCCTCCTCTTACTACTCCTCTTACTACTCGCTACTCCTAAGTGGCTGCTGCTGTTACTCTACAACTACCACTCTACTGCTACACTTACTCTACTCAACTACTTTCTACTTACTACTACTACTTGCTACTTCTAGCTACTAACTGTTGGCTGCTGTTGCTTTTTTTGCCAAATCTCCTAGGACTCGCCTAGGACTTGTTGTCCTGTCTTTTGCCATCAGCTGTTGCACTATGTTTGCTAAGCAGCTGTTGTTTTTTTGTCAAATCTCCCCTCTCCTCTCCTCTCCTTTGTTTTGCCGATGATGAAATTGTCCAAGTCCATACATTATATGGAATATGAGCTGATGATCAAGAACTTGTGAGGAACTTGGCATCACTAGCAGTCGCCCCTACATTACCTTCTCCTCTCTTCTCTGTTATGATGCCTTGATGCTCCAAGTTAAAGATCAGATGATGATTGACAAGTTTTTGAGGCCTCTACCACTAATACTACTCTTTTTTTGATATATTGTTGTTTTATAGGACTACTTAGGTTTATAGCCCTTTTTGATTTCTTATACCTTCTCGCGTACCTAAAGCACACTTTCTTGCATCGATTGGAACAAAGCGTGAAATAATGTCGCGGACACCAGACAGTGCAGCCCGATGCCCCGAGCATGATGAGCACCCAACCTATGAGAAGCAAGCACTAGAGGACCAGCTAACTTAGGAGCAGTTCGATAACAAGTTAGAAAAGGGTCTAGAAGTGATGCTTACTCAGGAGCAGTGTGACGAGGAGGAAGGGGGACTAGAAGGAAGAGCAGGAGAGGCTGCTGAAGGCGAAGAAGAAGGGGATGATGATGATGATGACTCAGAGGACGGATATGAAAGTCCCGAGGATCCTTTCCCATGTGAAGCCAGAAGGAGGCCAATGGAGGAAGATTTGGACAAGGATTTTGACCCGAACAAGGAGGTAGGGAAAAAGCCTTAGCTTGTAAATTTTGCTAAAGCTTTGGTTGTGTTACGTCTGCTAACACTTTGACCTGTCGTATATACAGGTCCCTCCTAAAACTCAGAAAAGACGATGTCGACGTCCGCAACAGCTCGCTAGACAAGACGGAGTAGAGGAAAGGAGAATAGAGGCAACAGCCACAGAGACGGATCATGATGCCTCTGCTCCACAACCTCAAGACACAACCACGACTACCAAGCCTAAGAGGAAACGAGGGGATAGAAAAGGAAATCTATATCCAGATAAGGCATGCTATGTGATAATGGAGGTCGGGCTAGCAGGGGAGATCCTTGAGCCAAAGGAATTAAGCGGACAATTCTGTAATGCGATCGGAGCCCTAGTAAGAGATAAATTGAACCCAGCAATCCCTAACTAGAAAGAGGTACCACAGAACAAAAAGAATGAACCATAGGATAGGCAACTGAGGGTCAATTTTAGATTTCTAGAGGATAAGCATGAACTGGTAAAAAAATGCTTTCAGGATGATGGGAGAGCTCAACACGAAGTATATCCAAAAGGGGTTAACTCCCTTCAACGAGTTCGGCAAAATAACTCCTAGTCAATGGGAGGAGCTTGTGGCTCAGAAGACTAAACCGGAGGCATTGGAGCTCAGTGCCAGTAACACCGAGCTGGCGAAGAGGAACAAACACCACCATCATCTAGGCCCCGGTGGCTAATATGCCAAGGAAGAGCAGTTTAGGAAGATGGACGAAGAGGCTGCAGCTGCTGGGAATATCAATGTGATGAATTTGAAGGTATGCTCAAGGAATTGGATATATGTGAGGAGTACAGAATCATCCAGCGGTAATCTTAAGTTTGATAAGCTGGAGACCCAAGAAATTTGAAGGTACGCTCAAGGAATTGGATACATGTTTGTATACATACTTGTAACATTCACTTTTGGATACTAACAAGTTGTATTTGCTAAAATAATTCGAACGGGGCATTTAGGTTCTATGTCACTCATCATCACGGAAGGCATGATCCAGCAAGGAAGGAAAAGCTAGCTATAAAAACACAATGTGCGGTAAGTGTAACTTACTTCTTCAGTACTCCATTACATGGCTGTCAAAAGCATTACCTAACATTTTCATATGCAAAACACACAGTGCCCCAAGCAGAGGCCTGGGAGTGTATATTGTGGATACTATATATGTTCTATGATGAGTAACACCAGTGCCTATAGGAGACACCCCTTAAGGGTAAGTTTAAACCTCTTCATCAGTAGTATAAAAACTTCATACATGGTATGAAATACTAAACCGAAACTTGTTCTCTTGTAGTGGAGAGAAGAGAAAGGAATGAAAAAAGACCCATACAAGGATGACCAACTCTTAGAGCTCATCGGCGACCTTTGCAACTTCATATTGGACCAGATTGTACATGTCAAAGGCGCCTACCATGACCAAGAGTCTGACTTAGGTAGAAATCCTTAGTACCAACACCTTCGTGAGACTGAAAGGCTAGCTCTAGGACGTTGATAACAATGTGTATGGAATTTGTATATTTAATGATAGATTATATATATTCTTATGAATTGGACTTGTAATTGTAGTTTATATAATACTATTGTGCTTGTAGTCGCGTTCGAAACGTTGGTCGCATGGCATTCGGCAACGCGAACGCGGTTCGGACGTTGGTCATGGGGCGTTCGGCAACGCGAACGCGGTTCGGAATGTTGGTCGCGCGGCGTTCGGCAACGCGAACGCTGGATGGAATACACCGAAACAAACAGTTCTGGTCGAATTTGAATTGCAAATTTAAATTTTTTTGGCAGAAAACGTACTGTAGGGGCGGTTCTAGATTAAACCACCCCTATAAACAGGTATTATAGAGGCGGCTGGCACTACAGCCGCCCCTATAAATCGATTTTTAGGGGCGGTTGGTGATTGAGCCACCCCTACAAATCGATTTGTAGGGGCGGCTCAATCACCAGCCGCCCCTAAAAAACGATCCGTAGGGGCGGACATGGAACTGCCCCTACAAATGCATAATTTATAGAGACGGTTCGGTAGGGGCGGCTGGCCAAACCGCCCCTACAAAGGGTTAACAGCCGCCCCTAAAAATGCTTTTTTTAGTAGTGTTAAACGCATGAGAACAACCAGCGCAAAGCCTTTGCCATATTCTTTACCAGTTTTAAATGGATATGGTATGGTAAGGGAATCATAATTGCCTAGTATTTACCCGCTTTTTTTTGTGGACACGCTTTTCAATTCTTCCTAGTGAGGTTGTCAGTGTCACAGCTTGCAGCTTTGCATTGTGGATGCTTCGACTTGAAATCGATGAGACGGTGATGGCATGAAGCCAAGAATTGACTCCACTACTCTCTCAAGGTGGAATGTCATTTTTAGAGAACATAGACTCTCCTCGATCAGATTATAGTCAAATTATACTACTAAAAACGATTTAGAAGACACCTCCATTTATTTTCAAAGATGGGCAACAAGTATTTGTCTCCACCTAAAATGCCTCGCCATTTTCACAGACGGTCAGATTATTTACGTAGACACTCAATAAACTCTCACCTCCTAAAATTAATTAACAGAAATGACAGACTTAAGAGGTTAGTCTATAGAAATAATAAGGACAATTTTAAAAGACAGACCTCTTAAGTGGTCCACCTCTATAAGTGGACAACAACCCATTAAATCAAAGCCATCACACTGTTAACCCTAACTGGCCCTCATTTGCGAACAACCCCCCCTATCTCCCCTCACTCTCTTGATATGCCTGCCCTTCCTCATCCTGATCCATTGTCAACTCCATGCCCATACCTCCCCACCTTGTTCGCTGCCCTCAACCCACCCTAGTTGCTACCTTTTCCTACGGCACAGTAGTCCCATCTATGGCAAGAAGATCGAGCCGCTGGAACGCCCCTCCTTCCCAGCGGCACCCCCTCCCTCGAGGGCCCATGCTTGGCTAGGATATAGAGTGAAAACACAACATGTAGGCCTCCATGCGGTGCCCCCTACCCAACGAACGGCTGGAATCTAGAGTGGCAACACGACGAGCGGCCCTCGGCGCCATGAACCAAAGTGGTAGAAGTCTTTAATTTCAAAATATATATCATAATATATACATTTCACTATTCTTGTAATAGTTTATATTAATATTTACATGTGTATTTGTAAGATATTTCTGTTTATTTTCTACAATAGCTGAGTGAATAGTTTAAATAAAAATTAAAAGATGTTGCTTTACGTTATATTTCACCATGGCATATATATGGATAATTTGAATGTAAACTTATCGCGGTTACTTTGCATTATATTTCAACTGAGATGTGTAATTTATAAAAATATTAAGGGGCTATTTATTTTTTGTAATGGCAGAGGTGTGTAATTTAGATACAAATTTAAGGGCTTAATTTTGAATTATCTTTCATAATATGTTTATCTACTATAGATAGTGGAATATATCATTATGTTTACTTTTAACTTCACAATGGTAGATGTCTATAATTTAAAAATATTTATAATATATTTTATAGATATTTAAGTATTTAGCAATAGTTTGTATTAGTATTTACATGTAGATTTGATACATATTTTGTTTATTTTTTACAACAGCTGAGTGGATAGTTTTAAAAGGTTACTTTATGTTATTTATGTTTAATTTGAATGTAAACTTATTCGTTACTTTGCATTATTTTTTATAATGGCGGAATGTGTCATTTAATAAAAAATATTAAGGGGTTATTTAAGTTATCATTGAACTAATTACACATCTGTGATGAACAATATTCGATCTGTAACGAACGGCTTCGTCATAGATCTCCACACGATACTTTCTCCATTCGACGTGTACCTATGGGACCTGCAGTGACTCATCCGTGACACTTGCAATTCATCATAAAAGTCTCGAACCAAATACATTAAAAAGAAAAGAAATAAAAAGAACCACAACACTCATCAAGATGACAACAAGACCACCGCCAAAATAAAATAACACCAACCCACCAAGGCAATGGCCGCCAAACGCCACCATACACTAGTAGAAATCTCCACTTCTATGACAATTTTCTTAATGACGAATCCAAAATCATTATAGAAGATCGCTTTTTATGACGAATATTTCCATTTCCTCATAGATCAGTGGTGACGATCCGGCAACCCTCCCTTTCTATGACAAAATCAGGCATCATCACAAAGATCGTCAAAGAAGAGCATAGGGTTTCGTCACAGATCACTTGCATGACTCATCTATGATGATCTCCTTTACAACTATGATGAACAGAGCTTTGTCATTGAACTAATTGCACATCTGTGATGAACAATATTAGATCTGTAATGAATGGCTTCATCATAGATCTCCACACAGTATTTCCTCCATCCGACGAATACCTATGGGACCTATAGTTACTCATCTGTGATGCCTGCAATTCATCATAAAAGTCTCCACTCGATCCTTTCTCCATGTGACATGTACCTATGGGACCCTTCTCCATCCGACGTGTACCTGTGGGACCTGTAGTTACTCATCCGTAACGCTTGCAATTCATCATAAAAGTCTCCGCTCGGTCCTTTCTCTATCCGACATGTACCTGCAGGACCCTTCAGCATCCGACCTGTGGGACCCGATGGCTTACGTGTCACGTGTACGTGTGGGACCATTCTCCATCTCCATTCGACCTGTGGGACCTGACGGCTTGCGTGTCACATGTACCTGTGGGACCATACGACCTGTGGGACCCAATGGCTCACGTGTCACTTGTTCCTGTGGGACCTTTCTCCATCTCTATCCGACCTGTGGGACCCGATGGCTTGCGTGTCACTTGTACCTTTTGTGCTACCGGGGTCTAATAAATTAAAAAAAACCTCATTGCCTAGGAGTCGAACCCAAGACCCGGAGGAAGGAATGCATAGTCTTTACCATTATGCTATATGCCTGGTTGTATTAACATGTCTTTGGAGTCATTATAGTATTATATTCTCTATGTGGATGCCCTATAGGTTGACTAAAAGCTCTAGTTTGGTTTTGGTGAATTGATGAAATCCTAAGTGCTAACCTAGTTTATCAAAGTGTTCATGAGATAGGTAGCACATTCCAAGTGGCGAATCAAATGAAGATCATAACATGATGACGGTGATGCCATGGTGATGATCAAGTGCTTGGACTTCAAAAGAAGAAAGAGAAAAATAAAAGGCTCAAGGCAAAGTTATAAGTGGTATGAGCCATTTTGTTTTGGTGATCAAGACACTTAGCGAGTGTGATCACATTTAGGTTCAATAGCCGTACTATTAAGAGGGGTGAAACTCGTATCGAAATACAGTTATCAAAGTGCCACTAGATGCTCTAACTCATTGCATATGCATTTAGGATCTAGTGGAATGCTAACACCCTTGAAAATGTATGTGAAAATATGCTAACACACATATGCACAAGGTCATACACTTGGTGGTTGGCACATTTGAGCAAGGGTAAGAAACTTCATCGGTGGAGTGTCTGGACGCTGGGTCACTTTGTGACCGAACGTTGATGGGGTGCGTCCAGTCCTACTGACGTGGCAGCGCACAGAGAAGAGGGTGACTGACCGAACGCTGGGTGAGTCTGGTCAGTGGTGACCGGATGTGTCCGGTCACAAATTTCTATCTCTGGAAGCTTACTAGAAGTGACCGGACGCTGGGGTCCTACGTCCGATCACGAGTGGAACCTTACTGGAAATGACCGGACGCTGGGGTCCTGCGTCCGGTCACTTTGAGCAGCGCGTCCGGTCACTACTTAAATGTACTGATGACCGTTGAGATCGGGCGATCAGCATTTGAAGCCGATGACACGTGGTAAGCATCAGGCGACCGGATGTTGGGATCCTGCGTCTGGTCGATATGACCGGAGCATCCGGTCACCCTGAGCAGTGCCCAGTGAAGGGGTACAACGGCTCTATTTCATGGGGGCTTCTATTTAAGCCCCATGACCGGCTTAAGCTCACTCTCTTGGCCATTTGCATTGACATAGCAACCATGTGAGCTTAGCCAAAGCCCTCCCACTCATCTCCATCATTGATTCACCATCTTTGTGAGATTGGGAGAGAATCCAAGTGCATTGCTTGAGTGTTTGCATCTAGAGGCACTTGGTGTTAGTGTTTCACTACGGGATTCGCTTGTTACTCTTGGTGGTTGCCGCCACCTAGATGGCTTGGAGTAGTGAGGATCATTGAGCGGAGGTTGGTGATTGTCTCTGGCTCTGATTTGTGGTGGTTGTGAGGGGTTCTTGACCTTTCCCGGTGAAGAGCCAAAAGGTACTCTAGTAAATTGCTCGTGGCTTGTGTGATCCTCATCTTGTGTTGGTTGTGCGGCACCCTATTGAGGGTTTGGCGTGTGATGCCAATTAGCGCGTGAGCCTCCAAGTGGTTGTGCCGGCAAGCAAGTGAACCTCGGTAAAAATAATTGTGTCAACATTTGATTCCGAGGTGATTGGTCTTCATTGGTATTCATTCTTGTAATTGATTGGTTCATTCCTCGACATGGCGGTACAACTATCTTGCTCTCTATCTTTACATTACCGCAAACTAGTTATCAAGCTCTTTAGTGTAGTTAGTTGTGAGAGCTTGTTAGTTTGGTTAGTGTGGCTCTTTAGTTAGCCTTTGAGAGCACACTAACTTAGTGTAGTGACATAGCTATTATGTGGATAGAGATTATAGAAACTAGACTTGTGGTAGGTGGCTTGCATTTTTAGTGGGTTAGTGCAACACTCGCTTCGCCTCATATTTATCTAACCGGTTTGCTAAGTGTTGTTGTAGAATTTTTAATAGGCTATTCAGCCCCCCTCTAGCCATTAGGACCTTTCATTGACCTATATTAGATATTTCCCCTTCAAGGGAAACAAATATGTGCCTGTTAGACTAGCGACGACGGCGACGGTTGATCCCTGGTGACTACGGTGGCTTCGGTGTCCTTTTGGAGGCTAGGCGGCGGGGCTTGCCGATGGAGCATGACGGCATTGGCGTCTGTGTCTGTTGTGTGCCACGGTAGAGGCAACAGATCCGATCCGCGGGTCTCCTTTCTCGCCTTTCCTATTTGCTACACTATTTTGGTCCTTGCGTAAACATATGGTATACCAGAAACATTCTAGCATTGGAGATCTAATTAGGCCAATGATATGATGATGAAAAGAACTAGGAGGTGGCATTGGTTGGTTTTCTGCAGATGTCTTGGTTTTCTACATATGTTTAGTTTTGTTACTATAAATGCCTATGTGCAACTAAGCCTGCTAATTGTCAAGTTCTTGCTTGATTATACCTATCTATCTAGGCAAATAAATAGGCCCATTGCTTCTACCTTAAAAACTGTTGTAATTGTTGTCATCTTAATCTTTGTCTACCTCCTATGCTCTGAGCTCATGTACTGATTGTAAGTGTGATGGATAGACTTGATTTAACTGGAATTGTAATGGTTACGACTCCATTAACTTCATTGTTGGACTTTGGTACGAGTTGTGAACTTCACTATTGGATCTTTGTTGGATTATTTTCCTCTTCAGTGATCTCATTACTGAGCAAGCTCTCATCCTAATGCACGTAGATGAAATGGAGGAGGCCCCCAACAAGAGGAATGCACTGTCTAGGCTCATGGACGATGTCGTTGTCGAGATCCTTCGCCACCTCCCTGCCCGCTCCTTGTTTTGCTACAAATGTGTCTGTCGCTCCTAGAACTGCCTCATCAAGGACTACAACAACCATAAGGTGCTGCCCCAGACTCTGGCAGGCTTCTTCTATGACACCGACTGGGGCTATTGACGCTACACCAAAGTCATCGGTGAACAACCCTCCTTGTCCTCCTTGCCCTTCACCTTGGCCAATGTAGCTATCTCAGATATCTGCAATAGCCTCATCCTATGCTAGTGTCGAGGTGCTGATGGATCATACTGCTATGTCATCTACAATTTGGCAACCAAGAAGTTCAAGGAACTATCGCCTAGCATCCATTCTGTTGGTGAGGCTCGATTGGGGTTCGATCCGAAAGCCTACTCGCACTTCCATGTGATTGAATATATACAGGAGTAGTTTGATCGGTGCAGGGGTATGGACATCTACTCATCTAAAAGTGTAGCATGGATCCGTAAGAAATCTAAATGGGGCAGGAGTGCTTCTATGACAATTGACATATCAGATAGGAGAACATCAGAAACTATGTATCCTAACAGTTGTCTATATATTATGGGATACTCGTGGGGCTATCAGCACGTACTTGCTATGGATATAGAGGGAGAGACATGGAGGAAAATTCCTTGCCCATGTATTTCTGCATTTTCCATCCATCAAGCTCAGGATCACTTGTGGTTATGTACTTTTCATGCTTGCGATTACCCCAAGATTAGCATCTGGATCCTTGAAGACTATTGTACTACTTATAAATGGACATTGAAGCGTACTTTCAGCATTCTGGATGTTCTTTTGGAGACTAACATTGATTTTGGTTACTTGGATGTCGATCAGTACTACACATCGGTTCGCCCGGAATGGAATTGGCTTCTCTTTGTTGGGGTTGGGGACGAAAATGATATCGTCGCATATAACATGGACAACAGAAAAGTTCATGTCATCCCTACATGTTACAGTGCATTTTTCAAATGGGTTGTCCTACCACAAAACATCTGCAGACCTTACTATCTTCCTTATGTTTCCTTGTTCTTAGAGTTGGAGTCATTAGCAGAGGAGTAAATAAAGTTCCATGATGTATCTCTCTATTATGACATGTTTAAATGGATCGATGTTGTTTGATTGTCTATGTATATGTTCAGTGTTGTTACTGCAAATGCCTATGTGCAACTAAGCATTTTCATTGTGAAGTGCTTGCTTGATTATACCTATCTATCTAGGCAAACAAACAGACCCATTGCTTCTGCCTTCAAAACTATT
This sequence comes from Miscanthus lutarioriparius, assembly GCA_904845875.1. Lineage (NCBI taxonomy): Eukaryota > Viridiplantae > Streptophyta > Magnoliopsida > Poales > Poaceae > Miscanthus > Miscanthus lutarioriparius. The sequence continues at coordinate 61,784,253 of CAJGYO010000014.1, read as the reverse complement.
GTAATTGTCATCCTCTTAATCTTTGTCTGTCTCCTAAGCTCTGAGCTCGTGTACTGATTGTAAGTGTGATGGATAGACTTGATTTAGCTAGAATTGTAATGGTTACAGCTCCATTAACTGCTACTCTAGTCTGAGTTATATATATCTATGTGGTGCTACTATAAATTTGTTTGAGGTCATACCATGAAAATTATTAATCGTTGTTAAAGTTGCACTTTGGTATGAGTTGTGGACTTCACTGTTGGATCTTTGTTGGATTATTTTCCTCTTCAGTGATCACATTACTGAGCAAGCTCTTATCCTGCTACACATAGACAAAATGGAGGAGGCCCCCAACAAGAGGAACACACTAGCCAACCTCACGGATGATGCCATTGTCGAGATCCTCCACCGCTTCCCCGCCCGCTCCTTGTTCTGCTGCAAGTGTGTCTGTCGCTCCTGGAACCACCTCATCAAGGACTATAACAACCATAAGGTGCTGCCCTAGACTCTGGCTGGCTTCTTCTACGACACCAACCAAGGCCATTGATGCTACACCAGAGTCACTGGTGATCACCCATCCTTGTCCTTCTTGCCCTTCACCTTGGACAATGGAGCTGTCTCAGATATCTGCAATGGCCTCATCCTATGCTGGTGCCAAGGGGCTGATGGATTATACCGCTATGTTGTCTACAATCTGGCAACCAAGAAGTTTAAGGAACTACCGCCTAGTATCCATTCTGTTGGTGAAGCTCGATTGGGGTTCGATCCAACAGCCTCCTCGCACTTCCATGTGATTGAATATATAGAACAGGAGCAGGATGATGAGTGCAAGGGTGTAGATATCAACTCATCTAAAACTGTAGCATGGATCTATAAGGAATCTAAATGGAGACCAAATACATGTGTGACAATTGGAAGATCAGAAGAATTGAGAACATTAGAAACTGTGTATCTTAACGGTTGTCTGCACATTACGGGGTACTCGGGGTTTTACCCTCAGATACTTGCTGTGGATATGGAGGGAGAGACATAGAGGAAAATTCCTTGCCCGCGTGGTTCTTCACCCTCCATCCATCAAGCTCAGGGTCATTTGTGTGTGTACAGTTCATGGTCGCAATATGTCCAAACTTTCAATTTAGATCCTTGAAGACTATGGTACTAATAAATGGACATTGAAGCATACTGTTAGCATTCTCAAGGTGTTTGCATAGACTAACATTGAATTTAGTAATTACTCATACTATGATGTTAATGAGTACTCCTACTCAACGGTTCACCCATAATGGAATCTGCTTCTCTTTGTTGGGGTTGGGGTGGACAATGACATCATCGCATATAACATGGACAGCAGAAAAGTTGATGTCATCACTACATGTTACAGTCAGTTTTTAAAAAGTATCATCCTGCCAGAAATCAACAGTAGACCTTACTATATTCCCTATGTTCCCTTGTTCTCAGAGTTGGAGTCATTAGCAGAAGAGTAAATAATGTTCCATGATGTATCTCTCTATCATGCTATGTTTAAATGGATCAGTGTTGTTTGATTATATTGTGTATGGACATGTTAATTTCCTCTTGGATGGATATTGTCATTATTTTGCAACAATTATAACTTGTTTGTAATGTAAGCTAAGGTCTATGCAGTGTGTCAGACGCATTCAAACCTATAGAGGTCAGACTTTCTTGCATGTGTAGTAACATTTCAACACCAATGAATCCTCTTTGTTCCCAAAAAATAAAAAACACAATTGGCTCCTCTGTAGTAGTGATATATTAACAATCGTGATCTCTTCCGCAACTCTGCTTGTTTTCTTCCTTCCCCAAGCCCTCCCATTCCCAATGTAGATCTAAAATATAGGAACATGCGGTTGCCTTCTCCAAACTACTTCACTCTTTGATTAAATAAAACTACTTCACTCTTAGCCACCGCCATGGAGAAGGGCGTGCTTTCTGCAAAGCATGCATGGGAGGGGGATGACGCCGTGCCCATGGTGAATCAAGATGAAGCTCTAGTGGATCCCTTTGGAGATAGAGATGATTGGGCCATTGGCATCATGAGTAAGGCTTTCTTGAATATTAGGCATGTGCTATAGAACACCAGTCTGGGCACCCTCAACCTACCTCGGCAGGAAAAGGTGAGCAGTTACGTCTTCATTTTTCACCAACTCACCGATGTCCTGGAAGAACTGCTAGCCTACTTGAACAAGAATTGCGTGGACAACGCGGAGTACATCCTCACCTGCTACCAGAGCCAGATAGATGGCTTTGACACTAGCGTCGCGACATAGGGAATCAGCACCACCCACAACACTGAGAAGCACTAGCGCCACCTGGTTCGTGCCGATGCTGAGCAGGTGGCCAACCGCATCACCATTGACAAGGATGATGATGACATTGATATCGGTGATGAGTAGAGGAGTAAATAAAGTTCCATTTGATGTATCTCATGTTGCATTTGATGTATCTCACATTGCATTTGATGTATCTTCCTTATGTTGGGAGTACGGAGGGAGTATATGTTGTTACTCTTTCCTTATGTTGTTACTCTTCCTTATGTATCTTCCCTTGCATTTTATGTCGGACGCGTTCAAATGTACAGAGGTTTTGATTTATGATGTCTTATTTGCATGTCTGTGTTTACTTTATTGTTGAACTTTGTATTAATTAGGTGGTTTAAACTCTACTGAGCATGGTGTAGATCAGGTCCTTTGGTCATTTGGTAGCCGGTTTCTAGCCGTTGTTGGTTTGTTTTGCCTGCAGGTTTCTTTTTTGTTCCATTTCTGATCTGTAGTTATGGTAAACATGCATAACGGAATTCATCTGATCAAGTCCCGTGTCGATGTAATGCCTAATGGAGGAGCTACATAACTATTCAAAATTTACAGTACATGCAAGAAAGTCTGAGCATCATAAATCTGACCGGGCCAGACACATCTCATGTTATACAAGGAAACTTGTTTCGTACGAATATATTCGTTGGATTCCTAAAGAAACAAATAAAATTTAGAATCTTTGAGGAAAGTGGGACGCTCCTCCCAATAGACCTTGCGCGGTTGCCGAGAGTGAAGTGAATGCATAGAAAAGCTAGACACAAGAAGTGCATATTAGAAGAAGAGCTTTTGACCACCATGACACGCTTGAGACTTGAAAGCTTGGTGCAGCTGTCAAGAGGACTCACAGCAGCCGAGGGGCAGTCAGGCAGTCAGCTAGCTAAAGATGGCTATACAATGGGAGTAAGGCCAGGCTTTGCACAAACAAGGGCGCAAGGGCTGGAATAGGCTTCTGACATGACTGCACAAGGTTCATCATTACTAGTATCCAAGTAGTGAATATTTTAGATGGTCAGACCTTCTGTTGTCCGGCGAAGTATACAGTGCACTCCAATCCAAGCAGTCGTAGGCTCACAGCAGCCGAGGGGCAGCAGTTGCTAGAGATGGCTACATGGTTTCATAGGTTCTAATCGACTGCACTCCCTGGGCTGTGGTTGACGCTGCAGCTTTTATTAGGCGCCCGCGGGTTTTAGAAAAAGTCCATATTATTAGGCGTATCCTAGAAACAAAGCTACAATTAACTCCCAATGGAAGCCGAGCTCGTCTCTGGTTCATTCCAATTAAAGGCTGCTTGCATACATTCATGGAAGCTAGGGAGATGGCTCCAATAGAGGCTTGGACGTGATATTTTCAATTAATATAATTTCACAGTCTTCCTCCATTCCTTGGTAGCTGAAATTTCATCCCCTGTGCCTAACAAACTGGCCCGGAGGCAGTATGACAAATGCACTCAGTTTTCTACGACTTTCAAATGTACAGATGACACTATATACTATCCTATGAGATGAAATGTACAGCGGATGGAATTTCTTATGTGTGCAGTAAAAAATGTGAATAGAAAGAAACGTGTAGATCAGAAAGCGAACCAGAAAACTCCACATTTCTCGATAATCTAACTGTCTCGTCCGCCCGGTCGCCAGCCCAACTGGTAACCTAAACCGTGTCATCGTTGGAATTCCCACGCCAGTTCGCAGATGGTATATAAAACTCCTACTATAACCCCCACTTGGACGCCATCCCCGCCTCCTCCTCAATCAACGTAAGTTGATCGCGCCATGCCGCCTCTCTAGTGCTCCATCTCGCTGCCGTCCACACGCCGTAGCTCCTCCACGTAGACACTATAGCTCCATCCACACCACCGCGTGAGCCCTCGGTTGGCCTCCTCGCGCTCCACATGGTGCGACATCGACACCAGTAATCATGGCGGTGAGGCGGCACCCCACATCACATTTGCTGGCACTCCCTAACAAGCTGGCCATTGAGATCACCGGCCACCTCACTACGACCTCAGAGCGGTCCATGGACGACCTCTGCAGCCTATGGGTGACCTGCTCGTCCATGCACCGCATCTATGGTAACCTTGCCATTAGTCGGTGCATGGCACTAGACCAGTGCAGATGCGGGCTGGGGTGGGACAATGTCGGCAACTACAATGCCCTCCTTTCTAGCCTGACCCAACTCAGTAACTCAGAGGCTTGCTTCCTCTCCAGGATACCAATGGTATTGGAGGAAACCCATAGGCCCTGGCCATGCCTCGATGATCTTGCCCATGCCGCTAATGGCGGGCACAATCTAGCGGCCTATCTGGTCGCCATATTGCTCTATAGGCATAATGGCGATGCCCGCAATGATGACACTACGAGGCGGTACATGAGATGGGTCGAGGGCGAGGAAGAATCACGGATGGCGGCGGTGGACCAACGAGTAGGTGGCTACGCAACAAGGGGTGTGTGTTGTGCCACCGCGAGGCAGCTGCTAAGGTGATCCATGAAACGAGGTGGGCCTAGGGAAAGTTGTCACTGCCACCGCCAGCACAGGTGCGCAACAATCTTCCATGCGCAGGCGATGCTTGCAGCGATGCAGACGGATGGGAAGGAAGCGATGTGTATTGCAGCGAGGATTGAATTATAGTGATGTGCCCTTGCTACAATACATAGCCCTTCCTTCCCATCCGTCTACATCGCCATAAGTGCCGCGTACAAAAGGAAGATCGCTGCACACCAGTGCCGGCGGCGGCAGTGACAACTGTCCCCACGTCGTATTGTAGATCACCTTGATGGCTGGGCGGTGGCACAGCACACACCCCTTGTTCCTTAGCCACCTACTCGTTGGTCCGCTTCCACCAACCACCACCACCTATGATTCTTCCTCGCCCTCGACCCGTCTCATGCACCGTCTCACAGTGTCATCATCGCTGGCACCGCCATTGTGCCTATAGAGCAATATGATGACCAGATAGGCCACTAGATTGTGCCTACTATTGGCAGCACCGGTGAAATCATTGGGGCATGGCTTGGGGCTGCATTTTTCCATGAATACGGTTTGTATCTCGATGAGGAAGCAAGCCTCTGGGTTGCCAACTTGGGTCAGGCTAGCAAGGAGGGCGTAGTAGTTGATGGGGTCAGCCCTTGTCCTCCCACGTCTGACCCGATCCAGTACCAGAGGCTGACCGATGGTGGGGTCACTACAGATACGGCATATGGATGAGTAGGTCACCCGTAGGCTACGGAGGTTGTCCATTGGATGATCCAAGGTCGCAGCGATGTGGCCGGCGATCTCAATTTGCACGTCGGTAGGGAGCGCCGTCAGCGACATGATTGCCAACCTAGATGGAGCTATGTCATGTGGATGACGGCAAGCCAGAGGGCTAGAGCTCCAGAGTGGCATAACATGCGTTGATTGAGGAGGAGGTGGGGGAGGTGGCTGACTGGCGGTTACAGTAGGAGTTCTCTAAATACCCTCTACAAACTGGCGTGGGAACTCGCAACGATGACACGGTTTAGATTACCGGGTGGGCAGGCGACCGGGTGCATTGAGTGTACACTATTTCCAATCCTAGGAGTCAAAACATGAAACAAGGGATGCCAACCAACCACAAAACCTCCATCGTCGCATCCTGTGGGAGAGCAACCGTTCGGCTCTCCTCTTTAAAATGACTAGTAGGCTATAGAGAGCACCACTGACTAGGGTGTTCTCTCATACATACATATCAGCCGATCCCTACTAACTGGCGACGCGTAGAGCGAGCAATGGGGCACTGGTCATCCAGCAAGTATTCCACCGACTATGAAGATGAGGACGACGAGGAGGTGAATCAACCGATGCCGAGCCCCGAGCGCGAGGAGGAGCCCACCGAAGACGATGGGGAGCCCACCGACAACGACGACGAGGAGGTACCATAGGCGGCAGAGGAGGAGGAGGCACCGACGGTGGAGGTGGACAACATCACCAAGACCATTCCACTGGGGTTTCGCCCCATGCCGCGCAACAAGAAGCATGGGCTAAACCCTCCATCCCCCAACATGATCGTGGAGGACGAGGTTGACTCCTCATTGGAGTAGGACGACGAGGAGGGTGGCGACAACGGTGATAGCGGGGGCAGCAGCGTCAATTAGTAGGTTTTGTTAATTAGTAGTACAGTAGCAGTAGGTCTAGTACTAACTAGTGGTAATACAATTGCGGGTGCGTTGTAGTGCACTTTTGGTCTATTTCGAAAGGCCTCATGTACCTTGATAAATATTAGGAATTAGGAATCAATATAATGGCAATTTTAATTATTTTTTAGTGCTTTTCATGTATTTTGGAATGTGCTTTTGATGAGGGCGCATAGGTAATGGCTTTCTTTGAACAGTGAACAGCATTGTGATGAAATGAACAATCTGATATAAACATTGAACAAACACTGAATAAACAAGCGCACTGCCAATTATAGATTGAGATACATTAGCATTATTGACATCCAGATACATACCACAATTAACTAAGTTCAAACCATCGCCTAACTCATCTTGTTGCCCTTCCGCTTCTGCACCATTTTTTGCATGTCCGGCCTGTGGCAAAACAAGGGGGGGCGGACTGTCCTTTGGTTGTTGATTTTGCATGTCCAAGATAAAAGGGTTGACTAGACACCTAATATATGGTCTAGGCTCATCTAATATAACATGGCCGGACTATGCTTTGGTGGCATAAAATATTAGGCACCTATTCCTGGGTTGGTTTTGCAAAGCTAGGCATGGCTATATGCATAATAAGAGGAGAGTAGTGCTACTAAAAAAAGATAACATAACATCAAACTAGACTTCATATATACATGTGTAGTATAGCAATGATACGAGTTCAGACTACATAACCATGCCTTCATCGACCATAATAAGAGGAGAAACATGCCACACTAGTCATACAACTACTACATGAGCATACTAGTTCTAACTACAGATGATTAACATGACTTTATAGTAGTAATGAGCACTAGGCAGCATACTCGTCCTAACTACAAATGTTTACATGACTTGATACTACTAATTAATTCAATGAGCTATGCCATCCCATAGCTCTAAGCAAGTCATGCAACAAGGGTACCAACAGGCATGATCAAAATCAAACACCTGCAAGGTAAACCTGCCTGGGTTGAAACCAGCAAACCTCTCCGCCATGTCGAATCGAAGACTCACTTCACCCGCTCCGCCACGTCGAATAGGAGCCGATCCAATGAAGGTAAGCTAGACCATGATGGGGCCACCTCTATAGAGCCCTTGGACATGTCCTCGGTGAACGGTGAGCGGGACAGTTCCTACGACGATGGCGAGGTGGACCGCACCGGGAGCGGCGCCGGTGAGCGAACCACCAGTGCCGGTGGTGTCAACGTTGTCATCGTGGGTGACTAGGAGACAAATGGCAGCCTAGGAGATGGCATGTAGGAGCATGATGAGTACCAATAGTCAAGAAGGGTATGAATAGGCACTGAAGCGGTGTGTGCTAGCGCATTGGAGGAACCGTGGACTAGAGCCCGGCCACAGTTCCTCAAGGAGGATCTAGAGCGCTTCATGGGGATGGCCTTCATGGGAATCGATGGAGATGCGGAGGTGGGGACTTTGTGAGGCCAGGGCTTTTGGCAATGCAAGGGGGGAGTGAGGCCAAGCTTTGTACACACAAGGATGCTAGGGCTGGAGCAGGCTTCTAACATGACCGCATTACGTTCATCATTACTACTACTATCTGAGTAGTGAATATTTTAGATGGTCGGACCTTCTGTCAATCGGTGAAGTATACAATGCAGTCCATTCCAAGTAGTCGTAGGCTCATGGCAGTCGAGGGGCAGTAGCTAGCTAGAGATGGCTACATGGTTTCATAGGTTCTCATCATCTACACACCCTCGGCTATGTTTGAAGCTGTCGTAGACAGTGCAGCTCCTGTTTGTAGCATAGCCGGTCAGGTAAAAGTTCTACTCATAGCTGAGTACAAGAGTAACATGTTCGGCCCATTCAAATTTACGTTGCTCGAACTATGAGGCGAACATATGGTTTACAAGAAATAGGTAAACGTCATTTCATCTAATATCATGGAGGAACGTGGTCAGGGGAAAAGTTGTGAGCGAGAAGGTTGGGAAAATGCAAATAGGTAAGGGAAGGGGGAGCCAGAAGGTAGGCGATTGATGCAATGCTATCGGCTGAGGGAAGGGGATGAGAGTGAAGCGAATGCGGCAGGAAAGCTAGACACAAGAAGTGAATAGAGAGAAAGAGCTTTTGACCACCATGACACGGTTGACACCTGAATGCCTGGTGTGGTTGCGATATGTCTTTTCTATACTTATTTCACTCCAATCCAAGCAGTCATAGCAGTCGAGGGGTAGACTAATTACTACTCCATATGACACTTTATTCTGTCCTATGAGATCAAATACTCAGCGAGCGGACTTTCTTGCATTTGCAGTAAAAGTCAATAGCTATGGCTCCTCTGTTCTGCATTAGATCGAGGCGAGACTTGTTCAGATGAACTCCTCGCTCCATGGTTGTTTCAAGGTCAACAAATTTTAAATTTTATCAAAGACACGAGTTGGCCTCAACAGAGATCAAAGGAACTCATGAATGTTTAGCATATTATAGATCAGATCAAAGACAACTAGAAAGCAATCTATAGCAAAAAGCAATCAATAGGGGCTACAAACCAGCTATAAAATGACCAAAGGACCTGAGCTACACCACGCTCAATAGAGTTTAACCCACCTAATACAAAGTTCAACAAAAGTTAACACCAACACGCAAATAAGAGTTCACATATTTGCAAGGGCATCCCACAGATCAAACCTATTCATGACTACTAATACTACTGATATGTCCCATAGATCTGGTTGAGGCTGGCATGTAGGATCAGTTCCACTTCCACCTTCGCTAAGATGGCATTGGTGGCCAGCTCGAACTCTCAACCAAATCAACAATGTCATCATCCTTCAATCCCAGTGGAAAACCCTGGTCCACCACCTGAACATTCACCGCTATGCCAATCTAAAGCTAGGCAGCAGCCAGCGCCGTGGTAACCCCCTGATGAACGGCCTCGGTCACCATGGCTCGAAGGCGGACAGGCAGAGCTCGGAGGTGCTCCTCTACGATGACCGGATTGTCCGCTATTTCCACGGGGAAAGCAACATCACAGGCGGCTTACGCGCACAGCTACATAGTATGGACCCATGTCCTTAGTTCCATAAGAAGGTTCATCATGTTATTGGACTGCTCCTTGACCATCACCCAGTCGGCTCATGCCTAGGAGGCCTCATTCTCGGAAACTTGAAGTGCGTCGCGCGTGGCATCTAGCTCATCGCACAGCATCGCGACGTTTAGCCTGGACAATGACAACAATGCTTGGACCTTGCGGTAATCCTTCAATAATTGATGGTAGTCTGCGTCGTCTGAGTATTCATGCTCTTCTGATGATTCGGCCACTTTAGAACCAGAGGGCTGTGTGGGGACACATGGGCTCGGTGGCAGGGAGCGGCGACGGGATGACTCTCCAGCAACACCGGGGGGAAGCCCCATGACCGGGGATGGCGCTGTCATAGAGAAAGCGCTGCATAATGCAAGCTAAGTTCAAACCCATATAGGATAAGGGGGAGAGCGATCGGATTGAGAATGCAAACGACTTATACCGAACTGACAAGCGTAGCATGGCACGGAATTGTGGGTGGCTGCCCCCATCGGTGGATGCCTTGTGGGGACACTTTTCGAGAACAACCATGGACGAAGAACTGGGCTCCAGGGCCAATGAGGCTCAGGACGCCATCACGCCCATGTTCACCTATTGAGAAAGTAGGCACATTCCAAATACTAGTTAAATTAAACAGCTTGAACACATACTAGCTAGTGTGAGCATTGCTCACATATTCTAGTTAAATGAAGATAAACAACATGAACAACGGTATGGTGATGATCCACCTTTGAAGGGGGAACTGTTGGTGGGTCAGAGACCACGCCAACAAGAGGTTCGTCTATCGGAGGAGGATTGCTGGCGTGAAAGGCATCCAGGGCCTCCCCATCACCATGATCCTACATGGACACTCCAATAACTATCATCATCAGATCATCTACCTCCTCCAAGCAGATGGGGACGCTCGACTCGATTATAGGGTCCGTCGTGCCCTAGAACTCCCACTGGGGGTGGCCCCTCATCTTCAAGGGGAGGACCCAATGGCTAAAGAAGGTACAGATCACCCTCGGCGCCATCAGTCCTCGGTCCTTTAGATCCTCGATCGCATCCAGCAATAAGCGCAAATGTTGTGGTTCCGATAGGGTTGGTGGCGTGTTAGGACACAGCTGGTCATGAGAAAAAGTTGGCAGCAGTGGCCACTCATTGTTGGGGCTGTAGAGCTACCTATGCTCCCAATCTAGGTCTGTGGCATAGTGGCGGTCAAGGCTCAGGTAGCGCTCCTCCAATCCGGGACGAACTTTGATCGAGGCGCCACCCATCGGACAACGATGATGCCAAGAGGACACTGACAGAACCACCCAGAAAAGAAACTATCATGGATCATAATGGGCAGGTATTCCTAGGAAGCCCTAGCATAGCATGACGAAGAATGAGAGGTGGAGGATCCTCTCTGGGGTTAAATCATGGAGGCAGAGCCCATAGTAGTAGAGCAACCACCTCGGTAAGGGATGCGCCGGAAGCCCAAACCCAAGAAGGTGGAAAGGGACATAAAAGACGACCTCATTTTCCTTCGGCCTTGACTTCACTTTGCTTCTCACCGGGACTCTCCACCTGAGCTCCTTGGTGGCCCCCGGTCGACAGACGACCTCATCCACTCTGCCATGGTCCTGGCAGGAGGCGTCGGTGGCGCAGTAGGGTGGAAGGCAAAAGCTTTGTGATGGAATCAGGAGCTCTGGAGAGAGAAGGCAGCTGGGATAACCTTCCCTCTCATGCCCTTGTCTCTGTTGCTATAGTTTGGGGGCCGTTGACCACCCCACGAACGTGATGTTTGCTTGGGTGGGTGGCGGGCTTCGCCCTGTCCCGTCAATGCAATAGGACGGAAGGTGATGTCCCCTGCTACAATAGGCTGCTAACACCACCCACGCGCGTGTGCCTACGTGGGAATGCTGGAGCACGTCGTCTAGGTAGTCAAGATTTTAGATGGCTAGATCTTGTGTGATCCTGTGAAGTAGATAGTGCGGTCTAATCCAAGCAGTCACAACAGTCAAGGGGTAGACTGAGGACTTGCTTCAATTTCTCTTGGTTTGCAGAGGCACGCATCAGATTATAACAACCGAATCCTGAATAAAATTATCTTTGATGCATAGTTCTTGCAAGTTCAACAAATCTTATGAAATACATGAAAATAAGACGAGTTGGGTTCAACACAGATCAAAGCCACTCATGACTACTACTACTACTGATACAAATGTTGTAACCGAGTGCACTCCATTGGCAATAGTTTTACTCACAACTTTGTATGGTATAATGTCCGACGAGATCAAATGTGCCGCATCTAGACTTTCTTGCGAGTGTAGTAAAATATGAACAACTATCTGGATGCTCTGTTTTGGTGGCTCGTTTCTCGATGTGTATTTCTCGGAAGGCGTGCTCCTCAGAGATCATGGAGATGTGGCCTTGCCTTACCTCCTACTATCGCCCGGCATCTGCTGGAATTCGGGTCCATCGGCCTTGCACGTCCCCTGCTATAAAAACAGAATAAAAATACGGGAATCAGTACAGTTGCCTTGTAACCTTGAGAACTCACCTTTCCTGCTCGCCACCTTCTCCGTAGGACCTCGTTCTTCAAGCTTGAACCATGTCAGCAGAGAAGCGTCCAAGGGAGGAGATGATGGTGTGGGACCTGGACATGACCAGGCAAGCTCTCCACATGGAGAATCAGGACGTGGAGCGGCTGCGGCGTGCCTCTCTGCTATGGAGATGGCACTCACCGTAGCCGATAAGAAGACAGCCGTGGCTAAAGCCATAGCGGGTTAAGCGCAGGAGTAGCTCGCTGGTAAGGCATTGTCATTACCATATCTTCTTGTTTTGTGTGGCACCGCGCCTTATTAGTTGGTATGGTTTTCTCGTTCTTGCTCTTTCAGCCATCATGGAGCAGCTGAACGCCGCATCCGTGCTGTTGGCGGGGCCGAACTTCCTTGAGCGCGTAAGTGCTCTGCCGGTGTGGATCCGAGAGGTAGTGACGCATGGCCTTTGCCATGGGGCTGCGTCAGCCCTGGCCGCTGCCCACCTCCATTTAGACGTGAACTTGCATGGGGTGGAGCCGGGGTTCCCGCCGGAGCTTCCCGTCCAAAGGGCTTCATAGGATTTTTTTCTATAGGATTTTGATCCTTCAAAATTCATGTGTCTCCTCTATTCCAAAGGAGCCATAACTTTTTGAGTTTCTTATGTCCATTTCTCGGGATTCCACTTTGTAGTGTTGCTGGACCCTGAACAGACGGGGAGATCTACCCATACGAAAATTTGATTTCTGACGAAAATTTCGCACTGCACCGAGCCATGCCGCCAACATGCACTAAAAATTAGATATCTCTCTTTTGCCCTTCGTGCAGAAATTAGGTTTACCAAGCCATTGATTTCTGACAAGGGCATTTGTGGTACTGTGATGGCCACATAAAAGCGCAAGGAGTCACCATCTCTGCTTCCATCTCCATCCTCCAGCTGCCACTGTCTCTCCTCCCGCACCAAATCCTAGCCCCATGGCCTTCCTCTCCACTCTTGAGCTACCCCCTCTACCATCCCTCTCCTGACCCTAGGCGCCATCGGCACAGCAGCTTGACTCATCAATCTACACTCTCTAGCCCCACTCTCTCTCATAGCTTTCTGAACCCTAGCCAGAGCTAGATCCCCTTCGATTCGTCGATAGCAAGTCAGTTGATGGTGGAAGGATCGCCGAATCCGAACCCTAGCTGGAGCCAGATCTAGTACCCTTCATCAACACCAACCACACCAGTCCCGCGACCATCATGACAAGATGGTTGTGCCGATGATGAAGCGTAGCCAGGGTATGCAGAGGAAGATGTACCTAAATTCCTTTTATGATGTGTGTTGTATTGTAGTGGTTCAACCTGGGATATGTAGATAGCGATGGGGTTGCATATTTCCTATAGTTGAGTGTAGCTAACATGTGCTTTATTAGATTAATGACTTCCGTATAAGCTGTAGTTACTAGTTAGACGCTTATTTGTGAACTCTTGCTCTGTTGTGTTGACATTCGCTAGAAGCTTTAGTTAATAAATATCTTTATAATCTAGATGAACAACCACTAAATGCTTTTGAAAGAGAGCGGGAGGCACAAGTCACAAAGAATCATAGGAAGATGGAATAACTAGGGGTGGTTGTTGAGGGATTTGGTGATACAGATGAAATATATTTAGATTTACAAGATGAGCCAGTGGGCCTTGCAGCTGAGGTCCTTGTTCTACCTTATATTGAGTTCGGGCGGGTGGGGCCTCGAGGGGCATATAGCAATGCAATGCTTTGCTGTCTGGATAGCAATGCAATTTGTACATGCTTCCTGTTTAAATTTATTTCTCCAATTTCAGCGTCCGGTTCGAAGAAGCCGTAGAGGAGGCTCCACTAGCAGGACAAAAGGCAGCGCTGATATCAGTCCTAGAGGAAGGCAGTCCAAGAGAGTAAAGTCAACACAACCTGGAGAGTTGACTCATGGATCTAAGAAGAACAAGCAAAACCGTGCAAAAGCCAAGTGCCACCAGGCTATAGGATCTCGCTCCTATGTTGTACAGCTGCAATCATTTATAAGTGATGGTTGTGTTTTACTGTTACTCTGGCCTTTGTATAAACAAAAACTCATTTGCACTGTTAATAGAAGCAATATAGGCAAGAGCCTAAGGCCCCCTTTGGAACGCAGGATCGAAAAAACATAGAAACAGGAAAAATACAGGAATATGATTGGAATGCATATGAAAAACAGAGGAATGAAAAACAGAGGAATTTTGTTAGAAGGGGTGTTTAGTTTTGTACAGGAAAAACATAGAAAATTAATACAATGAGGATTCACTGGATGTTTTTATCCTTTGTTTTTCCTATGAAAGTTGAAGGATAGGAAACTTTCCTATGGTTTTCCTTCCCCTATTTCTTCATGTGAACCCAAGGCCTCTATGGTGTTGATTCCATAGTATTATTGATTTCTACATTTTTTTTGTGAAGTGGACCATGACGCCTAATAGGGGGGGTGAATTAGGCAACTTAAAAATCTACTTCTAAACTATGGCCCCTTTTCTACAACTAGCAAAACCTATGCAAAAGATAAACTATCTAAATTGTGCAACTATGGTTTTGCTAGTGTGTTGCTATCTCTACTGCAAAAGGAGTAATACAATCAATGTAAATGCGGAAGCTAAAAAGCAAGGTAGAGATATGCAAACTCCCGTCGACGACTCTAGTATTTTTACCGAGGTATCGAGAAGCACGCAAGCTTCCCCTAGTCCTCGTTGGAGCCCCTCGCAAGGATTCTCTCGCAAGGGCCAAGCTCCTGGTCGGGTAACTCCGTGGATAGCCTCGGGCCTTCCCCACGCGCAAGTGGGTCTCCGACGTGCCTTCCGGCAAGCCTCTCCCGGATACTCCCCGCCGTCTTTACTATCAAGCTTCCGGTCAAAACGCCGCAGGGCTTGTTCCCTCCGGTACACGGTGGCGGCCACACCACAAACTCAGTTGGTGTGATCTCGCAAGACTACAAGCCCCTCCGATGTACAACAATGGTGCTCGCAAGCACCGAGTGGTAAGAGGTATTCAAACCTCACTAAACACTAGGCCTAAACCTAGAGCAAGCGCATAAACGGTGGTCTAATCAACCTAAATACTTCGCAAAGCACCTACGCTAATCACCTAATGAAACACTAAGCACTATACAAGTGGAGATCACTAAAATGATGTATCAACACCCTAGTTATGTTTCCTCAGCTCCACCCACTCAAATGGACTGTCGGGGGGTCTATTTATAAGCCCCACTGAGAAAGTAGCCGTTGGGGACGAAATCCCGCTTTTTTCCTACTGACCGGACGCTGATCACGTCCTGATCGGACGCGTCCTGTCGCATTTTTGTCGCTCTGTAACCTCTCTGTACTCGATCGGACTCTACTGTCCTGTGTCCGGTCGATTTGCCGCCAGCGTCCGGTCCAGCGTCCGGTCACGCCTGCTGCCGAGCCTCTTGATTGGAGCGTCCGGTCACTTTCCTCCAGCGTCCGGTCACCTCTATGAGCTCGTTTCTTCGCAATCTTGCGTACGGCTTGGTTCCTATCTTCGTGCTTCGACTTTGCTTGATATCTTGGGTCTTCTCTTGTGTTTCTAGGGTATTGTGTATGGTGTTGATCATCGGATCATCACGTCACCTTCGTCCAAGTCACGTCTTGCATCCTATTGAAGTACAAAACAATCACTTGCAACTTCATTAGTCCAATTTGGTTGTGTTGATCATCAAACACCAAAATCCAAAGTAAATAGGCCAAGGGTCCATTTTCCTTACAATCTCCCTCTTTTTGGTGATTGATGACAACACGACCAAAGCAAGCAAATAATAAAAAATTGCAAATTTGAAAAACTACCTACTTGTTAGGATGCAATGCAAGGGGCAAGATTATATGATGCTATAAGATACTACTTGTAAGACTAGAGGATACCACTTGAACACTTATCTTGCCCTTGCAAATGTTCCAATTTGGCATTACAGAGTTAATATATTTTGAGGTAATTTAATATGTGTATAAAATATTTTATATGAACATCTTTGCATTTAGATAACTACAATTCGTATATGTGTGTATATATACTACCAATGAATAGTACTAGTAGTAGTATTATGTGTTTATATAAATATATAAAAAGGCCCAAAGCTTTAGTTTCGTTCTAGGTCTAAAAAAATCTCAGAACCGGCCCTGCTTGTTAGCCTATAAATACCACGAAATGACTTACCGTTTGTGCAGGAACGGCTGCGTTATGGGCTGCAATGCCAGCTGCCATGATAGAGGGGCGACTACATGCGACTGCGACAACATATGTGACAGATACTGCAAGAGCACTCCAGGCCCTACATACAATGCGTGCGTGTCTACAGTCTTCCAGTCGTGCAAGAACTCCTGTGAAAAAGGCTGCAAGGGCAAAAAAGTGAATAACTGAATTTTGGTGTTATATATAACAGCGACTGCATGGTCGAATAATGTATGGGGTTTATATATATGCATTTGTGTGGGTAGTTTATTTAATCTTCTGTACTGCATAGCTTGTGGGTCAACTAGCAGTAAGCGTGTTTTGGTTTGGGTCCTTTGCTTATTGTTTTCAGGCCATGTTGCGTAAGCAAAATCAGGCAATTGGATAGTCAAGTCCTCATAAGTTTAGCATGTTTTTTCTTTGGAATAAACTCAAAAACTCGATGGTTCTTCCCGTATATACATGATTTATGGTTCTCCCCGTATATACATGCTTGTGTGCGTAAGGAATTGTGATTGCCTACTCCCCAAATCTACCACTACTATAGAAATGTTTTATGGGAGCGGTTTGCCCAACCACCCTTGTACAAGCGCCTCTACAAATCAACGACGGTTCCTAAGCCGCATCTATAAATTGATTTGTAGAGACGGCTGAAAAGCGAGCCGCCCCTATAAATCATTTTCTAGAAAATTTTTTAAATCCAAGAGGTAACACCGCGAAAAACGTGCACTTCGCGGCTGCCGGGGTTCAAGCCCACGACCTCGTCGCGCGTTTCCTCCCCATCACTCCACCCAACCAAATTTTAAATGAGTGTTTGGGACTCTAAATGTATTCAAATAAAAAAGTCATCAACTATAAAGTTGCATAACTTTTGTTTTTGTTGTTTCTCCATCCGAGCTCGTTTGAAAAATTCAAATTTCATATGTGAGAAATTCAAGCGTAATTTTCCATGCATAGATGATTTCAAATAAAAAAGTTGTCAAGTACAAAGTTGTATAACTCTTCGAGATCTACAACTTTTGTTTTGGTCATTTTTCCATCCAAGATTGTTTGAAAAATTCAAATTTCAAATATGAGAAATTCAAACATAATTTTTCATGCATAGATGATATCAAATAAAAAAATTGTCAATTACAAAGTTGCATTGTCGTTTTTTTCTTTCTTCAAGGAGTTGTTCGGGGCTTGCTGTTGTGTTTTGGCATTTCTTTCGACCCTGGCTGAGGGTTGTGGCTTGGTTCTTTTGTTTGTACTTTGTTTTCTCTTTTTCCTCATCTAATAAAAACTAGGACAAATTTTTTGCTGTCCTTTAAAAAGCACTTGTAACTTGCAACATGTAAACACTTATTGCAACATAAGATTGAAACAACTGAAATATTTTGAGCATACCCTTACAACATATGTGTAAAACATTTGCAACATCCAGATCAAAAACACTTGCAACATACGTCAGAAACAGAAAAAATATTTTAAGCAAATACATGCAACATGCCTCCGAAACACTTGCAACATGCCTCTGAAACACTTTCAACATATGCAACATCTCGATCTACTTTTACAACATCTATATAAAACGCTTACAACATATCTCTGATAACACCTGAAACACTTAAAACATACATTTGCAATATAGGGGAGGGAGAGGCCAGTGCTGGATGATTCTGGCCTCGAAGTAAGCACCACCAACACGGGCCGAGCTTGTGGGTGCCCTTTGCTCGGTGGGGACCGACCTAAGGCACGTAACGGCACCACCAGCACTAGCAGAGGCGTGTGGCGCACGACGGGTGGGACTGCGGGAGCAAGAGCGAGAGGCACTGGGCGCGCGACGGGTAGGTGCGAGGAGCGAGTAACGCAAGATGAGGGTGTGTGGGGAGAGATGGTCGCTACGACGAATGCGGAGTGCGACGGGCTTACGGCTCCACGACACTTTGAAGCGTGCGATGAGCAAGCAAGTAGAAAGATATTTTTGAGAGAGATAAGGGAGACGTACAGAGGAGGAGGCATGCTTTGTTGGACCGGTAGTGCGTGCAAGCACTAGTACACTGGAGCTTTCTCTTGGTGCCACTTTTTTTCACAGGTGGTTCGGAAAGAGCAGTCGGCACTAGAAATAAAATTGTGGGTCCAGATCATGAACCGCTAATGTAAATTTATTTTTACTAGTTGTTTTCTTAAGTTTACTGTCAGTAAAAATACATGATTTCTACTAGTGGTAGCCTTAAGAAAATAGTCAGTAAAAATGTATTTATAGTAGCGATTTTCATAACCTAGCGTCATTACAGATAGACGTCGAATATTAAAAATTAAGTACTAAAATTTGGATTTTTCAAATAACCTCAGATGGAGAAATGACCAAAATATAAGTTGTAGATCTCGAAAAGTTATAGAACTTTGTTGTTTACAATATTTCCATTTGAAATCATTTGATATTTCAAAATATTGTTTAAAATTCAATTTTTAAATGGTAGAAGAACTTTGATCTCCCTTTTTAATCTCTGGCTAAAACTGTAACTAGTCTTTCTCCCTCGTATTATCTTCAAATTACTTGATTTGTTTTTCTAAAATTTTGTAAAATCAGGCTCTATCAATTTATTGTATTCTTACATCTAATATTTTGGTCATCTTTTCTTGTGAACATTTCAAAATTTGAGTTTTAAAAATGACAAGTTCAAACAGTATTTTGAAACATCAAATAATTTCAGCTGAAAGAAGTCATGAACATAAAAGTTGTAGAACTCACCAAGATCTATAACTTTTATTTAAGCAATTTCTTCATCTGATAAAGTGGTAGTAAACATTGTTCACAAATGACATATCTCTTGTATAGTTTCATAAACTATGTGAGAGATTTATGAATTTGTAAACAATGTAGACTATCATTTTGTCGGATGAAGAAATAACCAAAATAAAAGTTGTAGACCTTGGTGAGTTCTACAACTTTATTATTGATGACTTTTGCAGCCGAAATCATTTGTTGTTTCAAAAAATTGTTTGAAGTTCTCATTTTTTAAATTCAAAATTTAAATTGTTCAAACCAAGTCACATGAAAAGATGACCAAAATAAAAGTTGTAGATCTTGATGATTTATAGAACTTTGTAGCTGACAACATTTTCATTTAAAATCATTTTATCACAGAAAACTATGTTTGAAATTCTTAAATTTGAAATTTGAATTTTTTAAACAACTTTTTGATTTGAATTCGTTTAGGGTCTCAAATAATCAATATAAACTCGGTTGAGGATAATATGAGGCGAAATAAAATCCATTATAGACACAAGTGAGTGTGAAGTACAGTAGTTAGAGGAGTACCGCATGAGGGGAAGGTCGCATGTTCGAATCCTACTGGCCGCGAAGTGCGCGAAAAATGCCACGACTTATGAATTCAACAGAGCGGGCGGGTGGCTCACTATTGGGGGCCTCCCCAGATTGAAAAAAAAAATCGCTATGAGCCTGATTTGTAATTTTTAAAAATCATTTGTAGTGGTGGTTTTCTTAAGAAAATAGCTAGTATAAATCATTTGTAGTGGCGGTTTTCTTAAGAAAATAGTTAGTGTAAATCATTTGTAGTAGCGGTTCTCTAAAAGACGCATGTGAAGTTCATAATTTTCACTGACCTTTACCACCGGTGGTAGTGAACCTGCCTGTAGAAATAGCTTAGGAACCGCCGGTAGTGAGCTCTGTTGTAGCAGTGAAGGCCAGGAAGCGACGTCCGATCGGTGGATGACCGACCATAAGGAGTAGCGATGGGGAAAGTGCTATGTGTGGTTCGTTAAGCGCACCGGAACAACCGTACCGGCCCAAAGCCTTTGCAAGATTCTTTACCTATTTTAAATGGATATGGTACGGTAAGAGCATTTACAAGACTCTCTATTTTCTTTTTAAATGTTAGGAATAGAGATTTTGATGAAAAATTACTCTTCAACAGCTTGTCTAAATGACTATCTAAATATAGTCATCTTCTATTTCGGATTTTTTGCTAGCCAAAAATAGAAGATGAGAATGGCTCTTTAGAGTGCCCACAAGATATAGAAAAACTATTGAAGAGTGAAAAGATATAGAAAATGATTTTTTTGCAAATGACTCTTCAAATGATGATTTAGAGAGTGAGATTTAAAAAAACTCTTGGAGATGCTCTAAGGGAGTCATATTTGCCTAGTCTTTACCCGCTTTTCAATCTTCCTAGTGAGGATGTCAGTGTCACGGCTTGCAACTTTGCGTTGTGGACGCTTCGAGTAGAAATCGACGAGACGGTGATGGCAAGAAGCCAAGAATTGACTCCACTACTCTCTCAAGTTGTATGGTGGAATGTCATTTTTAAAGAACATAGACTCTACTCGATCTGATTATAGTCAACTTATACTACTAAAAACGATTTAGAAAACATCTCTTTTTATTTTCAAAGACGGGCAACAAGTATTTTAGTCTCCACCTAAAATGACTCACCATTTTCAGAGATGGTCAGATCATTTACGTAGACACTCCATAAATTCTCACCTCCTAAAATCAATTAACAGAAATAACCGACTTAAGAGGTCAGTCTATAGAAATAATAAGGACAATTTTCAATGACAGACCTCTTAAGTGGACCACAACCCATTAAATCAAAGCCACTGTTAACCCTAACCGGCCCTTATTTGCTAACAACCCAACCCCCCCCCCCAACCCCACCTCTCTCTCCTCTCACTCTCTTGATTTGCCCGCCCTTCCTCATCTGATCCACTGTCAACTCCATACCCATACCTCCCCACTTTGTTCGCCGCCCCCAACCCACCCAAGTGGCTACCTTTCCCTACGGCACAATGGCCCCATCTATGGCAAGCAGATCTAGCCGCTGGAACGCCCCTCCTTCCTGGCGGCACTCGAGGGCCCACGCTTGGCTAGGATATAGAGTGACGACACAGCATGTAGGCTTCCACGGGGTGCCCCCTACCCCATGTGTGGCTGGAATCTAGAGTGGCGACACGACGAGCGGCCCTCGGCGCCATGAACCAAAGTGTAGAAGTCTTTAATTTCAAAATATATATCATAATATATATTGTATTATTCTAGTAATAGTTTATTTTAGTATTTACACACATATTTGAGAGATATTTCTGTTTATTTCTACAATAGCTGAGTGAATAGTTTAAACAAAAATTAAAAGATGTCGCTTTATGTTATATTTCACCGTGGCATATATATGGATAATTTGAATGTAAACTTATCACAGTTACTTTGCATTATATTTCATAATGACTGAGATGTGTAATTTATAAAAATATTAAGGGGCTATTTGAAATTATTTGTTGTAATGGTAGAGGTGTGTAATTTAGATACAAATTTAAGGGATTAATTTTGAATTATCTTTCATAATATGTTTATCTACTACAGATAGTGGAATATAACATTATGTTTACTTTTAACTTCACAATGGTAGATGTCTATAATTTAAAAATAGTTATAATATATTTTATAGATATTGAATTATTTAGCAATAGTTTGTATTAGTATTTACAAGTAGATTTGATACATATTTTTGTTTACTTTTGTTAACAGCTGAGAGGATAGTTTTAAAATAGGTTACTTTATGTTATCTTTCACCATGGCATATATGGTTAATTTGATTGTAAACTTATTGGTTACTTTGCATTATTTTTTGTAATGGCAGAATGTGTCATTTAATAAAAAGTATTAAGGGGTTATTTAAGTTATCTTTTATAATAGCAAAGGTGTGTAATTTAGATAGAAATTTACGAGGTTAGTTTTGAATTATCTTTCATAATGATAGATGGGGTAATTTAGATATAAATTTAGAGTTTTAATTATTTTGAATTTATGTTTCATAATAAATGTTGGTCAATTTAGATACAAATATATGAGGTTATTTTGAACTATTTTTATAATTGTGGAGGAGAGTAACTTAGATGCAAAATTAGGTGGTTATTTTATGTGTTTTTTCATAATGGGAGAGAGAGAGATAATTTTTATATAAAAGAATAGATTTAATGGCTATTATTGAAGATGATGATTAGAGTATTTAAAATTAAGGTAAGATGTTTCTGTTTATTATAAAAATTTCTAGGTTTCTTCAAAAAGCCAACGACAAGAACATGTCGTACATATATTGATAGAGAAGAAACCAAATACAATAAAAAGAAAACCACAACACTCATGAAGATGACAACAACGCCACTAAAATAAAATAACACCAACTAAGCCACCAAGGCAATGGCCGCCAAACGCCACTGTATACGCCACAGGAAACAACCATTGTAGCAGAAAAGAGGGAGGACGTTTCGTGAGCGAATCCTCCAAGGAGCGAAACGATACCCACAGGTGTCGCAAACACCGATTGAAGAACTAAGGTATTTCAACTAGAACTCCTATAGGGGTAGAGGTCTCACTACAATGCCTCTGATACGGGGAATGACACCAAAAACGTATTGTCGGCCACAGCTAAAGACTAGGCAGGGCTTTCGCTTGAAAGCCCCTAACACCCTAGATCCAAATCTTACCATGCTGTGGATCCTCATAACTACATCGAACCATAGTAAACCACCACCAACAGGAGATCTTTGAGGCAACAATGGGGTCATAGTCATGTGTGACCTATCGCGCGCCACGACAGCCTGCAAGGGACGCCTCCTGTGGGGGTATGGCCTCCAGTATCCACAAGACGAGACATGGGCCACACCATCAGAGGTGGCCTAGCCCATAAGATCAAGGCGTGCACGGCACTGCCCGATGTTCACCGTAAGATATAGTATAGTGCCAAATATGATACTTTCCTAGTAATCCTACCCCTCTAGAGTATATAAGGAGAGGCAGGGGTCCCCTAGTCGTCAGATACATACATCTCATATTCAATACAATACACCAAAGATACATGACGTAGGGTATTACGTCGATCAGACGGCCCGAACCTGTCTAAATCATTGTCTCTGCACCTTATGTCACCATCCGGTTCCTAATTACGCGCACCTCCACAGATCAATCTACCTTCGTGTGATACCCCTCGGAGGACAGCCGAGCATCTTTTGTCGACAGTTGGCACGCCAGGTAGGGGCGTGAGCTTGATCCATGGCGAGCCAGATGGCATACCTCAAGATCTGTGTCGTTCGTGGGAACTCGGCGGATCGCGGCGACAAGCTTCGACAACCAGAGCATCGGCTTTTCTCGCTGCGCCGCGTGACGTGATTCCACGACGATATCTTGTGGCGTCCCAGCAGATGCCAAATTCGAATTGGCAAGCATTAGCTGATTTCTGGGCACGACACGGAGGGCAGCCGCCAACCGCGCCGCCGCGGCAGTTACCTTCACACAAGATCCAATCTTCCAAGGAGGAACACATGAGGAAGAAATAAGATCGACGTGCATGGACATACATCACACCGCATGGCTGCACGCACGATGCCTTGATCTCCGATAGCCTCAAGAGTCAAGACTAGACCAACCAACCATGCGTGATCTATCGGACCATGCAAGCTAACTAAAATAATCAAAGAAATCGAGGCTTGCATGATGCAGCATACGTACATCTCAACGAGGAAGCGTTTTTGCTGGTGCCGCCTACGACGAATCTACTTGATCAAGCAGAAGACGTTTGACTCCGACTCCTAGAGCAGCGGATCCATCAGCAGCAGATCGAGACTTGCCATGGGACGTCCTCAACACGAGTCGAACTCAACGAGCCATCAAGCGAGCTGTGCTGCATCGCAACGATGATCGCTGCATAGAACTGTGCCACGACGACCGCGACCGCCGTCATGACGACAGTTCGGAAAGCTCGAGCGCCGGGCAACTTCGTCAGTGCTGATCAGATAACACCATATGTCGCCGACTAGACATTCTGTCTAAAGCTAAGTCACGCTTTAATATTTTTGTAAATATTCTCCAATCTTCGTATATTGCCATAATATTTCTCCGAGCTGTTTTCTCCATGTTTGCTCTCCAAACAATTTTCCGACCCCCCGAACAGTCATGTTGACGCTTGGATGTGTTCAGAGACAGAGACAGTCATGTCTCCGGCTCCTCTCTACACGTGCACGAGCGTCTGCCCTCTATGTTATGGGTGGTCGGCAGCGGCTCCTTAGCAACGCTTTGTTCTTCCTACACACACGAGCTCCGCGCTCCGCGTTATGGTTAACGGGCTAGTTAGGGCTGGAGACTCAGCTACACACTAATTAGTCGGGCGGTTTATATTAAATATAAATACATTTTCACACAAACTGATCGTCGAGCTGCATATGCTATTTCGTCACCATTACTGATTCTTCTTCGGAGTTTATATATTTTTACATCATGTACTATCCGTTCTACATATTTGTATTGCAGGATCATCGTCCAGTAATCGGACCACCTGGTGCTCGGACTTCTCCACCGATCAACTGGTTGGACCGCTAGGTTCATGGACTTCGTCGCCGACTAGTTGATCGGACTGTTCGTCGGTCGCTTCTACTCAATGCTCATTTTGCCGCCGACCAGTTGACCGGACTGTTCATCGCTCGTGCTTCATCATCAGCTACGCCGGGGACTCCTCGGTGCTCGGACATCACCAGCTACGACGGGGACTCCTCGACGCTCGAATTCTTCTTGCTCGAGAACTAAGTGGGCACACTTCACTATACGGACATCGCCAGCTACGCTGGAGACTCCTTCGGTGTTTAGACATCGCCAGCTACGCCGGGGACTCCTTTGGTGCTCGGACATCGCTAGCTACGTCGGGGACTCCTCCCCGGTGTTCGGACATCGCCAGCTATGCCAGGGACTCCTCGGTGCTCGGACATCGCCAGCTACGCCGGAGACTCCTTCGGTGCTCGGACATCGCCAGCTACGCGGGACTCCTTCGGTGCTCGGACATCGCCAGCTACGCCGGAGACTCCTCGGTGCTCGGACATCGCTAGGTACGCTGGGAACTCCTTGGTGCTCGGACACCGCCAGCTACGTTGGAAACTCCTCGATGCTCGGACATCGTCAGCTACGCCGGGGACTCCTTGGTGCCCGGACGTCGCCAACTACGTCGGGAACTCCTCGGTGCTCGGACATCGCCAGCTACATCGGGGACTCCTCTTTGCTCAGACATCGCCAGCTACACCGGGGACTCCTCGGTGCTCGGACGTCGCCAGCTACGCCAGGGACTCCTCGGTGCTCGGACGTCGCCCGCTACGCTGGGAACTCCTCCATAATCGGACATCGCCAGCTACACCGGGGACTCCTCTTTGCTCGGACATCACCAGCTATGCCGGGGACTCCTCGGTGCTCGGACGTCGCCAGCTACGCCAAAAACTCCTCGGTGCTCGGACGTCGCCGGCGATGCCGGGGACTCTTCGGTGCTCGGACGTCGCCAGCTACGCCGGGAACTCCTCCGTGCTCGGACATCGCCAGGTACGCCGGGGACTCCTTGATGCTTGGACGTCGCCAACTACGCCAGGAACTTCTCAATGTTCGGACATCGCCAGCTACGTCAGGGACTTCTCGGTGCTCAGACATCACCAGCTACGCCGGGGACTCCTTGGCGCTCGGATTCTTCGTGCTCGGGGACTAAGTGGGCACATTTCACTGTACGGACATCGCCAGCTACGCCGGAGACTCCTTCGGTGCTCAGACATCGCCAGCTACGCGGGGGACTCCTTCGGTGCTCGGACATCGCCAGCTACGCCGGGGACTCCTCCCCGGTGTTCGGGCATCGCCAGCTATGCTGGGGACTCCTCGGTGCTCGGACATCGCCAGCTACGCCGGAGACTCCTTCGGTGCTCGGACATCGCCAGCTACGCCGAGGACTCCTCGGTGCTCGAATGTCGCGAGCTACGCTGGGAACTCCTTGATGCTCGGACATCGCCAGCTACGCGGGGACTCCTTGGTGCTCGGACATCGCTAGCTACGTCAGGAACTCCTTGGTGCTCGAACGTCGCCAGCTACGTCGGGAACTCCTCGGTGCTCGAACATCGCCAGCTACACCGAGGACTCCTCTTTGCTCGGACATTGCCAGCTACGCGGGGGACTCCTCGGTGCTCGGACATCGCCAGCCACGCCAGAAACTCCTCGGTGCTCGGACATCGCCAGCTACGTCGAGGCTCCTCGGTGCTCGGACATCGCCATCCACGCCGGAAACTCCTCGGTGCTCGGACATCGCCAGCTACGCCGGGGACTCCTCGGTGCTCGAACGTCGCCAGCTACGCTGGGAACTCCTTACTGCTCGGACATCGCCAGCTACGCCGGGGACTCCTCGATGCTCGGACGTCGCCCACTACGTCGAGAACTCCTCGGTGCTCAGACATCGCCAGCTACGCCGGGGACTCCTCTTTGCTCGGACATCGCCAGCTACGCCGCGGACTCCTCGGTGCTCGGACGTCGTCAGCTACGCCGAAAACTCCTCGGTGCTCGGACATCGCCAGCTATGCCAGGGACTCCTCAGTGCTCGGACGTCGCTAGCTACGTCGGAAACTCCTCAGTGCTCGAACATCGCCAGCTACGCCGGGGACTCCTCGGTGCTCGGACGTTGCCAGCTACGCCAGGAACTCCTCAATGCTCGGACATCGCCAGCTACGCCGGGGACTCCTCGATGCTCAGACGTCACCAGCTACATCGGGAACTCCTCGTTGCTCGGACATCGCCAGCTACGCCGGGGACTCCTCTTTGCTCAGACATCACCAGCTACGCCGGGGACTCCTTGGTGCTCGAACGTCGCCAGCTACGCCGGAAACTCCTCGGTGCTCGGACATCGCCAGCTACGCCAGGGACTCCTCGGTACTCGGACATCGCCAGCTACGCCGGGGACTCCCTTGATGGTCGGATCTTGCTATGTCTCATCGGTATAATATCAAGCTGCTCCATGCTATCGGATCAGGGTGCTGATTTTGGGCAGCACGTCTGGGGTCTTGATACGCGCATGTCAGACGATGTCGGCAAGCTTTCAGACTTCTTTATCTTTGACCCTGGTACAAGATTCATTCTTCATCTTCCAGCAGGCTCGGGGACTAAGTGGGCACACTTCACCTTGCGGTGAATGTACGCTTTTTAATTCAGGGCTCCGCTCGTAGACTGGTTGCCTGCTCGGCCGGTCTTCTGTCGTTCTACTGCTTTCTGACCCTGACACCACGTGACTACGTCACCTACTGTCACGCTCGGGGACTAGCTGTGGGGTATGGCCCTCGGTATCCACAAGACGACACATGGGCCACACCATCAGAGGTGGCCCAGCCCGCAAGATCAAGGCGTGCATAGCACTGCTCGATGTGCACCGC
Source organism: Miscanthus lutarioriparius (assembly GCA_904845875.1). NCBI lineage: Eukaryota > Viridiplantae > Streptophyta > Magnoliopsida > Poales > Poaceae > Miscanthus > Miscanthus lutarioriparius. The sequence goes on along the minus strand of CAJGYO010000014.1, from coordinate 61,756,801 downwards.
AAGATATTGTATAGTGCCAAATAGGATACTTTCCTTGTAACCCTACCCCTCCAGAGTATATAAGGAGAGGTAGGGGTCCCCTAGTCGTCAGATACATATATCTCATATTCAATACAATACACCAAAGACACAGGACGTAGGGTATTATGTCGATCAGACGACCCGAACCTGTCTAAATCGCTGTCTCTACGCCTTGTGTCACCATCCAGTTCCTGATTATGCGCACCTCCACCTATCAATCTACCTTCATAAGTCAAGGGAGTCTTCAGCGCTGCTGCATATGACGCTGTCCATGAAGCTTCTATAGAAAGCAACGAGCGTTCCTACCTAGACAGCCATCCATAACCGCTTTTGTTGGTTGTCGTTGCGGCTGCATGCCAGCCACACATACATGCATGGCATATCATAGTTGTGCCGGTTGACACAAATCGCAGCTGACCCAGTAGTCGCCAGCCCAAAGAAGGATCGCCTCAAGAGGAGAGACACGTTACAACCATTAGACACCGGCACTGAAAACCATCCGTCAAACTTCAAGATTGGTAGTAGTCGTGTTGTTGCCACCAATGTGGAAAAAAATCAGGAAAGAAGTCGGGATAGGAAAAGAGGGGCCGGTCAAAACGAGGCTCCCGTCAGTGACGCAGGGCCGCAGCCCGCAGGGGCGGCAGGTGAAGGCAAGTCAGCGACAGTCAGATTCAGTAAACTGCAAAAAAAAAAAAAAAAATTACTCCTAGATACTTTCTCTGTTCCCAAATAAATCAATTTCTAGAATTCGTAGCAGTCAAACTTTTTTTAATTTTGACAAATTTTATAGAAAAGAGTAATAATGGCTTCGTTCGGCTTGCTGAATTGTGGCTGAAAACACTGTTCTCGCTGAAAACACTGTTCCAGCTAAAAAAACAAGCTAAATAGTGCCGTTTTCTGGATAAGCCGAACGGGGCCGATATGTATGACAAAAAGTGAGCATATTATGAAAATATATTCTGATACATTTAATGATACTACTTTGATATCATAAATCTTATTGTTCTTTTCTACAGATTTAGTCAAAGTTTAAAAATTTGACTTAAGACAACTTTATAAATCTATTTATTCATGGACAGAGAAAATCTATTTATTCAGAGAGCGAGTGAGTATACAGTGCTCCTTCCTGGGTCCTTGTGCATGCACATAAAGCAAAGTCAACCGATAAGGGGTCCTGTGACATGCACATGCGGTTTGCATGCTATTGTTGAGAAGCTCCCGTCGGTGGCGCAGGGCGGCAGGGGGGCAGTCAGATTCTGTAAACTGCAAAAAAAAAAAAAAAAAAAAAAAAAAAGATAATCTCTTTCTTTCTTTGGTCCTTGTGGTTGCACATAAAACGAAGTCAACCGATAATAATGCCAGGGTTCCTGTGCCATGCATATATATGGCCATCGGGGCCGGCCCGGCTCAAGACGGCCCGCATCGGGCTGTGCACGGCCGGCCTGGTCGGGCCGCACGGCACGCCGTGCCGCCCCCGTGCGTGCCTTACGGGCCTCGTGCCCGTTGATGACCAAGCACGGCCCCTCGGGCTGAAATTGGCCGTGCCGCCAAGACAGACCGGCCATTAAAACTTGCGGGCCGTGCCAGCCCACAACCCGAATTGTAGAAAACCACTCATCAGATTCTTAATCGACATCACATTCATAATTTTGACAAGTCATTCACAGAATCACAAAAACAACTTAACTATTTAACAACTTAACAAAGAAGACTCAAACACAACAAAAGACGAGAGATTTAAAGATAGAAATGAGTTGTGTGCAATGTCTTGCCTCATTAAAAACCTTTTGGGTAAAACTCACCCTTGTGAGAAACCCCAAAAAGAAAAAAAGAGTGCAGCACAGCTCTTATAATGTTCAAATGTTCACAATACAAATACCAGATACAAGCATTATGTCTCAACTCTCAAGCCTCACAGGTCTCAATCTCAACTCTCTCAAACTGAACTCTCAACTCTCAGCTCTCAGGTAGCAGCAGAAGCAGAAGCAACAGAAGCACTTGCAGATGTGCTAGCAGAAGGAGGCCCAGATCCATCTTCAGAACATCAAGATACTGATTCTCAAAGGACTCGCCCGACTCTTGGTTGTCAGAGAATGTTGAAGTCTTCTATCACCCGACTCCCAGTCCTTGATGCAAGCAAGCATCTCCACATGTTCAGCGAAGTCTTGGCGCCGCTCCTCAATAATCCTTCTGTTAAAGCTGAAACATGATTAAGAAGAGGCAGAGAAGCAGGAACAGCCATAATATCTCTTGCCATTATAGAAAGAACAGGATAGGTTAGTTTGTGGTCACGCCACCAGAGAAGCAAATCAAAATCATCCTCATATGCAGTGACATTGTCACTATCCGAGATAAGTTGTGAGCTCACAAGCAACAGAGCAAAGCAGATTGAGTTGAAGTGGAGACAGAGGGGGGGGAGGATGACCAACAACGGTGATGATCGGGGCCGCCAAAGATCCTTCCCCATGCTTGTTTCCTCTTACTGAGTTGATCTGCAGGATGTACTGTGCCTTTGAGACCTTGTAGAACCATACTTGCTGTCATACTTGGCAAATAACTTGTAAATTTCAGTTTTAACATCAGCATAATATTTATTGTAATCAACACCAATGTTCTCTTTAAGTATTACCAGCACATTAAACAAACCTCTCAACTTAGCTCTAGGATCAAGATGAAAGCAATAGAATATAACAGAGGTATATTTTCCCAATACTTAAGATATTTAAGCTTCATAGGATAGACAACAGCCATTAGATTTTGATCTTTTTCACTTTCATGCAAATGATGAGCAATGTCAAGCATATGGTGCAGAATTAGTGGACTAGTTGGATAGTAAACACCAGATAGAACACATGTTGATTCATAAAATAATTCTAGGAACTCCAATATCTTGGCAGCAATGAGCCAATGTCTTGGAGTCAACAATGTGCAGCCAAAATTTGCATTAATGAACACAGAAAAAACCTCCTTGTAAGGTAGCAAGTGTTTAAGCATAAGGTATGTAGCATTCCATCTCACATCCATATCTAAACCAAACTTTCTAGGTCTAACACCCTGAGCATTGCAATAATTCTTAAACATGGCAATTCTGTGATTAGATGAATTTAAGAAGTTAATAGCAGTTCTAAAATCCTCTGTGTAAGTTTTAAATCTCTTTAAACCAGATTTCACAATTAAATTAATGATATGGCAAGCACAACGCTGATGCATAAGATTATATTTACGCTTATTAGGATCTGATGAAGTAGGTGTCGGATCAGAACCTAAATAACATGCAAACATGGGTGTCAAAGTCTCCATTGCCTTAGCATTGGAGGAAGCATTGTCTAGGGTAACAGAATAAATCTTGTCAATCATACCAAATTCCTGAACCACACAAGCAATTTTTTCAGAAATATTCTCACCAGTGTGCTTCACCTCAATCAACCTGAGGCCAATTACCTTTTTTTGTAGCTCCCAATCTGCACTCACATAATGAGCAACTACACTAATGTAGTCCTCCTTAGCATTTCCAGACCATATGTCAGATGTCAAAGCAACAGATGATGCACCAGACAAAACATGATTCTTAAGCATATTACGACGTTCAGTAAATAGAGCACGAAGGTCTCTAGTGGTGGACTGTCTAGACACCCTACGAAACCTAGGGTTATGAGCACGTTGAATGTACTCCTCAAATGCATCTGTATCACCAATACCCAAAGGCAAATCAAGCCTAGCAATCAATCTGCAGAGTTCAGTTCTAGCTACCTCAGGTTTATAATCCCAGTTATGCACAGAACCATCAGGATTGTAAGATAGCCTAGATTGAACCCTATCACGTTGATCAGTTTTCTGCCTACAAGAGTTCTGGTGCCTCTTCAAGTGACCAGTGCCAGCACTAGATCTAGCAGACAAAGTTGACTTACACATCTTACATTTAGCTTTAGTGCAAATCTGTACTCCATTCACAGTCTCAAATATCTCTTCAAAATCATCCCAGACAGGAGATTTACGCTTACCAACCTTACCATTACCAGCAGCAGCAACAGATGGAACAGAGCCGTTGGAGTTGGAGCCGACCGGGTTCGCAGACGCCGTCGCCCCTTCACCACCGTCGCCGTCTCCGAGATCGACACCGAACAACGCAGCAGCGTCATCACGGATGTCGTCGTCGTTCTCGCCCTCAGGGGCCATGCCAGGCGGAAGCTCGCCATCGTCTTCAGCCATGGTCGCCTCTCCAGCACCGTACCTCAACGGTGCGGGTGGCCGCCTTGCTCCTCGCTCTATGCCGCAGCTAGAGCTTGAAGCATCGGCTACCGACCTGCGAAGGAGGAAGGAATAGATCAGTTAGAGATCTCATCAAAAAAAGAAGAAAGATGGGGATTAGGGTTAGCCGGTTAGGGTTAGGGTTAGGAGCTTACCTTCGCAACCGGAGCCCGGTGCCGGAGAAGAAGACGACGACGGCCCCGCGGCCAGAGAAGACGACACAAGGTCAGCAAGGACGGCGAGCGGCGGAGGAGGGACAAACGGGGTCAACAAACTCACATAATCACCGAGATCTAGAGGGGAGAAAGGTAGATGGAGAAGGGAGAGGTAGAGAGGGTGAGGAGCACGCCGGCAGCGGCGGTTCGAGGTCACCGGAGTCGGGGTCGACGACGGCACAGTGGATACGGTCATACGGCGAGGCGAGAGTGCGAGCGGCGGCTGCGGCGCAGTGGACTGGAGAGTGGAGAGCAGGAGAGGAGAGGAGTCAATCGAGTGATTTAGGTTTAGGGTTTGTGAGGGGCGCGGGTGCCGGCTGCCTGCCTGCCTCGCGCTTATATGGCAGGGCCGCAGGGGGAGGCCAGGAGGCCAAAGCGCCGTTGGCCTTGGCCGCTGGGCCGCTAGCAGGCCGCGCGGGAGCCGAGAGCTGCTGCCGGGCCGACCTCGGGCCGACGGCTTATTACCGTGCCGGGCCGGGCCAGCCCGCGGGCTTGCGCAACGGCCCAGGCACGGCCTGTAGCTGCGTGCCGGGCCAGCCCGGGCCCAGAGACCCTCGTGCCGGGCCGGACTCGTGTCGGGTCAAATTAGCGGGCCGTGGGCCGGGCTACCGGGCCTCGGGCTGCATGGCCAAGTATAGCCATGCACATGCCGTATATAGCTAGCTTAATAGCTGTTTGCATGTGCTTGCTTGTTAGCCTATAAATACCACAAAATGACTTACCGTTTGAGAAGGTGCTTGCCGGTCACATCTTGCTTCATCTTCATACAGTAACTTTCTCTTAAGCTAGTAGCTGTGCATAATGGCTTTGCGTGCCTCTGCTCTTAAGGGGGCCGTTGTTGCTGCCATTTGTGTGGCTCTGTTTGTGAGCTGGGTGGGGGAACCAGCACAAGGGTCGCCATCCTGCGCCATGCATCGTTGCATCTCCGAATGTCCTTCCAAGTGCGACAAGGAGGCTGCGAGCTCTTGCGAGGAGCCCAGGCTGCAGATGAACCTAAGTGCAGGTTCTACTGCGGTTGGGGCTGCAAGGCCAACTGCCCTAATGGGACTACATGTGACTGCGACAGCTCATGCGACAGGCAATGCAAGGGCTTTCGAGGCCCTACGTACAATGGCTGCGTATATTCTGTCTCCCAACAGTGCAAGGACAAATGTGAAAAAGAATGCAAGGGAGAAAAAAGTGAATAGCTAATTTCCGGTGTTGCATGCTCTAAGTCGAATTGATGGAGGTTTAGTTATATACATTTGTGTTGGTAGTTTATTTAATCTTTTGTACTGCATAGCTTGCATGTGAAACAGGCATCGTATGGGTACTCCCTACACTACGCCACAAGGCATTTTTAGGGGCGGCTTAAGAGCATGTGTAACAACGGTTTGGTCAGCCGTCCCTACCAAACCGTCTCTACAAATCATGTATTTGTAGAGGCGGTTCCTAGACTGCTCTTACAAATTAATTTGTAGAGACGGGTGGTGTTAATAGTCGCCTCTACAAAATCGATTTGTAGGGACGGCTATAGTACCAGCCGTCCCTATAATACCTGTTTGTAGGGGTGGTTCAGTTTAGAACCGCTCCTACAGTATATTTTTCCGTAAAAAAATATTCAAATCCATTGTCGTCGTGCCCCCGGAACTGCAGAGGCCACCGCGCCCACGACCATCGGCGAGTAGGCAAGGGAACGCGCATCGTGTGCCCGGTTGCCGCCCGAGCTGGTGTAGAGGCACGAGCCCACTGTTGCCAGGACCTCGCCGCCGTAGATCTAGTCGCCGTTGCCTTGGCCGCGCACGAGGGCACGCGAGATCCAGCCGCTGCAGTCCCTGCCGCGCTCCCCCCTCCCCTGTGGACCTGGCTGTCGAGCTAGTGCAGAGGCGCCGACTCACAAGGGATGCCCAGCCGCCATAGTTTCTTAGCGCGTGAATGGGAGGATGAGAGAAATGAGGTGTGCACGGTTCGCTTCCCCCACGATTCTTGACGTGTGCTGCAGCGGCAGACTGTCCGCACCCTGATGGCAAACTGTCTGTGCCTGAGCTGAGCGACTGGACGAGAACGACGTGGACCGAGCAGTCGCGGGTCTGCTCGCAGCTGGCACTGGGAACGAGAGCGGCAGGCGCCGAGGAGACCGGAGCAGCCTGGGCTGAGCGGATGCTCACTGGAGCCCAACCCTGATACCTCAACGTATCCAACAGAGCACTCGTGCGCAAGGAACAGAAAGGGACGAGCAAAAGAATGAACGGGAAACTAACAGAAGGACAGGAGGAAAACAGTTGCTCGCCTAGAGGATTGATGCACGCTGCTGCCAAAGCAACTTGGCCAGGAGATGCACACGACCAGGATGCTAGCACTGGCAGCTCACAGGTGCCCTCACGGAACCACAGCAAGAACCTGACGAAGAACAGTAAAGAACGAACAAGAAAGGCGGCACCAAGAAATTCAACCAAATCCTACCTAAACCTCCATGATTCATCCCCAGAATTTGCACAGGAGAAATTCGACTTGCTACAAATCTATCCCCAAGAAATCATAATCCAAACTCCGGGAAAAATTCAGATTGTAGACAAGAACGGGTTTTTCTCCTCAAAAGCGAAAACCAGATCGATTTACTAGCAAGGTTTTCATTTTTAGAAATTAAAATTTATCGAGGTCACAGATAAAGAGAATAAACATGATATATCGGACCAAATTCAAATAAAAATTAATTTGAATTTAAGTAAATTTAAATAAATTTAAATAAAATTTGTACGAAAAAGATAGATATTTTCTTATCGGCACCTACGGATAAAAATGATATATCGGAAATATCAGGAGATTTCGGCCGAAAAAGGAAACCATGTCTACGAGTTCATGCCAAATTGATTTGAATCACTGGAGGGATTAGTTCAGCACGTGTCCTAGCTCGTCATGGTCTCATGGATGAACTAAAAACTCCCCAAAACATCTCAATCCAAAAAGATGAAGCAAGAAAGGGGAGGGAGAAGGACGACGAACATAGAATAGCAAACACAAAAATACACAGCTCAAAGAGATGAACCCCGGAGGGCAACGTAAGCTAAGGGCCTCACTTCCCAGCAAATCTCAGGTTACAAACTTGAATTACACAGACGAGTGAATAATCTATGGACCTCTCTCAAGAACACTAAAGGGAGGCTAGGGCTGGGGCGGAGCTGGGAAAAGGAAGGGGTAAGGGAGATGGCCACTGGCCGCACGCTATGCGACGACGGATTCGCCAAACCAGGGGCACGGCGCCGGTTGTTTTCCATACCACGCATGCGAAACGAGATGAGGTGGGGCTGGTGCAGCAGGTTCGGCTAGCAACCAGCGCCAATCCTCCCCAAACGCGTCGTCGCGCGCGGGAAAATTGGGACGGCGCTGGGTCAAGCGGCTGTGGGGGACTCTAAAGGTTGACTGGCCAGTGCCTGAGCGCCATCTGGCAGTGGGGCCCTTTCGTCGGTCTCACTGGGTAGGTTGGGTGCAGGTGCGAAGCGGCGGGGCCGGCAAATTTCCAATTCACGCTCGCGTGCTCGGACTCAGAGGGAAGGCGGCAGGGGACAAGCGAGGACAGGCAGGGCCCAGCGGTTTAGCCGAAAACCGCGGTTGCGATCGCGTGAAAATAGGGGCGGCGACGATGGGTTTCGCAAACTGGGCATGGTGTTCGGTGCAAATGGGAGCCTCCCCGTTGGATCAAGATGGATGGACGAGATCAGTGGGCCAAATGTATTTGTAGGAGTGGCCGGTGATTGAGCCGCCCCTACAAATCGCAACACCGGAGGCACCTGGTGAGTGAGCCGCCCCTACGAATCGACCCATTTGTAGGTTAGTCGCCTCTACTGTGCCATTTGTAGGGGCGACTGGTCTCGTGGGTCCCGAGCACGCCCATTGTAGAGGCGCCTTCATCCCAGCCGCCCCTAAAAAAATGAGCCGTTGCTACGAACCTTTTTTTAAGTAGTGCTACGAGCTGATGAGTGAGGGTCAAGTAGGAGTCCATCATGTTCTGGCCTGGTTTGGGTCCTTCGCTTATTGTTGTACGTTTTCAGTCGTTAGCATGCATGTAATCTGAATAATGCATGGCCATGTCGAGTCAAAGCTCGATGGCGCAACTGCACGAATGATGTTAGTCAAGTCCTTATAAGCTTTGCATGTTTCTCTTTGGAATAAACTCCTTTATGTTTTTTTCGTGTATGTATACACTTGCATTGCTTGTTTGTGTAAGGACGAGTTGTGCTTGCGAAATCACAGGAGTATGTATATAACTCATCATCAGTACCCACAAGCTAAATCTACATGGAAGGCAAATGAAGAGGTAGCTAGGGCCAAATCTACTACCTAAATCTGCCTAATATAATTGGTGGTCTGCTACTTAATTATTTTTTTTTCTTTTTGTTTGTTTCTTGAACTAATTTGCACTTGTACCTAAACTTTGTTCCTTTCAGTTTTTAATGAATATTGTACGGGCCGAGGTCCCCTCCAGTTTACTGAAAAACCAAGAGTGCGCAGGACGTCAGATGTAGCTATCTCCGCTTCGCTAGGTTGTCGGCTAATAGGAATTTGTTTTAGGTCATGGTCCATGTGAAGAACTCGCATTTCCGCTTTTGCTTTCCAAATCAAGTTGTTGCGGAATGGCTCGAAGGCTCAAAGAATTGGATTTGGTACGAAGACTTGGCTGTGTGTATTCTTTATTCATCGTCCATTTCCAGGTGATGGTATCTGGTAGGAGCTGTGCGTTGGACTGTGTGTAAGAAAGAATACAACTCTAATACATTATCATGTTTTAGTATATCAAGTTTGACCAATTATAAATAAAAAAACTATAAATATTTATAATATCAAATAAATACTATTAGATTAATTATGAAATATATTTTATTAATAAATTAGTTTAAAACCATAAATATGAATATTATTTACTAGACACTTGGTCAAACATAAACTAATCTGACACGTAACCCATAGTTGCATGTGTTACATCCTTTTTTGGATAGAGGGGGTAGAACATGTGCGAGACTGTCACTAACGGTCCTAGTCTAGTAGTAATACGCATGTAGAGTCAATATGACTGCAAGAAAGTACACTGGCTGCCAACTGTGAGAATTGTTCGGTTGAACTTATCAGCCAAAATCAGCACTACTTTTCAGCTATGAAATGATATTTTTCTCTCACAATAAATCAGTATTAGCATCAGCAGCAGCCGAAAATCAGCCAGCCGAACAGGACGGGATTCATGGCTACTAAATGCAAAATACATGGTCCGCTGATCACCTAACAGACAACTGTTATTTTTAAAAAAAAAAAGAAAAACTTTCTTGTTCTCCACAAACTGGCCAAACTAACATTTGATCCAAGTCTAACTATGAAACTGTAGAAAGACAAAAGCCGGCGATTAACGAGCTAGCTTGGGATGAGCTTCCAGAGGGCAGAGACAGCATTTGGCTGTTGATCATGCATGCTAGTATTTCACAGAAGAGCACTCAGCAGACGATAAATGCAAATGTCATGTTACCAACTCCTGTCTCGTTGATGGTCTATCCACTCCAATTCTCCAACCATGTAAATTAAGCAATCAGATGACGTTCATGTTCCCTCAAAACTCCAAAAAGAGAAGGATGGAACAAGGCAAAATGTTCTCCAATATCACAGGAAGAGCAACACTATAAACTGGACAAAGCAGTACATGTTTCTGATAATCTATGAAGCCATAGCTCATCTAAAAATTAAAGCATTGAGTAATCTTTTATCCTAAACTTGGGAGCTCAAGTTCAACAGCGTGGCATCGGCTGCAAGGCTCCACAACATGTAACTCTACTGTGGAGGGAACTTTAGGCTCAATGTATGTCCTGATGGCCATGAGTGCTCGTTTAGCTTCCCTGAGAATATCAATGGCTAGTGGGGAGCACTTGATAAATTTATGGTTGGGCACATGACACCTAAAAGTACTCTGATATGTCTCCAATGTAAGGCACTCAAGGGATGTCATATGCTCAACAACATGGCATGCTAACTCAACCAGGCTCTTTGCAGAAGAGAAATTTAGTATCTTCACATTCTTGATCCTGTGGTGGTGCTGTTCTTGCATCCGCCTCAGATCTGATGGATATGTAAAAATTGAGACATGCTCCGTCTTCCAGTGTGAGGCCTAAGGAAAAAAAAAAACTATTGTCATGGTTTCTCTGTGATAGCTACTAATAGATAGCTACAAATATCATAGCGAACAGTGACTTACATCCAAGACAAAAGTCTCCAAGGAGGGACAAGCATCAAAAAAGGAAACCAGAGAAAGATAATCATAGGAGGCTGCTGCGTTGAGAGCAATACTTAGGTTCTTAAGGTGTAAATACTTGCCATGCAGCATTGGCGTATCAACCATCTACAAAAAGATATCAGATTAGTTTTACCAGGATATACATGAGGTAGTAATTGTCATATGCATATTGCTAATCCACATTCAAAGTTTTTAGAATATACCTCCCTGGACGAATATATGGTAACAGTTTCAAGGTTTGGCATGCTGGATGGAAGTTCAAAACGAACATAACGAATTGCGCCCGAGAAGGACATGTATAGGTTCTTCATTTTCAATGTTTCTCCAAGTGACAGTTGTACCTTGGGATTTCCACCGAAGTAAAAACTAGATATATTTGGAGCTTTGTTGTCTATCACTCGCAGCTTGCTGCAACCAAGGACCTCTAGGTAGCTAAGCCGCTGCAGCATACAAGGCACCCTCAAGCAAACTATCCAATCACAATACCTGATTTCCAGCTGCTCTAAAGCATAACAATTGGAAATAAAGCACCCTATCTCATCCTCTGTAATAGAGACAGCGCAAAGATGTAGTCTGGTCAGGCTTCTTAAGGAACCAACTTCAGATGTGGGATGGAAGGAACAATCCGCAAGGAGAAGATATCGTATCGAGTCTCCACTCCCATTACAAAAAAATGAGTATGGGAAGTTGTACTTTGCCTTAACTGGCAATGCTAGTTCAAGTTCTTCAATTCCTAGTGTAACAGCAAACTGAAGCCAACTGTCAGGATAACAAGAGTCCTTCAGTTTGTAATCTAGAGGCATGTGAATCTTGAGTTTCTTCACACCAATGCCTGAGTGTTTTTTCAGAATGTGGTCGACTTTGCTAGAGAAACCTCTGGCACTTTCATTAGCCCCATATGTGTTTCTATCTAATCCCAATGTTCTATTATTGAAAATGAGGTTGGGATGCCTTCTCCAGGAATGTAGAAAAGCACGAGACACACAGGCAGCTCTAGCAGCGGCTCTCATTGACATCAGCGAGTGTATATGACACCAGACATCCTGCATGCAGAAGGACGGAAAAGAAGTTCAGCTTTAGAATTGTAAAGACAAATGATACTGAGCTTGTAAGTGTACTAGTACATCAAGTTTTCTTTATGGCTAGCTAAAAAAAAGTGTCAGTGGCCAGAGCTTTTACTACCCAATCTATTCATGCCTTTTCACTAAAACAATGTGCTACCATCCAAATCAGGCATTTAGTGCCCAACAATACTGGTTTATTTGCATTTGTGCCAACTAAGATCGACAGATGTTTTATTGACTTGTATACAGTAGTGCGCTAGTCTATAGTAGATTGGACAAAAAGAACAAGCACTTATGGACAGAGTGCCAATAGTGCATCTGAATACTTAAACAGCAGGAGGTCTGTGTAATTATAAAATAGAATCAAACAACTTTGACAACTACAGTGTAAAAAACGTGCATAAACCTTAGTAAGTTAAGTAACAACCTATTGGAAATAAACATGTTATACTTGTTATACTTCATGCAAATTAGAACTTAATGATGCCAAAAAGACATGAGTTATGGCCAACCAAGAAAGAAATACGTTTCTTTCTAAATCGTACATCTAACAAACTTATAGATGGTATGTAGATTAATGCCAGGTGCTCATTATTAACTTAAGAAGATCCAGGAAAAAAGAAATTCCAGCTTCTATGCATTGAGATGGGAAGATGGTTGCCACATTGTGATCCTTAGGAGCAAATACTATTTGCATTGAAAAATTAATTATGCACAAAAGCGAAGTTACAAGTGCAAAAGATTTGTAGGAGATGAGATCACAGCATTAAAATATCATGTCATAATCTAGATAGCATAGGAAGGGCAGGCCTGGTGCAAGCGGTAGAGTCTTACCGCCTGTGACCGGAAGGTCCTAGGTTCGAGTCGCGGTCTCCTCGCATTGCACAGGCGAGGGTAAGGTTTGCCACTGACACCCTTCCCCAGACCCCGCACAGAGCGGGAGCTCTCTGCACTGGGTATGCCCTTTAATCTAGATAGCATAGATTCAATGATTTGTACAGTTCAAACAGTGATCATGATACTTTGCTTGCGCTAAGTTTACGATTATCAAAAAGTGATGGTATACCTCCGGAAGGCTTGCTCCTAAACATATCTGTGTTTCAGCATCCTGAGAATCATCATCTCGCTGGCAGGGTGAGCCGTTTCTTTTAGACTGTGAATTAATCAAGCCATCTGCAGTACATCATACATGCTTACAAATAATACAGCCAGTCTAGGAATGAAATAGCAGACTCAAGGACACCAATGCAATCAAAAGAATGCATTTATTTTTGTTACCAAAACTTCATGCAGCAACACTAATGACAAAAAGGATTGAGCATGCTTTTTTTTCCTTTTTGCAGAAAATAGCTACCTCATAAGTCTCGACAATAATAGTTCAAGGCAAAAGGAACATGACGATGTTGGCCAACAGCCATTGCAATCAGTATACTCTTGGATAACTGCCTGCCTCTAATCTCTTCACCTGGCATTGCTCATCTCGAATCTTATAACAGCAAACAAAAGGAAGGAATTGGTCTCCCTACTCATTTGAATATATTATTAGTAGCACTGTAAAATCACTGAGGTGGATTCCTGCAGAAATCACCTTCCATCCCAATGTTTCCCCAATTTTCTTCTTCTTTTTGGAACAGATCCACATCGAAACAATGAGGAGATGGATGAGAACCTTAACCTACTGAAACATGAAAAAATTGCATATATTTATGCACCAAATTAAGACTTTACATTGGCCAATCGGTCGAAGAAAAATTGGTCGGCAGTCGGCACTCAACTAAACAGCGAACTAGTTAAAAAAAACAGTTTTTCTTTGTTGTTGTTGTCCCTAAAGAAAGGAGCGCATATGGAGCAGCGAACCATGTTATTGTTGTTCCCTACGAACAAGCCGCTGCGGCTGGTCATGCACAGAAATAACTCGATACGACAACGGGAGTAGAAGGCTTACTGTGCGCTTCATCTTGCCGACACCGGCGGTCTGGCTGCCGCTTCTGGGACATGTGGCGCGTGAAATTCAGGGGGAGCAGAAACGATACGAGAAATCAACTAGAATTAGTACTCAGATCTGCTGCCCCTGTATCAATCACCCTCCGTCCCTCCCTGTGGAATATCTTCCTCTCTCCCTCCCCTCTGGCCTCCCTCGTGGATTGGGATTTCTTTGGGCAGCAAGAGTCGAATCCAGTCCCGTGCGCGCATGTTGGGGTAGAGATCACGTCGGCGCCGCCACCTTCCCGCCGCGGACCAATGCGTTTGGAGCTCTATCGCCGTTCCGTGCGGATCCAACGACAGCAGATGCTGCAGTCGCTCTCGGTCCTCTAGGCTCTGGGCTCTGGCTGAGGCCAGGCTCCCTTTATTCCCCTCAAAAAAAAAAAGAATTAGGCCCCTTTATTTTAAACACAAAACAATCGTAAAAAATATAAAAAAATTCACAGGACTTTTTCCAAGAACATGACTTCACGTGTATTTTATTAAGCAGAAGCGCCAAAAAAATGGCTAAAAATAAATTTATAGGATCAAAAGCACAGAAAATAGGAAGATGTTTCTACGTTCCAAACGTGGTGGTATAGCAAGCAAAAAGGAGGAATAAGAAAGAAACGAAGGATCCGAGTTAAAAAAAATACCTACACAAATTCTGTCTATATGTGCTAATGTGCACAAGATTTTTTTTTCTAAGTGTTACTCTCTCTAGCACCAAAGAATTTTGTATCTCAGACCCGAATTCGATCAAGTAACCTAACGACCTAAACAAGTAAGGTAAAAAGCACAACGTAAATGCAGAATATAAAAGGGTCAGAGAATGCAAACTTCCACGTGACGATATTTTTGTGAAGATATCAGAAAGCTCACAATTTCCAGTTGCTCGCAGGTGGAATGTTCTTTTTCGTGCTGACAGGTAGGACCAAGGAAGGGGAGAAATAGGCCATCCATCTGCATGTTTGCAGAAAAAAAAGTGTTTTGGCACACGGTCCAGCGGGATAGTGCGGATGGTCCGACAAAACCTCATTGAATCCACGGTGTTGACTAGCCAATTGAGGTCTGACCTATCCCACAAGACAGTCCTGGGTATAGAGCCGGACGGTAGCATATGAGTACTGATTGGAACTTAGGGTTTTTGAGCTGTTGATTCGGGTGAGTTGCTCAGGTTGACCGGAGTTTCACTTGTGGGGATTCCTTGTCCGCTTCGGAGGGCTTCGCCATTAACGTTAGGGTTGAGAGTATCAAAAGATGCTTGGAAGGCGTTCCTCGTGATTGAACTTCACCTAACGCGAGTTGAGAGATAACCACATTGTTTACAAGTCTCGCTAGCATAGAAAAGAAATAAAGAGGAAATAATCTCATGATGTGGAAGAGTCGAGGTAAGATGTTGGGTCGGAGATTATCTAGGTTCAATTCAAGGGACAAGGAGGTGATGGTCAGGGATTGGCGGTTTAAAGGGGATATTTGAAAAGTTAAAATTTGGAACAGCAGTTGGGTCATGACATGCAACCTTGGACAATTGTTGATGTTCAAGAATCAGAAACCCGAGCTCGCAATCAGGCTGAATATTTGAGGAGCAATCTAGAGGAGCATAGTGTAGGTGTTTTTGACCACCGACGAGTAAATTTGTATTTACGCATCTGGCTCGAATGGTGTGCTCGGAGGATACAAGGGTTTATACTGGTTCGGAACGTCCCTACGTACAGTTCGATGCTGCTCGTGTTACCGGCACTTGGTTTGCAGTAGGGGTTACAAACAGGCGAGAGGGGGAAAGGATCTAAAGTCTCTGGTGGAAGGAGTGAACGGGTGCTGAGACATCGATGGCTGCTCAGTCGTGTGATTATGTCGTGCTCTTGTGTTCTGATTTCGTGCGGATCTCGATCCCGGGGCGCCCTGCTTCCCCTTTTATAAGTGAAGGAAAAGTGCGGGTTACAACGGAGGAAAAAGTGAAGAACGAGAGAGAGAGAGAAAGAAAGAAGGCTTCCAGGGTCGCTGGGTCCTTCTTCTCCTTCATGCGGGTCCCACTGATCCTATAAATGTCAACAGGGACGGCTCCACGTCGTGGCCCTATTCGTCACTGGCGCCATGCGTAGGCGTCATCTACCAGTCATGGCGTTCCACTCCATCCTGGCGGATGTCGTGGTGAACTGACACGCATGTCAGCGTCCGTACGAGGGTTAGGCAGAACAGCACCGGCACGCCCGACACTGTTCTTGATGTGAATCCTCATGTATGGCCCGTCATGGCCATGGGTTACATCGAGGCATGCCAGTCTCTTCCTTGGTGTCAGAGTTTTGACACAGGCCCATACGCTTGGACCTAGACTGATTGGCGACGGTATGGGTCCCCGTCGGATGAGACGGAGCCCGTGGCCTTGGGTCGGGCGAGACGGAGCCCGCACCCAGGGGGTCGGGCGAGACGAAGCCCGCACCCGAGGGGTCGGGTGAGACAGAACTCGTGACCTTGGGTAAGACGGAGCCCGCGTCCTCGGGGTCGGGCGAGACGAAACCCGCCCTCAAGGGGTCGGGCGAGACGAAGCCGCGACCTTGGGCGAGACGGAGCTCGTGTCCTCGGGGTCGGGCGAGACGAGGCCCACACCCAAGGGGTCGAGCGAGACGGAACCCACGTCGTCGGGGTCGAGCGAGACGGGACCCGCCCCCAAGGGGTCGAGCGAGACGGAGCCCGCGTCCTCAGGGTCAGGCAAGACAGAACCTGCCCCCAAGGGGTCGGGCGAGATGGTGCGCGGCCATAGGGTCGGGCGAGACAGAGCCCTCACCCGAGGGGTCAGGCGAGACGGAACCCACGACCTTGGGCGAGACGGAGCCCACGGCCTTGGGGTCGCTCGAGACCTTTTAATACGTCTCGAGCCATCCGGAGGAGTCAGCATGGGCTCTAACCTCCTTGCTTTGGGTATCCCTACTATCGATACCCGACAGTAGCCCTCGAGCCTACGGAGGAGTAGAATACTCCTTTTGAGGCTTTTCCGGACAAGAGGACTCTAAGGGCCTTGGCCTTCTTTTTATAGCCCGTGGCGTGTCCTGGTAGGACGTTGATTCTATTTTGTCGTGATCAGTCTTCTTGGGGGCGTGTAACCGTAGGATTCGGGAGGTCGGAAAGATTTTTCTTGATTCCGGTCCCCTAGCATCCGATCGGCCCGCCGTCATCCTGCGACCGCGCGTTCGGTCTCCTTGCGAGTCCAACTTCCCTCGAGCCCCTGCGCGTGGTAGGGGCCCGATCGAGGGCCGACTCATCTTTGGGATCGTCATCCCTCAAGTGTTTTTTTGATAAAATGGAGGGGCTGAGCCGTGCCATGGTTTCCCACGATGGACGAAACATGGTGCTTTGTGAGCTGTTAACGGGCTAGTCCGAGTGGGGACACAGCTTTCCATTCACGGGATTCCAGCATGGGTCAGCTGGTGAGCGACTCCTGATTCTTAGTGCCCAATCCATATAGTTCTCAAGTCCGTTAGACCGGCCCCAAGGGTTTGTTGCCTTTCTTTGAGGAAAACCCATGGACTGGGAACCGACCAAGACTCGATCGTGGGTCGGGATGCCCGCAGCGCTCGCATGCCCGGGAACCGGCTGCTAGTGGCCCCCTCCCTCTCCACCCCTTGTTCTAAGGGTGCCTTGGAGCGGCTGTGAACCCATCGGAGGGCCAACCTTCGAACTCCTGGGCCTAAATGGGCCGTAGGAGCAGTTTTAGCTCCGTATCCCTCCTCTCCTATGATGGTTCTTGGCCCATCGACCAGGTGAACCATCATCTGGCATGTCCTTCGAGGGCGCGTCCAGAGGTAGCGTGCACGCGATCTCCGAAGGGAGGTGACGTGACACGGCACAGTGGGCGCGTGAATCTAGGCGGATGGTTCGTCTTCTCGCCCCACTCCGTCCTATAAATAGCAGCCTTCCCCTTCACATTCCTGCACACCAAAACTGCAGCCTTACCTTCTCCGTTTCTCCGCCGCCGCCGTCCGGATCTGTCGTGCTTACTAATCTACCGCCGAAGCCCTAGATCTATAGCTTCCGCTTCTCTGCCGCCGCCTTTGCTTCTCCGCAACCGTCTCCATCCTCCATGGATTCGTGGTACCGCTCCGATGTTACCCATGCACGCATGGAGGGCCTCGTCAAGCGTGGTCTTTTCCATGGGAGGACCGATGCAGTGGAGTGGCTTGTGCCCGGCCGTGAGGATGCGCCAGCGCCGCCTGATGGCTATGTCGTCTCCTTCGTGCTCTTTCACGAGCGTAGACTCGCAGTTCCTCCCCACTCATTCTTCTGGGTTCTGCTGCACCACTATCAGATCAAGCTACAGCACTTGAATCCCAATGGGATCAGCACATCGTGGCCTTCATCGTGATGTGCAAGGGGTACCTGGAGATCGATCCCCACTTCGAGCTCTAGAGATATTTCTTCTCCATCTCCTTGATCAAGAAAAAGGAGAGAGGTCGGAAGACCCCGGTGCCGATGGGATGCGTGGGCATCCACCTCCGGGGACAGCGGGCGGCCGAGTACATGCCCTGCCAGCTCTCCAAATTCAACAAGGGGTGGCACTCGCATTGGTTCTACCTAAAGAACGACCCTGCCACTCCCTTGCCGGTCTTCTCCGGGCGTCTAATCGTAGTGGTACGGTCGTCATGGCCGTGGGGGCCACCCGTCAAGGAGAAGAAGAGGATGCACGACCTCCTCGAGGCCATTGCGTTCTTGAAGACCTGTGGCCTCCGCGGGGCCGGCGTCATCGGGGGGTATCACGTGAGGAGGGTGGCGCCGCTGATGGCGCGCATCCTCCTACTGTACGGGATGACGCCCGGCGTGTAGCTCATCAGGACGACGCTTACCCAGGGGTTGGTCCATGACAGCGAGGTTGCACAACGCATCAAGGAGGCCATAGGGTAGGCCAACACTGTGTTCCTAATCTGGGGCATCCTGTGATGCAGCCGAACACGGGCTTCATCGAGCTGCTGGCATGGTTGGTCTTCTAGGACTCTGTCATGCCATTGCTAGAGCACGCGGCCGTGAGGGCGGTGAACCGTGCTACGGATGAACAAAGGAAGAAGAAGGATGACGAGGAGAAGAAACGGTGGTCGAAGTAGTGAGCGAAGCTGCAGCGAGGGAAGCGGCATCAAGGCTCATCGGAAGAAGAGAAGGAAGAAGAAGAGGAGGAGGAGGAGGAGGATGATGGCTCCATGTCACCCATCCTGTGGGATGATCTAGCCACTGGGGACGAGGACCTGCCTTCACCGTAGGCGGGGCCCTTCTCGTGGCAAGTCACGAGGTAGGAGGGGGAGGACGCTCCCCTAGAACTGGTGGAATCAAACCTCCCCGCGCTATCCAGACCTTCGACGGTGGCCTCAGAACCGGCGGAGATAGGCCGCCTTGCCTCATTCGTGCCTTCGACGGTGGCCCTGGAGCCGGTGGAAACAGGTCACCCTACTTCGTCTCGAACCCTCGGCGGCACCTCCGGAGTCGACGGGAGGCGGCCGTTTTGATTCATCCGAGCCCTCTGAGCCGAGGGAGGGCTCAAAGAGGCAACGTGTCGACGAGGAGCAGCTGGGGTCAGGCAAGCCAGCCCCAAAACATCCTCATATGATGGCATCAAGAGTTTTTTCGTCCTTTTGTCTTAGCGAACTTTTGTCACAATCTGACTGTCATGTCCCTTGCAGCGTCAGAGGATGTGGGACTCTCTTGCGGCTCGCTCCAAAAAAATATCCTCCTCCAGCAAATGAGCTAAGAGCCGGCGGCCGCCACGCTAGTGGTGAGCACGAGTGGCATTAGGGCGGCCACTGTGTCGACTGGGGAGGCGTAGCCAATGGCTGTGTCCATGGGAGAGCAGGCAGAAGAGGGCGCGTCTAGGGCGCCATGGCGAGCGCGGTGCGGCCGGTCGTGTTGTCGACGTTGCGGATGGAGGCGGCACAGCCGGAGCCATCATTCGTGCAGGTGGCCATGTCCACGGTGGGGCGGACAGAAAGAGGCGCACCCGAGGCATCCTTCGCAGATGTGGTGATAGGGGCAGGCCTTCATGCCTGCGTCACCCGCCCCCTCTATCGCTAGAGGAGCCGCTCCGAAGGAGCTACCACCACAAGAGAGGTTGGCGCCGCTTGAGGTCAGCGCTGGGATGTCCCGGTCTTTGGTCCCGGTGGCTACCCTCGATGAAGCAGCAGAGGAGAGGGAATGGGAGAGCGTCCACAGGGAGGTTGGGGACGTGGTTCGCGCCCTGACCACTATGCTAAGCTCGATGCGCGACATTATCGCCCCGGTTGGCCAGGTATGATATGACCATGATTTTGACCCCCCATGTTCTCTTTCCGCACCTCTAAGTCTTGTCTTCTTTGTAGATCCTTATGGCCTATAGCCAAGAGAAGTCCAAGTTCCTTACTGAGGAGACGCAGCGGAGTGAGGGGCTGGCCACATAGCTCGCTGCCGCCCGTCAGGAGGTGGCTGAGCTTGCCCCTGCTGCCCGGGAGGTGGCCGACCTCCAAGTCAGCGAGAAGGACACTCGCGACGACACCCGCAAGGCCAAGGAGAAGCTCGTGGCCCTGATCGAAAGGGTGCGCATGGACACCGTGGAGGGCGAGCGGCTACGGAAGGAGCGGGACGATTTGCTTCGGGCCGTAGAGAAGCTTTGCATGGGGATTGACCTGGCTCACTAAGAGTGTGTCGACGCTCAACAGGGGACCGACCACCTCAAGGATGAGCTTTAGAGGGAGAGGGACCTAAAAGTTGCAGCCGAGGGCGTGTCCGCCGGGCTTGCCATGGAGATCGGTCAGCGCCAAGAAGAGATCCGACGCCTGGAGGCTGAGGTGACCCGACAGCACGATGAGGTGCACAAGCTTTAGGCGGAAGTGGATGGTAAGTCTCTGGTTTCCCTTGTTGTCTTTCTCCCTAAAATCCATGGTAAGCCTTTTGACATGGTTGGTACGTGACTTGGGCATGTCTCGATGACAAGCTCGGGGCGGAGGTGGTGAAGAGCCACGGCCTGGAGAAGGAGCTCAACGAGGTGAAGGACACCCTCTAGAAGGAGAGCAATGAACACGACAACCTACGCATCGCCGTCCAACTAGTCTTCGATGAACTTGAGCTGGCCCTAGAGCAGGAGACAAGCTCGCTCGCGGTTCACACCACCTAGATAATGGACTGGGCACGTGATATGGCAAGGGGCGCGCTTTGCTTTGGCATTCACCGATCATTCACGATCGCCCGTTCTCATTATGAGAACATTGATCTGGCAACAATGAGACAAGGCTTCACGCCCATCTATACAGACGCCGAGCTAGAGGACATCGAGAAGGAGGTGGCCCCCTAGCGCATGACCTTTCTGCCAAGATACAAGATGAAATCATCCCCCCAAGGGTTTAGTTTAGTCAGATAGGTCAGGCAGCGCATTTGTAATAAGCGGACAAGCTCCATCCCTTTTGTTTCGTTTAAACAAGTTTGTTCTTTTGTTTCAGTTGAACAAATTTGTTCTTTCTCCCTTTTATGTGTAAAAAAGGGGTAATGAATTCTAACCCTTCCTGTTGTTAAGACCATAGAGCTTGAGGTGTGGACAAAAAGCTCTGATCACGCTGGTAAGCAAGAGTGTCGTAGCCGTTGGGGCGTAGGTTTCTTGCAGTCCGACCAGTTTTACTCAGCGTTCGTTTTCGCAAACCTTGCCTCTAGGTTTTTAACGTGAGAAAGGGTCGGGCATGGCGACTGTCTCAGAAAGGGTTAATGCGTTTCGACCCTTCCTATTGTTGAGACCGTAGAGCTCGAGGTGTGGGTGAGAAACTCTAATTACGCTGGTAAGCAAGAGTGCCGTAGCCGCTGGGGCGTAGGTTTCTTGCAATCCGACCAGTTTTACTCAGCATTCATTTCCGCAAACCTTGCCTCCAGGTTTTTAATGTGAGAAAAGGTCGGGCATGGCAACTGTTTTAGAAAGGATATATATACCCTTATCAGCCCTTGAGTGAGGCCCGACCCCTTGCTGCTGCCGGGGTCGGGTTTCACTAAAGATCGAGGAGACGTACCCCTCCCTAGGATCTGAGCCATCGTCCTGCGACCGCACATTCGGTCTCCTTGTGAGTCCAACTTCCCTCGAGCCCCCACGCGTTGCAGGAGTCTAGTCGAGGGTTGGGTCGTCTTTGTGATCGTCATCCCTCAAGCGTTTTTTGATAAAATGGAGGGGCTGAGCCATGCCATGTTTTTCCTTGATGGACGAAACGTGGTGCTCGATGAGCTATTAACGGGCTAGTCCAAGTGGGGCCCTGGCTTCCTATTCGTGGGGGTCCAACATGGGTCAACTGGTGACTGACTCTAGATTCTCAGTGGCCAATCCATATAGTTCTCGGGTCCGTTCGACCGGTCCCGAGGGCTCGTTGCCTTTCTTCGAGGAAAAACCATGGACTAGGAACCGACCAAGACTCGAACATGGGCCAGGATGCCCATAGCGCTCATGCGCCCGGGTACTGGCCACTAGTAGGCCCATCGCTTTCCACCCCTCACTCTAAGGGTGCCCCGAAGCGGCTGTGAACCCGTCGAAGGGCCACCTTTAAACTCCTGAGCCTGAATGGGCTGTAGGAGCATTTTTAGCTCCGTATCCCACTTTACCTATGATGGTTCTCACGCCGAGCTAGACGGCGTCGAGAAGGAGGTGGCCCCTCTGGCACAGGACTTACCTGCGGAGATAAGGATGAGATCATCCCCCCAAGAAATTAGTTAGGTAGACAAGCTAGGCGATGAACTTGTAATAAGTGGACAAGCTCTTAAATTTCATTATGACCAAAC
Source organism: Miscanthus lutarioriparius (assembly GCA_904845875.1). Classification (NCBI taxonomy): domain Eukaryota; kingdom Viridiplantae; phylum Streptophyta; class Magnoliopsida; order Poales; family Poaceae; genus Miscanthus; species Miscanthus lutarioriparius. Next base: position 61,734,278 of record CAJGYO010000014.1, on the reverse strand, counting down.
ATATTTTTAGCCCTTCTCCCCTTTTGTATAAAAAGGTTAATGCATTCCGACCCTTTCTGTCGTTAAGGTTGTAAAGCTCAGGGTGCGGGTGAACAAACTCTGATCATGTTGGTGAGCAAAAACGCCATAGCCGCTGGGGCGTAGGTTTCTTGCAGTCCGACCAGTTTTATTCAGCATTCGTTTCTGCAACCCTTGCTTCTAGATCTTAATGTGAGAGAGGGTTGGGCACAGAGAATGTTTGCCAGGTGGATATACTCTTAAATGTGTTTTGACTCTTTTCGTAGTTAAGGCTAAAGAGCTCGGGGTGCGGGAAAAAACTCTGATCATGCTGGCGAGCAAAAACATCGTAGCCGTTGGGGCATAGGTTTCTTGCGGCCTGACCAGTTTTACTCAACATTTGTTTCCACAACCCTTGCTTCTAGGTCTTAACGTGAGAAAGGGTCGGGCATAGAGAATGTCTACCAGATACATATGCTCTTTTCAGCCCCGAGTGAGGCCTGATCCCTTGCCATTGCTGGGGTCAGGTGTTACTAAAGATCGAGGAGTTGATAGCGAAAACCGATAAGAGAAAGCGTGTGTAAATTAAGGGTAAAAGCGACGTAGTTGTTCGATGTTCCAGGCGTTGATGAAGACTTCACCGTCGATGGTCCTAAGCTTATAGGTGCCTAGTTGGAGCACCTCCATGATGACATACGGTCCCTCCCATGGTAGAGAGAGCTTGTGGCGGTTCATATTGCTCTGGACGAGGCAGAGGACCAGGTCCCCGACGTTGAAGGACCGACCCCGCACTCGACGGCTGTGGTACTGGCATAATGCTTGCTGGTACTTGGCCGAGCGGAGGAGGGCAACATCATGCGCTTCATCTAGCTGGTCCATGGCATCCTCGAGGGACGCCTCAGCTCCCTGTTCATCATACGCCCTGACCCTCGGCGCTTCATCATTGAGGTCGGTAGGGAGGATGGCCTCGGAACCGTAGACCATGAAGAATGGCGTGTAGCCGGTTGCCCGGCTGGGGGTTGTCCTTAGGCTTTAGAGCACCGTGGGAAGCTCTATGACGCATCGTCTGCCAAACTTGTTCAACTAGTTGGAGATCCTAGGCTTTAGGCCTTATAGGACCATGCTGTTCGCGCGTTCGACCTGCCCGTTCATGCGGGGGTGCGCCACAGCGGCCCAATCGACACGGATGTGGTATTCATCGTAGAATTAGAGGAGCTTGTTCCTTGTGAACTGCATGCCATTGTCCATGATAATGGAGTTCTGGACTCCAAAGCGATGGACGATGTCAAGGAAGAACAGCATGGCTTGCTCGGAGTTGATCGCGGAGATCGATCGAGCCTCTATCCACTTTGTAAACTTGTCTACGGTGACAAGCAAGTGCATATAGCCCCCGGGTGCCCTCTTGAGTGGTCCGACCAGATCAAGCCCCCAGACCATGAATGACCACATGTTGGGGATCGTTTGGAGTGCTTGGGCCAACAGGTGGGTCTGCCGAGCGTAGTATTGACACCCTTCATAGGTGTGCACAATTTGTTCACTATCGGCTACTGCGGTCGGCCAGTAGAAACCTTATCGGAATGTGTTTTCGACCTAGGTCCTAGGCGCGGCATGGTGCCCACAGACCCCACCATGGATATCACTCAGCAACTGCTTCCCTTGTTCGATGGGGATGCAGCGCTATAGGATCCTAGTGTGGCTTCACCTATAGAGCTTGCCCTCAATAACGATAAAGGACTTGGCATGACGCGCGAGCTGCCAAGCCTCCATTTTGTCCGTCGATAGCGCCTCATAGAGGAGGTAGTCGAGGTAAGGCGTCCTCTAGTCGGTCAGAGGGTCAGGCTCTATCGCTGGATCCTCGTCAAGCTCCATGACTTCGAGGTCGGATGGAGCCGCCGACTGGTTAGCCCCTGAGCCCAGGGCAGGCGGTCCATCACCAGTCTATTCCGGCTCCTCGTAGTGGACTAAGGGCTTGTACTGATTGCTGGCGAAGACGCCCGTCGGCACTGGCTCCTAGCCGGATGCTGTTTTCGCCAGCACATCGGCCGCCTCATTGAGATGCCTCAGGATGTGATTGAGCTCAAGACCGTCAAACTTGTCCTCTAGCCGGCGGACTTCTCGGCAATATGCAGCCATCTTAGCATTGTGGTAGCTTGATTCCTTCATGACTTGGTCGACGACTAGCTGGGAGTTGCCCCGGACGTCAAGCCATTAGATACCCAACTTGATGGCGATGCGTAGGCTATTGATGAGTGCCTCATACTCAGCCACATTGTTGGAGGAGGGAAATGGATGCAAAAAGTGTACCTCATGGGTACCCCGAGGGGCAAAATGAAGACCAGTCCCGTGCTGGCGCCTTTCTTCATCAGCGATCCATCGAAGTACATCGTCCAGTACTCTTGGGCAATGACTGCTAGCGGCATTTGGATCTCGGTCCACTCTGCAACGAAATCAGCCAGCACTTGGGACTTGATGGCCATTCGAGGGGCATATGAAATGCCTTGACCCATCAGCTCGAGTGCCCACTTCATGATTCTTCCTATGGCATCCCAGTTTTAGAAGACCTCGCTGAGATGGAAGGATGTCATGACCATCACTGGATGCGACTCAAAGTAGTGACACAACTTCTTCTTGGCTATAAGGATGACATACATGAGTTTCTGGATTTGGGGGTAGTGAGTCTTGGAATCGGACAAGACCTCGCTAATGAAGTACACGGGATGCTATAGTTTGAGGGCATGTCCCTCTTCTTCTCGATCTACCACCAGGGCGGCGCTGACCACTTGTGTGGTGGCCGCAATGTAGAGCAGAAGCGGTTCCCCATCGTTTGGGGGGACTAGGATCAAGGCCTTCATCAGGAGGTGCTTGACCTTGTCAAGTGCCTCCTGGGCCTCAGGCGTCCATTCAAAGCAGTCGGCCTTCTTTAGAAGTAGATAGAGGGGGAGACCTCATTCGTCGAGGCACGAGATAAAGCGGATGAGCACGGCGAGGCACCCTGTAACTCGCTGCACCCCCTTTATGTTATGAATTGGGCCCATCCTCGTGATGGTCGAGATCTTCTCCGGGTTGGCTTCGATGCCACGCTCGGAGACGATAAAACCCAGTAGCATACCCCTTGGGACCTCAAAAACGCACTTCTCGGGGTTGAACTTAATGCCGTTTGCTCGGAGTTTCATGAAGGTCTGCTCTAGGTCGGCTATGACCTGGTTAGCCCGTTTGGACTTGACCACGATGTCATCTACGTAGGCCTCAACGGTCCGCCCGATGAGATCCCCAAAACACTTGAGCATACAGCGTTGGTACATAGCCCCCGCGTTTTCTGGCCAAATGGCATTGTGATGTAGCAGAATGATCGGAATGAGGTGATGAAAGATGTCGTGAGCTGGTCGGACTCTTTCATCATGATTTGATGGTACCCGAAGTACGCATCAAGGAAGTAAAGGGTTTCGCACCCTGAGATCGAGTCGACTACTTGGTCTATGCGTGGCAAAGGAAATGGATCCTTTAGACACACTTTGTTGAGACGCATGTAGTCAACACACATTCTCCATTTCCCACTCTTTTTTCATACAAAAACCACCGCCAAAAGCTTCCTTGATGAACTCGGCCACCAAAAGCTTTGCAATCTCCTCGACGATGGCCATGTGTTTCTCCTTGTCAAAGCGACTTAGGCGCTGCTTCACTGGCTTGAAGCCTGGCCTGATCTTCAAGGCGTGCTCGGTGACTTCTCTCGGAATGCCTGGCATGTCTGAGGGTCTCCACGCAAAGATGTCTCTATTGGCACGGGGGAAGTCGGCGAGCGCGCTTTCCTATTCGAAAGAAAGCATGGTGCCAATGCGCACCACTTTGTCCTTAGAGCCGCTGGGGTCTATGAGGACCTCCTTGGTGCCCTCTACAGGCTCGAAAGACTCGGGCGACCGCTTAGGGTTGGGCGCTTCTTCGATGACCTCCTCCATAATGGTCACAAGCTCTTTGGAGGCGACAATTTCCACGGCGTGTTCGCAGCACTCGACCTCGCACTCGTAGGCACGCTGGAAGGAGGTGTCGATGGTGATGACCCCACATGGACCCAGCATCTTCAACTTTAGATAGGTGTAGTTGGGGACGGCCATGAACTTCGCGTAGCATGGACGTCCTAGGATAGCGTGGTAGGTTCCGTGGAACCTGACTACCTCTAAGGTAAGGGTCTCCATCCTATAATTGGTCGGATCTCCGAAGGTGATGGGCAGATCGATCTGCCCAAGTGGCACGACTGCTTTCCTGGCATGATGCCGTGGAAAGGCGCCCGGTCGTCCATATGCGCGCTCGGTCGATGCCCACGGCGTCGAGCATTTTAGCGTACATGATGTTGAGGCTGCTGCCTCCATCCATCAGCACCTTGGTGAGCCGCTTCATGCTGATGGTCAGATCAATCACGAGCGGATATCTTCCTGGCTGTGGGACGCTTTCCGGGTGGTCGGTCCGATTATAGGTTATGGTGGACTCTGACCATCAGAGGAAGGTAGGCACGGCTGGCTCGGCCATATAGACCTCGCGACACGCAAGATTCTGGCGATGCTTGGAGTTGTAGGCCGCCGACCCTCCGAAGATCATGAGGCAGCCATCCAGCGTCGAAAATCCACCGTCCTTCCCCTCGGCGTCATCTATGGCCGGCTTGGGCTCCTTCCTATGCTCCCCCTTGTGGGAGCCTCCGGACAAGAACCGCTTCATAAGGACGCAGTCCTTGTATAGGTGTTTGATGGGGAAAGCATGGTTCGGGCCTGTCCCTTTGAGCAGCTTCTCGAAGTGGTCTGGGGTACCCTGGGTGGGCTTCTGGCCCCCTTTGTGGTCAACGGTGGCCACGAGCGAGCCCTCGCATCGCTGCTTGTTCTTTTTCTTGTTGGGACGGTTTGAGGCACCTTCGTCGGCGTCCTCGTCCTGCTTTGCCTTGCCTTTGAGGCGGTCGAAAATCACCCCGATCGCCTCCTCACCCGAGGCATGCTTGGTGGCGATGTCGAGGAGCTCCTTGGTGGTTCATAGGCCTTTACGTCCCAACTTGTGAACCAGGGACTCGCAGGTGGTCCTAGACAGGAAAGCTCCTATGATATTGGCGTCGGCGATGTTGGGTAGCTCGTTGCACTGCCAAGAGAAACACCGGATGTACCCACGAAGAGTTTCCCCAAACTTCTGTCGGCACTTTTTGTGATCCCATGGGTTCCCAGGACGCGCGTATGTGCCCTAGAAGTTTCCCACGAAGATCACTTTCAGGTCCGCCCAACTTTGGATTTGGTTGGGCAGAAGGTGTTCCAACCATGTTCACACCGAATTGGCCAGGAACAATGGAAGGTTACGGATAATGAAATTGTCAATATCCGCTCCACCGGCTTGGGTAGCAAGCTGATAATCCTCGAGCCACAGTCTGGGGTTTGTTTCCCCAGAGTATTTTGGGATGTTGGTCGGCGGTCGATACCGCGGTGGGAAGACGGTGTTGAGGATGTGTGGGCTAAAGGCCTGAGGTCTTGGCAAGTTGGGGCTCAGGCTTTGGTCTTTGCCGCTGTCGTAGCGTCCGCCACGACGAGGGTGGTAGCTACGGCTAGCCTCCTCCCTCTCGTTACCGTGGGCACATCTGCAGGCATCCACGGTGGAGGCCGAGACGCTCATGCACCGGGACCTCGGCCCCGTGGCCCACCGCCTTGCTGCGCCTGGTGGACTAACACATCCTTGTCGGTCACTCTGAGGGTGTACGCTGGCTGGCGTCAAGCTCGCATCATCGGGAGAGCGAGCTCTCGGCCTGCTGCGCCGCTGCATGCTTGAGTAGCGTGCGAATCTTGCGATGGGCCCGACTATCCTCGGGTGTCGCGGGCTCTGGAAGCCCCCGGAGCAAGGCCGCCACGGCAGCGACGTTCTGGCTTGCCCGAGTGAAGTGTGGGAGGGCTTCATCGTCCTCGATGATCCTCTGGTTCACGTCGCAGGCAACGGCATGTGCACGGCCACCGTCTCCATGGCGCTCGATCTCTCGCTCGAGCTCCGCGTGTTCCTGCTCAAGCTGGAGTCGTGCTTCTTCGAGCTCTTGGTGCTGCGTCCTCAGCTGCTCTACCCATAGGCGAGGTAGGGCCCCTGCATCCCGTCGACCTCATCATCGAGGTCATCTATTGGGGTAGCCCCTCCCTCATGGATGCTTTCGATGTATCCCTCAGGGGTACCTGCCATGAAACATTCACACGAGGGGTGATGGCTCCCCCTGCTGAAGTCAGAGTCAGAGGGCGACTCTGATTCTCCCGCGAGGAGGATGTGGAAAGATTCCACTACACATTCGGTCATCCCCACAAACTCATCGTTCGTAGGGGATGGGGGCGTGCGTTGCGCCACAAGGTGGCCAACGGTCTCTGCGGCGTTGCGCATTCCGAGGAGAGTGGCTCTTCTCCGGCAAGCTGTGTCATGATGTTGGCGAACGAGAAGGTGAGGCGGCCTAGGTCCTCCTAGGGCGGTCGGGGTCCTAGGAAGGCGCCGAGCTAGCGCTCTAGCCTCCCGTAATCAAAGCTGAGGAGCTAGTCGCTCCCGAGGGCATGGGCCTCCAGTGCGTGCAGCTACAGCTCCTTAAGCGCCTTAGCGATCACGTCGAGGCCGGTGGAGTGGAGAGGTTGGATGGCGGCAGGAACCTACGCCAACTCTCCCTCCGCCGTAATGATGAAGTCCAGGTTCCCAAAGCGCACGTGCATGCCCGGGACCCAGCTGACACCGTGACTAGCTATCCGAGGCCTGGTGTGGACATCGAGACATGCAAAAAGCCCCTACCTGGCGCGCCAACTGTTGGTGTTTTCGAACCACCGACAAATAAATTTGTATTTGCACGTCTGGCTCGGATGGTGTGCTCAGAGGACACAAGGGTTTATACTAGTTCGGGCGAATCATCCCTACATCCAGTTCGCTGCTGCTCGTATTACCGACACTTGGTTTGCAGTAGGCGTTACAAACAGGTGACAGAGGGAAAGGATCCCAAGTCTCTGGTGGAAGGAGTGAATGGGTCCTGAGAGCTCGATTGCTGCTCAGTCCTGTGCTCGTGTCGTGCTCTTGTGTTTCGATTTCGTGTGGATATCGATCCCGTTGCGCCCTGCTTCCCCTTTTATAGGCGAAGGGAAAGCGCGGGTTACAGCGGGGAAAAAGAGAAGAACGAGAGAGAGAGAGAGAGAGAGAGAAAAGAAGGCTTCTAGGGTCTCTGGGTCCTGCATCTCCTTCATGCGGGTCCCGCCAATCCTGTAGATGTCAATAGGGACGGCTCCACGTCGCGGCCCTGCTCGTCATTGGCGCCATACGTAGGCGTTATCTGCCGGTCATGGCGTTCCACTCCGTCATGGTGGACATCGTGGTGAACTGACACACCTGTCAGTGTCCATATGAGGGTTAGGCAGAATAGCACCGGCACGCCCGACACTGTTCTTGATGTGAGTCCCCAGGTATGGCCCGTCATGGCGACGGGTTACATCAAGGCGTGCCAGTCTCTTCCCTGGTGTCAGAGTTTTGACCCAGGCCCATACGCTTGGACCTGGAGTGGTTGACGGTGGTATGGGTCCTCGTCGGATGAGATAGAGCCCGCGGCCTTGGGGTCGGGCGAGATGGAGCCCGCACCCGAGGGGTCGGGCGAGACGGAACCTGCAACCTTGGGCGAGACGGAGCCCGCGTCCTCGGGGTCGGACGAGACGAAACCCGCCCCCAAGGGGTCGGGCGAGACGGAGCCCGCGACCTTGGGCGAGACGGAGCCCGCGTCCTCGGTGTCAGGCGAGACGAAACCGGCCGCCAAGGGGTCGGGCGAGACGGAGCCCGCGACCTTGGGCGAGACATAGCCCGCGTCCTCGGGGTCGGACGAGACGGGACCCGCCACCAAGGGGTCGGGAGAGACGGAGCCCGCGTGCTCGGGGTCGGGCGAGACGGAACCCGCCCCAAGGGGTCGGGCGAGACGGAGCCCGCGGCCTTGGGGTCGGGCGAGACGGAGCCCGCACCTGAGGGGTCGGACGAGACGGAATCCGCGACCTTGGGCGAGACGGAGCCCGCGGCCTTAGGGTCGTTCGAGACCTTTTAATACGTCTCGAGCCATCCAAGGGAGTCTGCGTGGGCGCTAACCTCTTTGCTTTGGGTATCCCTACTATCGATACCCGACACATTGTCTTGAGCTTCTGGTGAAAGCAGCAAATGAGGCTGAAGCTGCATGCCAGCAAAGGCTTTCCTTTGCTGAAGCAGAACTAGAAGAGACCAAAGTAGATGCATCTAAAAGGTTGGCTTTCTGCTCCTCGGGACAATGATATATGTTTACAAGCTAGAACAATTGATTGTTGTCTCGCTGATGTACAACGGCAGTGTGCAGATGGGTCAGAGGAGGAGGTCAGCAAGGCTGTCAACGCCAACCTGATGCCGCTTGCTAGCTGAGGCGCTGTCACACCCGAGATACATGGGACCAGTTGTGAGGGACTTAGGCTGATGATTTTTGTGGTTGTGTGAAAAAAAAACACTATATCAAGTGAACGGGACATAGGACTGCCAGCACCAAGTAGCCTTGCCCCGTTCGCTTGGAAGAATTTGAAGGAATATGAAGAAATTTGTAAAAGAAAATTAGCCATGAATAGTAACTTTCAGTCGTAAACGGTGCAATTTTTGCACGAGAATGGAGAAGAGGTCAAGCAAGTCAAGCTCCCTCTTCGTATCATCAAGAATTCGAGATCATCTGATTATCCTATGTGATTTGCTCATCTCCACCGTTCGATCTCGCTGTGGGTGATGGGTGGTGACAGTGGTATCAGAGACAACTATCCTCGGCGGGTGGTGGATTTTAGCCCCGTTTGGTTCTTACGTGCTAAACTTTAGCCCTGTTACATCGGATTTTTTATACCAATTATGAGTATTAAACGTAGGCTAACTGCAAAACTAATTACATAAATGGAGGCTAATTTGTGAGACGGATCTATTAGATCTAATTAGTTCATGATTTGACAATATTGTGCTGCAGTAAACATTTGCTAATGATAGATCAATTAGGCTTAATATATTCTTGCCCAGGGCTTCTGTAATTAGTTTTATAAAGCTCATGTCTAGTCCTCTTAATTAACATCCGAATATTCGATGTGCCAGGGGCTAAACTTTAGCCAAGGATCAAACATCCCCATGTCCCCCTTTGTAGGGATGAAAACGGATCGGAGCAGAGCGGATAATGCCTTTCCCATATCCTAATTGGTTTTTCTTTGTCAGATTTGAAACGGAATACTCGGACGTGGATGCGAATACAACTGGTACGGAAATGGAGCGGAAATGGATCAGATACGGATTTAAATAGTTGAATAATATGTGCATACTTAAAGAATTTTATACTTGTTAAAAAATTAATTGTAAAGATTTAATAACAAGTAGTAGACAAAAATCATATATTGCATTACATGTTGTGGCCGACAAAATTAACATTTAACAAGTTATCTGTACTCACAAATGATAAGTTATTAGCTGTTATGTAATAGCAGCAAGCAAGGTCTCAAGTCAAAATTTATAACGTCAAACAACATCACAAACTAAGAGTTCTTAACTAACAAATTTTTTTAAAAAAAATCCTAAATTTCTCTAGGTTTTAGTCTAGGAAAAGTATTATCGGATATCCTATTCTAAATATCGGATAATCCTTGTAGAATTTACGGATAATCTATATCCTCTGGATTTTGCCGATTCCATTCCTATCTCACGTCCGCAAAGAATCAGTTTCAGATTATCCATATCCGTGCGGCTATTAAAAGTTCATCTCCTTATCCTTAAAATTCGGTTACAATCGGAGTGGAGAATTATGCGCAGCACTTTCACCCCTACCCCTTTGTCATGCTTCTCCCCGGCTCAGAGGCAGTAGACTGACTCAGCGCGTGGTGGCGCAGGCGGCAGTAGATCAGCTTCTTGTGGCACAGGCGGCAGTAGATCAGCTTCTGGCGGCGCAGGCGGCGGTAGATCTGGAGGCGCAGGAGGCAGCGGACTCATCTCGTGGAATCCCAGAGACGCATGCCGTGTGTACTTCCGATCTTAGGTCTGCGGTTTCTGTTCCTCGGTTTTGGTGTGGCGGCAGTAGAACAAGTGGCTCTGGCGGAGCTTAGATTGCTGACTCTTTGGTGTGGATTTGGTCTGCTACGGCCCATGGCGACAGGCGTGCATACACAGCAGTATGTGGAGCGGTGGTCAACTGCAAGAGGGCCTTGATCAGCTGTACGTCTCGCTTGGGTTCCGTCGATACATCGTATAAACAGATCGTTGTGCAGCTCAATTTGTCATCCAAGGCAAGGGACCAAGTTAGTGGTCATAACCTCTCCATCGCCTCAGTGATTCCTGATTTGGTTGCTAGCGACGTATTCAGTTTTGTGCCTCCAAGGGATGGTGATGCGACACGAGCCACACAAGTAACATTCAAGGCTCCAATGGCATCAACAAACTGCTGCACACGAGTCGATCGATGAAATGCCTCTTACAGATTGTTTGTTGCGGCACATTGCACTGAGTGCAGACTACCTGGTTAGTAAGGTGAGGAAGCCAACTACAGAACAGTTCAATAGTGACATACTCACTCTAGACAGTGGTACCCATACTCTAGATCTTGATATGAATGCTAGGACTACAACATTCAGCATTGAGCTTGGGATAGTCATGGTATAACATAGTGGCATGCTATAGCTCGAGGAATAATGAGTGGGTGGAATGCCCCTCCTTAACCCGAAGAAAGGAAGTCTTGCCGGAATCTGTCTTAATGAGAAAATATATGCTATTGTTGGAGGAGATGGAAATGAAACTTATTCCGAAGTTGAGATACATGATCTGTACCTTGGGAAATGGATATGTAGCCCATCTACGCTGCTCTGTGGGTTTGCTCTTGCTGCATCTGAACTAAATGGAGTCATCTATACGTCTCACTACGGGATACGGGAGCTTTGCCGAGTGCCAGGGGCACTCGGCAAAGCCCTAAAAACACTCGGCAACCTCTTTGCCGAGTGTTGCACTCGGCAACCGACCCCCGGCATAGATTTTATCGGCAAACGTTCTTTGCCGAGTGTTTTTTGTTGGGCATTCGGCAAAGACTGCCAAAAACACTCGGCAAACATTTTTTAAGGAAAATAAAAAAAACCAGCACCGACCGCCACCACCGGCCGCTCCAACGCTCGGCAGCCGCACGACCCACCACCACCGGCCGCTCCAACGCTCGGCCGGCCACCACCACGCTGCCACCGCCGGCCGCCTCGCCCGCGCACGCTCGTCGGCTAGGACCACCACTGCCGTAGGCCGTCTCGCTAGCGTGGGGGCCCGAGACACCGCCGGGGAGCCATGCCACCGCCGCCTTGTGTGGTCGCCCGCCGGGGTCAGTAGCGGTCCGCCCACACGTGGATCCGGTCGTCCCCACCGTGGATCTAGCTGGACCCTAGCTCGCCGGCCATGGCCACCACGCCGGAGCCGTCGCCAGATCCGACCGCAACGCCCCGCCACCGCCACGCACCACGCCGGCCGCCGCTAGATCCGGCCGAGGGAAGGTCGCATCCGGCCGGGAGAGGGAGGGCCGGGGAAGAAGAATGGGAGGGAGCGCCGGGGAAGAAGAGGGAGGGGTGCCGGCGGTCCGGGAGGGGAGGGGAGGGTATTTGACGGGATTTTTTTTGTTTGCCGAGTGTCCTGGATCAGGGCACTCGGCAAAGTTTTTTTTCTTCTCATTCTTCTCCAAAAAAAGATTATTTATTTCTTTGCCGAGTGTTCAAGATCTGAGCACTCGGCAAAGTTTTTTTTTCATTTTTTTTCACCTTCTTTTCCAGAAAAAGATTTTATTTCTTTGCCGAATGTTCTAGATCTGAGCACTCGCCAATTTTTTTTTTCATTTTTTTTCTTCTCCTTCTTTTCCAAAAAAATGATTTTATTTCTTTGCCGAGTGTTTTTTTTACACTCGGCAAACCTCATCTTTGCCGAGTGTTTTTTTTACACTCGGCAAACCCCCTCTTTGACGAGTGTTTTTTGCCGAGTGTTTTTAGCTCAGCACACGGCAAAGAGCTTGTTTACCGAGTGTCCGAGGAAATATACTCGGCAAACATAAAAACACTCGGCAAATTTGAGGATTCCGATAGTGTCTGTTGGCTATAATGGGAGCGTGTACTTGGAATCAGCAGAAAGGTATGTGTCGGCGTTTCGGAACCGGGGGTCCTTAACCGACTAGTGAATTTGTGCTGCGTGCTCCTAATTCCGGATGGTGATGCAAAGAGACACAAGGTTTATACTGGTTCGGGCAATGGATGCCCTACGTCCAGTCTGAGAAGATGTTCTTGTATTCCTTGCACCGGGGTGCTCGTAGTAGGGGGTTACAAGCTGGGCCAGAGAGAGGGAGTTCGTCCCAGATCTCTATGAGGGGAGGTGATATGAATTATAGAATGAGGCGTGTTGTTCGTGCGAGTATTCGTGACTCTATCCGCCGTCCTCAGAAACGGTCCTGGCTGCCTCCTTTTACAGCCGCATGAAGGAAACCAGGAGTACATAAGAGAGCTACATGTGGAGCAAGGACTATTCGATGACGTATTTACTCCTGGAGCAGCATGGCGTTGTCGTGGGAGTTCCCGTAGATGTCTAATCGGTATGGTCTCCACTGCAAGTAACATGCTGCGCATTTGTTGACTTGGTGGATTGCAGAGGCTCGGCGGCCATCGTAGCCGATCGTGCCGAGGCCTGTCGTGCCAAGGCCTGTTGTGCCGAGGCCTGCCATGCCGAGGCCTGAGAAGTGACCCAGGTGCAGATGCGGGTCTCAGCGGCCATCAGGAGGAATAGTGCGAGACGTGCGCCTACAGGATACGGTACCTGTATTGTCAGTAAGGGATGGTAAAAAAGGTGATCTGACTATTGTCCCGTCGCTCCTGTTGTAGCGCACTACCGATCGTGGCTTACGTAGCGGGTGCAGCTGAGTGCATTAATCGGATGCGACAGCCTGCCAGAGAGACCTTTGAGGCGGAGGCGACGAGGTTGCGGGACGAGCCCAGCCTCGGGCGAGGCGGAGCGTGGCCAATTCGTCCGAGGCCCTACCGGGGGGTCTCCGGCGGCAGACGGGCGAGGCGGAGTAAGATCAGTGAATCCGAGGCCCTGTCGAGGGGGCTCGGGCGAGACGGAGCGGTCGGTCCGCTGATTCCGAGGCTACAGGAACCCGTTCTGACTCCCCACATTGCGATGTCCTTGGTGCAGGAGTTAGGCAGCATAGTGGTTGGTAACCCCTGCTCTGTGCCGTCGCAGATGGCAGGAGGTTGACGCGACTGGCGTGTAGTCGGTCACTTCGCTGTACTGTGCCGTCGTGCGTCTGTCGGAGTGGTTGGGCGCTTGGATGCGACGTTCGGTCAGAGCAGTTTGGTTGAAGAGGCGGTCACGGGGCTGGTGCCGAGCCGGCCTCGCGCGAATCAGAGAATTGGCACTTCTTCCGCTGGGGCTCGGCGACGGGGTCTCGAGCGAATCGGAGATTTCGGCTGAGACCTCGTTTGTTTATTCCGTTGGTTCTGTTTTTAGGGTCTAAGCAGTTTTCCGATCTTTGATTGGGGTACCCCATTTTCTAGTATCCGACAGTAGCCCCCGAGCCTCGGCGGGAGTGTGGGATACTCTCCCCGAGGTTTTTTTTCGAGACTTTTGTTTCTCAGTGGCTTTTGTCGGGTTTGTTTTATACTCGCGATTCTGGTGGGTGCGCGCGAGCGCACCCGCCGGGTGTAGCCCTCGAGGCCCTTGAGGAGTGAGTTTACTCCTTTAGGGGCTTTTTCTTTATTGAGTAAGGCGCTCTATCGCATTTGCTAGACCCATGAGAGCGAGCTCGGGTCACTTGTTTTCGTTTGGGGTGCAGGAGGAGCCCCCGAGCCTGCCAAGCCCTCGCGTGCGATCCTAGGTCGCTGGGTCTTGGCAAGGTTTGTAGGAAGAGCCCCCGAGTCTCCGTACGTAGCGAGAGGGCGATCAGGAGTTCCCCTGGCTTTTTGTACGACCCTCGCACATCCTTTTCGTTCGGAAGGAGGGGTTGTTTGCCGAGCCCTTCGTGTGCGAGCCTAGGCCGCTGGGTCTTGGCAAGGTTGCAGGAAGAGCCCCCGAGCCTCTGCACGTAGCGAGAAGGCGATCAGGAGTTCCCCTGGCTTTTTGTACGACCCTCACGCATCCTTTTCGTTTGGAAGGAGGGATTGTTTGCCGAGCCCTTCGTGTGCGAGCCTAGGCCGCTGGGTCTCGGCAAGGTTATAGGAAGAGCCCCCGAGTCTCCGTACGTAGCGAGAGGGCGATCAGGAGTTCCCCTGGCTTTTTGTACGACCCTCGCGCATCCTTGTCGTTCGGAAGGAGGGATTGTTTGCCGAGCCCTTCGTGTGCGAGCCTAGGCCGCTGGGTCTCGGCAAGGTTGCAGGAAGAGCCCCGAGTCTCCGTACGTAGCGAGAGGGCGATCAGGACTTCCCCTAGCTTTTTGTACGACCCTCGCGCATCCTTTTTGTTTGGAAGGAGGGGTTGTTTATCGAGCCCTTCGTGTGCGAGCCTAGGTCACTGGGTCTCGGCAAGGTTGCAGGAAGAGCCCCTGAGCCTCCGCACGTAGCGAGAGGACGATCAGGAGTTCCCCTGGCTTTTTGTACGACCCTCGCGCTTCCTTTTCGCTCGGAAGGAGGGGTGGAACATGCCAGGCTACCCTCGGTGGGCGCGAGCGGTGACATTTCCGGTGAGCTTTTATCGGGTAAGTCCGAGTGGAGGCCCGTGCCCCATTCGATAGGGGTCGGCTAGTGGTCCAGAGACACGCTCCAAAAAAGTACCAGAAGGCTTCCCTAGCGGGTGCCAGGGCCGTTCGATTGGCTCTAGGGGCTCGGTGCCTCCCTACGGTGGGATCCCCTTTAGAGAACTCCTGCTGGTCTCGGACACGACTTAGGGCATCCCAAGCAATCGCTTGCCTAGGCCTCGGCCGTGTACGACCTCGCCCATAGTTGTCCCTGACTCTGTTGTCCTGGGGCGGCTGTCGAGGCCCTGGATGGCCCAGCCTTCGTACCACTGGACCGTAATGGGCTTGGTGCCCTTTTTCGTCGCGTTTTTCTGACCCTCGGGGTGTGAGAGGTTGCAGGAAGAGCCCCCGAGCCTCCGCATGTAGCGAGAGGGCGATCAGGAGTTCCCCTGGCTTTTTGTACGACCCTCGCGCATCCTTTTCGCTCAGAAGGAGGGGTTGTTTGTCGAGCCCTTCGCGTGCGAGCCTAGGTCGCTGGGTCTTGGCAAGGTTGCAGGAAGAGCCCCCGAGCCTCCGCACGTAGCGAGAGGCCGATCAGGAGTTCCCCTGGCTTTTTGTATGACCCTCGCGCATCCTTTTCGCTCGGAAGGAGGGGTTGTTTGCCGAGCCCTTCGCGTGCGAGCCTAGGTCGCTGGGTCTCGGCAAGGTTGCAGGAAGAGCCCCCGAGCCTCCGCGTGGAGCGAGAGGGTGATCAGGAGTTCCCCTGGCTTTTTGTGCGACCCTCGCGCATCCTTTTCGCTCGGAAGGAGGGGTTGTTTCTTTGAGCCCTTGGCGTGTGAGCTTAGGTCGGCTGGGGTCTCGGCAAGGTTGCGGGAAGAGCCCCGAGCCTCAGCAGCAGCGGGCGAGAGGGCGATCGGGGAGTTCCCGGCTTTTTGTGCGACCCTCGCGCATCCTTTTCGCTTCGGAAGGAGGGGTTGTTTGCCGAGCCCTTGGCAGCGTGCGAGCTTAGGTCGCTGGGTCTCGGCAAGGTTGCGGTGAAGAGCCCCGAGCCTCCGTGCGGAGCGAGAGAGGCGATCGGGAGTTCCCCGGCTTTTTGTGGGACCTCGCGCATCCTTTTCGCTCGGAAGGAGGGGTTGTTTGCCGAGCCCTTCGCGTGCGAGCTTAGGTCGCTGGGTCTCGGCAAGGTTGCAGGAAGAGCCCTCGAGCCTCCGCGTGGAGCGAGAGGGCGATCAGGAGTTCCCCTGGCTTTTTGTACGACCCTCGCATATCCTTTTCGCTCGAAAGGAGGGGTGGAACATGCCAGGCTACCCTCAGTGGGCGCGAGCGGTGACATTTCCGGTGAGCTTTTATCGGGTAAGTCCGAGTGGAGGCCCGTGCCCCATTCGATAGGGGTCGGCTAGTGGTCCAGAGACACGCTCCAAAAAAGTACCAGAAGGCTTCCCTAGCGGGTGCCAGGGCCGTTCGATTGGCCCTAGGGGCTCGGCGCCTCCCTATGGTGGGATCCCCTTTAGAGAACTCCTGCTGGTCTCGGACACGACTTAAGGCATCCCAAGCAATCGCTTGCCTGGGCCTCGGCCATGTACGGGCTCGCCCATAGTTGTCCCTGACTCTGTCGTCCTGAGGCGGCTGTCGAGACCATAAATGGCCCAGCCTTCGAACCTCTGGACCGTAGCGGGCTCGGCGCCCGGTTCCTTAGCTCGGAAGGAATCGGCTGGGGGGTATTTCCCTTCCATCGGCTGACAACGGCGCATCTTTTGAGGCGGTCTTCTTGGGAGCTGCTGCTGCTGCGTGACGTGGTGTTAGTGGATGGGACATAACCGTCTTCACGATTAAATGTGGAGAAGGTGGGCGCGTGGGCGGAGAGATCGGATCTGGATTATATGTGCCGGATCTGAGGGAAACTTCCCCGATTTCGTCGCCCAGCGGTTTCGTCTTACCCCTACACAAATACGTAAAGAGCCTCGCCCCTCCCCTCCTTACCTTGCCTGCATTTGCTTTCGCTGCCTCCAAGCCGTTGCTGAGAGCATAAAGCGTCGGGGAGAAGAAGGGCGAGAGAGATCGATTGAAAGAGAGAGAGAGAGAGATTTACCGCCGTAGCAGCGTCCTCCACCGCGCAATGGCTGGCGGTCCTGTCATCCTCCCGGCGGATCCCTGGGAGCGGTCTGACGTCACCGTGGAGAAGCTGCAGTCACTGGTGGACGCCGGTCTCCTCCGCCCGATCACCGATCCTGACGAGCCGGAGTGGATTGCTCCGGGGAATGAGTCAGAACCGAGGCCACGTGATAGCTACGTGGTGAGCTTCGTCGTCTTCCACGAGCGAGGCCTCGGCTTGCCGGCGGACCAGTTCATGCGGGCGCTCCCGCACTACTACGGCGTGGAGCTCCACACCTTCAGCCCCAACTCCATCGCACAGGCGGCCATCTTCGCCGCCGTTTGCGAGGGGTACCTAGGGATCGCTCCCCACTGGGAGCTGTGGCTCCATTTGTTTCGGGCGGTTTTTACCACCAAGCCGGTGAGAGCGAAGGGGGCTCGGAAGGCGTTGAGGGCCGGCGGCTGCACCCTTCAGGTGCGCCAAGACCGACAGCACCTCTACATCCCAGCCCAGCTGGCATCATCCAACCGTCGTTGGTATGACAGCTGGTTCTACCTTCGTAACGACGACGGCGGGCTTCCCCCTTATACCGGGCGGGTTGTGGAGAGTTAGCCGAAGAAGTGGGGGTACGGCGTCATCAAGCCCGATCAGCCCAGGCTGGAACCGCTCCTGAGGGCCTTGGGGAAGCTACGTGATCGCTGCCTTACGGCGGCCGTGGTCGTGGCAGCTTTTCACCGCCGAAGGGTGTTGCCGCTGATGGCTCGGCGGCGGCGCCTGTTTGAGATGACCCCGAGCGATCCGATCGAAGGCATCAAGATGTCCGCCTTCGCCCTTACTGATGAGGAGATCCTATGTCGGGTAAGGGAGGCGGTGGATGGGAAACCAAAGATTGATGGCTTGATGCCGTTCCCGATGCGCCCGTCGCGGGGGTACATTTACCTGGTAAGTTGGGTGTTGCCGAGGCCTTCGTGGCCTTCTTGCTCATTGCTTTTTTTGCCCGTTGCCTTATTTCGTCGTTTCTGCAGGGGATAAGGGATGTGCGAAGCTCCCAGCCGCCCGTTCCTGAGGACGCCCAGCAACGAGCCGTGAATAGGGCGTACGCCGAGGAGCAGAAGAAGAAGAAAGACGCCAAGGTGGCAAGGCGCACGAAGAGGACCCTTGAGCGCGAAAAGCTGGATGCACGCCGCCGGCAACAGAGGCTCGACGGTCTCCCGTTGGAGTCGTCTCCCTCATTATCGGTGTCGGATTCCTCGGGCGACGATGGCGAGGTCGAGGAAGGGAAGGGTACCCTAGACCACCTCCCCGACGTTAGGGAGGTGGCGACCGGGGTGTCTCTGGTAGACGTCCATCTCGTTGTCGAGGGCGACACGCCCGAGACGCGTGCTGTCAGCCCGGTGGGCTCGGCGGAGGAGGTGGAGCAAGCGACGCCGGGGACAGCTCAACCATCTCCGTGGACGATCGAGGGGGTGCCGGGGTCCAGCGGAGACCAGCCGGTACCGGCGGATACAGAAGCCGTGCCACCGCCACCACCACCACCGTTGCAGAGGAGGGACGCTATCCAGAAGCAGTTGTGTCGTCGTTCGCGGTAAGTGTATTTTTTGGCGGAGTTTGTAGTATTTCCTGCTTGCCCCCTGGTCGTACGCTGACCTTTAGGAGCATCTTCGTTTCCAGCCAGAAGCGTCGGGTGGAGGAACCTGCCTTGGCGCCCCATAAGGCGCTCAAGGTGAGCACCAGCTCCACCACTCATCGGGTGGCGGAGGCGCAGGCTGCCGTGCAGCATGGCACGGCGTCAGGCGGGGCCGGCCCGGAGGAGCCAGCTGCTCAAGGAAAGGGCGCCGAGGTGGCCACGGAACGAGCGGGGGAGGACGAGTCCATGCCCCGTGAGGTCGTGGGTCTTGGGGCGAATGAGGCCGAGGCGTCCACAACTGCTGAGGCCATCGGGGGTGAGGCCAGAGCCCCCAAGCCTTCCGAGGCCAGGGCGGTGGACGCCGCCACCAAGGTAGAGATGGCAGAGGCCGGAGCCCCTAGGTCCGTTGAGGCCGAGGCGGTCGGGACAGAGGCGGGGCGGGCTTCGACACCGCCCCTGGTTCAGACGATCTCGTCTGAGGATTCTTCCCGGGGGAAGGAGGCGGCGGACGCCGAGGCGGCCAGCACCGCAGAGCGGCCGGTCCCGACTCCTGCCGAGGGGAGTTCGGTCCTTGTCCGGGTCCGACCCGAGCCCCGCGGGTGGGATAGCCCGCGTGTTGTATGGGGAAACCGGGCCAACCCTGAGGGGGAGCCTGTGTTTGCCCTTGAGGACGTCGCCGAGGGGGGGCGCTGGGACACCCTCGAGGCAATACCGTGAACTGGCGGTGCAGTCGATGCAGACAGCGATGTCTGTTATGCAAAGGGACCTGCCTGGTGTTACCCAGGTACGCATTTCCCTTTCTCGTGTCGCGTTGTTTTTTCTCCGAGCCCCCCTTGCGGTGTTTGACGTACGTCTTTGCCTATTTCAGGAGCTCGAGACCCGGTCCCTTGCTGAAGTGGAGGACCTCCGCCTTCGCTGTGTCAACCTGAAGGCCGAGGTGGCCATGGCTAAGGAGCAGTCTGCCTCTTTGGTGGCGAAGATCAAGGAGCTGGAGGAGGAGCGGGATTCCCTCAAGTCCCGGGCCCAAGAAGCAACGGCCTCTGCCAAGGCCACCGCCGGGTAGCTGGGCGCAGAGCAGAGTGAACATCAGCTGATGAAAGTCGCTTTGGCAGAGGCTACCAAGGCGGCCGAGGCCTCTCGAGTCGAGGCTTTAGCCTGGAAGAACAAAGCCGAGGGTAAGTTCCGCTGAACCGCGCTCCTTGTTCCGTTTGCTCTGGTTAGCGTTCGACCCCTGACTCTTTGTCGTGGTGTAGGTCTGGAGAAAGAGGCCTCCTAGGCGGCTGAGGCCTCCGTCGCAGCGCAAGCGGCGCTGGACGTTGAGGTCCAGGAGCACGAGGCTCTGCGCAGTGCCGCCCGTACCGCCTGTGAGGCTCTGGAGGTCGAGGGGGTCCAATCAGCCAGCTCCCTTGGGAACTGCCTGATTGCGTTGAGCGGCCGCGTCCACGAGAGGCGCCGGGAGGCGTTGCACATGGGTGTCAAGCGCGCCCTGGCCGTCATCTCCTCGCACTACGCCGTCAACCTCGAGGCTGTCAGCGACGGCTATGTCTTGCCGAAAGATGACGAGGAGGCCAACGCAGAGGTCGCGAAGCTGATGGAGGCGGTGGAGGTGCCTGGCACAGCGCTGGCCAGCCTGTTTGAAGAAGAGGTGGTCCCTCCCGCACCAGCCGCCGATCCCTGAGCTTTGACCTGGGCCAACAGGGGCCATGTAAACGGATTGGTTTAATTGTCACATCGTGACGTTTTGTGGCCGTCGAGGCCTTTTAAAGTACTTGCGTATGTGCATTTTTTAACCACTTTCTTATTCCATTTCTGAGCCTGTGCCCCCTGTCTCGTTCTTGGATACCCGCAAAGAACTTCCTCGGAGCCTAAGCCGTCCCTTGGTGAAGGGTGGCGAGGGAGTTGCCGTAGCCCGGGGGCGTAGACTGTTCTCACGGCTCGACGGGCCCTTTGGCCTCAGGACACGCTTTTGGTCCTTAGGTTTCTTGCGACGATCCTGCCGGAGCGCGAGAGAGTTTGGCGTGGAAATTTTCGAAAGACGGTTAAGAAACGGCGTCCGAGACTTAGGGGGTTCCCCCCTTTTTAGCCCCCGAGGGAGGCTCAGCTCTGCAGAGATAGAGCCGAGTCTCTCTTGTAGCGTTATTGTGACGTCGAGCCCCTATCGATAGA
This sequence comes from Miscanthus lutarioriparius, assembly GCA_904845875.1. Taxonomy (NCBI): domain Eukaryota; kingdom Viridiplantae; phylum Streptophyta; class Magnoliopsida; order Poales; family Poaceae; genus Miscanthus; species Miscanthus lutarioriparius. Next base: position 61,713,731 of record CAJGYO010000014.1, on the reverse strand, counting down.
CAAGCTCTTTGCAAAGAACTTTCTCGGAGCCTAAGCTGTCTCTTGGGCGAAAAGGTGGCGAGGGAGCTGCCATAGCCCAGAGGCGTAGGCCGTTCTCATGGCTCAGCCGGTCTTTTGCCTTTGAGACGAACTTTTGGTCCTTAGGTTCCATACAATCGAGTTGCCTATTAAGGGGGGTCCTCGAAAGATTGTAACAACTAAAGAACGCTTCTTTATTGTATTCCGAGAAACAATGTAAACAACGTTTGGAAACTTAAGGGTAGAAACGACGTAGCTGTTCTATGTTCCAAGCGTTGGTGAAGATATCGCCCTTCTCGTTGTCCAGCTTGTAGGTTCCGGGCTTCAGTACTTGGGCGACGATGTACGGCCCTTCCCATGGCGGGGTCAGCTTGTGGCGGCCCTTGCTGCTCTGCCTCAGCCTCAGCACCAGGTCGCCCACCTTCAGGTCTTGGCTCCGAATGTGTCGGGCTTGGTAGTGTCGTAGGGCTTACTGGTATTTGGCCGAGTGTAGCAGGGCAACGTCTCGGGCTTCCTCAAGTTGGTCGAGGGCGTCCTCGCGGGCAGTGCGGTTGCTTTGCTCGTTGTAGGCCTGTAGTCTCAGGGAGCCATACTCCAAGTCGGTGGGGAGGATGGCCTCGGCCCCATAGACCAGGAAGAATGGTGTGAATCCCGTGGCTCGGCTCGGTGTATTCCTCAGGCTCCAAATGACCGAGGGGAGTTCGGCAAGCCATTTCTTGCCAAACTTTTTCAACCGGTTGTAGATTCTTGGCTTGAGGCCTTGTAGGATCATGCCGTTGGCACGTTCTACTTGGCCGTTTGTCCTAGGGTGTCCTACGGCTGACCAGACCACACAGATGTGGTGGTTGTCGCAGAACGTTAGGAACTTGTGGCCGGTGAATTGCGTCCCGTTGTCGGTGATGATGGTATTTGGGATTCCGAACCTGTGGATGATATCCGTAAAGAACAGCACTGCTTGCTCGGATTTGATTTGGGTGATTGGACGAGCCTCGATCCATTTGGAGAATTTGTTGATGGCTACGAGCAGATGGGTATAGCCCCCGGGTGCCTTTTGCAGAGGCCCAACCATGTCCAGCCCCCACACGGCGAATGGCCATGTGATAGGGATGGTTTGGAGGGCTTGGGGCGGGAGGTGCGTTTGTCGAGCGTAGTACTGGCATCCTTCGCAGGAGCATACTAGCCCCGTGGCATCAGCCACCACTGTTGGCTAGTAGAAACCTTGGCGGAAGGCGTTTCCCACTAGCGCCTGAGGCGCTGCGTGGTGCCCGTAGGCTCCCGCATGCAAGTCCTAGAGTAGTGATTGGCCAGCCTCGGTGGTGATGCACCGTTGGAGAATACCAGACGGGCTACGCCTATACAACTGGCCATTGCAGAGGACGTAAGTATTGGCTCGTCGCGCAAGCCGTCGGGTCTCGGTCCTATCCACAGGAAGCTCTCCTCGCACAAGGCGATCAAGAAAAGGGGCTCGCCAGTCTGTTCCTCGGTCGGCCTCGGGAGGCTCTGAGTCAATTGCCATGGCCTCGGGCTCGAGCGGCGGGGTCTCGGTGGTAAAGGGGGCCCCGGGCCCTATGGTGGGCTCGGCCGATGGGCCCTCTACCGTCGCCGAGTCATAGTCGACGGATGGCTTGTGGAGGTCTCTGGCGAAGACGTTCGGGGGGACCAGGGTCCGTGCCGACGCCATCTTTGCCAGTTCGTCCGTGGCCTCGTTGAACTTTCGTGCGATGTGATTGAGTTCGAGGCCATCGAACTTGTCCTCTAGGCGGCGTACCATCATGCAGTATGCCTCCATCTTGAGGTCGTGGCAGTTTGATTCTTTCATCACTTGGTTGATGACAAGCTGTGAATCGCCTCGAACGTCGAGACACCGTACCCCAAGTTCAATGGCGATCTGTAGGCCATTGACGAGGGCCTCGTATTCGGCCACATTGTTGGAGGCGGCGAAGTAGAGTCGGATTACGTAGCGCATATGGACTCCGAGGGGTGAGATGAAGAGCAGACCCGCGCCTGCCCCGGTCTTCATCAGAGACCTGTCGAAGTACATGGTCCAGTACTCCGCCTGGACATGAATAGGTGGTAGTTGGGTATCGGTCCATTCTGCCACAAAATCGGCCAAGACCTGAGACTTAATGGCTTTTCGGGGTGCGAAAGACAGGGCTTCCCCCATGAGTTCCACGGCCCATTTGGAAATCCTTCCCGAGGCCTCCCGGTTATGGATTATCTCTCCCAAGGGGAAAGATGACACCACGGTCACTGTGTGGGACTCGAAGTAGTGACGCAGCTTGCGTCGAGCCAAGATTATGGCGTAGATTAGTTTCTGGATGTGGGGGTAGCGCGTCTTGGTATCGGAAAGCACCTCGCTAATGAAGTAGACAGGTCATTGGACGGGTAGAGAGTGCCCCTCTTCCTGCCTCTCGACCACTACGGCCGCGCTGACCACTTGGGTCGTTGCGGCGACGTAGAGCAAGAGGGCCTCGTCTTCGATCGGTGGTACCAGAAAGGGGGGGGGGTTGGAGAGCAGCGCTTTGAGTTTGGTGAGTGCTTCCTCGGCCTCGGGGGTCCAGGAAAAGCACTCAGATTTTCTCAAGAGACGGTACAGAGGTAAGCCTTTTTCGCCGAGGCGCGAGATGAAGTGGCTCAGGGCCGCTAGGCATCCCATAACCTTTTGTACTCCCTTGAGGTCTTGGATCGGCCCCATATTGGTCACGGCAGAGACCTTCTCCGGGTTGGCCTCGATGCCGCGCTCTGAGACTATGAATCCTAGGAGCATGCCTCAGGGGACCCCGAAGACACACTTTTCGGGGTTGAGCTTGACGCCCTTCTCCCTGAGGCATTTGAAGGCTACCTCCAGGTCATTGACGAGGTCATTGGCCCGCTTGGATTTGACAACGACGTCGTCCATGTAGGCCTCGACGGTTATTTAAAATAAGGGTTATGCACCGGGGCTTGCCTTGGGTAGGCGGATTGTCAGCTAAGTCAGTCAGTGACGGCTCCGGGACCTCCTCCTGCACGAGGACCTCCTCCTTGTACTCCTCGATCATCTCTTCGTACTCCTGCTTTCTGGCGGTCATAAACTCCACCAACTCGTTCTCTACATGCATGCAATGATGATGCAACACTTAGTATTTTGACAACAACAACTCTTAAAATAAGAATACACATGCTAAGCTACTAAACTAGCTCTAATGACTAAGATACTAAGCTAATCATTATCTCTACCAAATAGATTTCAAGCTCACCCTACAAGTGCTTAATTTTTATAAACCAATATCATGCCATTACTCATTTAGCCTTAATGGATATTTAGCTACCATATTAAGTAGTCTACTCTAGGGCAACAAAAATTACAGTGAGCACATAATAATACAATGAAGCTACTATAAAAATTTCAGGGTTTTTGCTATCACCAATCTACCACAAAAATTCATACAATAATTAACTTAATAATATTGAGCACTCTCAAATGATTTAATAGCTCTTAGTATCAACATGTATATATATGAACTAAATATACTAACAAATAGAGCACAATTTTAGTAATCTAACAAAATTTGTTTCATGATTTTTGGATATCTACATTATTTTATATTAATTACCAAAGTTCAGCTCAGAATTAAAATAAAAAGCTATTTCTATTTTCAACGAAAAAGATAACCCGATTTCGGCCCAACGCAGCCCACGCGCGGAGGCGTCCTACGGCGGGGACCCCGTGCGTGCACTGGCACACCTGCGAAAACGCCTCTGGACTATGAACAAAACAACCCGTAGTCCACGTTACTATTCCTAGAGACATCACCTATGCAAAAAGACCCTTGTACTCTCTCCTCTTTACAACGACATGGTCCCTGGCCTCCCCCGCGCGCACTGGCGATAGCACCAGACACCCGGGACCCATGCTCACCTAGCTAAGAGGCTAAATCTCACCAAGGGGTCGACGTGAGGCAATGGGCGGCGGTTCCACGAGCCGGGACGCCGTAGAAAGACCTCTCCACGACGACGGGCACCCTACAGCAATGGCGACAACGTTCAGGTGCGCCGCAGCAATAACAAGGTAGTAGGGGAAGCTGAAAGGTCCTAATGGCTAGAGGGGGTGAATAGCCTAATAAAAATTTCTACAACAACACTTAACAAAATGGTTAGACAATTATGAGGCGAAGCAAGTATTGCGCTAGCTTACTCCAAATACAAGCCACCTACCACAATTCTAGTTTAGATAGTATCTATTCACACAATAGCTATGACACTACTCTATGTTAGTGTGCTCTCAAAGGCTAACTAAAGAGCCACACCAACCAAGCATGCAAGCTCTCACAACTAGCTACACTAAAGAGCTTGACAACTAGTTTGTGGTAAAGTAAAGAGAGTGATCAAGAAGATTATACCGCCGCGTAGATGAAGGAACCAATCAATCACAAGGATTAATAACAATGAAGACCAATCACCTCGGAATCAATGATGAACACAATGATTTTTTATCGAGGTTCACTTGCTTGCCGGCAAGCTAGTCCTCGTTGTGGCGATTCACTCACTTGGAGGTTCACGCGCTAATTGGCTTCACACGCCAAACCCTCAATAGGGTGCCACACAACCAACACAAGATGAGGATCACACAAGCCACGAGCAATCCAGTAGAGTACCTTTTGGCTCTCCGCCGGGGAAAGGTCAAGAACCCCTCACAATCACCACGATCGGAGCCGGAGACAATCACCACCCTCCACTCAACGATCCTTGCTGCTCCAAGCCATCTAGGTGGCGGCAACCACCAAGAGTAACAAGCGAAACCCGCAGCGAAACACGAACAACAAATGCCTCTAGATGCAAACACTCAAGCAATGCACTTGGATTCTCTCCCAATCTCACAAAGATGATGAATCAATGATGGAGATGAGTGGGAGGGCTTTGGCTAAGCTCACAAGGTTGCTATGTCAATGCAAATGGCCAAGAGGGTGAGCTTGAGCCAGCCATGGGGCTTAAATAGAAGCCCCCATGAAATAGAGCCGTTGTACCCCTTCACCGGGTACTGATCGGGGTGACCGGACGCTCCGGTCCTACTGACCGGACGCTGCTCCTCAGCGTCCGGTCGCCCGATAGCGGCCACATGTCTCCTGTGTTCAACGGTGATCGTTTGATCTCAACGGTCGAAATGTTGACCGGACGCTCCGACAGAGCTGACTGAATGCTGGACCCTTAGCGTCCGGTCATTTACAGTAAGGGTCCAAAACGTATTTTTGCCGACCGGACGCGTCCAGTCATGCTTGATCGGACCCTACTAGCGTCCGATCAGATGATGTCTCCTCTATGCACCTTACATCAGCGTATGTCAGCACTGACCGGACGCACTCTGCTCGCGTCCGGTCGCAGAGCGACCCAGCATCCGGTCATTTGACCGACGCCAGCGTCTTCGCTGATACATGTGACCGGACGTGCCGGTCCAACCATGACCAGTGTTCGGTCACTCCCAGTGACCGCCGTCTTTTCTATCTAGGGCGCCGGTGGCACCGTCGGACTATCCGCACTCTACGGGCGGACACTCTGCCGGTGGAGTTTCTTACCCTTGCTCTCAAACTTCACCACCCTTGATCAAATGTGCCAACCACCAAGTGTATCACCTTGTGCACATGTGTTAGCATATTTTACAAACATTTTCAAGGGTGTTAGCACTCCACTAGATCCTAAATGCATATGCAATGAGTTAGAGCATCTAGTGGCACTTTGATAACCGCATTTCGATACGAGTTTCACCCCTCTTAATAGTACGGCTATCAATCCTAAATGTAATCACACTCTCTAAGTGTCTTGATCACCAAAACAAAATAGCTCCTATGGTTTATACCTTTGCCTTGAGCTTTTTGTTTTTCTCTTTCTTCTTTCCAAGTCCAAGCACTTGATCATCATCATGTTATGATCTTCATTTGCTTCACCACTTGGAGTGTGCTACCTATCTCATGATCACTTGATAAACTAGGTTAGCACTTAGGGTTTCATCAATTCACCAAAACCAAACTAGAGCTTTCAGAAGCAGGTGAGAAATGATGACTCGCCAGTGACCTAACCAAGGTGTCAGCTCGACCGAAGACGACCCGAGCGAGGCTGGCCACGTGCGCGCTACGAGGTGAACGATGGACCTCAAAGGCACGGCCACATCGGCGGTGAGGAGGCAGCACTAGAGCTGTGACTAGCGTACGCATGATGAAGAGGAGTTCTAGGCGAGGCTAGTGGTTTCATCAATTCACCAAAACAAAACTAGAGCTTTCAATCTCCTCCTTTTTGGTAATTGATGACAACCCTTTCACAAAGATATGAATTGAAATTCAATTGAATCCATGTTGCTTGCCCAAGCATATTTATCATGTGTGGAAGGATATGGACAAGTTTCATGAACCCCAAATGGTAGCAATTGCTCCCCCTACATATGTGCTAAGAGTTTGGATTGTAGCTTGCACATATGCTTGGATAGGAAATATAGGAGTCAATGTCTACCAAATGATGCTAAGGTATAAAAGATGGACCTTTGAAGCGTGATACCAATCGGAGTGCACCATTATACCATCCTTAGCATCATGGTTAGCTTGATACCACTTGGAGACAGCACTTTGAAAATGAAATCACTATATAACCTATGCATGCTAGTTTTTCATTTCATCATTCAATCTTACAACTAGCATATATCACACAAGCATGGATATTTGGAATTTTAGAACTTATGCCATGCAAGCAAACATATGAAATGCACATTCAAATGCACCATACAAGTTCATGAGCTTGATCCCCCTACTTGTGTGCTCAAAATTTTAATTGATCCCTTTGCTTTGTCATATCTCTCCCCCTATGTCAAACTCTCCTCCTATTGCTTATATCTTTGTTTCTCTCCCCCTTTGTCATCAATGACCACAAAGGTTCAAAATATAGATAGGTAGAGATTATCAATGTCAATCAATGGGGTGAGGATTATTTTCCCAAATTTGGTCCAATCTAGATCATTTGACAAAGATATTTAACTCGCTTTGATCCAAGGACAAGCTTCTTCACATCTCCAAATAAGGGTTATCTTGTACCATGTTGAGTTAAACACTTAGAGCTCATATTCTAGATTAAACACTAGGTTTACAAGCTCACAAACATGTCATATGCTATCACTAGATCATGTCAAGCATAGAAGCAATAGTGATATCATATTAACATCAAATTTATTTGATTTTCATGAATGAGCCTAATAAAATTGAACCACTTGAAGGTCCTAGAGAAGATTGAAAGTGTGACTAGATGCACTAAACATGTTCTTAGCAAGGATGTATGTCATGCCAATCAACTTTTACCTTGAATAGCTCTAAGGAGAGGCATGTCATATTAGTGGGGGAGTGCATCAACACATATTTGAGAAATCCAATATGTTCAATTCATTCCTTAGCTTGCAAAACCTTTTCTCATCCAATGGCTTGGTGAATATATCGGCAAGTTGATATTCGGTGCCTACACTTTCAATGCAAATGTCTCCTTTTTGTTGATGATCTCTTATGAAATGGTGGCGGACATCAATGTGCTTTGTTCTTGCATGTTGAACCGGATTATTGGTCAACTTGATTGCACTCTCATTGTCACATAGCAATGGCACTTTCTTGAACTTGATTCCAAAATCACTCAAAGTGGCCTTCATCCAAAGTATTTGTGCACAACAACTACCAGTGGATATGTATTCGGCTTCGGCGGTTGATAATGCAACACTATTTTGCTTCTTTGATGACCATGAAACAAGTGATCTTCCCAATAATTGACATGTGCCCGAGGTGCTTTTTCTTTCAACCTTGCATCCTGCATAGTCCGAGTCAGAGTAACCAACTAGCTCAAACTTGCTCATTTGGGATACCACAAACCAACATTTGGTGTATGCTTCAAGTACCTCAATATTCTCTTTGTAGCCTTCAAATGACTTTCTCTTGGTGAGGCTTGAAATCTTGCACACATGCATACACTAAACATGACATCCGGCCTTGATGCGGTCACATAGAGTAGGCTTCCAATCATAGACCGATACAACTTTTGATCCACCATATTTCCACTTACATCACTATCCAAGTTGCCATTGGTTCCCATTGGTGTGCTAATGACTTTGCTATCATTCATGCCGAACTTCTTGATCATGTCCTTGATGTACTTGCCTTGATTTACAAATGTACCATTCTTCAGTTGCTTGATTTGAAGACCAAGAAAGTAACTCAACTCTCTAATCATGGACATCTCAAACTCATTAGCCATCATCTTTCTAAATTCATCACAAAAGTCTTGATTGGTCGATCCAAATATGATGTCATCAACATATATTTGCAATACAAATAGATATTTTCCAATCTTCTTGATGAAAAGAGTGGTGTCAACCTTGCCCATTGTGAACCCTTTAGAGAGTAGGAAATCCCTCAATCTCTCATACCATGCTCTAGGTGCTTGCTTCAAGCCATACAATGCTTTCCTCAACTTGTACACATGGTTGGGCTTCTTGTCATCTTCAAAACCGGGAGGTTGCTCAACATATACTTCTTCATTGATGTAGCCATTGAGAAATGCACTCTTAACATCCATTTGATAGAGCTTGATGTTGTGGGCACAAGCATAGGCTAGCAAGATTCTTATTGCTTCCAATCTAGCAACCGGGGCATATGTTTCTCCAAAGTCAAGACCTTCAACTTGTGTATAACCTTGTGCTACTAATCTTGCTTTGTTCCTTACTACTATCCCATCTTGATCTTGCTTATTTCTAAAGACCCATTTGGTTCCAATCACATTGTGTCCCTTTGGTCTCTCTACTAATTCCCATACTTGATTTCTTGTGAAGTTATTCAATTCTTCATGCATAGCATTCACCCAATCAACATCCTTCAAAGCTTCATCTATCTTCTTTGGTTCAATGGATGACACAAATGAGAAATGCTCACAAAATGATGCCAATCTTGATCTTGTTTGTACACCTCTAGAAATATCACCAATGATAGTGTCCAATGGATGATCTCTTGCAATATTGGTTGGTTGGTGGATTGGAACTTGATTGCTTGCACTTGCTTGATCATTGGGTTGAGATGATGTACTAGCTACTTGATCTTGTTCATTATCATGAGAGCCACTTGCACTAACTTGATTTGTATCATCTTGCACATTTGAGTTAGAGAGCACTTGCACTTGATCATCTTCATCATCATTCACTTGCCTAAGCCTCAATTCACCAATATCCATGTTCTTCATGGCATTTGAAAGTTGAATGCCTCTAACATCTTCCAAGTTCTCATTCTCTACTTGTGAACCCTTGGTTTTATTAAATTCAACATCATGAACTTCCTTAAGAGTACCACTATCCAAATTCCAAACTCTATATGCCTTGCTTGTAGTAGAATAACCAAGTAGGAATCCTTCATCACATTTCTTGTCAAACTTGCCCAATCTAGTGCCTTTCTTCAAGATATAACATTTGCAACCAAAAACCCAAAAATATGCAATGTTTGGCTTTCTACCATTCAAGAGCTCATATGGTGTCTTCTCTTTCAATCGGTGACAATAGAGGTGGTTGCTACAATAGCAAGCCGTGTTGATAGCTTCGGCCCAAAAAGATTGACTCACATTGTACTCACTAAGCATAGACCTTGCCATATCAATGAGTGTTCTATTCTTTCTATCAACAAGGCCATTTGATTGAGGTGTGTACTTGGCCGAGAATTGATGTCTAATTCCAAATTCATCACACAACTCATCAATTCTAGTGTTCTTGAACTCACTACCATTGTCACTTCTAACTCTATTGATGGTTGCTTCAAACTCATTGTGAATGCCCTTGACAAATGATTTGAATGTTGCAAACACATCACTTTTGTCCACTAGAAAGAATACCCATGTGTATCTAGTGTAATCATCCACTATCACAAAGCCATATTTATTACCACCGATGCTAGTGTATTGTGTTGGTCCAAACAAATTCATGTGCAATAACTCAAATGCTTTACTAGTGCTCATCATGCTTTTCTTAGTATGGGTGTTTCCAACTTGTTTGCCGGCTTGACAAGAGCTACAAAGCTTATTCTTTTCAAACACAACATCTTTCAAGCCTTTAACTAAGTCATGCTTAACCAAACTATTCAATTGTTTCATTCCAACATGACCAAGCCTTCTATGCCATAACCAACCCATGCTAGACTTAGTGAACAAGCATGTAGATAATCTAGCTTCACTAGCATTGAAATCAACCAAGTATAGATTCTCATATCTAAAGCCTTTGAAGATCAAGTTAGAGCCATCTACACTTATGATCTCTACATCATCTACCCCAAATACGTATTTGAATCCAAGATCACACAATTGAGCCATGGATAGCAAGTTGAAATTCAAGCTCCCTACTAGCAACACATTGGATATGCTCATATCATTGGATATTACAATCTTACCAAGCCCTTTGACATTGCCTTTGCCATTGTCACCAAATGTGATACTATCATAACCATCATTGCCATTGGTGTTGATTGAGTTGAACATTCTTGCATCACCGGTCATGTGTTGAGTGCACCCACTATCAAGAACCCAATGCCTTCCTCCGGCTTTGTAATTGATCTACAAGAGAAAATCAATTCCTTTTAGGTACCCAAACTTGCTTGGGTCCTTGAAGGTTAGTCACTAAGCTCTTTGGTACCCAAATGGCTTTCTTCTTTGAGCCCATCCATGGTTTACCAATGAACTTAGCCTTCACACCATTTGTACCCTTAGTAAGCATATAGCATGAATCAAGCTTAAGAGAGGATACATTAGCATTTTTGCTCTTGTTGTTGCATTCTTGCTCTTTATGACCGACTTGCTTGCAAGTAGTGCAAAACCGACCATTGTTCTTCACAAAACTAGTCTTGTGAGGAGCAAAGGCCGCCTTGCCTTTCTTGTTGATATAGCCCAATCCCTCTTTGTAGAGAGAAGCTCTTTGGCTACCCAAGCACATAAGCAAGCGGTCCTCACCACCATAAGCCTTAGCTAAGGTGTGAGTGAGCTTAGTGACCTCCTTCTTGAGGTTCTCATTCTCAACCACTAGTGAGGCATCACAAGTGAGACCATCACTACTAGATGAGGTAGAAGTGGAAGTACTACAAGAAGGGTTAGTAGGAGCAACAATGATAGGCATAGATAGTGATTCATCAATTATATCACAAGTTAAACCTACATTGCAAGTTTCAACATGCTTCTTTTTATTTTGTTCATCAAGCAAAGAGGAATGAGCCTTTTGAAGCTTTTTGTGAGCCTTGCTAAGCTTCTCATTGGATTCCTCTAGCCTCTCATGAGATGCATTTAGCTCATTAAAGGCTTGCTTAAGGGCTTTTAGTTCCTTACGCAAGCTTTTGCATTCCCTTCTCTTGATGTCAAAGTGTTCTCTAGCATCTTCTAGCATGTCAATTAATTCATCCTTAGTAGGTTCATCATCATCACTATCACTATCATTTTCATTTTTATTTTTATTATCATCATCATGTTCTTCATCACTTTCATCATCAGAAGTTTGTACCTTAGTGGCCTTAGCCATGAAGCATGATGAAGAGTCGAAGAGAGAAGGCTTCTCATTGATAGCAATGCTTGCAAGAACCTTCTTCTTGGTGGTCTTGTGATCATCACTATCATCATCATCATCACTTGAGGAAGCATCACTATCCCAAGTGACCACATATGAACCACCCTTCTTCTTCTTGAAGGCCATCTTGTCCTTCTTCTCTTTCTTTTCCTTCTTGTCCTTCTTCGTGTTCTTCTTGTTGTCATCATCGTTGTCGCTATTATATGGACATTGGGCAACAAGATGATCTTTGCTTCCACACTTGAAGCACCTTCTTGACTCTTCTTTGTTCTTGGATGAAGACTTCTTTCTTCTAGCACGGTAGCCCTTCTTCACCATGAACTTGCCAAATCTCTTGACAAAGAGGGCCATCTTCTCATCATCATCATCATCCCATGAATCATCTTCTTCACTAGATGTTTCTTGTTTAGCTTTGCCCTTAGATGATGTGGCCTTGAATGCCACACTCTTCTTCTTGTCATCCTTCTTCTCCCTCTTTTCTTCCTTCTCATCATCATCTCTATATGTATCATCGGTCATTATATCTCCCAACACTTGGTTTGGTGTCATGGTGTCCAAACCACTCTTTACTAGAATAGTGACCAATGTGCCAAATCTTGAAGGTAAGCATCTCAAGAACTTGTGGGAGAAGTCCTTATCCTTCACCTCTTCTCCAAGTGCTTTGAGATCATTGATAAGCACTTGAAGCCTATGAAACATCTCCGGCATACTCTCATCCTCCTTCATCTTGAAGCTTACAAACTTCTCCTTGAGAATGTAAGCGTTTGCACCTTTCACGGCTTGAGTGCCCTCAAATGATTCTTCCAACTTCTTCCAAGCCTCATGAGACATCTCAATATTCTTGATTTGCTCAAATGTTCTCTCATCAATTGCATCATGAATAGCACTTAGAGCAATGTCATTGTTTAGGAGAAGCACTTCTTCGGCCACGGTGGGATTCTCTGGATCACCAATCTCAATTTTGGTTTCTACCACCTTCCACACCTTTCTATTGATTGACTTGATGTGTGTGGTCATCTTTGACTTCCAATAAGGATAGTTTGTGCCATCAAATTCGGGTGGCTTCTTGGTGTTGTTGATTTGAGCCATTTTTACACCGAAGGTTGTTAAGCCTTAAATCACGGTGACCTCGGCTCTAATACCACTTGAAAGGTCCTAATGGCTAGAGGGGGTGAATAGCCAAATAAAAATTTCTACAACAACACTTAACAAAATGGTTAGACAATTATGAGGCGAAGCAAGTATTCGCTAGCCTACTCAAATGCAAGCCACCTACCACAATTCTAGTTTAGATAGTATCTATTCACACAATAGCTATGACACTACTCTATGTTAGTGTGCTCTCAAAGGCTAACTAAAGAGCCACACCAACCAAGCATGCAAGCTCTCACAACTAGCTACACTAAAGAGCTTAACAACTAGTTTGCGGTAAAGTAAAGAGAGTGATCAAGAAGATTATACCGCCGCGTAGATGAAGGAACCAATCAATCACAAGGATGAATAACAATGAAGACCAATCACCTCGGAATCAATGATGAACACAATGATTTTTTATCGAGGATCACTTGCTTGCCGGCAAGCTAGTCCTTGTTGTGGCGATTCACTCACTTGGAGGTTCACGCGCTAATTGGCTTCACACGCCAAACCCTTAATAGGGTGCCGCACAACCAACACAAGATGAGGATCACACAAGCCATGAGCAATCCAGCAGAGTACCTTTTGACTCTCCGCCGGGGAAAGGTCAAGAACCCCTCACAATCACCATGATCAGAGCCAGAGACAATCACCACCCTCCGCTCAACGATCCTTGCTGCTCCAAGCCATCTAGGTGGCGGCAACCACCAAGACTAACAAGCGAAACCCGCAGCGAAACACGAACAACAAGTGCCTCTAGATGCAAACACTCAAGCAATGCACTTGGATTCTCTCCCAATCCCACAAAGATGATGAATCAATGATGGAGATCAGTGGGAGGGATTTGGCTAAGCTCACAAGGTTGCTATGCCAATGTAAATGGCCAAGAGGGTGAGCTTGAGCCGGCCATGGGGCTTAAATAGAAGCCCGCACGAAATAGAGCCGTTGTACCCCTTCACCGGGTACTGATCGGGGTGACCGAACGCTCCGGTCCTAATGACCGGACGCTACTCCTCAGCATCCGGTTGCCCGATGGTGGCCACGTGTCTCCTGTGTTCAATGGTGATCGTTTGATCTCAGCGGTTGAAATGTTGACCAGACGCTCCGACAGAGCTGACCGGATGCTGGACCCTTAGCGTCCGGTCATTTACAGTAAGGGTCCAAAACATGTTTTTGCCGACCGGACGCGTCCGGTCATGCTTGATCAGACCCTGCCAGCGTCCGGTCAGATGATGTCTCCTCTGTGCGCCTTACGCCAGCGTACGTCAGCACTGACCGGACGCACCCTGCCAGCGTCCGGTCGTAGAGCGACCCAGCGTACGGTCATTTGACCGACGCCAGCGTCTTCGCTGATACATGTGATCGGAGGCGCCGGTCCAACCATGGCCAGCGTCCGATCACTCCTAGTGACCTCTGTCTTTTCTGTCTAGGGCGCCGATGGCACCGTCGGACTGTCCGCACTCTACGGGCGGACACTCCGCCTATGGAGTTTCTTACCCTTGCTCTCAAACTTCACCACCCTTGATCAAATGTGCCAACCACCAAGTGTATCACCTTGTGCACATATGTTAGCATATTTCACAAACATTTTCAAGGGTGTTAGCACTCCACTAGATCCTAAATGCATATGAAATGAGTTAGAGCATCTAGTGGCACTTTAATAACCGCATTCTGATACGAGTTTCACCCCTCTTAATAGTACGGCTATCAATCCTAAATGTGATCACACTCTCTAAGTGTCTTGATCACCAAAACAAAATAGCTCCTATGGTTTATACCTTTGCCTTGAGCTTTTTATTTTTCTCTTTCTTCTTTCTAAGCCCAAGCACTTGATCATCATCATGTCATCATCATCATGTTATGATCTTCATTTGCTTCACCACTTGGAGTGTGCTACCTATCTCATGATCACTTGATAAACTAGGTTAGCACTTAGGGTTTCATCAATTCACCAAAACCAAACTAGAGCTTTCAGAAGCAGGTGAGAAATGATGACTCACCAGTGACCTAACCGAGTTGTCAGCTCGGCTGAAGAGGACCCGAGCGAGGCTGGCCTCGTGCGCGCTACGAGGTGAACGATGGACCTCAAAGGCACGGCCGCATCGGCGGTGAGGAGGTGGCACTAGAGCTATGACTAGCGTACGCATGATGAAGAGGAGTTCTAGGCGAGGCTAGTGGTGCGATCAATTCAATGCGAGATGGCGAGGTTGGAGCTGGCCACGATGAGGCGGCTGTGCCTTAATGGCGCGGTGGCGAGAGAAAGCTCCAAAAATTAGAGCTCAGCCTAGCCGTAATCAAGGCGGGGTGGGGCGGCTGGAGACGGGACGTGAAGGCGGAGACATGGGCATGAGGAATTGATGAGAGGTGCTCGCTCTCTGACTCACCGTGACCACAACTTGACGGCGGCGGAAAGTAGAGGGAGAAAGAGAGAAACGGGCGCGACAGGTGGGCTCGGTTTGTACTCGCCTTGGTGGGACGTGAGCGGTTGTGGCTGAGGGACCCATGTCCAAGCATGAGTGAATGGGCATGAGCATCCACGACCAGCCATGGCCCGCGCATCGCAGCGCCATTAATAGCATGACGACGGCATACACGGCCACATGCGCACGGCACCCAACCGGGCCAGGGAGGGGGCAGCGCGATGCAGTGAGCAGACACGAGTACATAAGTGACAACAGCAGCGGCAACGGTGCAACGTGAGGCAGCAGTGGACAGATGTGACAGCAGCAATGGCTGTAACGCGAGGCTGGACAGCAGGGCGCGGGGCCAGCGGCTAGCTGCGGCCGGCCTCGGCCAAGCCCAGGCGGCTCGACCGACCCAGCATGGTGGCGCAGGGTGACCGCGTGAGACGTGACCATGTGCGTGGCGTGGGGAGGCCGCGCGGTGACCGCGCACCCAGCGCCAACCAACCCGAGGCATGTGAGGCGCACGAATTTTAAAGCACTCAACACGACCAAACGGTTGCTCTAGGAGCCAAACCAGCTTCACCATGCTCAAGATGGCATATGTGACTACCAAATCGAGCTAGAACATTACACCACCCTTTAACCCAGTCTCTCACAATAAATTGCTAAACATAGCAATGTCTAGCTGTTGGTAGACTTGGAAATTTCTAAGTTTTGAGTTGGATTTGTTTTCAAGTTCCGTTTCTAGACTATTAGAAATACTAGCTATTAACATTATTTTTCTACAGCAAGTATTTCATTGTCATCTACAAAGTTTGCACTTCAAACTTTATTTAAGTATCACATACATGTTCTATAGTATTTTTGCTTAATAAAAATTGGTTTTCAACCTTAAGTGATATAACATGACTATTGAATACTTTTTATGTATCATTTGTGTTAATCAATTTTCATGCCAAGAAATTTATTTTTACACCTTCTCACATTCATTATCACAAAAACATGATGCCCATGACATAGTTTAGCAAGTTGTTTAAGCGGTAACACCGAGGGTGTTAAAGCCTGTCGCCCTCGACCCATTTCCCTGGAACACCGCCGTCTACCTCCACGCCGTCGCGCACCCCCCGCACCGCGCTACTCTACTTCACGCGGATTGCGCCGTTGCGGCGTGCAGCCTGACGCCTACACATTCCCCGCTATCCTCAAGACCTACGGCTGTGCGCCTGGCTACAAGACCAGACTCGTGGTTCACTCCAAGGCCGTAAGGAGGGGGTTAGGACTTCGCTTGACACGGTGATGGCGTGATGCTACGGCTATACCTGGCCATGCAGCCCGAGGCCTAGTAGCCCGACCCGAAGCCTGGCCTTTTGGCCCGACACGAGCACGGCCCGGCCCGTAGGCCACCGGGCTTAGGCTCACTGGCACGCAGCGCCAGGCCATGCCTGGGCCGGCAGTTGAGCCCGCGGGCTGGCACGACCCGACATGAGGTTTTGGAGGAGGCCCGACAGCGGCCCGAGAGGGAGGCGGCCTAGCTCGCCAACGGCTCCCCCCACGCCGCCACCCTAGAGCCCACCTATAAAAGGAGGCCGATGCAGCACCCCCCTCCCGGCGTCCCCTTAGTCCCACACTCCTGCTCGTAACCTAACCCTAATCCCCAATTCCCCATTCACCCATTCGCATCCCACCACCACCAGCCGCCGCGCCGTGCCGCTCTCAAACACAGTGGCCAGTGACGCCTCGCCGTCTCCGACGCCGACTCCGGTCACCATGATCCGCCTCCTACCGGCGTCCTCCCCTCCGTCCCTATCTCTTCCTTCTCCCTCTCCCTATATCCCCTCTAGATCTCATTGATTATGTGAGTTGGTTGTCTCTGTTTGTCCCTCCTCCGCCGTCCACCCTCGTTGCTGACTGAGTGTCGTCTTCTCTAGACTCTGGGTGCTCGTCGTCTTCTCCGGCACTGGGCTCCGGCAGCGCAGGTGAAACCCTAACCCCTAACCATGTTCTAATTTCTTCTTTTTCTTTCAATGTATGCTTCTGATTTCTTCTTCCATTGTTTCGCAGGTCGGTAGCCGATGCATCGTCTTCTAGCTGCGGCTTAGAGCGAGCAAGGCGGCCACCCGCACCATCAAGGAACGGGGCTGGAGAGGCGGCCATGGCCGACGAGGATGGCCTCCTGCCGGTTGGCCTAGCTCTAGAGGGTGAGAACGACAACGACACTCAAGTCAATGCTGCTACGTTGTTTGATATCGATCTTGGGGACGGCTCTGCTGCTCCGATCTATGTGGACGCGGACGGTGGCGAAGGGGCGATGGCGACTACGAACTCCAACGGCTCTGCTCCTTCGGTTGCTGGTACAGGTAACACTAGTAAGCGCAAATCGCCTATGTGGGCTGATTTTGAGGAGATCTATGAGGTTATTAATGGTTCTAGAATTTGCATCAAGGTTGTTTGTAAGATGTGCAAATCTACCT
Organism: Miscanthus lutarioriparius; assembly: GCA_904845875.1. Classification (NCBI taxonomy): domain Eukaryota; kingdom Viridiplantae; phylum Streptophyta; class Magnoliopsida; order Poales; family Poaceae; genus Miscanthus; species Miscanthus lutarioriparius. Next base: position 61,696,125 of record CAJGYO010000014.1, on the reverse strand, counting down.
TGTCTGCTAGATCTGCTGCTGGCACTGGTCACTTAAAAAGGCACCAAAAATCATTTAGGATTAAAACTGATCAACGTGCTAGGGTTCAATCTAGGATCTGAATTATAAACCTGAAGTTGCTAGATCTGAATTATGTTGTTTGATTGCTAAGCTTGATCTGCCTTTAGGAATTGGTGAGACTGATGCTTGGGAAGAATACATTGTTAGAGCTCATAATCCTAGGTTTGTTAAGGTCTCTAGACAGACCACCACTAGAGATCTTGGCAAACTTTTTAATGAATGACGTAATATAATTAAGAACTGTGTGTTGTCTGGTGCTTCTTCTGTTGGTCTGACATCAGATATTTGGTCTGGTAATGCAAAGGAAGACTATATCAGTGTTGTTGCTCATTATGTGACTGCTGACTGGGAGTTGCAGAAAAAGGTAATTGGTCTCTGCTTGATTGAGGTAAAACATACTGGTGAGAATATTGCAGAAAAAGTTGCTTGTGTGATTGAAGAATTTGGTTTGCTTGACAAGGTGTTCTCTGTTACTCTTGACAATGCTTCTTCCAATGCTAAGGCTATGGAAACATTGACACCTATGTTTGCTGGTTATCTAGGTTCTGAACCTGCACCTACACCTTCAGATCCTAATAAGGTTAAGTATCATCTTGTGCATCAACGTTGTGCTTGCCATATTATTAATCTGATAGTAAAATCTGGCTTAAAAGGTTCAAACCTTACACTGAAGATTTCAGAACTGCTATTAACTTTTTGAATTCATCTAATCAAAGGATTGCTTTGTTCAAGAACTTTTGCATTGCTAAGGGTGTTAGACCTAGAAAGTTTGGTTTGGATATGGATGTTAGATGGAATGCTACATATCTTATGCTTAAACACCTGCTTCCATATAAGGATGTTTTTTCTGTGTTCATTAATTCCAACTATGACTCAACGTTGTTAACTGCAAGTCACTGGTATATTGCTGATAAAATACTTGAATTCCTGGAAGTTTTTTATGACTCCACAGTCACTCTTTCTGGTGTTTACTATCCAACTAGTCCACTTATTCTGCACCATCTGCTAGATATTATAACTCATTTGCATGAAAGTTCAAAGGATCAGAATCTGTTTTCTATTGTCTATCCTATGAAGCTTAAATACCTAAAATACTGGAAGGACATACCTCTGTTGTATTCATTTGCATTCATTCTTGATCCTAGAGGTAAAATGAGAGGTTTATTTAATGTTCTTACCATAATGCAACAAAAAACTGGTTTTGACTACAGTTCTTATTATGGTATTGTGAAAACTAAAATTTTCAATTTGTTTAACAAGTATGAAGAAAAGTTTGGTGCAGCTAGGTCTTAAAGGAGGGCTGCACATCCTGCAAGCATCACAGGTAAGAGGAAGCAGGCATGGGGAAGAATTTTTGGAGGCCCTAGAGCATCTAGTGTTGTTGGACCTTCCCCTACCTCTGCTCCCAGTCCTTCTTTATCTACTTCTGCTGCTGCTTGTGAGCTATCTGTTTATCTGGACAGTGACAATGTCACTGCATATGAGGATGACTTTGATCTACTTCTCTGGTGGTGTGACCATAAGCTAACATATCCAGTGCTTTCTATCATGGCTAGAGACATTATGTCAGTTCCTGTTTCAACAGTGTCTTCAGAATCTTGTTTCAGCTTGACAGGAAGAATACTTGAGGAGCGGCGCCGTCGACTATTGCCTGAACATGTGGAGATGCTTGCTTGCATAAAAGATTGGGAGCTGGGTGAAAGAAGACTGCAACATGATGTTGACAACCAAGAACTGGTAGACTCCTTCGGGCATCTCTATCTTGATGAAGATGCATCTACTTCTGGGGCTCCTTCTGCTAGCACATCTGCATCTGTGGCTTCTGCATCTGGTGGTTCTTGAGTTGAGAGTTGAGATTGAGACAGTGAGAGTGTGAGACTTGAGAGGTGAGCTGAGAGCCTGAGACTTGATTATGATCTGTATCTGTGATGTATCATGTAAACCTTTGAATATGTTTAAGACTTATAACTAGAGCTGTGATGCACTCTTTTTCCCTTTCTGGGGTTTCTCACAAGGGTGAGTTTTACCCAGAAAGGTTTTTAATGAGGTAGCATTGCACACAGCTCAGTTATCCTTTTAATTTCCTCTTGTTCTCTATGTGTATGGTTTTGGTTTTGGTTTGAAGCTCTTCTGGGAAAAAAATACTTCAAATTTGAATACTTCTTGTTGAAATGAATTTTGTGATGTGTTTTGAACCCTACGGGCCTCGGGTTGGCACGGCCTGGTGATTTGGCCGTGCCTAGCAGGCCGGCATGGCACGAATTTAGGCCCACAGGCCCGTGCTTGGGCTGATGGCAAGGCACGAGGCCCGCAGTGGCACGGCACGGGAGGCACGGCGTGCCGTGCCGGCCCGACATCCTCCGGGCCGTGCCGAGCCGGGCCGGCCCGATGGCCAAGTATAGCCGCGGCCAGCGGGCGTTTCGGCGTTCCCTGTGAACCCGTGATAGTATCTGGCCGCTGGCCAGCGGGCGGCAGCGAGGAGCTAACGCAGCGGATTGAAACCTGAAGGTTGAAGACGGTAGGGGCTGTTTGGATTCACCTCCTAAAGTTTAGTCGCTGTCCCATCGGATGTTTGGACACATGCATGGAGTATTAAATATAGGTTAATTACGAAACTAAATGCATAGATTGAGACGGTCTTACGAGACAAATTTTTTAAGCCTAATTAGCCCATGATTTGACAATGTGGTGCTACAGTAAATATGTGCTAATGACGGATTAATTAGGCTTAATAAATTCGTCTTGCGGATTACTGACGGATTCTGTAATTTGTTTTTTTATTAGTATCCGAACATGTGACACCCTCATGTGACACCTCCTAAACTTTAGTCTCTGAATCCAAACAGCTAAGTGATTTCAGTTCAGTTAGGGCCTGCCGTACTGCAGTTGCAGTCTGTTTCTGACACCTCCTAGACTTTAGTCTTTGAATCCAAACAGCTAGGTGATTTCAGTTCAGTTAGGGCCTGCCGTACTGCAGTTGAAGTCTGTTTGATCTGATAACTTCAATTTGCAGGTAATTTGTTCTAATTTTTTTGATTCATCAAGCCACATAGGGACAAGAACCGAGAGGCCTGTAGGCCGTAGGTTGCAGGTAATTTGTTCTAAAATTAGTCATTCCACATTACCGAGAGGCCTGTAGGCCGTATGTTGATATTTGAAAGCATGACTGAGAGGAGTGTGGTCACTTGGAATGTGATGATTGTGGGACTTGGAACTCATGGTTATGGTCTGGATGTTGTCATGCTGTTCCATCGAATGGATGCAGAAAGGGTTGCAGTGGATGATCTTAGTGTACTTGGCATGCTGACTGCATGCAGACATGCTTGGTTGGTCCCAGAGGTTTTAGAGATATTTCACAGAATGAAAAAGGATTTTGGGATAGATCCCAAAATAGAACATTTTGGTGCATTGGTTCATCTACTTGTAGTATGAGAAGTTCCAATGTTTTTTTTGTTCCTGATTGCATTAGTGTTAATTTCAGTATGAGATGTTAAAGAACACCTCACTTTGGATGTACCAAAAAAGTTAAAATGACTTATGATTTGGAATGGATGAGTACATGGTTCTGGATGCTTCGTCTCAGGTTGGGATGCGATTCGTTGCTTTTTCTTTGTCTCTTGAATTGTTGCTTCGTTTCCTGCAACAAGTTGGTAAGGATTTGCCGCCTTCTTCAGTAATTTTTTTGCAACTATTGCAGCTTCAGAGCTGCACATTGGATTGGACAGAGGAGCAGAACAATGACAATGCCTCACTGCAGGTGGACAGGTGGAAAACCAGGAAGCTGCCAAGTGGACTGCCACTGGTTCCTCAGTCCTCACGTCGCTGAGTGTACTGCTGGTCAGTTCATGTACCCTTCTGTCTTTGCCTCGCTCCCATGGCTTTGGTGGAATCTGCACATTTAGCCATTGCAATGTGCCGCTTGAGCTGCTCTGTGCTAGCAACATTTTTCTTTCCAAAATTGTGTTGATGGATTGGTGAACTGAAAGTTTTGGAAATATTGCAATTTTTCTTGTGTTGTCTTCCTAGCAAACTGCAGTGCAGACTGCAGAGTGGTAATTTTAGTTTTGACAGTTTCTATAATCTAAAAAATTATTAATATGGAGAGGAATGGTTATTGCCCTTGTGATGCATAGGAATTATATGCTTTATTAAATATATATACCATGCTCAAGTCATGGTTAATTCTATATATTTCTCTAAAAATAAACCATTTCTTTCCATTTCATTTTTCTAATATATTATGGTTGTTTTTATATATATCCCTAAAATGAAGCCGTGGCATTAGCACAGGCACTATACTAGTCGTACTAGTACAAGACACTGCCAAAAAAAATGTCACAATATTTTACCTGCGAGCTGGATTTGGGAACCATGATGTCAAATCCAGCAGATAATATAAGAAGCAAAAAAGTTCTGTTGCCTCCCTCAGTTACTATGTGAGTTCGGATTTCCTCCATGAGTCACAATAACCTTCACTCAGCTATCCAAATAGGTTATTTTACCTCCACAGCTCGGCTGGAGAGTGGTTTTAGTTGGAGATAAAAGTAATGCTGGCATATCACCGATTAAGGCTGTGTTTGGATGAACATGTATTCATCTCAATCCATTATATTCCACTCCAATCCACTCTAACACATGTGGATTGAAGTAGATACGCATGCATCCAAACAAAGCCTAAAGTGAGTAATGTAGAAATTTTTAAGCCAGGTAAAACCATGCCGGCCGGTACAAACCACGGGAGTGTTGGTTTTTGGACGTGAGGCATGATAGACCGTCTATGCATTTGTTTGGACGTGAGGCATGATAGACCGTCTATCGATGAAAATGGATCGTTATAGTATTATTACTTAACACCTAACCTCTAGTAGCTTATTACTATCGAGCAATTTAAAACCGACCGTAATAGTACTACGTGTTCATAAGTAAAAAGTCTTATTATTGTTGGGTTATATTACCAAACTGCACCGACTCTCTCGTCCTGGACCACAAATTTCTTTTCAGTATGATTAACACCTGAAAGCATCTAGGCCCCTAAGTGGATTTCGGTGATTAATGTCAATACAAGATTACTATGACTAACGTGTGTTTTGCAGAGGCAATTAAGTTAGGTCATGGTAATGGAGATCGATTGGGCATTTGAGGTTGTCATGCCCCTACGATGAAAATCGTTTCGGTTTTCAAAGGATAGACGACAAGGTTAAGGATAACTAGTTCTAAGTGTCAATTAAAGTTGAAGAGACACTTAGAGTAGTTTAGGACTTTGTTTTTTCTTTGGCCGTACTATGAAGGGGGGTATGAAAGGGTAGCTTGACCTAGTTGAGTCTAGTGAGTTAGGTGTGGTGCACACTTGTTAAAACTAGCCCTAGGTAGCTCCTATGAATGCCTAAGATCCTTTGGAGCTAACTTCATTCACATATGATCGAAAGTTGGAAGTGAATGGAGGGTCAAATACTGACCGGACGCTGGCTCCGGTGCGACCGGACGCTGGCCGCAGGGTCCGGTCATTTCATTTGACTGTGGAGAACAAGTCTGGAGTGACCGGACGCTGGAAGGTCGTGTGACCGGACGCTGAAGGCCAGCGTCCGGTCGACTCCAGTAAGGGTCCAGACTTGAGAAAGTGTGACCGGACGCGTCCGGTCAGTGGTGACCGGACCCTGTGTATCCAGCGTCCGGTCGTTTACAGTAAGCATCCAAGATCGACCGGACCCTATCAGCGTCCGGTCATCACTTGGAAACTGTTGCGCGGGTTGAACTGACCGGAGCGTCTGGTCAATATGATCGGAGCGTCCGGTCATCCCGCAGAAGCTCATAACGGTTTATTTTTCAGGCTGCCTTATAAATAGAAGCTCCACTCGTGTGTGGAGTCACTTTTGCTCATTCCAACATCTGAGAAACATGTTTGTGAGTGCCAAAAAGAGCAAGGTCCTAGTGAGGTGTTTGTGATTTGAGAATCCAAGAGTGAAACCTCATTAGTGAATCAAGAGTAGACAAGTGTGCATCCATCTTCTCATTAGGCTTCGCGTGGTCAAGTGAGAGTTCGTGCTTGTTACTCTTGGTGATCGCCATCACCTAGACGGCTTGGTGGTGATTGGGAGCTTGGTGATCACCCGGCGGAGCTTGTGGGTGACCCAACTCAAGTTGTGAGCGGTTTTGGGTGATTCGCCGCGACGGAGTGTCAAAGAATCAACCCGTAGAGAGCACTTGATCCTTGCGCGGATCAAGGGGGAGCTACACCCTTGCACGGGTGCTCCAACGAGGACTAGTGGGGAGTGGCGACTCTCCGATACCTCGGTAAAACATCGCCGCGTTCCTTTCTCTCTCTATTTACTTTGAGCACTTACTTTGAGTATTTACTTTGAGCAATTCAATACTTGTTTCACATCATAGAATTGCTTGCTAGAGTAAGTTTGGAACATAGGTTGCGAGGTTGTTGTGCATTAGTTTGCCATAAACACTTTTCTAGGCACAAGGGGTTAATTGGGCTATCCGTAGGATTTGATTATTGCAAGAAAATTTAGAATTAGCCCAATTCACCCCCCCTCTTGGGCATCTTGATCCTTTCAATTGGTATCGGAGTCTCGTGCTCACGTTTTTTAAGCCTAAACGCTTAGAGCAAGATGTCTCACAGGGATGGACCTCCTCCTATCTTCGAGGGGGATGATTTTCTATATTGGAAAATTCACATGGAGGCTTACCTAGAAGCTCTAGATGTTGGAATTCTTAGAACCGCCTCTCAAGGGTTCCCAACACCTAAGAATGCCGCACAACTCCAAGGCGATAAAGTAAACTATGAAAAATGGAATGCAAAGGCTCGCAACACCATCTTTAGAGGCCTTTGCAAAGATGTGTTCAATCGTGTAAGGAACCACAAAGATGCCCATGCTCTATGGTCGGACGTTTGTGCGCTCCATGAGGGAACCAAGAGTGAGCGTGAGGAACGCTATCATCTTGTGATTAAAAAGCTAAATTCTTTTGAGATGCTTCCCAAAGAAAGTGCTAATGAAATGTATTCTCGTTTAAATGTTCTTGTAGAGGAAGTCAATGGGCTTGGACTTACTCAAATGTCACCATCCGACGTTGTGAGAAAGATCTTGAGTGTCCTCCCCATTGACAAATATGGGCATATTGTGACCGTGCTACATCAAGGTGATCTTTCCGCTGCTACACCGACACAAATCTTGGGAAAGATCAATGCTCATGAGATGTACATGCACATCACGCCACAAGATGGCTCAACCTCTACAAAGAAGAAAGAGAAGGACTTAGCATTCAAAGCTAGCCAAGATAAGGGCAAGGCAAGACTTGAGTATGAGAGCTCAAGTGATGAAGATGATGAAGAAAGTCTTGCTCTCATGGTGAAAAAGACCGCCAAGATGCTAAAGAAGCTAAACAAGAGTGGCATCAAGTTTGACGGCAAGAAAAAGAAGTTCTTCACTAGCTCAAGAAGAAAGCCAATCTCCGAGATGGATTGCTACAATTGTGGCGAACTTGGCCACCTAGCTCATCAATGCACAAAGCCCAAGAAAGACAAGTTCAAGAACAAGGGCAAGAAAGATGATTCAAGTGATAAAGATGAAAAGAAAAAGAACAAGCCATACAAGAAGAGAGATGGCAAAAAAAGAGACTTCTACAAGAAGAAGAAGAGTGGCAAGGCCTATATTGTCGGTGATTGGCTCACGGACATTGATTCATCAAGTGGTTCATCCGATGATGAGAGTGACAATGAGAAGGTGGCCGCCATTGCTATTGATCTTGCATCCTCACCGCCACCGTCGCCATCATCCTCTACACACCTATGCCTTATGGCCAAGGGTGAACGCAAGGTAACTAAGAGTGATGATAGTAGTGATGATGAGCAAGCTAGTGATGATGATAGTGATAGCGATGATGATTCACCCACATATGATGATCTTGTCAAAATATTAAGAAAATACACTAAGATCATTAGAAAGAGTAGAGCTACTAATGAAAAACTTGATGCTAAAAATGATTCACTCTTAGCTAAGTGTGATACATTAGAAAAGGCTAATGATGAGATCAAAGAAACAAATGATTCTATATCATCCAAACTCAAGGAGCTCAAATCTTCTAAGAAAGAGCTTAAAGATAAACATGATAAACTTGAGTTGGTGCACAATGAGCTTGTCATTAGTCACAACAAGCTAAAAGATGAATATACAACTCTAAAGATCAATTATGATACCCTTGTTATTGCACAAGAATTCTTACCAAATGAGCCACATGTTGCTACTAACCATGTTGTTAAGATTGATATAGCTACCTCATGTGATGATTTAATTGATGAGAGCATTGAGCATGGATCTAGTAGCAAAGGCAAGCAAGTGGTTGAGTGCAATGACTATGATGAGTATGTCAAGCTCAAGAGTGACAATGAGAAGCTCATGAAAGATCTTGAAGAGATGAAAAGTCACAACACCATTGTGATAGAAACTCTTGATCATGACGAAGATTTGATCCTTGAGAATGAGAAGCTAAAAAAAGAAAATAAGAAACTCAAGGAAGAGAAGAACAATGATATTCTCAAGGAAGAGAACAAGAAGCTCAAAATGGAGAAAGAGCATCTCAAGGTGGGATTGAGCAAGTTTGCTAGAGGCAAGCATCTCCAAAGTGAGCTACTCATGAATACCGTCATGAAGATGGATAGAAGTAGCATTGGATATATGGCAAGTGTAGAGAAGAAGAAGGCTCAAGCTCAACACCAACAATCAAAGCCAAAGCTAAAGCCAAAGAGATGTTTTGAGTGTGGACAAGAAGGCCACTTTGCTCATGAGTGTCAAACTCCACCACCACAACCCTTGCCCAAGCATGCTAGACCCTTTGCTTTCAATGCTCACTACATGCTTAGAAAAGATTCTAGTGGAAAGATGAAAGTCATGTTCTTAGGACCCCCCAACAAGAGTAGGCCTAAGAAGATTTGGGTGGCTAAGTCTCTTGTTGAGAAGGTGAAGGGCCCTCAACAAGCTTGGATCCCTAAAGCTTGAATCTCTTGTGTGTAGGTGAACTACAAGACCGGTGGAAGTCATTGGGTTATTGATAGTGGTTGTACTCAACATATGACCGGTGATCCTCGTATGTTCACCTCACTAGATGAAGAGGTAGATGGACAAGAGAAAATAACATTTGGAGATAATTCAAAGGGCAAGGTTAAAGGATTGGGCAAAGTGGCAATATCAAATGATCATTCCATCTCCAATGTGCTCTATGTTGCCTCATTGAGTTTCAACTTGCTATCCGTTGGGCAATTGTGTGATCTTGGCTTCCAATGCTTATTCACCGAGAAGGAAGTTGTTGTATCCAAAGTAGATGACAAACAAGTGATATTCAATGGATTTAGATACAACAATTTATATCTAGTTGACTTCACCTCCGAAGATGCAAACTTAAAGACTTGCCTATTCACCAAAACAACACTTGGGTGGCTATGGCATAGAAGACTTGCTCATGTTGGGATGAGCTCACTCAAGAAGCTTATGAAGAATGATTTGGTGAGAGGGTTGAAGGATGTGAAGTTTGAGAAGGACAAGCTTTGTAGTGCATGTCAAGCCCGGCAAGCAAGTTGCAAACACTCATCCAACCAAAGCTTTCATGTCAACCACAAGAGTGCTAGAACTCCTACACATGGATTTATTTGGACCAACAACATACAAGAGTTTGGGAGGAAATCTCTATTGTCTTGTGATTGTGGATGACTACTCAAGGTATACATGGGTGTTCTTCCTTCATGACAAATCCGAAGTTGCATCTTGTTTCAAGAAGTTTGCCAAGAGAGCTCAAAATGAATTTGAAGTGAAGCTCAAGAAGATAAGAAGTGACAATGGCAAAGAATTTGACAACACAAACATAGAAGCTTATTGTGATGAAGTTGGAATCAAACATGAAGTCTCCGCAACCTATACTCCTCAACAAAATGGTGTAGTTGAGAGGAAGAACCGGACTTTGATCACTCTTGCAAGGACAATGCTAGATGAGTACAACACCCCCGAAGCTTTATGGGCGGAAGCAATCAACACCGCATGTTATGCATCCAACCGCCTATTTCTTCAAAAGTTCCTTATCAAGACACCGTATGAGTTGCTCAATGGGAAGAAGCCGGACGTCTCCTTCTTTAGGGTGTTTGGTTGCAAGTGCTACATCTACAAAAAGCGGCAACACCTAGGGAAGTTTCAAAGACGTTGTGATATAGGTTTTCTTGTTGGTTACTCATTGAAGTCCAAAGCATATAGAGTATTTAATCATGCCACCGGCTTGGTTGAAGAAACATATGATGTGGAATTTGATGAATCTAATGGCTCCCAAGGAGCACATGAGAATCTTGATGATGTAGGTGATGAACCATTGAGGGAGGCTATGAAGAACATACCGGTGGGAGACATCAAGCCAAAAGATGATGAAGATGATGTACAAGTCATTAACCAACCTTCTTCATCAAATGTACCACAAGATGGCGAAAAAGATGGGAGAGTAGAAAATGAAGATACTCATATCTCTCATGAGCAAATGGTGGTACAAGCACAAGATGTTGATGCTCCACAACCTCCTCCTCAAGTGGTCAATAGAAGAAACACACCTCTCCTACAAGATCATCCACAAGATCTCATCATAGGGAGTCCATCAAAGGGTGTAATGACTCGATCTCAAAAACTTACTTCATTTATTGCTCATCACTCTTTTGTCTCTTGCTATGAGCCTACCAAGGTAGAAGAAGCTCTTAAAGATCCAGATTGAATCAATGCCATGCATGAAGAGTTGAACAACTTCACTCGCAATGAAGTTTGGAATCTTGAAGAGCGACCAAAAGGTGCAAGAGTCATTGGAACGAAGTGGGTGTTCCGCAACAAGCAAGATGATCAAGGTGTTGTTGTGAGGAACAAGGCAAGACTAGTTGCAAAGGGGTTCTCTCAAGTTGAAGGTTTGGATTTTGGAGAGACCTTTGCACCGGTTGCAAGATTAGAAGCCATCCGTATCCTTCTTGCATATGCATCACATCATGAAATGAAACTATATCAAATGGATGTGAAAAGTGCTTTTTTAAATGGCTTTATAAATGAACTAGTCTATGTTGATCAACCTCCCGGGTTTGAAGACCCTAGATATCCTAATCATGTTTATAGGTTGTCCAAGGCTCTATATGGGCTTAAGCAAGTCCCAAGAGCTTGGTATGAGCGCCTTCGGGACTTCCTCATTGAGAAGGGCTTCACCATTGGGAAGGTCGACACCACACTATTCACCAAGAAGCTAGATGGGCATATCTTCATTTGTCAAGTATATGTTGATGATATCATCTTTGGATCATCAAATGAAGACTCATGCAAAGAATTTGGTGAATTGATGTCGAAGGAGTTCGAGATGTCAATGATTGGTGAGCTTACATTCTTTCTTGGTTTTCAAGTCAAGCAAATGAAAGAAGGCATCTTCATCTCTCAAGAGAAATACACAAAAGATCTTCTCAAGAGATTCAAGATGGATGAATGTAAGCCAATCAAGACACCAATGCCTACAAATGGACATCTCGACCTAGATGATGGAGGTAACCCGGTTGATCAAACTCTCTACCGTTCTATGATTGGTAGCTTGTTATATTTAACCGCATCTAGGCCCGACATCATGTTTAGTGTGTGTATGTGTGCTAGATTTCAAGCTAGTCCTAAGGAAACACATTTAATTGCCGTAAAAAGAATCCTTAGGTATCTTAAGCACACACCAAGCATTGGTCTTTGGTATCCCAAAGGAGCTTTATTTGAATTAATTGGCTATTCCGATTCGGATTACGCCGGATGCAAAGTTGATAGAAAAAGCACATCCGGAGGGTGCCATTTGTTTGGTAGATCACTTGTGTCTTGGTCCTCCAAGAAACAAAATAGTGTGGCTTTGTCCACGCATTCAAGCGGAATACATTGCAGGGTGGTGCTGTTGCATAAATATTATACATGAAACAAACTTTGCTAGACTATGGAGTAGTTCGGAGAAAGTACCTCTTTTGTGCGACAATGAAAGTGCGGTAAAACTTGCAAATAATCCGGTTCAACACTCTCGTACCAAGCATATAGATATTCGCCATCACTTTCTAAGAGATCATGTGGCTAAAATGATATATCACTAGAAGGTGTAAGATCCGAAGAAGATCAATTAGCGGATATCTTCACAAAACCGCTAGATGAGGCTACATTTTGTAGATTGCGGAATGAGCTAAATGTACTTGATTTTAGTAACTTCACTAAAAATTGAGCTTGTGTTGTCCCTTGCATTCATTGTAATATACAACATGTTTAATTTGTGGCAATGCACATAGGGCTTGTCTAACATGGTTAAGATAACCGCCGAAAAGCGTGTGAAGAAGCTTAACCTTGGATCAAACTTGACAAGCAATTAGATTTACTTACAAGTATTGCATATGCATGAATGTTGTTTTGTCGTTTTGTTCCATTTGCCCTCTTGTTGCCTATTTTCTTAAAAAGAATTATAGCCTAAGGCAAAATATTTTGAAAAATATGAGGGTTTGAGAGAGGTCACTCACATCAGTCCCAATTGGTGTTTATTTGGATCTTTTTCAAGTTGGGACCTGATTGGGAACAGGCAGCGCGAAGGAAGGTTGGAGGTTTGCTGGAAAAGGTGCACCGGACGCTGCACCGGACGCTGCTGTCCAGCGTTCGGTCAGTTCACAGGAGGTGAACTGCTGCCGAAGGAGTGACCGGACGCTACGTCTGTGCGTCCGGTCAGGAAGGATTCTGCGTCCGGTCGATCGAAGTGTGCTCAAGTTGTTCTGACCGGACCCTGCCTGCGTCCGGTCATGGACCACTGGACGCGTCCGGTCCCGATTCCAGAGGATTTGGACCTCTCTGGAATCGACCGGACGCTGGGTGGTAGCGTCCGGTCGCTACCACCGGAGCGTCCGGTCAGTGGATCTCGCACGTCTTCAGGACTCTTTTTGATTTCCTTTTCTATCGCGTTTGGGGGACTACTTAACCGTACCACCGAAAATTTTTTTATCCCGTCGCAACCTTGTCGTCTGCCCTAGCCCGAGCTGCCGCCTCCTCTGCTCGCCGCCGCAGCCAAGCGCGCCGCCGTGCTCCTGCCTCACCGCGCCGCCCCACTGCGCCCGAGCCTCCCCGCGCGCTCCCACGCCAGCTCGGCCCGCACCTCCTTGCCCTTCGCCGCCTGCCTCCTTGCTAACCCGCGCACCACTGAGGGCTCATTGCATCGCTGTGTCTCCCCGAGCGCCCGTGCCTCCGGTCTTCCAGGGTCATCAAGTTTCTTCGTGCCCTAGTCCTACCTCATTCATCGTTGGTAAGACCAAATTTTTTCAATCTCGATCTGTTGTGACCTAGATCAAGTTGCAGTTTTTGATTCCCCATTGCTTTCAGGCTGTTTGACCTAACCCTAGCCGGCTCCGAGTTCCCCGCGCGAAATCTTATCTTTTCTCGGTTCGCTGATCGTCAGGTAGAAAGCCATTCGATTCAATTTCGCATCTACATTGCTTTCTCTATTAGGGTTTCGCATCTATTAGCAATATGGTATTTATTTGTATATCCATCTACTCTATCGTGCAGCGAGTCGGTTCCGTTGTGGTTCTTGTGGCAGTTGGCAGTCATCTCGGAGCCAAGCTCGCGAGTAAGGATCGAGGCCAAGCCTTGAGAGGTTCAGTTTGTCTATTGATCCTCATCAGCGTCAGTTCACCATCTTGTCAGTTCAGATGGCCCGCACCAAGAATGTTGGTGGTGGCCCAGGTGATGATGATCGGAGGCCCCCGCCTCGCCAGCCAGCCGGATCGAAGGGCAAGTCAACCAAGCAGGTGACATCCAAGAAGCGGAAGTACCCCGACGCAGAGACAGCGAGAGCAGCAGCTGTTGCAGAGGCCGCAGAGCGTGCCGAGAGAGGTGGTGCCCGCAGCGGAGTTGTCATTGCAGATCAGCCAGTTTCACCAGCATTCAGAGCTGCGCTTGAGGAGGTTGAGCGTCGTCACGGTAGTCCAGCTGGGACTATCACATTTGTAGGATGACGGGTTACCATTGAGGAGGGTCCGTTAGCACAGCAGCAGCCCCCACAAGCAGAGCCTCAGCAGACCCAGGAGGCCGACGAGACAGAGCCGGCACCCCAGCTTCGCTGCTCTGGACGGACCCGTGTACCAGTCTCACCGAGGCTGCCGACACAGCGGAGGGGATCACGTCCTCCACCTAGACCACAGGGTCCACCTCCAGTGGTTCACCTCGACTTGAGGGCCGCTACCGCCAGGCAGGTTCAGCAGCTGCGTTTTGTTGAGTTTGAGGTTTGGTTTCCCCCAAGGAGGGATGAGAGAGCAGCTGAGGGTTTCTACACGCCACTGCAGGAGGATTTCTACAATGCTTATCTCAACAGTGGGGCAGTGTTCAGATCTCAGAGAGTCTGTCAGATAGAGTCTATTGTGGCAGCAGCCGGAGAGAGCATTCGGCCATACTTGTCATATTTACCAGGACTGACAGATTTGATTGGACGGACGGGAATATATGTACCATCTTGGGTTCGTCAGTTCTATGCTTCACTCTTCATCGATCCACATCACAGGTTTATTCACTTTGCTTTCAGAGGCAAAGACTACAGAGTGACGAGTGACAGGGTCAGAGAGATACTGAGGCTACAGGAGTAGCCTGTCAAGATACATGAGGTCTGTTATGGACAGTAGGAGCCTCCCAGGCGTCCTCACGGAGGTTTGGTGCCTCCTACAGATTTAGTACGACATTGCTTCAAGGAGCCTTTTGGAGAGGGGTCGAGGAGGAACCCTAGTGACTTGACTCCCACAGCGAGAGTGCTAGAGGCTATTATTAGGAGGACACTGCTTCCCAGGTTGGGATATAGAGAGGGCCTGACTCACTTATAGCTCTGGCTTCTTAATGCCCTGATGCAGTAGACAGTATTTGATATCTGGGACCTCCTTCTTTCAGAGATGGAGGACACTATAGCTGAGGGATTCAAGGGTCGCAGGCAGCTTCCTTATGCGCACTGGATCACGTTTCTTATCCGCAGAGTAGTGCGTGATAAGCCCCCTGGTATGATGGATGAGTATACAGGTGCCACCACAGAGTTCCCAGCTTACAACCTGTCACAGAGGATCAGACACACCACTCCTCAGGCACCCAGACAGCCTAGCCGTTGTCCCGACGTGCTAGAGTCCGCAGCTCAGCAAGATGAGATCATCAGAGGGATTGCAGCCACTGAGGAGGAGGAGCTAGAGGCACAGCAGGAGGTGAGCGAGTACAGGGACAGCTCTGACGATGACTACCAGCCTATACCTCAGATGCCTCCACGTAGACACGATGCAGAGGCCGGTAGCTCCAGTTCTGCTCCACCTGCTCCGCAGACAGACCCCGCTCTCATTGCTATTCTTGAGCGGATGCAGCAGGATCAGACACGACAGGCACAGGAGACAGCTGCCAACTTCGCACAGTTTCAGGCTCGTCAGGACGAGTTCCAGCGGCAGCAGCAGCTCCTTCAGCACCAGCAGTTACTTATGCAGCAGCAGCTCATGGGATTCATGCAGCATGTAGTGACAGCCATTGGGGTTCCACTGCCATAGCCTCCTACCACTTTGACGACTCCAGCAGTACAGCCCAGTGGGCTCTAGAGTCAGGGACAGCCTCCAGCTCAGTTTGCTTCACCGCCTATACAGGTGTCCCAGTGGTTAGCCTCACCCGTGGTAGCCCCGCAGTTCACTCCACTTCAGACGGGCTTCACTCCAGAGCAGTCTTCCTCGCTATTCGTGCCTGACACGTCAGTCTCCAGGAGTCTTGGAGCATCTTTCAGCGAGTTGACCGGCATGCCTACTCCGCCTCATATGCATTCTGCCGGTCCGTCTACAGTAGACCCAGTCGCTGTGACTACTCAGAGGCTCCCCTCGTCTGTCGCCTCGTCAGATCCTACGACAGACATACTAGCAGCTTCACAGGCAGCACCAGCTCCAGCTCAGACCCAGACCGCTTCAGCGACACTTCCTACCACAGAGGGTCAGTCAGTTCAGAGCTCAGGGTCAGATGATGATGGTGCCCGGTTCCAGCTTGCCCCTCGTTCTTCAGCGCCCGGCTCATCCGCTGTAGCCTCGCCGTTCGATCCCTAGGTTTTGGTGTTTGACGCCAAAGGGGGAGAGGGTGTTCGAGTATGTAGTCTCAGGGGGAGCTACATTTAGGGGGAGCTAGTTATCTAGTATTAGCCTATTATATACATTTGGAGTTCTATTTGTGTGATACACTATTACTTGTGCATTCGTGTGTTTACTTTCATGATACTATTATATATATGTGATAGTGCTATCTACGTGCTTGTGATATTTGACATGTGTGATTTCTACTTTGCATTATCTATATGTCATATCACTTGTGTTATGCTTATTTGCTTTTGCTTCCGCGTTTATACTTCGAAGCAAATGAGCTTTGTTACTTGTACTCATGCTTAATTCATATCCTTTGAGTACATTGTGTTGGCTTGGGTCATATAAGCTTGCCTAACTCTTTTGTTCTTAACGACAAAAGCTTATATGAACCAAGCCCTTCAAAAACCTCACTCTTTAACATACTCGAGGTGGTATTGTCATCAATCACCAAAAAGGGGGAGATTGAAAGCATCTAGGCCCCTAAGTGGATTTCGGTGATTAATGTCAATACAAGATTACTATGACTAACGTGTGTTTTGCAGAGGCAATTAAGTTAGGTCATGGTAATGGAGATCGATTGGGCATTTGAGGTTGTCATGCCCCTACGATGGAAATCATTTCGGTTTTCAAAGGATGGATGACAAGGTTAAGGATAACTAGTTCTAAGTGTCAATTAAAGTTGGAGAGACACTTAGAGTAGTTTAGGACTTTGTTTTTCCTTTGGCCGTACTATGAAGGGGGGTATGAACGGGTAGCTTGACCTAGTTGAGTCTAGTGAGTTAGGTGTGGTGCACACTTGTTAAAACTAGCCCTAGGTAGCTCCTATGAATGCCTAAGATCCTTTGGAGCTAACTTCATTCACATATGATCGAAAGTTGGAAGTGAATGGAGGGTCAAATACTGACCGGACGCTGGCTCCGGTGCGACCGGACGTTGGCCGTAGGGTCCAGTCAGTTCATTTGACTGTGGAGAACAAGTTTGGAGTGACCGGACGCTAGAAGGTCGTGTGACCGGACGCTGAAGGCCAGCGTCCGGTCGACTCCAGTAAGGGTCTAGACTTGAGAAAGTGTGACCGGACGCGTCCGGTCAGTGGTGACCGGACCCTGTGTATCTAGCGTCCGGTCGTTTACAGTAAGCATCCAAGATCGACCGGACACGTCCGGTCAGTGCTGACCGGACCCTGTCAGCGTCCGGTCATCACTTGGAAACTGTTGCGCGGGTTGAACTGACCGGAGCGTCCGGTCAATATGATCGGAGCGTCCGGTCATCCCGCAGAAGCTCATAACGGTTCGTTTTTCAGGCTGCCTTATAAATAGAAGCTCCACTCGTGTGTGGAGTCACTTTTGCTCATTCCAACAGCTGAGAAACACGTTTGTGAGTGCCAAAAAGAGCAAGGTCCTAGTGAGGTGTTTGTGATTTGAGAATCCAAGAGTGAAACCTCATTAGTTAATCAAGAGTAGACAAGTGTGCATCCATCTTCTCATTAGGCTTCGCGTGGTCAAGTGAGAGTTCGTGCTTGTTACTCTTGGTGATCGCCATCACCTAGACGGCTTGGTGGTGATTGGGAGCTTGGTGATCACCCGGCGGAGCTTGTGGGTGACCCAACTCAAGTTGTGAGCGGTTTTGGGTGATTCGCCGCAACGGAGTGTCGAAGAATCAACCCGTAGAGAGCACTTGATCCTTGCGCGGATCAAGGGGGAGCTACACCCTTGCGCGGGTGCTCCAACGAGGACTAGTGGGGAGTGGCGACTCTCCGATACCTCGGCAAAACATCGCCGCGTTCCTTTCTCTCTCTATTTACTTTGAGCACTTACTTTGAGTATTTACTTTGAGCAATTCAATACTTGTTTCACATCATAGAATTGCTTGCTAGAGTAAGTTTGGAACATAGATTGCGAGGTTGTTGTGCATTAGTTTGCCATAAACACTTTTCTAGGCACAAGGGGTTAATTGGGCTATCCATAGGATTTGATTATTGCAAGAAAATTTAGAATTAGCCCAATTCACCCCCCCCTCTTGGGCATCTTGATCCTTTCACACCTCACATCCTTGAACGCACTCCCCTCGTTCCCTCCCACCCATCCACTCTACCCCTCCTCGCAGGTAGGTGGTCTCAGTGGTGGGGCAGTAGCTCCTCCCATCTACTCTTCTTCTCCTCTATGTTCTCCTCCATGTGGCACAGTAGTAGTCGGCGGCCCAATGGGGCTCTGGAGTGATGGTGGCGGCGAGCAGGCTAGATTCGGGTTGTTTTCTTATTGTTTTTGCTTTTTAAAGGCCCATCACTGTAAGTTCTAGCACCGATAATGATAACACGTCAACTACCAACTATGCACTAGTAGTTCCAAAGTAAAACAATGATACGCTTTTAAAACCGATAATGATTGTCTTTCTGTGCTAGTGTATCATGGCAGCTTTGTACTCTGCATGCCCACTCATCATCTACACATGAGGTTGTTACCTTAAGCTTTCCAATGGCACATGTCAAAATTGATTACGAGTCATTGGGAATCGTCAAAACAAGTGGACATACAGAATCTGTAAAGCAACCGTGTTATTGCCCTTTTAAGCCGTTGGGCCATGTATTATGTCAAAGTCCATTAGGAACGTGTTCATGGGTCCATGGTTGCCTCTAATACTTTGTATGCAGTAGTCGATCATCTCATAAGTTAGGGCTTGAATAGTTTTGTCATTCATGGCTCCATGAGACCCCAAACTTTAGTGATAGGGTAGAATCATTCTGTCGTGCATTTCATATAACAAAATAGGAAACACATTTGTTAGCCGATCGGATCTGTTGTAACCCTACCCAAAAACTATATAAGGAGGGGTAGGGACCCCCCATCGGGATCCAATCCATAGCATTCTAGAACCCCTGTAACCGAGCACATGAATATAGAGAGAGCTCCGTGCTTGAACCAATATAATCCATGTGTTTTGTGTGCTACCCATTTGATCCATCTTACGTGAATACACTAATAGATATTGCCGGAGTAGAATCTTCCGACAGAAGCCATCCAACATTTGTTCTTTGACTTCATGTTGCAAGATTTGTCTGGAGATTAGTTCAAGTTGCAGTTGGTTTACAACCACCAACGAACATGACACTTTCTCAAACTATGGCTACAACAAATGAACCCTAAATTGCAATCTCAAGCTCATGTGGTAGGAAATGCAATCTTTTGGTCCACATGGCTATCTAGAAATGATGCAATTTTTTAATAAAGTGCTATACTCTTATTTATAGATTATTTTTAGGGTTACTCACTAGACGTGCTAATGGTCTATCTTACAGAAAGAGGAAAACAGACCTTCGCTGAAATGAGCATGTCGAATGCTAGAGATTACAACAATGGAGATTTTCACGAAACATAGTGAGTCTTCTAATAGGCTTATTGCTTTTGTTTGTTGGTCTCCTTTTCTTTGTTTTGCTATTTGTGAGCTCTTTAAATCTAGCAGAAGGCTGAACTACAGTGGCAGAGGATAGAAAAAAAAGTTAAGTTATGGCAAATTCGGTAGCACAACAACGTCTAAAACTCAAAATCACAGCTATTAAAGTAGGACTTATTGCTGAAAGACATATGTGATTACGATTAATAATCCTATAACGAGTCATGGCAATACATTCCAAATCTGATGAAAATCATACACTACATCTAGATACAGAGGAAAAGAGTTATGTATCTACATATAAGTACTAATTAATTAACGATGAACTAGTGCCGCTTTTACCTTTATTATCCCACCCCCACCCCACCCCACCCCTTTTCCTCTCGGGAAGTATTACATCTCCCATCCGGGTAACTACAGATACTGCATTTTTTTAGCAATTGTCTTATTCTTGGATTAGAAGTAGTCCACCTCATATGTGCCACATATACTCTTTTCTTCTCTTACCGATTCGGTCGAGGTACTGGCCGGCATGTGCACCTCCTTTATGTATATGTTCATTCGATCATTTGTTGCCTTTGTATATACAAATCAACTGCAAGGCATCTATGCTTTGTTTTACATAATTTTGAGCTAATGTGCTTTTATATATCAATAATGATACGGTGAGGGCGTCTGTCCGTCCAGACGTGCTCACCTAGGCCCGTGGGACCAGCCCGGGCTGCTCCTCCTCACGACCCATCTAAAAATAAATTACGAATGCATTTCTC
This sequence comes from Miscanthus lutarioriparius, assembly GCA_904845875.1. Lineage (NCBI taxonomy): Eukaryota > Viridiplantae > Streptophyta > Magnoliopsida > Poales > Poaceae > Miscanthus > Miscanthus lutarioriparius. Next base: position 61,675,770 of record CAJGYO010000014.1, on the reverse strand, counting down.
TTACTCCTTGCCTCGCAGTTTCTTCTCGTCGCCGCAGCTGCTCTTATATTCGTATACTCAATTAAAGGGGTTGTTGCTCCTAACTACGTAGTAGATGGAATATGTGGGAGATGGATCCCAAGCCCAAGGTTCCTACCCTCCTTTACATAGGCAGGAGGGGTAGGGTTACAGAGAGGGTCATCGAGCTAATAGATTGTGTTCCTAGTTTGTTACACGATATGCGCAACAGATTGATCCTAGCTATAGTCCAGATATGTCCGCCTTGATTTGCCTTGACCTCCACGTTGGTTGATCACGTCAGTCCTCAGGGGCCTCCTCTTTGACGGCTGCTGGGCCGATAGCTGGGCGATGGTCATATATATAGGCGGTGCAGGTGCCCCTGACCCATATCTCTGACAGTAGCCCCTGTAGGACTTAATGATAAGCTAGCACAGAGCCTTTAGTCCTCGGGACGTCGCAGTCTCCCCTATATGTTTTGTGTACTGTAAGTACCAGTGAGCATCTTTGGGTGCCAAAGTTTTGAGCAGTGCAACTTGATATTCCCAAGTATTGGGGAGCCACCATGTTGCCATTTGAGTACCAAGAACATTTCTCGAGTAGCGAGAATCTTCTTCAAGTATCGAGTGGGGTGGTGGTACACCGTACATCAAGGAACATAGTCCCTCGGCAGCTGTAAGCGCCTGGCTCAGGTGGTACTCCCCAAATCAGGAAACGTGGTTTCCTGGGCATAGCCCTCGGGACGTTGTTAGCGTCACGTTTGGGTGGTGATGCCCAATAACCGGAAGCGTAGCTCCTAGGACGCCGTAGGCGCCAAGTTAGGGTGAAAACACCATTGTACTCTAGAAGTTGGTTCCCAATGTATTCCAGTGTATAACTAGTGGTTGTGCATCATTAAGTCCTAGTCATAAAACAATAATGAGAATTTGGTAAGTGCACCTCCATTACCCGCGCGTCACTAAGCCAGTTGGTTTTTTAGGGTGACCTAATACAGGTCATTTATTAACAAACACTAAGGGCGTCACGTTTTTAATTTCTTCGAGACCCGTTAAGTAACGTGATCCGAATTTTTGTGAGCCTCATTAGTGGGAAGAGTGAGGACATTATCTTGGAGCCCTAAGACCAATATAACAGTGCCCTAGTATGGGAACCACTATGGGTGAGTAACAAATGCGTGAGTAGCTATGGGTAGTTGCACATATTACTCTTCAAGCTTGTAACATGAAGAACGAGTGAGCGTCCGCTATCACTGAAAGGAAGCGGCAGGACAAAGCCTGACCAGCGAGGGCATGTCATGAAACTCATTTTTCTAGATTCTAGGAGCTCATATTTTGGTTATAGCCATGGGCCAACCAGTTTTCTGGTTTCCCACAAAGGAGCACACATCCGCTGAAATAAGGTACTTCGAGCTCGGCTAGGTATTGGGAGATTTACGTGATACCGAGTGTCAGAGGTATTAGGATCGTACTAGCGACCCTCCCGAATACCCCCGACTCTAGAAGGGATAGGGTCGATAGTGAACAAGTCACTACCGCTTACACCTACTGTGAGGGTGAGCCGGGCCGAGTACTTGATCTGAGTGTCAAATCACTCTCCTGCACTAGCTTAGGTGATGGTGCATCAGGTTTCAGACCATTGGGCCCCATGGCCTCCATGGTTACACGGATGGGTTCCTTCTTAACGAAGCTGAGGCATCAGTTTTGGTGGCTCGTCTCCCCACACGTCTATCTCGGAAGCTGTGCTTCTCTGATATCGTGAGGGCATCACCAGGCCTTAACTCCCGCTTTCGCCCATGGAGACTATTGGGGTTCCATCGACCGTGCGCATCCCCTACCTATAAAATAGAGGAGTAGAGAAGGGGAGTTAGTACATCTGCATAGTAGCCTCCACACGCTCACCTTCCTTTGCTCATCGCATCTCCTGCCGTCTTCAGGTCTCGCCTTCCATCCATGGCCAAAGAGAAGCGTCCATGGGAGGAACTAGAGGAGGGATCTACCGCATAGGGTGTTCCTCCCTCTGCTCGGGCCTTTCGCTTGGGCTAGATGGGGTTCAGGTGAGGATAGATCTGTTGTTGACTTTATTGGGAGGAATCTGATGTGTTTCTTGATGCAGCGGTTTCTCATCGGCGCGCTCGATGCCATGGCCGGCCGCCGTCCAGGAGGCCCTATCACCATCGCGTCCTCCGATGACGCAAAGCTCCTTTGACGATGAAGAGCCTGAGGAAGGCGAGCACGACATCCACACCTTGAGGGGAGAGTTGGTCGTGGCCAGACAAGCCCAAGCCCTCCGAGATGAATGTCGAGAGGTGGAATGGCTGAAGGAGTTCCTCACGGTTGACGAGATCACGCTCAGTGCCATAGATGGGGAGGCGGCCAATGCCAGGGCCGTCGACACAGCGACCCGTGCTAAGCTCGCTGGTGAGTTGAACTTCTTTGTTTTGTGGAGTTATTTTTCGCTTTGGAGTTGTTGTAGGTTTTGACTCTCTGCATTCTTTAGCGATGCAGGGGCAGTTGAGCACCACCCGGGCTGAAGTGGTGGATCTTCACCGGGCCATTGAAGAGTTGGCCATCAAGCTGGCGGAGGCACACAAGTGAAGAGGATGAGAAGGTTAAAACCATTGCTATTCACAAGTCATCCCCTACACCAAGGCTCTTCAACAACATGTCCGATGATGACTACTACTCCCCTCACATTTGTCTCATGGCAAAGCGTGAGAAGGTAAAATCCAAATCAGAGACCAAATCTCCTCCACCTCCTAGTGATATCTCTAGTAGTGATATTAGTGATAGCTCTAGTGATGATGAATCTAGTGATGAAGAAATAAATATGATAACTAAAAATTTGGATGGAAAGACCAAATTATTCATCACTAAGCTAATGGAGGATTTAGAGAGTGTCCAAGCCGAGTTAGAATCTAGAGAAGAGACTCTTATTCAACAAGAGGATCTCTACATTGCTAGCAAAGAAGCTCTTGCATTAGAGAGAAGTGAGGTGGAATCCTTGCGCGAGGCCTTGTCCAAAGAGCAAGAGGACCATGCTATCACAAAGAAAGCAAATAAAGCTCTCAAGAAAAAGTATTGTGACTTAGATGAAAAGCACAAAGAACTTGAGATGCAATATAGCATTGTTTGGGATTGTAACTCACAGCTCACTAAGGCAAAGGAAACCTCTACTCCCTCTACTAGTCAAGGTTGTGGAAAATGTTTTAATCTTGACTTGAATGCTTATTCCACTAACCTTGCAAACATGGAAGCTATGAGAAAGGAGATTGCTAGGCTCAATGAAGTCATTGGAAAAGGGTGGATAAGTGTGACCCAATATAATGACAAGAAGGTTGATCAATCAAAAGGGCCACAATTCAAGCAAGAAAGGCATCCCTCAATCAAGCATGGGCTCGGTCACACAAAAGGAGCCAAGACAAATGGAAGAAGGACAGTGAATGGCTATGAGTGTGTGCAGTTTGAGAGGAAGGGCAAAATTGGTATAGATCAGCCGGCATAGACCATGGCAGTGCAGCGTCCTAGAGCGGTAGTGCCGCACAGCGGCAGTACTGAAGTGAAAGGCGGTAATGCCATGCCCCGCAAAAATGGGAAGGCTACCAATTCTGCTCCTGATCAAACTAAGCCCAAGAAGAAGGTGTACCAGGAGAAATAGGTTTTCTAGAAGCCTAAGGAATCAGTGTGGGCCACCAAGAATAAGTATGCCTATCAACCAAAGACTTATGCACCTCGACAAAGCTTGACATCATGCTTTGTTTTGAGGAACAACATAAGTGGGAAAATGGTTGCAAAATATGTTGGAAAGGAAACCAACATATATAGGAATACTTCTATTTGGGTTCCTAAGATTCTTGTGACTAACATGCAAGGCCCCAAGTCAAATTAGGGACCTAAATCTAGCAACTAAACTTATTTTGTAGGCATACTCCTCCGGTGGATCAAGTTGGGTGCTTGATAGTGGATGTACAAATCATATGGCCAGAGAAAGAAGTATGTTCTCATCATATTCCCTGATGACGCACTCAAATGAAATTATTGTCTTTGGAGACAATTCAAAGGGGGATGTGATTGGTCTTGGTAAAGTTGCTATAACCCTTGAGCATTCAATTACAAATGTATTACATGTTGATTCATTGAGTTACAATTTGTTGTCCGTTTCTCAATTATGTGAGATGGGCTATAATTGACTCTTTTCGGATAAGGGTGTGGAAGTCTTTAGAAGGGAGAATTCCTCTATTGTCTTTACGGCTCAATTAAAGAACAAGCTTTACTTAGTTGATTTCAACAAAAGTATAGCTAAGCTTGAGACTTGTTTAGTGGCAAAATCTAGCATGGGTTGGCTTTGGCATCGCCGACTAGCCTATGTAGGGATGAGGAACTTGGCCAAACTTCTAAAAGATGAACACATCCTTGGACTAACAAATGTTCACTTTGAGAAACATAGGATTTGTAGCGCTTGTCAAGACGGAAAGCAAGTTGGCGTACCTCACCCACCAAAGAGCATCATGACCACCAAGCAACCATTGGAGCTAATACATATGGATCTCTTTGGACCAATCGCCTACCTAAGTATCAAGGGTAACAAATATGGTCTTGTTATTGTTGATGACTATTCCTGTTTCACTTGGGTATTTTTCATGCATGACAAGTGCCAAGTTCAAGAGAAGGTGAAGATATTTGTTAGAAGAGCTCAAAAGGAGTTCGGTCTTCCCATCAAGAAAGTGAGAAGTGACAATGGGACCAAATTCAAGAATACTCTCGTTAAGGAGTTTCTTGATGAAGAGGGCATCAAGCGTGAGTTTTCAACTCCATACACCCCTCAACAAAATGGTGTAGTAGAGAGGAAGAACCGTACACTCATTGACATGGCAAGGACAATGCTAGATGAGTAAAATACGCCGGACATCTTTTGGTGTGACGCCATCAACACCGCTTGCCATGCCATCAACCGCCTCTACCTACACAATAAGTTGAAGAAAACTTCATATGCGCTTCTAACCAGTAACAAGCCTAAGGTGTCTTACTTTAGAGTATTTGGGTGCAAGTGTTTCATACTTAACAAGAAACCCAAAACCTCTAAGTTTGCACCTAAAGTTGATGAAGGTTTTCTTCTTGGTTATGGATCAAATGAACATGCCTACCGTGTCTTCAACAAAACCTCCGGGAGAGTTGAGATTGCGGTAAACATGACATTTAATGAATCTAATGGCTCTCAAGTGGAGCAAGTTGATTCAAGTGTTGTAGGAAAGGAGGATCCACCATGTGAAGCAATCAAGCAATTGGCTATTGGTGATATTAGACCACAAGAAGATGAAGTCACTGAAGTGGTGGTTACTCAAGTTGCTGCTGCATCTATTTCCACTGACGTATCTGATGCTACATTGTAGCAAACACTTGCTACAACTCCTGCATGCGGCAGTGCCACACTTGAGGGCGGCAGTATCGCACCTACACAGTCAGCAGCAGCTGATTCGACTACAGCTCGTGGACAAAACCTACAACCCATATTTGAGGAAGATGATGATGAAGATCCAGAAGATGAACAAGAGGCTATTGAGCATCCAAGGCTAAGGCAAACAATACAACGGGATCATCCTGTTGATAACATCCTTGGGAGTCTTTGAAAGGGGGTAACAACTCGTTCACATTTAGCAAACTTTTGTCAATATTACTCGTTTGTTTCCTCTTTGGAGCCTCTTAAGGTAGAACAAGCACTTGGAGACCCGGATTGGGTGATGGTCATGCAAGAAGAGCTCAATAACTTCAAAAGAAATCAAGTGTGGACTTTGGTGGAACGACCCAATACCAATGTCATTGGCACCAAGTGGGTCTTCTGTAACAAGCAAGATGAGAATGGAGTGGTGACAAGGAACAAGGCAATGTTGGTTGCTCAAGGTTTCACTCAAGTAGAGGGCTTGGACTTTGAAGAAACATATGCACCGGTGGCAAGACTTGAAGCAATTCAAATGCTTCTAGCCTATGCCTCTCATCACGACTTCAAGCTATATCAAATGAATGTAAAGAGTGCATTTCTCAGTGGCACTATTCAAGAACTTGTCTATGTTGAGCAACCACCAGGCTTGGAAGATGACAAGTTTCCCAACCATGTCTACAAACACCAAAAGGTGCTCTATGGGCTTAAGCAAGCACCAAGATCATGGTATGAATGCCTTAAGGAATTCTTGCTTAAACAAGGCTTTGAAATAGGCAAAGCAGATCCTACCCTTTTTACTCACAAAGTTGGCAAAGATATATTTGTGTGCCAAATATATGTCGATGACATAATATTTGGTTGTACTAATCATTCTTTTTATGAGGAATTTAGTAGGATCATGACCAAGAGATTTGAGATGTCCATGATGGGTGAATTGAAGTTCTTCCTTGGATTTCAAATCAAGCAAGTGAAGGATGGAACTTTTATTAGCCAAACGAAGTACACCCATGATATGCTCAAGAAGTTTGACATGGTGAATGCTAAGCCTATCAAAACTCCCATTCCAACCAATGGACATCTAGATATCAATGATGAAGGGAAAGTCATGGATACTAAGGTATATCGCTCCATGATCGGCTCTCTACTTTATTTATGTGCATCTAGGCCCGATATTATGCTTGCTGTGTGCATGTGTGCTAGATTTTAAGCTAACCCGAAAGAGTGTCACTTAGTGGCTGTTAAGAGAATCTTGAGATATTTAGTAGATACTCCTAACCTTGGCTTGTGGTATCCTAAGGGCTCTAAGTTTGATCTACTTGGGTATTCGGATTCCGATTACGCCGGTTGCAAAGTAGATCAGAAAAGTACTTTAGGGACATGTCAATTCCTTGGACGATCCCTAGTGTCTTGGAGTTCTAAAAAGCAAAATTGTGTAGCCCTTTCCACCACTGAAGCCGAGTATGTTGGAGTCAGTGCATGTTGTGCTCAACTACTTTGGATGAGGCAAACCCTTCAAGATTTTGGATGTCACTTCACTAAAATCCCACTCTTGTGTGACAACAAAAATGCCATAAAGTTAGACAATAATCCCGTAAGCCACTCAAGAACTAGCACATAGACATCCGACATCATTTCTTGAGAGACCACGAAGCCAAAGGAGATATCGAAATTCGCCATGTGAGCACCGAAAAGCAACTAGCCGACATCTTCACTAAGCCTGTCAAGGTTTTGTGCTTTGCGTAGTGAGCTAAATATTCTTGATTCTCATAACGTGGTTTGAACTATAGCACACCTTGATTGATAAACTAGCATGGATAGGAGAAATGAATTGCAAAAGTATAAATATTGTTCTTAAAATGTTTTATCATAAGAAACAAGTGCATTGTGATCATTGTTTGTATTGATTATTTGTTGCTGATCATAATGTGCTTGAGATATGTGTCCATATCCTATATATAGAGGTATTTAGCTAGTAGCTAAATCTGTTGTACTAGGAAGTGCGGCAATGCCACACTTTGAATTTCAACTAGAAATTTGGCCCATATCAGCTATTACCATGGGGCCCATCTTACCTCTTATTTCTACTAGCCCCTAGGGTAACTCTCCCTCATTCACCACAGCTGTCGCCACCCCCCTCTCTTCACCGCACGCACAGGCAGCCACCGACGCCACCCGTCCTGCCACGCCGCCACTTGCGGCACTACCGAGCCCGCTGCTGCTCTCCCCCCCTCACTGCCAGCAGCTGGACTAGCTCGTGGATGGAGCTGAATCATTCCTTTGCTCCTCAATCCACGTAAATCAAGGTGAAACCCTAACCTAATCCTGATCTATGCCATGGAGTTCTATATTTGTTGGAAGATGGTTTCTAGTGACTGCATGATTAGGGTAGAAACTAGTTTGATGGATGAATTGAATCAAAACAACGATTCGTTGGTTGAGCCTCATCTGTACTTGCAGTAGTGCCGCATGTTGGGTGTGGCAGTGCCGCACTCAACAGATTGAACTTGTAAATGCAGATGTTGTTCCATCGATGACTCTCTGTTTTGGTTGGATTTGTGCACCAGATTTGTTTCTATCTTAAACATGTAGCCACTTTACCTACATTGTAGACAACTCCATGTATTTGTTTAGGTCTACTCATTCTGAGATTGTCCAGTGGTTTAGGAGAATGTTTGAGAAATAGTCTGAATAGTTGAGAAGAATTGAATCATGGGAGAGGTGAAGCACTAGGTGCGGTAGTGCCGCACCCTCTGACCTGATTAGTTCAGAGTGCTTTCCTAACTCGAGATTTGAATCATCTCATCTATCCAGGGTGTTTTATAAGTGTTCTTCTATACCCCTTATGTATAGTTTCTTATTTGGACCTATATTTGTTTGCTTAGATGTCCTCTAGATGTGATGATGATCGAAGGGGGAATAGGAAGATGATCGAGCCTCGGGATAAGCAGATGCCTCATCATGGTTGTGGTAGGACCACAGGGGGTAGCAGCAGTGCAGCAGGCAGAGATGTTGCTAGAGTCAGGGGGAGGAGAGATCAGATGATCCCGGATGAGGAGAACTTGGAGAGGGCTAGCCGCACTATTCCTCTAGGTGCTTGCCCAGATACTCCACCTCATCTTGAGGAGATCGACAGGAGCTACATCAGAGAGTATTCTGAGGATGTGGTCATAAGGCATCCTGTTGACACATGTGCTCATCCCGTGCTCAACTATGCGGGAAAGCTGAAGATGGTGGAGGAAGCATGTGAGAACAATCCCTATGAGCAGCCAAAGGATTTGGGGATAGACTACAGGTTTTGGAATGAGTTTCATTCCAACTTCTATGCATATGTGAACTTCAACTCCAAGAAATCCAAAGTTGTCAAGATGTAGTATGTTGATTGAGAGGAGATAAAGGCAAAGAATGAGCCAGAATTCAATAAGGTGATCAAGGCTTGTGAGTTATTTGGCCTCACTGATATTATGAGCTTCAAATATAATTGGAATGGGGAAGTGTTGGCCTAGTTCTATGCCACTTTCTTCTATAGCATCTACACTAATGAGATTCACTGGATGACTGAGGGACGGCATTAAAGAGTTGATTTTATGACTTTCAGCTACATCCTTGGTTTTGGAGAGGAGGAGCGGGGCTTCACTTATATTCATGATGAGGCTAGAGCTGAGATCCGTGATATTGCATATATGTGGATTGACAGGAGAGGAGCAGATGGAAAGGTCAGTGGCCTGAAGATCTATTATTACATTCTGAATAATTTGATCAGGCACACTATTAATCCCAAGGATGGAGCAACCTCTAATCTTAATGGCTATGTCAGGAATGTGATTGCTAGATTTGCTCCTAGAGATGATTGGTTTAATGTCCCTCGCTTCATGTGGCATGAGCTGAGGAACGACATGGAGGATGGGAGAAAGGGGATACCCTATGCCCCCTATCTCATGTTTATGATTGAGAGGGTCACTGGCTATAGATTTGAGAAAGATGGTCATCACACCGTCTACAAGATTGAGAAGACCCAAGCCTCAGGTGCTAGCAGGGCAGTGAGACACTCTCCATTAGTTGAGGACGTGCTTGAGTCCTCTCGCTCTAGGCCCCGTAAGGAAAAGAAGATGGAGAAGTTTGGGAGATGGATTAAGGCCATTTTCACCACATGCACCTATACAGCAAGGACCGCATATGAGGACCGGTTGGAGAACCGTGAAGCCAACCAGGAGGCTAGAGAGCGTGCAGGGCTGCCACCTCTTTCTCCAGTTCAGTCACCGCCGAGGTTTGATGACCTCCCTAGCCTTTCTGAGATAGATTCAGAGGAGGAGGAGCAGGAGTAGCTAGAGCTTGATCCTCACACGAGTTTAAGGTCCACCTTGCAGTCCATGAGGAGGAGCACCAAGCGTGAGCGCCACACTTTGACCACTCATCGCCAAGGGAGGGCGGTGGTGTCTTCTTTTTCCTCCGACGATGACGATGATGATGATGGTGGAGAGGAGGATGTTGCAGGTGCTAGTGGAGCTGCTGGTGGGGATGATGTTGATTGGGACACGATCCAAGAGGATGAGGAGTGAGTGTTGGTCTTTCTTCTTTTCTTCTCTTTTTGGTGCTTTATGCCAAAGGGGGAGAAAATTAGAGGGGTCAACAACTTTTTCGACTCCATAGAGGTTGCTGCAGCTAGAGTTATGTTCGTATCTGTTTAGAGTAGTCTTCGTTAAGTGAGAGTTTGAGAGTCCATTATAAACTCTATTTATGTAATAATGCTACTTAAGTACTTTATATATGTGTGGGATATGGACATATATTAATCTATGTTGTCGATTGTGATACAATTGTGCTAGAATGTATATCTTTATATTATTACATGTTGTGTGGTGTATGTTCTAATCTATGCTGTTACAACAAATGCGGCAGTGCTACACTCTGGTGTGGCAGTACCGCACCTAGCTACAATAGCAAACCATGTTGTGCATAAACTGTCATTTGCATCACATTTTACATACCTGACACAGTATGCTGCACCCCATAGGAGCATGGATGTAAGGGGAGCCCCATCACTTTCACTAAAATATGAATCTTGGCTTCTTATGCCAATTTGATAATTCAATTCTCTATTCACATACTTAGGGGAAGGCTCTACACCCATGGCTCGAAAATCTCAGTATTTATTTCATATCTTTTATAAGCTCTAATTGGGTTGTCATCAATCACCAAAAAGGGGGAGATTGAAAGTGCAATCAAGCCCTAATTGTGGGTTTTGGTGATAATGACCACGCAATTAGAGAACTAATGAGATTTATTGAGATGACAAGCAGGGAATTCATGTTCGAGGATGCTACATGAAACGGAGGAGCCCCCAATTATAAATGTAGATAGCTTCAAACTCAAAGGAGGTTTAAATTCTTTTATATTTTAAATTTAAGTATACAAAAAGCCGTACTATAAAGGGGGACACAATGCTTAAGCTAATATGTGCTACCAAGTGCTCAAACATACACATGCATCCTCAAATTCACAGCCAAGACAGTCTACACCTCACTCTTACCCTTGCTATCTTGCGTGATGTGGCACTGCCGCACTTGAAGAGAGGCACTACCGCAGTGCGGTACTGCCGCACTTTAGTTACCATTGGGGGCTAGGGGGTATTTATACCCTTCCCCTTCCTCCCCAATGGCTCTCTACCTCTTCTTTCTCACTCCAGCTCGTCCAAAATAGAAAGGAGCCTCTTTCTCTCTCCCTCTATTGTTGACCTTGAGCCCTCAAGCAAATCCATTGATTTCCCCATCAATCCTTGAGAGAAAGGGTCCAAAACTCGATTAGAGAGTAGCTCCATTGATTCCTCAACTTAAAAGAGCACTTGGTTCACGTTTTGGCCGGCGGATGTTTTTGTTACTCTTAGAGCTTGGCTCCTAGCCGGCTAGAGCATCGCCCGTGGAACTTGCCAACTTGTGTGGCAGCCCCCGGGAGGTTTGTAACCATCTCTTGAAGCTAGTAAACTCACCCCTCATCCCAAGAGTTAGGTCTCTTGACTTGAGAATGAGGAAGGGTTGGAAAGCCCTAAGCCTTAGTGGCTAACCTCAACAACGTGGACGTAGGCAAGCCTTGGTGGCGAGCCGAACCACGGGATAAATCATTGTCTCTTGTGCTTGATTTACATTACTTGCATGTCATATTGTTGTTGAGGTGATTTCTAGGGTTTCTAGTCGATCTACTTGTGTGTGGTGTTCCTACTACTTCTAGCTCTCGATCTGTGACTATCATACCTACAGTAAGCCGAGAAATTTCTCCGATCTAAGTTTCCATTCACTGATTTTGAACTGACTCGAAGTTGTCTACAGGTGCGATAGTGCCGCAGTTCTGGTCCGGCAGTGCCGCAAGGTGAAATTGATAAAAGTTTGAGTGTTTGTTTTGACAGGCCTATTCACCCTCTCTAGGCCAACCAGAGATCCTACAATTATATATACAGAACTCATCACCAAATTGGGTTGAAATACCAAATTACACAAAGGAAACAATCCTCTTGATTTCCCATTTTTCTCCGTTCTACGAAGATAAACATATACAACCCACAAATGTAAGTATATATTTATGGCCATGACTTATTAACGGGCGTGTAGACGTTTAACGCACTGCACGCCCAGCTCACCACGCCCTCTCTCCTCTCCCTGTATCTCTCCGTGGCCCAGTAACCTTCTCCCCAACTCCGGCGAGCGGATCCGGCAGCGAGCTCCTCACCACGCCCCACCAAGCCCCTACCCACGCCGAGCTCCTCGATCCCCCCACCCGCGTTGGCCATGGTGGATCCGGCGAAGTAGGCCTCCTCCTCCTCCTGGATCTGCTCCTTAGGGTTCCAGCGAGCTCTCCCTCTCATCTTCCCAAACTCTGGCAGTCTTATAAAGAAAGGGGTTTGGGGCAGGAGTGTTGGCCAGACGGTGGGGTGGCCGGGGGCGGTTTAGGGGACCTGGCGACGGTGGAGGCTGCCGAACCAGTTCGGTGCGAGGGAGCTCCGGCGAGGGGGAGCTCCGGCACGGGAGCTGGGGAAGGCGACCGCCATGGACGCGCTAGGGCTTGGCTCGAGCACAGCTGCCGATGAGGAGGAAGAAGGGGAAGAGGGGTGGCGAGCGAGAGGTTGAAGACGGCCGTGCGTGCGACCTAACGCATGCATGGCCGTCCTATATTTATTTATCGAAAAAAATATATGTTGTGTGCATCCACATCGCTTGTGCGCCCTACCGCATGCATGGCCATCCTATATTTATTTATGGAAAGAAATATATGTTGTGTGCAACCACGTCACTTTTCGTTGATGTTTGGTTTTGTGAAGAAGTATATGCTACTGTGGCTTGGAAGGACAATAATTCACCAACCAGTTGCATGTTCTAGAGCATTTCTAGAATAGGTACCATTTCACCAACCATGAAAGATGACGACAATCCAACAGATGAACAAAACGTTCTCTGACAAAAAAAAAAAACCAAGACATGTATGGACAACATTTCTGTATGGACAACATTTCTGCACATTTCGCTTAGTCAGTCAAGAACTTACAGAGAATTGCCATCAAATGAATGCAGTCGATACGGTGTCGAACTTAAAATATACTGCACTTTTCAAAAAGAAAAATAGTAACCTTTAATAATCTACAAACGATCAATCAATCAAAGAATGACATGTCTCTTAATTCTCATGTTTGGCTCTTCGAAAAAAAAAATTCTCATGTTCTACGCTAGGATTGCCTCGGCAACACCAGCGACACCGGCAGCGAAGCCGACGGCGCAGCACGAAGCGCGCGGCTGATCAGGCAAGGCCTCAGGTGCCGCCCCGGCGGCATCCGCGAACCACGGGTAGTGGAGCGCGTCCGCGGCGGTGAGGCGCCTGTCCGGCCTGCACGCCAGCAGCCCGGCCAAGACGTCGAACCCGGCAGCCGACAGCGCCGGGAAGAGCTCCCGGAGCCTGCTGGGAGGCCTGCCGCGCCGGCAGAGCGGCGACCCGGCGCGCGGCAGGCGCACGAAGCCCGGCCAGGACGGCATGTCCTGCATCCCCAGCGTGTCGAACACCCTGTTGAGTTGGTCCATCTCCGACCTCCCGGGGAACAGCGGCGCGCCGCCGGCGAGGAGCTCGGCCATGATGCAGCCGAGCGCCCACGTGTCGACGCCCGCGTCGTAGTCCCCGGACCCCAGGATCAGCTCCGGCGCGCGGTACCACAGCGTCGCCACCCCCGGCGTGTACGGCGCGCCGCCGGTACCGTTGTCCGCTGCGCGCGACAGCCCGAAGTCGCAGATCTTGACGCCGCCGCGGCCGTCGAGGAGGACGTTGTCGGGCTTGAGGTCCCGGTGCAGAAGGCCGCGCGAGTGCATCGCGGATACGCCCTCCAAGAGCCGCCGCATCACGCGGCGCGCCTCGGCCTCCGGGAACGGGCGCCGCTCGGCGAGGTAGTCCTGCCGCATGACCTCTGACAGGCTCCGCCCGGCGTGCTCCATCACGAGGAACGCGCCCGTGCCGCCGCCCGCGGGGTCGCGGTGCGCGGCAAGGAGCTCGACGAGGCAGGGGTGGCCGCGGCACGCCTCGAGGCAGCGCACCTCGCGGCGGAACGTCTCGTCGAACGCGTCGCCGATGCCGGCGCCGGCGCGGAGGCGCTTGATGGCGACGGTCTCGCCGGTGCGGCGGTCGCGGGCCTTGTAGACGACCCCCGACGTGCCTTCTCCGATCTTGCCAAGCCGCTCGTAGTGCTCCATGGCGACCGGCAACGGCCAAGCCGGCAGATCGGGTGGGTTCTTGGCTTCTTGCGGTTTGTGTGAGGAGCGCAGAGCGGCGGCGTAGAGAGAAGCCTGGTGTTGGTCTTCTTTTTGAAGGGCTTTGTCGCAGATTGTGTGCTTCGGTTTGGCACGCGGTTAGCGCAGCAGTCGGGGTCAACAGTGAACACGTGCCAACATTCAGCAGGGTAGAGATGGGAGTTTGCCAGTTTGGTGGGCTTGCAGTTAGAATAGAACTAACAACTTTGTGGAAGTTGGGCAGATCATTATTATACGCTTGTCAAAATGTGCCAAATTTTGCCGAATCCACTGCTAAAAACTCTGGCAGACGTCGCTAGTACGCGGCGAAACAACCGTAGAGTTTCTAGCAGTAAAAAATTAAGAACACTAGCGTTCATTCTTAAAAAACCATTTTCTTTGTTATGTCTCTTTCGTCAAAATCAGCCAATGTTCCTCTTCCTACTCTACCTACCCACCCAAGCCCGTCCTAATCCTAAAAAAAAGTGTCTCTTATATTAAAAGAAATTCTAAAAAAGGTCCAGCAGCCTGAGAGATGCTACGAGCAAGATGTCTTAAATTTTTTCTTTTAATGTCTATATATAAGCTAGTGCCTTTTCTTTATCGTACGAGTAGCGCCCGGACGTCCGGAACGCGGCGTTCGTCCAGACGAAGTTGCCACACCTGTGGCCGTCACCCCAAGTCAAATCTCGCTCCACAGACAGCGTCCGCTCAGATGGAACTCCGCGCCTGCACCTGATGTCCGCCCGCGTCGCATCCCTTGCCCCGTGCCTGCCATCATCGTGTGACAGCGTCTGGAACCGCGCCCCATGTCTGCACGTGAACCACGGTGGCGCCCCAGTAGCAGTACCATGCCTGTCGTGCCCATCCCGCACCCCGCACACGAACCACGGCAGCGCCCCGGCAGCAGCTCCAGGCGGCTACGGCAAGCTGCTGTTTGCCAACCACCAGCGCGCATTGCAACATGTGAACACACGATCTACTTTTAAAACATAGAGATGAAACATTTGCAATATACAACTGAAACATGCTCTTGAAACCTATGTGTATAGCCATAGCATCATATACAACATCCATGGGTACAAGCGAATATGACGATTATCGTTTCTTTATTGCTTTTTTTTTCTTGTATCATTTTTTTTTCATAAAAGCCATGGGTACAGACAAAAGTTCTCAAGTGAAAGAAAAACATGGTTTGGTAAATAAGAGAAATACTGTTGTGCTCAAGAGCATAATATTTCGGCCGGGAAAATCGTTCCTTCAATACGTTAACAGAATTCTTTTTAAATATAACATTGAAAAAAAACAGAATCTCGTTAAATCATGTGGCAGGATCATGAAAAAGGGAAAAGGGTAGGTTCGAACAGTTCAATCACATACATACATAAACAAATGCATATTCATGGCTGAAAAATGTGACTTTGGGCATGTGCACGCATGATGACGTTAGAAACACGACAGATCACCGATTATACTAAGGCTCCTAAAATTCTTTCGCATCGAATATTTAGATACATGCATAGAGTATTAAATATAAACTAATTATAAAATTAATTACACAACTTACGACTAATTTACGAGATGAATCTTTTAAGTCTAATTAGTCTATGATTTGACAACATGGTTCTACCGTAAACATGTGCTAATGATAGATTAATTAGGCTTAAAAAATTATCTTGCAAATTAACATATATCTATGTAATTGATTTTATAATTAATCTATATTTAATGCTCTTTATTAATATCTAAACATTCAATGTGACATAAATTTTAGAAGCGACGAAAGAAGCAAACACCGCCTAATCATCATCCCAAGCTGAGGTCCTGAGGCGTCCTCGGTGAAACCGTGCCGGCGGTGTATCAAAGCGACAAATAATAATGAGGCAGATCGCGTCGCAGCGGCATGCAACGCGGTTTGGTGGCGCGGCGGCTTCAGTTCTGCTTTGCTCCCGTACGTTCTCGCGGTCCTCGTGGCCGGCCTTGCTCGTGCCAATCATTGACCTGTTCCTGCAATATTCGCCGTCGGTCATGAAGGCTGCACTGTACGTGCTTGGACCGCCGCAACGATGACCGACGGCGAGAGTACCGAACCACGTTAGGAGCGTCTCTGTTTCGTCGGCCAGGGGAGGGGAGTACTCTGCCTTGCCACCCGGATCGCAATTCTGGCCCGGAAACATTCAGCAACGGGATCTGCTGCAACGAACGGCCCGGAAACATCCGGTGCCCATCCTGAAAATTTGGAGTTATATATAGGGCTAAACTGAAAACGGGCCCTTGATTGATATATACAAATGAAAACAACGACCAATGAAAATACAAAAAATAGTGAACGTTGCATAGGTCATAGATTCATAGTCATAGCTGCGCAAGAAAATCTTACGGATGATCTTGTTTAATTTGCAGATCCAATAATATCTATATTTGACGAATATCTTCACCAATGGATTATCATAACCTTCTGCTTGTTGGATTTTAGTTAGACATGGTCTATTTTAATTCAACTAAAATTAAACAAATTCTAAGGTTCATATTAAACGTTAGGTGCACTAAACACTTTGTCATGTACAAGAATTTTACTAATAACGATTAACACTACGTAAAAAACGATTTTTAGCAACGGTTTGCTTTTTTTGTAAGGGCGGCGGGTGATAGAGCCGCCCCTACAATGACGTGCTCGGGTGTCCAGACACCAGCCGCCTCTACAAATAGAACAACAGGGGTGGCTGGTGTTTCAAACCGCCCCTACAAATAGGGTCTGATTTGTAGAGGCGGCTCAATCACCAGCCGCCCCTATAAATGCTATTTGTAGGGGCGGCTGGTGATTGAGCCGCCCCTACAAATGGCCTCGTATTTATAGCTCCGATTTGTAGGGACGACTCAATCACCTACCGCCCCTACAAATGCCCCCCATATAAAACAGATGCAGCATCTTCTTTCTCCTCGGGTCACTCACTTCAACCCGTGAAAGAAAGGTGGGGAGGCCTTGGGCACCTTCCAAAAATTACTCTACTAAGAGGAAAGTTTTGGTCTCAAATCCTTTGGTGGAGAGGTTGTAGAAGGTAAGAAAATGTTATTCCATACTTTTTTTTGAAGTTTTAATGGTTGGCTAGTGAGTAATTAGAGTTTTGTTTTTCTCTCTCTTCTATGGTGCTTGAGCTATTTATGAAGCAAATTAGACTCAACTTTTAAATGTACTAAGGTAAATTAGGGAGGGGAACAAGATTATACCCTTATTTGTCCATGTTTCTTGATTTTAGTGAACAATTAGTTAGTTTTATGGATGTTTCATGTGCATGTGGATCTAGATCTAGGGTTTGATTTTTTTATTAATTTTATTTTTGTAAATTTATGTTTGATGAAATTGGACTAGGGTTTGTATGAAAGATATTGGGTAAAGTATAATTGTTGCTAATTGTTGTCTTTGAAATTATTTATTGTAATCAATAAATATGTATTTTAATTATTTATGAATAAATGGGCCGTTAATTAATTTTCTTTTACCATGGTGTGTTTGTATGCTTCATGTAATTATATTAGATTTATATTCATATATATCTGAAGTATATACAATTATTCTCAAGTAATTATTAATTTGTTTCATTTTTATATATATCTGAATAAGTAGTCCTTTAATGTTTGTTTTGTTGTTGTTGTAAAAGATGGAGTACAGGAACTCTTGGATGTATGGTTCGTTAAGGTTCAAGGCAGGTTTCCGTGAAGAGGTGGATAAATTTATTGAAGCCGCAAAGAAGCATGTAACGACATTAAAAGAGAATAAGGATACAATTATTTGCCTATGTAAAGATTGCAAGAACCGTATGGCATGGACAGATGTGACTATCATCAGATCACATTTGATTATGCGAGGATTTGTTGAGGACTACACAGTGTGGATTCATCATGGTGAAACGATTATTATTAACGACGAGGATGAGGAGCAATACGACGACGAAACCATAGAATCCCTGTCCCAATATTCAACAGAGCTTGATGCATGAATGGATTTCGAGTTTGGCAATAAACAAGGTGGTAATGCTGGTGGTTGGGATGGTAACGATGAAGGTGGTGCCAATAATGATGGTGGAGCACGTGTCGGGGATAAAGATGATTTGGAGGATATGATTCGAGCCCTTGGACCAGAGATTTTACTAAATAGCCCGAAAGGTCTAGAAAATTTGGAAAGGGTGACAAAAGCATCGAAGGAGACTGTGCATGGTGTTGAAAAGGGTTGTCCGACACATTGGACATTGCTACGTTTTGTGCTTGAGCTGCTCATCCTGAAGGCTAAGTACGGCTGGTCAGACTGTAGTTTCAATGATCTATTGCATCTCCTATCATGGGTGCTGCCACAACCAAACTCAGTTCCCACCAACACATACCAAGCGAAGAAGGTCATAAGTCCATTAACAATGGGGGTTGAAAAAATTCATGCATGCCCCAACCACTGTATATTTTTTTGTGGTGAAACGTTCAAGTCACTAGATAAATGTCCCCGGTGTAGGGCCAGCCGATACAAGAACAATGACCTTTACGGGTGGGGACGAACCCTCCACGGAGAAAAAGAGGAATAAGAAGGGTACCAAAAAGGTGGTACAAGAATCTCAGCCCCCAGAGGACACTCCATTAGGCAACGATGCAAAGCAGAGAAGAATTCCTGCCCTGGTAATGTGGTACCTGCCAGTGACCGACCGCTTGAGACGTATCTTCCTAAACCCTAAAGAAGCCACACTCATGACATGGTGGGATGATGAGCGCAAGGTGGATGATGATAAGATTGCACACCCAGCTGATTGTAGTCAGTGGCAAAGGTTTGATGAGAAGCACAAAGAATTCAGCGATGACCCAAGGAATATACGGTTTGGCTTGAGCACCGATGGAATGAATCCCTTCAATGAGAGGATGAGCGACCACAGCACATGGCCAGTGATCTTGACCATGTACAACATCCCAACATGGCTGTGTCAAAAGAGAAAGTACTTTCTCCTCACTATTATTATTTCTGGCCCTAAACAACCAGGCATTGATATAGACGTGTTTCTCGAGCCCTTGATGCAAGAAATGGAGAGGCTATGGAGGCATGGGGAGCAGATGTACGATGCGTTTTGAAAGGAGGACTTCATATGTAGAGCAATAATATTTGTTACTACCAATGATTATCCCGCGCTATTTGCTTTGTCTGGACAGATCAAAGGGAAGACAGGATGCTTGGTTTGCTTGGATGGTACTACATGGGTGTACCTGGATGCATCCAAGAAGATAGTTTACCTAAGAAACCGACACTTCTTAAAGATAAGTCACAAGTACCGTAGCAAATTGTTCTTTAGATTTTATGATAACGCCCCAGAGATTGAACCCCCTCTGGAGAGACGTCATAACGGAGAACACGTGTACAGAATGGTGAAAAACATACGCGTCATTTATGGAAAGAAGAATCCGGATGGGACGAATAGAGATAGAAGCACACCTCCTGTCGAAGGCGTACCTTTCAAGAAACAATTGATCTTTTTTCAGTATCTGCCTTATTGGCCAGACTTGGAGGTCCCCCATGCCATTGATGCTATGCACGTGCAGAAGAATGTCTTTGAGAGTCTCATTGCTACCTTGATGGACACAGGCAAGTCAAAGGATGGTATGAAAGCACGGAAAGACATGGTGTAGCTAAACGTGATGCCACAGCTTCACCCAGTACCTGAGGCTAATGGAAAATACACTCTGTCCGCGGCGTGCTTCAACCTAACACCAGACGAGAAGAGAGCTATACGCACTTTCCTAAGAGGAATCAAAGTCCCAACTGGGTTTTTAGCAAATGTGAAGAAGCTAGTGTCGATGAAGGACTTGTCAATAACACACTACAAGGCTCACGATTGCCATGTGATGCTGACAGTATTTCTACCTATTGCAATCAGGACTATAAAGCCAGAGTTCTTGAAAATGGCCATCACCCGCATGTGCTACTTCTTTTCGAAGATCTCACAGAAGACGATTCGCAAGGAAGAGCTGAGTGACCTACATGAATTTGTGGTGGAGACACAAAACCAACTGGAGATGTGTTTACCTCCTGCTTTTTTTGATATAATGCCACATCTCATGATTCACATGGTTCATCAAATACAGGCGCTTGGCCCTTGCTACTTGCATGAAATGTGGTCCTACGAGCGGTTCATGTCGGTTCTAAGTCGATACGTGCATAATCGAGCATACCTAGAGGGCTCCATGATAGAGGGTTACAGTACTGAAGAAGTCGTCGAGTGCTGTCAAGAGTACCTAAAAGTACATAAAGGGATTGGTAAACCCAATTCTCGTCACAAGGATAGGCTGGCTGGGAAGGGCACCAGTGGTAGAAAAGTGTTCATCGACCATGATTACAAAGAGGTGAGTCGGGCGCATTACAGTGTCTTGAAGAGTACATAACTGATGCAACCGTATATTGATGAACACTTGGCTATCATTATGGCGGAGAGAAATGGCCATTCGGATGATTGGGTCATGAAACAACACAAGCAACGACTAACTACATGGTTGAAGGACCAAAACATACCGCCTGGAGAAACCATAGACTCTATTACCATCAGTAGGTTGGCGGATGGACCATCGAGACAAGTGACATCTTAGAATGCTTATGACATCAATGGGTATACGTACTATACCCACGCAAAGGATAGTAAATATGTGAACCAAAACAGCGGCGTTCGAATAGAGGCTCTCGATGGATTAGGGCAAAAAATCCAATACTTTGGCATCATTAAAGAGATATGGGAACTTGACTATGGAAGGGATATAACGGTGGCCCTGTTTCGATGCCGCTGGATCAAACAACACCAACTGAACAAGATCAGATTAAGAGTCATGGACCTCGAGAATCTAGGCTACCAAGATGACCCTTGGGTGCTCGCTTCACGTGTCGCACTAGTTTTCTATATGTCAGACCCACAAAGTAACCTCCCCCCGAAGAAGAAGACAAAGCACGTGGTTGCCTCCGGGAAACAACACATTATTGAAGTTGATGGCGTGGACGATGTTGAAGCTTACAATAACTACAATGAGATGCCGCTATTCACAGACTTTCCTAAGAAGATCAGTGTTGTGGAAAAGAACCTCCCCAAAGACATATTGCCATGGGAACGAAAAGGTGTCAAGAGAAAAGTCGTTACAGCGGGCTAGCTAGTTGTTGAACGTGGAGTGTTTGTGTAAGTGTGTGTTTGTAAGACTTCATTTATGCATGCGTGTGAGACTATATATTTATGTACGTGTGTAAGACTACATATTTTTGTATGTGTGTGAGACTACATTTATGTATGTGTGTGAGACTACCCTTTGCAACATCCAGATGACTCTATTTGAAAAACTAGTTACAAGTTTTAGCCACAGATTAAAAAGAGAAATCACACTTGTTCATCATTGATCATCATGAGCAGTTGTGATTTTTCTTTTTAATCTCTGGGTAAAATTTGTAACTAGTCTTTCTCCCTCGTACTAACTCCAAATGTGATGATTTTTTCCCTAAAATCTTCTAAAATCTTGCCCTATCAAGTTAGTGTGTTGATTTGTGCATTCTTTTCATTTGACAAAGTTTGAGCACTTCAAATTTTCAAATTTAAAAAAATGGCAAGTTCAAACGAGATTTTCAACTATTAAATGATTTCAGCTGAAAAAGTGATGAATATCAAAGTTGTATAACTCATCAATATCTACAACTTTTATTTTGATCATTTCTTCATCTGACAAAGTGATAGTAAATATTGTTCACAAATCAACATGTTTCTCGTATAGTTCATGAAACTATGAGTCATACGTGAATTTATGAACAATGTTTACTAATACTTTGTCACATGAAGAAGTGACCAAAATAAAAGTTGTAGATAGTGATGAGTTCAACAACTTTTATGTTCACGACTTTTATTGTTGAAATCATTTAAGGTTTCAAAATCTTGTTTGAAGTTTCCATTTGTTGAAATTCAAAATTTCAACTATTCAAATTTGGTCAAATGAAAATATGATCAAAATAAAAGTTGTGCATATTGATGAGTTCTACAACTTTGGTATTCATGAGTTTTTCATCTGAAATCATTTACTCTTTCAAAATATTGTTTCTAGTTGAAATTGTTTGAATTTCAAAATTTGAATCGTTCAAACAAAGTCACATGATAAGATGACCAAAATAAAAGTTGTACATGTTGATGAGTTATACAACTTTTATGTTTACAATATTTTCATTTTATTTCATTTAATGTCATAAAATTGTAGTCGAAGTTTTAAAATTCAAATTTTTAATTTTTATTTTTTTTGTTTTCTATATTGTTTTGACTACAATTGTTTATATATATATATATATTTCTTCATATATATAATAATACAAAATATTATATTTGTGCATATACACAATTATTTTTATATTACTTTGTGTTTTTATGATATAAAAAATATAGAATTAATAATTTAAAAAAAATAGAAAATATTTGTAGGGGCGGTTGGATCAGAAACCGCCCCTACAAATGCATTTGTAGGGGCGACTGGATCAGGAACCGCCCTTAGAAATGCATTTGTAGGGGCGGCTGGATCAGGAACCGCCCCTAGAAATCGTTCCGAGTATAAATTGAAGGGCGCACGGGTGTTAGCCTGTTGGGCGCTCTCTTCTTCCTCCGACGCCGTCAGGCTGCCCCGTCGACGCCGCCTCCCGGACCTATCCCGACGGCTCCCGCGCCCCCTCCCTGCACCCGCGTGCCCCATCTCCACACCCGCGCGCCCTCCCCGCACCCGCGCGCCTGCTCCCCGCCCTAGGGTTTTCGACCGGCCGGCGGTGTCCCGACGCCGCCCACGCCCCCTCTCCACACCTGCGCGCCCCATCTCCGCACCCGCGCGCCCCCTTCCCGCACCCGCGCGCCTGCTCCCCACCCTAGGGTTTCCGACCGGCCGGCGACGCTAGGGTTTCCGATCGGCCAGCGGCGCGAAGACGAGGGCCATGTCCCCACGCTCGGCCACGACCGCGGCGCGACTCTGCCGCCTGGGTACGGCCGTGGTACTGGAGGAGAGCGGCCGTGGTACTGGAGGAGAACGGCTCGGCCAATAGCTAAATAATCTTGCCGAGGTACGTCTCCTGCTACCCACCTCTATACTTTCGCCATGGTCTACTGAATCCATGCCGCTGTCTGGTCCAATCTGGTTGTATATATTTTGTGTTGTAGCTTTGCCTCTATCAAAACTGATGGTTTGATGTGTATATACTTGCTTTACTGGTTGACAAACTAAACTAACAGTTTCTACTTGTAGTCAATCATGTGTATATTTTTATTATGTGTATATACTTGCTTTACTGGTTAACAAAGATAGATAATGCACACTAGCTTAATTATCTATGAATTACTGTGGGAGACCTACACTTGCCAAAGAACTGAAAAAACTGTCACTTGACATGAGCCACAAAACAGGAACCCGCTTTGATTTCCACAAGGAGTACTTCTGATGGAAAAAAGAATTAGTCCTGATTTCTTTAGTACTAGAATATACAGAAAAAAAATCACAAATTTTGCATAGAAGCAAACTGATCCTCTTCACAATATGTAAATGTACATAGTATAAAGCAGAGGGTAGTTAGAAACAATTTTTGTTAACCAAATGGGAGGGTAAAAATATGTCCTGTGCTTTCAGATAGCCATTGGTTACTGCAGATATACACGTATAGATCATAGCTATTCATTGTATGCTAAGCATACAAGAGACTGAGGCCAACAATCTGAATGCATATCATTCAATTAACTGGTCGTGTTTACTTGATTACTAACAGTGGCGTTGTGCAGAAATCATATATGATCAATTGATTCTTCATTTATGCCTCAATTGTTGAAGCAACTAGCATGCTGGGACTGATATGAATTAGGTTAGACAGTTTGGAGGCAGATATGAAACACTGTGTCATATGAAAATATACCAAGAATCAGTACTTGTTATTATTAACTAATAATCACATACAGTTTACCATGAGTTAATGTACAATACATCTACTATATATATTATATTTAAAGCTAGAACAAACAAAACTTAGTCGCAGAGAACAGCGAATCTATACTTCTT
Organism: Miscanthus lutarioriparius; assembly: GCA_904845875.1. Taxonomy (NCBI): domain Eukaryota; kingdom Viridiplantae; phylum Streptophyta; class Magnoliopsida; order Poales; family Poaceae; genus Miscanthus; species Miscanthus lutarioriparius. Next base: position 61,651,519 of record CAJGYO010000014.1, on the reverse strand, counting down.
TCCCCCCATATGAGTTTAGTTGATGAAGTATGCCATGCTCATGAGTAAAGAGTTATAGGAGCTGACTATAAGTGAAAACATGAAAATAGCAATTAGTGTGTTTTATTACTAGGATATCCAACACAAACAGAAATCAATGGACAAACTGGGAAAAGTAAGAAAAATACAACAGATCAATTCAATAAGTTCAAGATCCTAACTGACAGTAAAATATAACACATGAAACCATAATACTAAGTTACTAACATCCACAATTGCCTAAAGGTGGTCTTAAAACAAGTACTGAACTCTGATGGTCTAAAGAATTAAAATCCCTCTTTCAAAGATGTGCTATTTGATGGAAATAATCTTGTCATAAGAGATGAATAGATGCATCTATGGACTTGATTAATCAAGAGAAAAATGACTTGTTCAAGAAAAAGCGAATGGTGGAAACTGTCTGGTTTCCCGGAATCGAGTCAAAATGCCACTAAAATATGGAGGGCTTGGTATTCATGATCTGGAGTATTTAGGAGATGTCCACTACTTGTAGCCACTATTATTTAGGAGATGTCCATATATAAGCTAGTGTGCATTATCTATCCGGTGAGTGTGCTGATGCTTTCTTCCAGCTCTTTGCACTGTTTTTTTCCTTCAATGGCTCAATCAGCAGCAGTGACCTCTCATCATCATGGCCAGTGAGCTCTTTGCACTCTTTGTATATGAGTGCTGCGGCAAGTTGCATTGGCTAGTGTTTTGGATCAGTTGCATTTGTGAAATCAAATTGTTGTAGTGTGCTTAAAACTCAATTCTACCAATGTTTAATTGAAAACCCATTGCACAACATCTGATTTCATGATTTTGAATATGAGAGCTGAGATTGGGAGGTTCTCATTTTAGCTGTTAGAACACGCTTCCTTTCTGTGAAATATCAAGTGGCATCCTCTTGCTATAGTTATTTAAGAAGTTATTCGGGTTTGCTATTAGAACACACACTTAGAGTGAACTAGAAAATATTGACATCGTTTTGGTATTTTTGGGATTCCTCTCTACTGCTTGTGTTCACTAGCTGCTAGAAAAGCCTTTCCTGCTAGCTCTGATTGTGTATTAGAACAATTTAGAATATTAGTAGTTGTGCACGTTTATAAGACAAATCACCTTTTTTTTCTCTTGGATGGGTGTTGCTGCTGCTCATGTCAAGGCCATCATAGGATTCCAGAACCCTTTTATTCCTTGCAATGCCAGCAACCTTTGCTTCTCATACTCAGTGAGGAAGCCATAATTATTTTTTCTACTATTATTTGTCTACTATTATTAGGTGCACTTACCAGTTAGCTTGCATCCTATTTGTCTACAGCTTGCATCTAGTTATCTCTATTTCATATAATTTATGTATTACATTTTCTTTGTTTTATCATGATGTCTTGGTTTTCTGTTCGGTGATTTTGAGTATTAGAAATGTGGTTAGCATGAGCGAAATCATTGATTTGCCCATGTACCATAGGCTGTTGGCTGCTGGTTGGTCTCCTACAACTCTTATTACTACTACTTGTTGTCCTACTACTGCTCTACTTGCTGTCTGCTCCTAATACTTGGTGGCTGCTGGCCAGCTGCTCCTACTACTACTTGCTACTCCTACTACTCCTCTCTCTACTTACTACTATTGCTACTTATTATCTTCTGTCTTCTATCAACTCTTACTACTAGTGGCTGCTGGTTGGTCTCCTACAACTCCTATTACTACTCCTACTACTACTCTATCACTCCTCTTCTACTACTACTCTCCTCTACTCCACTCTACTCCTCTCCTCTCCTAAGCAGCTTTTGCTACTTCTACTACTACTCTACTACTTCCCTACTACTACTGTTTACTACTTCTACTTCTGCCTTCTATCAACTACTTGTACTTCTGTCAACTAATTCTACTACTTCCCTACTACTACTATCTACTACTTCTAATTGTCTGATCTGCCTATCAGGTTCGGAAGATATTAAACATATGATGTTCATGTGTGATCGAGCAAAGTCAGTACGGCAGCTGTTGCTTTTTTTGGGAAGCAGCACCTACTTTTTTTTACCAAATCTCCCCTCTCCTCTATTTTTGCCACATTTCCTATCCTCTATGTTTGGGAAGTAGCAGCTATTTTTTTACACATTTTCCTCTCTATGTTTGTTAAGCAGTTGTTGCTTTTTTTTTGCCAAATCTCCCCTCTCCTCTCCTCTCCTTTGTTTTGTCGATGATGAAATTGTCCAAGTCCATACATTATATGGAATATGAGCTGATGATCAAGAACTTGTGAGGAACTTGGCATCATTAGCAGTCGCCCCTACATTACCTTCTCCTCTCTTCTCTGTTATGATGCCTTGATGCTCCAAGTTCATGATCAAATGATGATTGACATGTTTCTGAGGCCTCTACTACTGCTACTACTCGTTTTTTATATATTATTGTTTTATAGGACTACTTTGGTTTATAGACCTTTTTTATTTCTTATACCTTCTCACGTATCTAAAGCACACTTTCTTACATCTATTAGAACAAAGCGCGAAATAATGTCGCGGACACCAGACAGTGCAGCCCGATGCCCCGACCATGATGAGCAGCCAACCCTTGAGGAGCAAGCACTAGAGGACCAGCTTACTCAGGAATAGTTCAATAAGGAGGTAGAAAAGGATCTAGAAGTGATGCTTACTCAGGAACAGTGTGACGAGGAGGAAGGCCTCGAAGGAGAGGCCGCTGAAGGTGAAGAAGAAGAGGATGATGATGATGATGACTTAGAAGAGGGATATGTAAGTCCCGAGGATACTTTCCCACGTGAAGCCAGAAGGAGGCCAACGAAGGAAGATTTGGACAAGGACTTTGACCCGAACGAGGAGGTAGGGAAAAAGCCTTAGCTTGTAAATTTTGCTAAAGCTTTGGCTGTGTTACCTTTGCTAACACTTTGACCTGTCGTATATATAGGCCCCTCCTGAAACTCGGAAAAGACGATGTTGACGTCCACGACATCTCGCTGGACAAGACGGAGTAGAGGAAAGTAGAGCAGAGGCAACAACCACAGAGACGGATCACGATGCCTCTGCTCCACAACCTGAAGACACAACCACGACTACCAGGCCTAAGAGAAAACAAGGGGATAGAAAAGGAAATCTATATCCAGATAAGGCATGCTATGCGATAACAGAGGTCGGGCCAACAGGGGAGGTCCTTGAGCCAAAGGAATTAAGAGGACGATTCCATAATGCGATCGGGGCCCTAGTAAGAGATAAATTGAACCCAGCAATCCCTAACTGGAAAGAGGTACCAGAGAACAAAAAGAATGAACTATGGGATAGGCACCTGAGGGTCAATTTTAGATTTACGGAGGGTAAGCACGAACTGGTAAAAAATGCTGTAACGATGATGGGAGAGGTATTCCGATGTTGGAGGTTGGAGCTCAACACAAAGTATATCCAAAAGGGGTTAACTCCCTTCAACGAGTTCGGCAAAATAACTCCTAGTCAATGGGAGGAGCTCGTGGCTCAGAAGACTTCACCGGAGGCATTGGAGCTCAGTGCCCGTAACACCGAGCTGGCGAAGAGGAACAAACACCACCATCATCTAGGCCCCGGTGGCTACTATGCCAAGGAAGAGCAGTTTAGGAAGATGGACAAAGAGGCCACAGTTGCTGAGAATATCGATGTGATGAATCTGAAGGTACGCTCAAGGAACTGGATATATGTGAGGAGTACAGAATCATCTGGCAGTATTCTTAAGTTTGATAAGCCGGAGACCCAAGAGGCGATATCAAGGATACTGAAATATGCTGAAGACAAGGAGAAGGGCTCCTTCAATCCTTCCAGAGAGAGGGACGAGCTTAGCCTTGGCTTGGGAAATAAGGAGCACACAGGCCGCACCAGGGGGCTAGGGAAAAGGACGACCTGGAAGCAAGGATTCGAAGAGGACAGGCACATGTACAAGAAACATGGCCGAGACCGGGAGACTAGTCTTGAGCTCCAAGTGAAGGCTCTAGTTGCGAAGGCGCTGGAGGAGCAAGGACTGTCTACGGAGCCACTAATATTAGTGACGCCGTCGGGAGAACTGGCATTAGTTGGCAGCCCTCCGAAAGTTCCTAGCAGCCAAGGTTCCACTGCAGCCACAACCCCCGTCGATCGCATACAGGAACCAACTAGTTGCACCTTGGTGTTTCTAAGTGGCCGACATAACACTATGATGGAGGTGGCAATGGGTGTGGCACATCCTCCCGGTGGCTTACACCACAATAATAAGATACCGCCGGACTACACTAGGGTCGAGGTGCATACCGTGAAGCTCGAGTTCATGCAGTGGAGGATAGACTACACAACTCCCGAGGGGCTGGTGTTACTCGGAGACGTTATTGGGCAGTTCATCCTCTGGCACAAACATGACATTATATTGACTGCTTCTTTGCCGCCTCCCCCTCTCCCAAATTTGGAGCAAGTTGTTGAGGTTGGGGAGATATTTTCACCGTCTCGTGACCACCACGTACCTGAGATGCCACATTCTTCCCCGCCTCCTAGCGAGCATGTGCCTAATGAGATGCCACAACCTTCTCCAGCTCGTACCAAGCAAGTGCATGATGAGATGCCATAGTCTTCTCAACAAGCACAGTCGATACATGAACAACGAGTGCCTCCTGAAGAAGGTGATGCACAAGAAGACAAGGACGTGCCTGAATGGGAACTTCGAAAGAAGATTCCAATCAACATAAGGCCAGTTTATGTTCCGATGAAAGACGTCTCATCGGTGTCCAAGTGGTATTCACATGACCAGTTCAAGCCTGAGAACCAAGTTAAACAAGTCCCATCACGGGGTTCTAAGGAGGCCGTAACTAGCAAACTCCACCAAATTGTAAAGCAGTATCCAAATGTTGATGACATCAAATGGTCAAAGGATTGCCCAAAAACATATGAAAGAGGCAAGCCCTTCATACCAAACCGGGACATCCAGCGCCTACCACTTGGAATGAGAAGGTTCCATGATTGGTACTTGCGTGTTCTCCCAACGAGCATAGATCTCGTACGAGCATGCTTCCCCACCGGCACATTTGGAAGCCCAGCCGGGAAAATTGTCTTTGACTTCAATGACATGCACACATGCTTTCACCTGGGAGAAATGGAGATGAATCTAATTCACACGTGGTGCTTGTAAGTCCTTATCCTCCCGATATGATATGAATGTAATCTTTGAATTTTGTTGTAACTAACCAACGCCGTGATTTGTAGAATGCAAGTGCATATTGTCAAACAAATGCCAAGTCTGAAAGTCGGGTATGTAGACCCTCAAGCTATAGCCCAACCAAATTTTAATTACCCTAAACAGTGGACATTGGATGCCAAAGAGCTAGCTGCTGCAAATACTCTTCGGGAGAAAGAGCACATCCGTACGACGAAACTAAAGGAAGAGTCCCTTAAGGTTGTGGCATACATTGCTCTGGCTTTCAAAAATCTACAACAACACTCTACTATATGGCTACCATACAACTTCGTGTAAGTTCAACTATATACTTAAAGCTTTGTTCGATATATTTTATTCGATGCAAAAGAGCTTATCTAGTTCTATAATTAAATCTATGCAGCAACCACTGGATTTGTATAGCCGTCGATATCGGGAGGAGCATGGCATGGGTCTTTGATTCAATAGATAAGGACCCGGCGACATACAAAGACTTCATATCGATTCTCAAGACGTATACATATCGACAATCCTCATTAGCTTATATGTTTGTATACATACTTGTAACGTTCACTTATGGATACTAACAAGTTGTATTTGCTAAAATAATTCGAATAGCGCATTTAGGTTCTATGTCACTCATCATCACGAAAGGCATGATCCAGCGAGGAAGGAAAAGCTAGCTATAAAAACACTATGTGCGGTAAGTGCAACTTACTTCTTCAATACTCCGTTACATAGTTGTCAAAAGCATTACATAACATTTTTATATGCAAAACACATAGTGCCCCAAGCAGAGGCCTGGGAGTGTACATTGTGGATACTATATATATTCTATGATGAGTAACACCAGTGCCTACAGGAGACACCCCTCAAGGGTAAGTTTGAACCTCTTCATCAGTAGTATAAAAACTTCATACATGGTATGAAATACTAAACCGAAACTTGTTCTCTTGTAGTGGAGAGAAGAGAAAAGAATGAAAAAAGACTCATACAAGGATGACCAACTCTTAGAGCTCGTCGGCGACCTTTGCAACTTCATATTGGATCAGATTGTACACGTCAAAGGCGCCTACCATGACCGAGAGTCTGACTTAGGTAGAAATCCTCAGTACCAACACCTTCGTGAGACTGAAAGGCTAGCTCTAAGACGTTGATAACAATATGCATGGAATTTGTATATTAAATGATGGATTGTATATATCCTTATGAATTGGACTTGTAATTATAGTTTATATAATACTATTGTGCTTGTAGTCGCGTTCGGAACGTTGGTCGCGGGGCGTTCGGCAACGCCAACGCGGTTCGGAATGTTGGTCGCGGGGCGTTCGGCAACGCGAACGCTGGATGGAATACGCGGAAACAAACAGTTCTGGTCAAATTTGAATTGTAAATTTGAATTTTTTTTACGGGAAAACGTACTGTAGGGGCGGTTCTAGATTGAACCGCCCCTACAAACAGGTATTATAGAGGCGGCTGGCACTACAGCCGCCCCTACAAATCGATTTGTAGGGGCGGTTGGTGATTGAGCCGCCCCTATAAATCGATTAGTAGGGGCGGTTCGTAATACTAGCCGCCCCTACAAATCGATTTGTAGAGGCGGCCTGGGAACCACCCCTACAAATACATGATTTGTAGAGACGGTTCGGTAGGGACGGCTGGCCAAACTGTCCATACAAAGGGTTACCAGCCGCCCCTAAAAATGCTTTTTGTAGTAGTGTAATTTAACTTAAATAGATGGCTTGTATATTAAATGTTGTGAAGTTAAAAGACATGAATGACGTATCACTTCGGTAGGTTGATGGTGTCTCTTAAAGACACACCAAAGGAGTTCGTTACACGCAGCAATTAGTCCACTCCTCGTAACGTCCCTAGTGTCCAGGTGTGTCTACCCATCTTCCTTGACTCGTGCATAAAAGGAGGTTGTATCCCTCTTGTGCTCTAAAAGGAAGTTTTGTCTCGTGGTACCTGAAATTCCACTCCTAGTAACATCGCTGGTGTCCACGTGTGTCTCCCCGTCTTCCTCCATTGGCGCAAAAAAGGAGGTGCATGGTCTACCTCTGTCTCGCAGTACCTGAAATTCCACCGCCACTACTACTGTAATGATTTTACGCAGCGGGCGAAATCGGTTTTCCGTGGCGGGCAAAGCTGTCCGCCGTGGTTCAAAGGCCACGGGAAATCATGGCTTTACCGCAGCGGGCCAACTTGCCCACCACGGTTAATCGATTAACCGTGGCGGGCAGGTTAGGATGCCCGCCGCGGTTAATGGTTTGGAAAAAAACAAAAAAAAACCCTAGCGAGCCCAATTGAGCCCATCGCCAGGCCCAATCGAGCCCGTTGCCAGGTGCATCGGATCTGCTGTGGACGCGCTCGCTGTCGTCGTCCTTGTGTGTGGATCTCACCGGCCTCCGCCTCCTCGTGCCGATGGAGCTCGCAGACCCGCTCGCGGTCGTCGTCCTCGTGCGTATGGATCTCGCCGGCCTCCGCCTCCTCGCGCTGCCAGAGCTCGCGGACCCGCCTGGACCAGCCGCCGTGGTGGCCGGGATATCCTTGCACCGGATCTGGGCGGCCCAAGGGAAGGCGTCGGTGCTCCTGGACCGGACCTGCATGCATATACAGGGGAGAGAGTGAGGGAGTGGAAGAGAGGGAGATGAGGAGCGAGGGCAACCTACCTGAGTTGGGGGAGGCACGACGCAGAGGATGGGGAATGGCCGCCGCCGCGCCGCCGCTCTGGTGGAGCCGGATCTGGTGGAGGCGCCGCTGGGAGAGCCGCCGCGCCGCCGTCTGCTTCGTGAGGGAGGGGAGGGGAGGGGATCGGGGGAGGCGCCATCAGTGGAGGGAGAGGTGGAGGCCCGCCGCCGTCTGGAGAGTGGAGGGAGAGGGGAGAGGAGCGCCGCCATCTGGAGAGTGAAGGGAGTCGGGCGAGTGCGGTGGGTGAGTGGAGGGAGCAGAGTGGGAGTCGGAGTGGAGATGACCTAAGTCTGCTTTATATACTAGCCCGGTAGGAAAACATATATGGGCTTTCACCTGGGCGCCATCGGTAGGAATTTACCGTGGCGGGCCTTATACTGTGCCCGCCGCGATAAATAAAAAATATCCGCCACGGTAAATCATGGGATTTACCGCGGCGGGAAAAAATTGAGCCCGCCACGGAGGCCTCCGGGACACCGTCGCGGTTAATCAATCGTGTAGTAGTGCGCACCACTATTGTTCTCTATTGTCCGCTAGAACACAAAAGGAGGTGGTCTCCCTCTACCTCGTGGCACCTGAAATTCCACCACAGCACCACTGTTCTCCGTTGACAGATGATTAATAAGTTTTATTGGGAGCCAACCTTCATCGGATGACTGCTCATATCCTCCAGTTGTACATGTATGACTACTTTCTGCTGGTTGCTCACAGGACTGCACCGTGTACCTCGTCTTGCATCACCTGAGATCCATGATATCATCAAGCTCACTATGTCGACTAATGGGAACGCTGCCATCTATGCCTCTAGCACTGGACCCACCTCGGGCTATATCATTGCACCTTCAGTTTCTTTGTTTCTTGTTTATGTGATCAGTATGGCTATAGAACCGCGCATTAGTTGGTTGCGATAAAACTTGTCCACTTAAATTCAAGTCTCCGACTCGACGTGGATGCTTGTATTTTCTCTGGATTTATTTTAAGATTATCGATGTAAAAGAAAATTTATAGAATGGCGGCCATGGTTAACCAAGACAGAACATCCGTGTAGGGGCTCAAAGTCTCAAACCCCTCCAGTTTCCTAAAGAAGAAGCAAGACAGAACATTAGAGGGCACTTATCTGAATGTACTAACATCCGTGTTGCAGTGGTCGTACCATAAGTTATTAAGTTCTCTATACGTACACGGTACGCGTATCATTGCATAAACCAGTATGTAATATCTAAACAAAAAATTGAGACCATTTTCCATTCATGTATTTTCCCACATTTGCAGCCAGCAATCGTATTGGCACCCTAGCAGCTGCGTGCACTGACCCTTAGCCATATGACATACTACGTACAGTTATCCGCTCACCAACAGCTCGATCACGACACCGGTCCTCAGACGGTGGCAAGCTTCTTGTCGAGGATCATGTCGTCTGTAGTAAAGTCAGCCGCCTTCCGGAACGTGCCGCGGCCGAAGTCGAGGTTGTACGAGTCGGTGAGCCCCTCGACGAGGTCGAACTCCGGCGTCCACCCGAGCTCGCTGATCGCCTTCTCCACAGATGCAAAGAAGTGCTGGTAGATCACATTTATATGTTATATCACTCAGCGTCACTAACGAACACACACAAGAGACAAGCTAAGACACTACTCTGTCAGTATGTAGCGACAGTTTCTTTGTTGGTCTGAAATATATCCAGACAGGGTTTGAGGGATTGTAATTTGTAAGGTACCTGGTCCCTGAAGGGGAAAGCCTTCTTCTTGCCGAAGTCGAAGTCCTTGGGGTTGTAGTGGACGAGCTCCGGCTGAGGGAACCCTCCAGCCTGCATCCAAACATACCATACAGTCACATGATCCACCACTGACAAAGAACAGCAGCAGGCACTCAGAAGCGGAGATCACTGACAACGAAATTCGTTTACCTTTGCGCAGGCCCGCGCAAGGCCGTCGAATGTGACGTACTTGGCCCCGGAGATGTTGAAGATCTGCTGGCTCGCCTTGGGGTTGCCGAGCACCAGGTTGAAGGCTCTTGCCAGATCCTGGAGTGGAAGTGGACAGGAAATTAATTAAAACAAGCGCAAGCAAGCTGGTAGCTTCAGTCAGCCACGCTGCAAATTGCAAACTCGTCATTATTTCTGAATGGCAATGGCTGAACGACCTTGACATGGCCGAGCTGGGTGATCTGGTTACCGGCGCCGGGGATGGGGATGGGGCGGCCGGCCTTGAGCCGGTGGAAGAACCACTCCTCCACGGGGTTGTAGTTGAGCGGGCCGTAGATGTACACGGGCCTGATGGACGTCCAGTTCACGCCGCGCGACGTCAGCAGTTTCTCCGTCTCCAGCTTTCCCTTGTGACGGCTCTTGGGGTCCACCGCGTCAACCTGCCGAGTGCCGACCCACCATATATAACCGAGAGCTGTCAGTCAGTGCCTCTCATCTGTGTACATATGACCATTTTCATGGCGCCATTGTGTATTTGTGTGAAGATTGGTTTGGCCATACATACAGTAACAGTACCTCACAGTGCGGAAGAATGTCAGATTTCAGGTATACTCCTGCCGATGAGCAATATATGTACCTGAAAATTGATGGTATATATATATAACTGAGGACAATGAGATATGAAAAGGGAACATACAATTGCTTGCATTGCATCAGTTGTTAGATGAAGTGGCTGGCTGGCTTACTGTTCCAGGTTAGGCAAGGCGTCAATTATAGGCTCAACTTCGACAGCCTCACGTCCTGAAATGAAACACCAATGCAAAGAAGCGAAATGTGTATCAGATGGCTGTATCGTTTCGCCTCTCGATCGGCCAGGGATGTAGCAACAACAGACACAAGCTACTAGTTACTGAAATCTTTCTCAACACAAGACACTGGAGATTACTGAATACTTGTCTTAGGTTTGCACAACTATAGTAAAGATCATTAATTATGGCGAGAAATTAGTTGTTTGTATATACTCGTCTATAATAGGAGCCTTGGAGGTTTTAATAAAGCATCGAGGACATTACCATTGATGTCGTAAACGACATCGTATCCCCTAGCAGCAAGGCTTGACTTGACAAATTCGAAGTCCTGCCTGTCACCTTTCAAGTGCTGAACCTGTACATATATGTAAAACCATTACTGGTATAACAGCATTAGAATCGATGAAGCAGTGATTTAGTAAGCCCATTTATCATGACCCTGACACAATGACATCCATTGTACCTTAGGCCTACTAATGCATTCTTACATGCTCATTAGCTATGTCTGAAGAATCCTGCTACTGGACAGTGGATGCTGGCACTGGCAGGATGTACACATGCAAGCAAAACAGAGGAGGAATTAAACAACACACCTTGGAGGAGAACTCTGCGTACTCTGCGTCAGACTCCCCTGGCAGCTGCTGAGTTATGGGTGCCTTTCCCCTAGTGAACAACGTAACCTGACGACAAAGCAGAGTTCTTGTTATAATTTCTCTGAATGACTGACTGTATCGCTTGGCTGAACGACCTGGTAATTGCAGAGCAAAGGTGGTGGTAGTGGTACTGACTACTGACTGACCTGATGGCCCTCCTTGACAAGGATCCTGGACAGGAAGACCCCAATGAACCTTGTTCCCCCCATCACCAGAATGTTCTTGGAGTCAGCTGCCGCCGAGACCTGTACCCTCGCCCCCCTTGGCTGCCATGATGATCTCCTCTTCTGCCAAACAAAATTTCACGTTCCTCAACCATATCACCATATATATCAGGTTAATGCACCCTCGCCCCCCTTGGCTGCTACTGCTAGTGAAAGCTCTACACAGTGCCAGGCTGTCTGTCGTTTCTGGCCTAAAACAGATGGAGGAAATGCTTCCAAATTCCAATCTTGCTTTCAGTGCTGCGTAGTAGTGGTTACCTGCGCTGAGATGGAGATGGCTGCGCCGCTGAAGTCGGAGATAGGAGACGGGAGGAGAAGGCTGCTCTTCAGGGACGCTGTGGCCGCCATGCCTCTCTTCCTTTTCTTTTTTGAAAAAAAGTTCAAAACCAAGCAAGCTTACAAACAAGAGAGAGAAGGATGGGACTTTGTTTGCTACGGATGGATGGCTGAGTATCCTCAAGTCTGAAACTTGTGCTTCAGTCTGTGCTAATGGAGCATACAAAGACGACGAGAAATGAGGTGCTGGGACTGGGATGGTTTTGGCATGTGTGGCGGGGGACGCCAGCCCTATCCTGTGTTGTTGGATGCTCTCCTCTCCTTCTTTCATCTGTCCACTTGGAAGCATTCGTCTGATCAGCTGATGATAGGGACTTCGACGTTTTCTTTGCCACCTTTCTCTAAACTAGTGGACACGCCACGTGTCTATAAAAAACAATTCATAATAGATGAATACATAATATAAAAAATTAAAAATCCAATTATTATTATATATAATTACAAAATCATAAGGCCATACAAAAAGAACCTCTTTTTTAGTACATAACACAGAAACATAATTCTTGATTTTCTAATGCATAGAGAGCAGTCTCAAACTCAGATCACCATTGTCTTAGTTACAAACTCAGAGAGTTACAATGTTAATGAAATCCAATGCCTCCATGATTAATGTGGCACAATCATCAATTCCCTGTGGGATCTTCGACAACTTGTTCATAGAGACTGTGAGGACCTGATGATTGCTGCAAGAAATTTAGAAACATTCAGAGTTTATAATCTTGACCCAAAATAAGATAATCAAGAAATGAAGTGCCTGGTTCCATTAAGTAATATATAATATATTAATCTAATGCTCTTATATTACTCCACATAGTTCGAAGCGACGTCGGTTAGGTTTTACTATTTTCAGAGTTAAGGTTTAAAATAATTCCAAAACACAAGAGAAGACCAACACATAAGAGAAGATCTAGTAAATTGACAAGTCCCCGACGTGGACTTTCTATCAATGCGACAATCAGCATAATCCGCATCAGAATACCCGCAAAAAGAAAGAGAGGAAGAGGCCAAAAACCAAAGTCCAAACTTGGGTGTGAAATGGAGGTACCTCATGATCCGCTTGACGGCTTGACGATGAGACGTGCGCGGTGAAGACTGAAAGCGCGCACACAGATAGACCGCGATCTAGATGTCCAGTCTCGTCGTCGTTAGGTACAAGGACCCAATCATGTTGCGGTACTCCTTCTGGTCCACGACTTCTCCTTCCTCATCAGTGTCTAGGGCCGTCGTGGTCGACATGGGCATCCAAAGAGGCTTGGCCTCGCCCATATCGAACTTCTTCAGCAGGTCCTTGGTCTACTTGCCTTGGTGCATGAACGTCCCTTCTTGGGTTTGCTTGATTTGCAACCCGAGGAAGAAAGTTAATTCTCCAATCATGTTCATCTCAAATTCCCTGCTCATAGTATCTGCAAACTTGGCAACAAGTGCATGAGAAGAGCCACAAAAAATGATATCATCCACATAAATCTGAATCAAGAGAGTTGAAAGGTCCTAATGACTAGAGGGGGTTGAATAGCCTATTAAAAATTCTACAACAACACTAAGCCAAGTGGTTAGATAATTATGAGGCGAAGCGAATGTTGCACTAGCATACTAAAAATACAAGCCAACTAACCACAATTCTAGTTGCTATAGTCTCTATGTCACACAAAAGGCTAGGCCACTACCACTAAGTTAGTGAGCTTTCAAAGACTAACTAAAGAGCCTCACTAACCAAACTAGACAAGACACAAGCTAGCTCTCAAAACTAGTTACACTAAAGAGCTTAGCTACACTAGAAAAGTAAATACATAAGAGAGGTAGTGAGTTATAAAGCCATGGCAAGAGATAATCAATCAATCACAATATGAAACTCGGAGACAATGATGACACAATGATTTATCCCCGAGGTTCACTTGCTTGCCGGCAACCTACGTCCTTGTTATAGTGAAACACCCACTTGGAGGTTCATGCGCTAATAGGCATCACACGCCTAACCCGTAATCAGGTGCCGCACAACCAACACAAGATGGGGATCCACAAGCTATGAGCAATCCACTAGAGTTGTCTTTGGCGCTCCGCCAGGGAAGGCACAAGAACCCGTCACAAATCACCGACAGGTGCCCAAGAACAACCACCAACTCTTGCCAACACTCCTCTACTGCTCCAAGCCATCTAGGCGTCGGCAAACACCAAGAATAACAAGAAAACTGTAGCAAATCGATCCTCAAGTGCCACTAGATGCAATCACTCAAGCAAATGCACTTGAAAACACTCAATCTCACATTGATTTGCATTATCAAGCAAGGAGATGAGTGGGAGGCTATTTGCTCAGTTCAAAGGATGCTATCACATGTAAGAATGACCAAGAGAGTGAGCCAAACATGCTCAAGCTCTATTTATAGAGCCTCCAAAAAGTTATAGCCGTTATGCTCTTGGAAAGGATCGGACCCAGGTTCCGGACCATCTACAGTGAAGATCCGGACCGTAGGATGTCACCATGTATCACCCTTTCAACCGCGTTTGTTGGATCCCAATGGTAATAAAAAGAACGTGCCACTCAGGATATTTCCGGACCGGACCAACACCATGGCAACCAAACTATCTTCTTCTAGGGTCCGGAGGGATCCACTAAGGATCCAGAGAGGGAAAATCCCTCCAGACCCGGTCCGCTTAAACCAATCGCCCTGAATCCTTTCTCTACGCCAACCGAAAAGCGCCACGTCGCCCTGCCTCTGCTGCTCACTCGATCAGCCTCATGGCGCGCCAAAACCGGACTTTCCCCCGATGGTCTGGAATCGCAAGCATGCAAGGTCAGAGGCCACGTGCCCCTGTGCTGCCTGCTGCGGCTCCAGAGCTGGACCCGCACACCTAGCGTCAGACCCGTAGCCCGCCATGGTTTGGAGCACGCCAAGCCGCTTCGCACCTTTCTGCCTCCGCGCCATGTAGCCAAAGGGCCAGGACCGGACCCGCGTTTGATGGTCCTGAGGGACCGAGTGCCAGGGTCCGAGGCCCTCGAGGCCACGCCCATCAGCCTATTTTGTTGGCTGGTTCATATCATTGCTGGTTCGTGAAGAAGTACTGCTGGCTGGTTTGTGTGAGAGAAAAATACTGTTCCGGCTGAAAATTTACGATCGTTTACGACACGCCACAGCCAAACGAACATGCTCTCTCTGCTGCTACGCTGCACTGCTGGGCTGGACCCGCATGCCACAGGGGCCGAAGTCTGCCCTGTCTCTTTCAAAGTACTAATCCTGAACAAGAATTTCTTATACACAAAAGGGAATTGCTGGTTGAGCTGAGTTCTCTCTCACTGACGCTCACTGACACGCAAAGCGAGCTTGTCCCCTTTACTATTCCTCAACAAGAATTTCTTGTTAGAAAGGAGAATTGCTTGTGGAGAGATAACACTCCTATTTTCACCTTTTTATGTGCTATTTCTTCTTCTTTTTCACCACCTTTGCAAATATGCTAACACCACCAACTGTACACCACCATGTGCAAGTGTGTTAGCATTTTTGCAAGCATTTTTCAAGGGTTAATAGTTAGCACACTAGGTCCTAATGCATATGCATGAATCACTTCGCCTAGTGGCACTTGATAACCGTTTTAACTGAGATTTTCCCTCTTGATAGTACGGCTATCTATCATAAATCCACTCACACCAACTAGGTGTCTTGAGTGGCAAAACAAAATGTCCCTATCAATTATATCTTTGCCTTCAGCCCATTTTATTTTTCTCTTTCTTCTTTTCCAAGTTTAGCGGATGATCATCATCATCACATGTTCACCATCACCATGGACTTCATCTTGCTCCACCATTCGGGTTGGACCATCCTATCTAGTCACACACTTAGATGCAAGGATTAGTTCAAATAGGTTTCATCAATTATCCAAAACAAAGCTAGGGCTTTCAATCTCCCTCTTTTTGGTAATTGATGACAACCTCACCACACAATATATGAATTTAAAATAATTTTGAATCCATGTTGCTTGCCTAAGCATTTTTACCATGTGTAAAGGATTTGGACAAGTTTTATAAACTAAAATTGGTAGCATTGGCTCTCCCTACATATGTGCTAAGAGTTTGGATTGAAAGCTTGCACATATGAATAGATAGGAAATGTGGAAAAGCAATGTCTACCAAATGATGCTAAGGTATAAGAGATGGACCTTTGAAGCGTGATACCAATCGGAGTGCACCAATATACCATCCTTAGCACCATTGTTAGTTAGATACCACTTGCAAAACACAAATACTAGATACCTCGTGAGATCAACATTATAATTAAACAAGGTTCTAGTACCACTTGTGAAACCAAATGCAAAGCACATCTAACTATCATCCTATGCATACTAGTTTTTCATTTCATCATTCATACCTACAACTAGCATACACCACACAAGCATGGAATTGAATTTAAACTTGACAAATGCAAGCAACATATGTGAATGAACATTCAAATGCATCATTCAAGTTCATGAGCTTGCTCCCCCTACTTGTGTGCTAAAAAATTTTAATTGATCCATTTCTTTTGTCATATTTCTCCCCTTATGTCCATTTCTCTCCCTATCCCTTTTATCCTAATGTCCATTTCTCTCCCTATCACTTTTATCTTTGTTTCTCTCCCCCTTTGTCATCAATGTCTACAAAAGGTTCAATTTTAGATAGGTTAAGATTATCAATGTCAATCAATGGGGTGAGGACCATTTTCCCAAATTTGATTCAATCTAGAACACTTGCCAAAGATATGTAACTTGGTTTGATCCAAGGACAAGCTTCTTCACACCTCGTTTCAAGGGTTATCTTGACCATGTTGAGTTAAATACTTAGAGTTCATTTTCTAGATCAAACACTAGGTTCATAATCCCACAAACATGTCATATGCTACCACTAGATCAAGTCAAGCATAGATGCAATAGTGGTACCATACAAGCATCAAATTCGTTTGATTTTCATGAATGAGCCTATAAAACATGAGGAATGACTAGATGCACTAAACAAGTCCTTAGCAAAGGATGTATGCCATGCCAATCAATTTTACCTTAGATTGCTCGGAGGAGAGGCATGTCATATAAGTGGGGGGGGGTGCATCAACACATATTTGAGAAATCCAATATGTTCAACTCATTCCTTAGTTTGCAAAACCTTTTCGAATCAAGTAGCTTGGTGAATATGTCGGTAAGTTGATCTTCGGTGCCCACACTCTCAATTCAAATGTCCCATTTTTGTTGATGATCTCTTATGAAATGGTGGCGGACATCAATGTGCTTTGTTCTTGCATGTTGAACCGGATTGTTGGTTAGCTTGATTGCACACTCATTGTCACATAGCAATGTCACTTTCTTGAACTTGATTCCAAAGTCATTCAAGGTGTCCTTCATCCAAAGAATTTGTGCACAACAACTATCGGCAGATATGTATTCGGCTTCGGTGGTTGATAATGCAACACTATTTTGCTTATTTGATGACCAAGAAACAAGTGACCTTCCCAATAGTTGACAAGTGCCCAAAGTGCTCTTCCTTTCAACCTTGCATCCCGCATAATCGGAGTACGAATATCCAACTAGCTCAAACTTTGCTCCTTTGGGATACCACAAACCAACATTTTGTGTATGCTTCAAGTACCTCAATATTCTCTTTGTAGCCTTCAACTGACTTTCTCTTGGTGAGGCTTGAAATCTTCACACGTGCACACACTAAACATGACATCTGGCCTTGATGCGGTCACATAGAGTAGGCTTTCAATCATAGAGCGATACAACTTTTGATCCACCATGTTGCCACTTGTATCACTATCCAAATTGCCATTTGTTCGCATGGGTGTACTAATTGACTTTGCTTCATTCATACCAAACTTCTTGAGCATGTCTTTGATGTACTTTCCTTGACTCATAAATGTACCATTCTTCAATTGCTTGATTGGAAGACCAAGGAAGTAACTCAACTCTCTAATCATGGACATCTCAAACTCATTAGCCATCTTCTTTCCAAACTCTTCACAAAAGTCTTGATTGGTTGATCCAAATATGATCTCATCAACATATATTTGCAACACAAACAAGTCCTTGCTAATCGTCTTGGTGAAAAGAGTGGTGTCAACCTTTTCCATAATGAACCCTTTAGAGAGTAGGAAGTCCCTCAACCTCTCATATCATGCTCTAGGTGCTTGCTTCAAGCCATACAATGCCTTCTTCAACTTGTAAACATGGTTGGGCTTCTTGTCATCTTCAAAACCGGGAGGTTGCTCAGCCATGGAGAAATGCACTCTTGACATCCATTTAATAGAGCTTGATGTTGTGGGCACAAGCATGGGCTAGCAAGATTCTAATTGCTTCCAATCTAGCAACTAGGGCATATGTTTCTCCAAAGTTAAGACCCTCTACTTGAGTGTAACCTTGTGCTACAAATCTTGCTTTGTTCCTTACAACTATCCCATCTTGATCTTGCTTGTTGCGAAAGACTCATTTGGTTCCAATCATATTGTGGTTCTTTGGTCTCTCAACTAATTCCCATACTTGATTTCTTATGAACTTGTTCAATTCTTCATGCATAACATTCGTCCAATCAACATCCATCAGTGCTTCTTCTATCTTCTTTGGTTTAATGGATGACACAAATGAGAAGTGCTCACAAAATGATGCCAATCTTGATCTTGTTTGTACACCTCTAGAAATATCTCCAATTATAGTGTCCAATGGATGATCTCTTGCAATATTGGTTAGTTGTAGTATTGGAACTTGATTGTTTGCACTTGCTTGCTCATTGGATTGAGATGATGTACTAGCCACTTGATCTTCTTCATTGTCATGAGAGCCACTTGTACTTGCTTGATTAATGTCATCTTGCACATTTGAGTTAGAGAGTACTTGCACTTGATCATCTTCTTCATCTATCACTTGTCTAGGCCTCAATTCACCAACATCCATGTTCTTCATGGCATTTGAAAGTTGAATGCCTCTAACATCATCAAGATTCTTATCTTCATCTTGGGAACCCTTGGTTTCATCAAATTCAACATCATGAACTTCCTCAAGAGTACCACTTGCCAAATTCCAAACTCTATATGCTTTGCTAGTGGTTGAGTATCCAAGCAATAATCTTTCATCACATTTCTTGTCGAACTTGCTCAATCTAGTGCCTTTCTTCAATATGTAGCATTTGCAACCAAAGATCCAAAAATATGCAATGTTGAGCTTTCTACCATTCAAGAGCTCATATGGTCTTCTCCATCATGGGGTGAAAATAGAGGTGGTTGCTACAATAGCAAGCCGTGTTGATTGCTTCGGTCCAAAAGGATTGACTCACATTGCACTCACTAAGCATAGACCTTGCCATGCCAATAGGTGTTCTATTCTTCTTCTCAACAAGGCCATTTGACTATGGAGTGTACTTGGTCGAGAATTGATATCTAATTCCAAATTCATCACATAACTCATCAACTCTTGTGTTCTTGAACTCACTACCATTGTGACTTCTAACTCTCTTGATGGTTGTTTCAAACTCATTGTGAATGCCCTTGATAAATGATTTGAAAGTTGCAAACACATTACTCTTGTCCACTAGAAAGAATGCCCAAGCGTATCTAGTAAAGTCATCCACTATCACAAAGCCTTATTTGTTTCCACTGATGCTAGTGTATTGTGTTGGCCTAAACAAATCCACGTGCAACAACTCAAATTGGACTTGCTTCGTCTTCAGTAATTCATGTTCCAATACCCGTCGCTGACGATGAAACACCACCATACACATGTACGCATCTTCTAGTTGGACTTGCTTCATCTTTAGTAATTCATGTCATGCACGCATCCGTGAATGGTAAGCGAACATGGTTCATTTTCTTTTTGATCGCCAGCAAGTCATTGTGAAACAGCCGATCTCCATGTGCTAGAATAATCATTAATTATTAATCTGATTTTCCCTGTTTGCATATTGAGGCACATGTCTGCTTGTGGAGAGCCCATAGTTCCCTGTGCTGGAGGTGTGCCAATGGTAAAATCGGCTCCTATGTTGGTGAAATCGGCTATCCCATAGTCGATTAAAACTTTGTTGGCTCCCCCATAGCCAATTGGACTAAACCAATCAATTTCTTGAAGACATCTGTCAACATTCTCGTATATCTAGTCACATCGGCTGTCCCTCTTCGCCATCATTTTCTCAACTAGAAGCAATAATCTCCATAGCATAGATAGCTGATGCATTTGCTCTTCAGCCTATGCTTTTTAGCGTGGACCATCGGCCGAATGCTTATTAGCTTTATCCATCGGCTCAAAATTTCATCGGACAGCTAAAATTGCTTCCCGAAAAGCCGAACTTCATACATGCACGTACGCTCCGATCCTTTCTTTCATGCATGAATTCAAATAGTTATGCATCATATACGCGAAGAGCTAGAGATCCTTTCCATGCTGCACAATGCTCTTTCGCTTGCATCTTCGAGAAAAAGGCCACGGCGTAGATATGGCGAGGTAGAATATGAAGTCCAATGAGATGATCGCCAATTATGTCAATGCCTATATGCAAGCTCTTGGAGTTTTTGTCATGTTCAATTGTGGATATATCTGACTTCTAATCAAAGGATTGTGGTCCCACTAGGCGTGCCAGAACATGTGTTGATGCAAAAATGTGGCGATGCGCCTAACACACAGCAAGCCGGAATGATCTGAGCGAGGTCAACCCGTAGATCTTGCTTGGCTTCACAACAGGACCAGTCGATCCTGAAAATCCCAAAAGGCGTGCCAGTTAATTTGACCTGCAATTGACAAGGAGAGGAAGTTTTATCAGTAGTTTTGGGTGGAACATACTGGTTTTACCCAGACAGTTTCAAGTGTGCTGCTTCGAGAGCAGCCAAACAGGAGAATCGACTAAATAGCCGATACGAGGAGAAATCGACTGTTAAGGACTGTAATGTTCGTGGGTCATGATTGATTTATGATAACAAGTACAATGCACCTAGATATAAGTAACATTATTGGCTAGATGGATATAACTGGTGTAAAGCATTGAGCCGATATGTTTAATGAGGAAAGATATAACATGCGAACAAATCGACTGTCTAGTACAAACAAATCTACAAATGCTCTGAATCTAATCTGTTACCATCAACAGTGAGGTTTGATCGGATCGATACAGCTATGATAATGACAACAAACTAAAGCCAAAGAATCCATAAAACCATCTATATATTGATAGGTTCACGAAAAACATGCTATATGTGTGAAGGCATAGGTGAATCGGCTAAAATAGCTGATGCATGCATAGCAAACATACAGAGTACATATCTCGATCATAAACAAAACCACTAATCGATAATCTCTAATCTAAAGTCTTACCAGTGAGGTTCGACTGAATCGATGTAGCTATGATGGTGTCATTAGATTAGATCTCATTAACTAGTGAGTTTATCCAAGATTGAAAACATGTCTTTGAATGCATACTATGCTTGATTGGAATAGAGATAAAACAACCGATCTAGCAGAATTAAGTCATCAATTATGAGATTCAAAGTGTGACCAGACTAGAAGAAGACCAATTATGATGATATGATGCCAATCTATCTCTATCTCAATCAGATAATTTGTTATGATTAATGGAACATTAATTATAACAAGATCGATAAATGGTGAATCAACCAAGAACAGCCAGAAAAATCTTACTAATCTTAGAAGATTCGATAACTGGTGATATTGTATTAAACAACAAGTTATTTAACACAAGATCGATAATTTTGATCTATATTATGATTCGTAAGAGATCAATGAGCTGATGCAGCCTTACGAATAATGATACAGATCGATAACTAACTTATACTATACTCATAAAAGATCAATCGGCTGATGCAACTTTACAAGCATAATATAAGTCGTGACAGTACTCACAGACAAGACGGAGGTCGATCAGCCGATGTAGCCCTGCTTGTTAAAGAACTCGTCGAGATCTACAGTACTCCTACTCCTAAGGGTTGGCGTGAAGCCAAAAAAAGTAATTGTATTGGTCGGTTGTTCGTCTTTTTTACAAGGAGCAGAGGGTACATATTTATACCCTGCAGTAATGATCCTGATGTGCTACGTACATAACTTACCTAACAATAATATCTAAATGAAAGGAAATATTAAAATACATAGACTCTAATTTCCCTTACGCAGAGTCCTCGCTGATGAACCTTCCTTGTTTGATTCGTGTCTTTATCCCGTTTGGCTCAACCGGCACATATTCAGTACGTAGACATGCCACCTTGCTGAGCCGTTTATGGACACAACATCTAATTGGCCATGTATATATATGTATATGATATATGTCCTTGCTTCTTGCATTGTCGATGTGCATCTGGATGCCATATCCTGAATAGAATGATATTCCCTTTCCTTTGTTGCACATACGTGATGCATTTAGAGCTTTCCAAACATATCATCCTGCCAATGATATTTCTTTTGTTGCTTTACATGATATCTATATCAGGCCAACTTCAAGATGCTGTACGCTGTCACAGATTTTTTCAAATATTCCATATATTAGCAAATCTTTCAAACTTGGTCGAATATAATAATCAGCCGTGCGTGTGAATATCTCTAATAATTCTCTCAAGTCATGACACATGCACTTTTCTCGATCCTTTTGACTTTTTCCTTATTTCACATGAGGAGATCTTGGACGTCGAGCTTCTCCAAAATTGAATAATATTTCCTGGCCGGCTCCCAAATATCCACTAATTAAGGGATTTTCTTGTTTTTGACATTATCGGCTGATCTCTTCCTCTCCAAGGTAAGCTTACCAAATTTTGGTTTCAACACAATGTTTATATTCATGACTTAAGCCAATTTTGCTTCTAAGTATTGGTTTACTTTGTAATGCCATTTTTATGATGCTAGTTTGACCAAAGTTGAACAATAGCTTAGAGTGTTTGCATGGCTGTGTGCCTAAATAAAAGTTGTAGTTCACATCATGGGTAACAAACTTTATTTAAGAGTCCTAAGCTAATTTAGTGTCTAACATGGTCAAATAGAGCTCACAAGTATCAACAAAATGCTGTTTTGTGACTTAAATTTTTTTTAAGTGTAGAATGCTGATTTCAGTTTCAAAGTAGCTCACTTTAGAGCATTGGAGTTTGAAAAGTAGCTCGAATTAGGCCATGATCATTATAGCAAAGTTGTAGTACTCACGTAGCTTTACACTTTGTATTACTGAAGTTTTCAAAAATTTGCCACAGATTAGGAGATAGAGGAGAGCAAAGATGGCGGTTTTAGTCGACTGAATTGACTTCACCGATTCAAATCGGCTGGCCGTCGTGGTCGACCGCGCCCAGTCCATGCGCGCTGCGTGGCGGCAGCACGCCGGTGTTGGCCCGACTGGTCAGGCTAGCAGGGGGAGAAAAGGGAGGCGAAGCCGCCACGCTCACTCACTCTCGCTCTCTCGCCCTCTCTCTGCCTCTCCTTCACCGGCCAGAGCAAATCGAGCACCGCGCCATGGCCGCTGCACCTCCACCACGCTCGCTCGCTACCACCACCGCACCGCCGTCCATCATCTCTCGCCCACCGCTCGGCCATCACCTCCACCACCTCGCCGACCACCCATTGCTTTAACCCGAGCCAAGGTAAAGGCCTACAGGCCATCGCCGTCATCGCGCCATGGTCAAGAGCACCGCCACCATGCACGCCGCCATGGCTATGCATGCCCGGTTCTCTTCCTCGCATGCTTCTAGACGTTAGGGCTAGGTTAGAGCTTGGTCTAGCTCGAGGCTAGAGCCTAAGGCCAATGCCGGCCTCGTCGGAGCGGAACGCCGCTGTAACACCCTCGGTGTTATGCCCAAAACCAACTACTAAATTATGTCACGAGCATCGTGTTTGTGTAATAATGCATGTGATAGAAGGTGTTGATAAATTTCTTATAACCTAAAATAATCAATAAAAATGTTAAATGAATGTTGATGCAATAGCTCATGTATATCAAGTAGGGTTTAAAACCAATTTTCATTAAGCAAAAATACTATAGAACATGTGTGTGATACTTAAATAAAGTTGGAAGTGCATACTTTGTAGATGACAATGAAATACTTGCTGTTGAAAAATATTATTGCTTAGTAATATTTTCAATAGCTTAGAAATGCAATTTGAAAGAGTTCAACTAAATTTCAAGCTTGTGTACAGCTGGACATTGCCAAGTTTAGCAATTTATTTAGAGAGATTGGGTTAGAGGGTGATGCAGTGTTTTAGCTCGGCTGAGCAACCTCATGTATCAGTTTGATCATGGAGAAGGCGATTTCCATTTAGAGGCAATGGTTTAGTGGTAGTCGTTGCTTTAAAATCCATGCACATCACGTTCTCGGGCTAGCCCTCTGGGCTGGGCGCGGTCACCAGGCCGTGGGGGTGCACCGTTATGGCGTTGGTGTGTTCTGTGTGCGCACACGCGCTGCTGCGCTTGGCCGGCCTGGTTGCCCTGACCCGACCGCGAGAGCTGCTGTTGTTGTGGCTTGCCCGGCTGAGCGGCGCTGCTCCTACCCCACGCGCTGCTGCGTCGCCGACCCACCTCGTGATGCGATGTAGCCGCTGCTGCTGCTGTCGCATCATGTCGTGCTCGCGCCTGCCCACTGCATCGCACTACGTCGCCTGCCACTGCACCATGCTATGTCGCTGGCCTGCTTTGATGCCACATGCACGAGGCTGGACTGCTGTAACCATGCCATTTATGGCACTGCGGCGGGTGGGCCACACAGGTCGCGAGCATGCACATCGGTCGATTAGCGTTTGGCCGCAGGCCACGCTGGTCACATCAATCGCGTCCAGCCAAGGCTCGCCTTGTCGAGTCACTGGCCACATCCCGTCTCTCTCTCTCTTTCCTTCTCTCTGCTGTCGAGCCGCGCCAACAAGCCTGTCTGTGAGGGGTCATCTCCCATCAATTCCATGCACCCACAGCTCCATCCTCACAGCCTCTTATCAACCGCCCCCACCCCGCGTTGATTATGGCTAGGTCAAGCTCCAATTTTGGAGCTTTGCTCCCGCCACCGCGCCATTAAGGCCCAGCCCACCTCACCGTGGCCAGCTCCAACCTCGCCATCTCGCGTCGAATTGACCGTACCACTAGCCCCACCTAGAACCCCTCTTTGTCATGCACACCCAAGTCACAGCCCTATAGCCGCCTCCACGCCGCTGACACAGCCGTGTCGCTGCGGTTCGTCGTCGAGCTCGCTGCGCGCACGCGTCTAGACTTGCTCGAGGCGTCTCTGGCCAGGCCACCACCATGGGTAGGATCTTATATAAAAATGTCCACTATGTTAATGCTCCACCATGTCATTAAATTAATCCTGCTTCCTCTATAACTTGATAACATTGTTATATTCTGCTGTTATAATAAATTGAGGTAATATTCTGGTACTATAATAAAGTGATGTAAGAAATGACTTAAGAATGTTGTAAACTTTATTCTCTCATTTATGATCCGAATGGAAAAATGTGGATTTTTAGTTCTCCCATGGGGTGTGCTCGACGAAACTACGTAGTTTAGTGTCCTCTCTTGAGTACTTAGTGTCTAATGGAAGACAAGTACTCCTGAGAGACATTAGATTAGGTGGTTCTGCCACAAGTGGTATCATAGCATAAATGAGGAAATAAAGCTTCAAAATACTTTTCTAAACTAAAATTTGACAACCTATTTTTGCAAAAAGTTAGGGCGTTTAACTACGAAGTATATAAGTAGCCCTATTGCTATAGTTGAACATTTGGAATAGGTTTAATTAGGATCTCTCCGGTGGACTGACTCTCGCATAGTATACGATCTTTAAGTCAGTCGCGCTAGTAATGCCTTAGTCATCGTGATTGTATTGTTGGTAGATGCGCCCTTCATAGATGTCACTCATGTCGTATTGTGCATGACTGACCCGTCCTTGTTCCGGAGTTATTACTGCACTGTGACTTCGTGCTCCACGTTCGCCTGTGGTTCACGCCTACCGTGACCCATGTCTCCTCGTACTCTTTTCTGTGCTCTTTGTCAGACCCTTGCCCTATAGCCGTACTAGTCATTAATGGCCTCGGACATCGCTGGCCTTGAACGCGTGAAAAAAATTTGGTCGATTCATTTGTAGTGGTCGACGCTGGAACCGAGGGTGGACTATGCCAGGACCACTGACCGCTCTGCCATTATAAGCAGGGCTAGGCCTAGCCATTGGTACCACCACCCGGTGCACTCTAGCTCGCCTAGCTTTTCCTTTGGAGCAAGCTTTTCTCTCAGTCCTCCTTTGCAACCACTGCTAGGGATGGCAGGAGCCTAGGTTAGCAGTTACTGCCTGAACACTGAGGGTTTTGCCAAAATCCTATATGCCACCCTGCAAAAACTTGGAGTCAAAGATCGTCCCGAGTATGAGGACCGTGAGTATGAAAAGCATGGCACTGAGCGGTGTGAGGTTATCGTCTATATTGGGAAGAGTGAGGAGTTTCCTGACATCACTGAAGCTTGGAATGTGACCGCAACCGGGTTTCGCTTCGTCGACACCTACCAAGTTGTGGCCCACAAAGCCTTGCGGCCCCTTTGCCATATCTATGAAGAGCCCATTGCTCATACCCCCATGAGGTTCTTTCCACCATTAGAAAAGAATCAGCGGGTATGGAGGGCTCGCATGGAGGCTTTGCAAGGGCGGGATGCGCAAGAAGACAGTCCAACCATGGTGCACTTGACCATGTACCTACTTGCTCTGGATGAGCAGTATGACCGGTAACCCTCGGAGCTAAGGAAGTGCCTTCGGCGAGCTGAGGAAGCCGAGATCTTCTCTAGTAGCTTGCTGAAGCGCATGCCAGTGTGGCAGCGACAGAGAGTTGGGAGGCTGCCATGTCGGAAGCCCTAAAGGAGGCCGAAGATTGGTTTGCCCATAAGTTGGGAGAGGCCTACCTTGTCACCAGGACCAAGCGGAGGACGCTGGTCGTTGAAAGGTAGGATCCCATGACCTTGAAAGGAATCCCTATCCACCCATCGAAAAGGAGAACCAGTGTTGCAGTACCGCCAGCACCCCCACCCTCAGAAGTGTCAAAAGTAGAGCCCTTGCTTCACCTCACTCAGCCACTGCCTAGAGAGGAGGAAGATCCATAGCCTGGGCGGTAAAAGAATCCGCCGAGCCCAGGGATGAAGATGTGTGGTCCGACAAAGTAGATTAGTTGCCTTGGGAAGATGTACCTGTAGTTAGTGGTGTCCTTCATCGCTGTCCTCTAGTATTGTAATCTTTCCGTTGTATTTCGTCCATAGTTGTTGAGATCATCCGATCGTAGGGAAGGTGAACGATATGTCAAGAATGGGAGAGTGAATGCCTATATGTTGTACCAGTATAAGTACATTTGGAATGTGCATTTTATTTATGTCATTATGTTTATTGCGTCCATCTATCCTTAGGTCTCGTTAGACGTGCTTAGGGTTTTCAAGGGCGACGTTAAGTGGGATACAAGAGAGCCACCATTCAGATGCCAGCAGACCGACCATGATGAGATAACGTAGGACACAATATCAACTAATTGTGGATGTCCTAGCAGAGCACTTGAATCTCTTTAAATCAAATCTATTGTGGGATTTGAATTCCTTGTCCCTTGTTGCAAAAGGAGCCCTTGTTATCTGAATCTTCCTTTGCAATATTCTTCTAATTCTATGGTCTATGACCCCACCGCCTTCATTGCGTGTAAGTTGGTAATAGTTTCTTGGATAATAGCTTATGGTGCCACGATGAAACCGAGGGCCCCTGTGGAACAGCTACCACATGGTGATGCTGCTCGACATGTGCTGGTATCAAGGTTGTTGACCAAGCACATTTACCAAGTTACATCGCCGTATCGCTTTTGATACAAAATATTCTTCTTGGAAATATTCGGGTGTTCGAACGAGAAATCCACAACGGGTTGATGAAATAATGTTCCCCCAAAGTAAACAAGAGAATGTGGTTTTGAAGGAAGCATGTATGTCGTGATCTTAGTTTGTACAAAAGTTTGGCGCATGTGGTGAACAAGGAAGGGAGGGAAAAGAAAACAACAAGGAAAAGTTAGCCCTTGGGTAGTAGTGAGTGCTTGGAAAAGACTGAGTGGATGTCATGTCCCAAGAACTGTGTCTAGCTCGCCCACACTACGCATGCCAGGTCACTATTATTGCGTGCCCCGTGGACGCCATCAGTGTTAGGGTCCACTAGCAACCTGTCCTCGCATAACCACGACATTATGCAGCATCCACTGTACTCGTGCACTGTGCGCTTCTCCTTTTCTCGGCATCCAGTCGGCTCTTGATCCTCGCCCACATCCCCATACCAGACCCCCTCCTATTTTCCTCTTTTGGGGACATGGCCGCCACATGCCTTCCTCTTTGAGCGAACCCCCTCTCCTCTCTTTTTTCCTCCCTCCACTCAAGCTCACGCAGTGAGCGCACCATGGTTGACACTTTTCCCACCTCGTGATCGTCAGTATTTCTCTTCCACGCCGCCTCCACTTCTGGTGTGTTGCGCCCCACCTCCGTTCGCCACTATAAGATGCCCTTGACCTTTGCTCTCCTTCTTCATCCCCATCCCTTCGAATCCAAAGCAGAGCTATGAGATCCCGTCGTCATTCAAGGAACTAGGTTCGTCAGTCAGAGGTGATTGTGTAATCTGAGAAGAAGAAGGGATCTAGTTTTCATTGAAGAAGTTTAAGTCTACCATCGGTTAGTTGGTCTTAGGGTTCATGATGTTTGAGTTCTCAGTCTCCTGTTTTTGGATCTGTTGGGCATACGCCATGTTTTGGATAATCATTTTCTTATTGTTCCTCCATTGTCCTCGTCTATCTCGACTTCTGGATTAAGCCTTGGTTGTATTAGGTTGCTCTTAACCATGTATCTCTAAATCCCTATATGGTTTAGTGTTCGACGTAGTGTGATCTTTTTGTGTAATTTCAGATCTGCGAAGTGTAATCGTATTTTCCCCTTCTAATTCGTCTTTCAAATCTTGGTACAAGATTTTGTTTAAGGGGGGTAGAGCTGTAACACCCTCGGTGTTATGCCCTAAACCAACTACTAAATCATGTCATGAGCATCGTGTTTGTGTAATAATGCATGTGATAGAAGGTGTTGATAAATTTCTTGTAGCCTAAAATAGTCAATAAAAATAATAAATCAATGTTGATGCAATAGCTCATGTATATCAAGTAGGGTTTAAAACCAATTTTTTAAGCAAAAATACTATAGAACATGTGTGTGATACTTAAATAAAGTTCGAAGTGCAAACTTTGTAGTTGACAATGAAATACTTGTGTTGAAAAATAATATTGCTTAGTAATATTTTCAATAGCTTAGAAATGCAATTTGAAATAAAGTTCAACTAAATTTCAAGCTTGTGTACAGCTGGACATTGCTAAGTTTAGCAATTTATTTAGAGAGATTGGGTTAGAGGGTGATGCGGTGTTTTAGCTTGGATGAGCAACCTCATGTATCAGTTTGATCGTGGTGAAGTTGGTTTCGGTTTAGAGGCAATGGTTTAGTGGTAGTCGCTGCTTTAAAATCCGTGCACATCATGTTCTTGGGCTAGCCCTCTGGGCTGGGCATGGTCACCAGGCCGTGGGGGCATGCCACCACGGTGTTGGTACGCTCTACGTGCGCACGTGCGCTACCACACTTGGCCAGCCTGGTTGACCTAACCCGACCGCGAGGAGCCACCGTTGCTGTGGCTTGCCCGGCTAAGCGGCGCTGCCCCTACCGCGCGTGCTGCCACGCCGCCGACCCACCTTGCACCATGACACAGTCGCTGCTGCTGCTGTGACATCATGTCATGCTCACGCCTGCCCACTGCATCGCACATGCGTTGCCTGCCGCTGCACCACGCTGCATCACTGGCCCGCTTTGATGCCGCACGCACTAGGTCGGACCGCCGTCGCCATGCCATTTATGGCACTACGGGGCGTAGGCCACATAGGTCAAGAGCATGTGCACCTATTAGTTAGCGTTTGGCTATGGGCCACGCTGGTCGCATTGACCGCATCCCGCCAAGGCTCGCCTCGTCGAGTCACCGGCCGCACCCCATCTCTCTCTCTTTCCTTCTCTCTGCCGCCGAGCTACGCCAACATGACTGCCTCCGAGGGGTCATCTCCCATCAATTCCATGCACCCATAGCTCTGTCCTCACAGCCTCTCATCAACCGCCCCCACCCCACCTTGATTATGGCCAGGCGGAGCTCCAATTTTGGAGCTTTGCTCCCACCACCGTGCCATTAAGGCCCAGCCCGCCTCACCGTGGCCAGCTCCAACCTCGCCATCTCGTGTCGAATTGACCATACCACTAGCCCCTCCTAGAACCCCTCTTCATCGTGCGCACCCAAGTCACAGCCCTATAGCCACCTCCATGCCGCTGACATGGACGTGTCGCTGTGGTTCGCCGTCGAGCTCGATGCGTGCACTCATCTAGACTTGCTCGAGGCGTCTCCGGCCAGGCCACCACCATGGGTAGGATCATGGTGCATCACTGATGCTTACCTGTCACTTCTATTATCTGTTGCATGCTATGGCTCACCAAAATGCAGTTGCCGTCGCTGCAGGTCACCGCCGTCGGGGAGAGCCCGCTCTGCTTCACCTCAGTTCGTGCAACCACCGCCAGTCATCGTGTGTCGGCCCATAGGTGAGCATCAGTCCCATAGCTAGGTCTGCAAGGGTCCCAGTTGGCCGGCATAATGGGGCCGTACCAGTCCACACCGCACCGCCGAGCGTGGGGGTCATGGGGACCCCCCCGCGATGCGAAGACAGCTTCTCTCGGGGTCTTTCATGCATAAGTGCTGACTGAGTAAATAGGACAAATAGTGGCTGCGAGAATAGTAGGTAGCTCGGGGGCATTTTCGCTAAAATGCCAGTGCGCACGGGCTCCCCACCATGGGCCACCTCCGCATGTGGGCCGCGTCTCGTGTGGGTCGCATTGGGCCAGTTTGGTTCGTCTTTTTAGTGAAGAATTAGAAATTGTTTTGTATTTTTATTTAAGAACCAGTTTTGTGTAATTAATCTAAAATCATGTAGATGTCCAAAAATTGTGAAACAAATTTTGTAAGGTTCCTAAAATTATGATCTATCTACTAGTATAGTTTGTTTACATAGGTTTATAATATTTTTAGGAGTTATATAATTAATTTGAGATGCTTAATATTGTAAGATATAAACTTAAAGGAATTTTTGTGATAAATTGGTGATAGTGTTGGCTCTGAAACTTTCATGGTAAATTCCTAACATTATTAGGTGCTCACTGTAATTTTTGTAGCTCCATAATAATCAGTTTGCTAGGGTAGCTAAATGAGCCCTAGTTCAAAAATATATATTTAATCAATAAAATGCCGAAACACCTTGAGAGTTTAGGACTAAAACACTTGTTGAGAAATGAAGCCTTACTTGACAAAGTGGTTACGTAGCCTAGTACGTTAGTCGTTAGAGCTAGTTCACAGTTTGAGAGGCATAATCGTATTTTAAGAGTTACGGTTACCGTTGATTAATTACGTCTCTACATTGCATCCACGTATATCATAATAGGAACAACGATGGACCGTGGAAATAACCAAGGTAGCGGAAAATATGGTGCCTTGATGATCGTGTCACTATGATGGAATACCAACTTTTGGTTATATATTACCTAGGCAAGTCCCGATACATAACCCATATTATTCTGCACTTTATTTTATGCTTGTGCATTAAGTTTTAAGGAGTTGAATGAAAACCCACTTGCATATATATATATCCTTTTCCTATGAGCCCTACTAATATGTCAGGATCATGTAGATTGCTATGCTATAGGATCCGGTAGAAGTCAAGTGATTACCTGTCACTCGCGAGAGATAGGAAAGATATTATTGTTGTTATTATATTACTGTCACATGGAATATATATGAATGATAATTGGAGACCGGGCGGAATGGTACTTTGGATCTGGACTTGGTTAGGCATTCGAGCGAGGCTCGGATTGCACTTGTTTCACCTGTGTTGATTGTGGACCGTCCATTGCTGTGGATGGTAGTCAGGTCACAGACTTATTATCTTGAGCACATACTTGCTTATGGGAGCGGGAAGGCTTGTTACGCTCTTGTCGTGGGTTCTGGCTCTTTTCGTACCGACTAATTGGAGGCGGGGAAAGGTGGAGGTCTAAGTACCATACTGAGACCGGGTCTCAAGTGTGGGGGCTTGGAGTCCATGTTTGGACGGGGACCTGGACCCCGTGATAGGAGTGAAATGGGTTGGTCTTGCTTGTGCCTAGGGTACAAGCGTGGCGTGTGTTTCGGGGTACTCAGCTGGGATACATTGGTTCACGAATCGCCATGTGATACAGTACGACTTGGCTATAGTCTAGCACCGTAGTAAGAACTGGAACCTTAAAGGTGATAAAATGGTTCTGATTGCATACCACCTACTTGAAAGTAGCATAGGTGCTTACATAGAATGGTTAGTTAATGAACTAATGATGACTGCTAATAAAATTGAATATAAGAACGCACATTTAGTAATGCTTCCGCAGATGTAATAACCCACAAGCCAGATAGCCTTGCATATCCTTGGAGTCTTTTATTTTCCTCATGTCGGGTAAGTCTTGCTGAGTACAATCGAGTACTCAGGGTTTTATTCCCCTGTTGCAGGTGATCGAAGGATACTTACAGCTGACTCTTGTGTGTGGAAACCTCCTGGTGGGTTTAGAGAGGATGCCTTTCACGCTATGACCGTAGTGTTTATTTATAACCCTCAAGAATATTTTTTATAAGAAAAGATGTAAAATATGCTAGCATCTCTTGTATAAAAATGTCCACTATGTTAATGCTCCACCATGTCATTAAATTAATCATGCTTCCTCTGTAACTCTGATAACATTGTTATATTCTGCTGTTATAATAAATTGAGGTAATATTCTGGTACTGTAAGAAAGTGATGTAAGAAATGACTTAAGAATGTTGTAAGCTTTATTCTCTCATTTATGATCCTGATGAAAAATATGGATTTTCGAGTTTTCCCTTGGGGTGTGCTCGACGGAACTGCGTAGTTTAGTGTTCTCTCTTGAGTACCTAGTGTCTAATGGAAGACAAGTACTCCTAGGAGACATTAGATTAGGCCGTTCTGCCACAGCCATCGTGCCACCATTGCGCTCGTGCCGCCGCGCTGCCATTCATGTGGCCAAGCTTCGCCACCGCTCCACCAAAGCCCCAA
Source organism: Miscanthus lutarioriparius (assembly GCA_904845875.1). Classification (NCBI taxonomy): domain Eukaryota; kingdom Viridiplantae; phylum Streptophyta; class Magnoliopsida; order Poales; family Poaceae; genus Miscanthus; species Miscanthus lutarioriparius. Next base: position 61,618,592 of record CAJGYO010000014.1, on the reverse strand, counting down.
CTTAACCCTAGATCTCTGCTACGACACCAGGAAGCCATAGCCGTGCTCATTAGAGCTTGCCATGGCTGGAAATGACTGGTGCATCACCGCAGCGCCGTTGTCGCCCTCCATTAGTGCCGCCGCCGTAGCCAACCACTGCCAGGGGTTCACTCACTTAGCTCACTAGGTGCGGAACAAGGAGGGGAACACGTCGGTGGTGACCTCGTCGCCGGTGACCTCATCATCGACGAGTTCTCACTGGTCAAAGTCGACGCCCTACCTCTGTCTCCCTGATGTGTGGGGTCAGTTGAGTTTTGGGGCCCCCGTGTCAGTCACAACGGGGTGTATGGACCGGGTGTACGTAGCAGCAGACCCCGAGTGAATTTGATTTTGTAGCAAACTTGCAAAAATTATATCTTGAGCTAGGAGTATCCAAATGGGGTGAACCAAATTTTGTTGGATTCATATTAAAGAGCAATATTTGATAAAAATATGAAATATACTTTTTAGGGTATTTTTCTGGGTGAATTAAATTGAGCAAGATAAGTGCTTTTAAAGTAGTTTATATCTTGTAAAATGCATAACTTGAGCTAGGTAAGTGATAAAATTATGATTCTAATTTTGCTGGTCTCGTGTTGACATGCTATAGCTAGCAAAAATATTAAACCTATAGTAAGCATACTTGAAATATGGTCTTCCTATTTAATCTTAATTAATTGCTAGTTTCTAGTGAAATTAAATGGGATAATAATACTTAATATATGATCATGCAAATTTTTACATAGTATTCTTGTGCTAGGAGGAAAGTAACAAAAATACTAAATCTATTGCTTGACACTTTTCACTATGCTAAACTATTTTTGCTAAAATAAGAATATGTAACTTGTCATTTTTGTAGAGGTAGCTATACTTATCCAAATGGCATGAAATTTGTACAGTAGACTATTAGGGTCATATGTAAGCTACCGTAATTGTCTCTGAATTTATTGAGCACTAGAAATATTTATCATGTAAATCATCTTATTATCTAAGGAAATTAATAATGGAATATAAATAAATTAGTTAGGCTTAACCATAATGTTTTGTGTGGTGTTTGTGATGCATATAACCTTTGATGTTATTAGTTAGGCCTAGAAGTATTTGTTTGTTGGCAACTAGTTAATTATTGCTTTATAATTCAACTAGATGGCTGTATGCATAGTTTCTGTTGTGGTAATGATTCCGTGATGATAATGATTCTTTATGTAAAACTTGTTAATAACAAAGTTGTAGATAACTTACTTATATACCTTTTGTTAAATTTTCATAGTCATAGGCCTTATGGTTTATGAATTATGGCTGTTAGAAGTCTGCTGTCAGAAATGCTTGTTCTCTGGACAGATCTAAAAGATTGAATTGTTTGACCTTGATAACTGCTGAATCACATTACTATGATTAAAAGAAAGTTGTAGGAAATTTCATAATATTTCCAGAAAGTCCACAACCATATTATTTAGATGTGTATAACTCCAGTTATGGTCAAAACAATTTGCTGCTGCCTTGTAGTCTAGATAATGATCTACATAAGTGTTTGTTTAGTTACTAGAGAAGACATATGCACCTACTTAGTAAAAGAAAATGTAACTTGTTACCACCTTAAGGCAATGCTATTGAGAACACTTAGGAGGATGCATTTCATCACACTATATCGTATGCTACTTGTCATTATATATGCATCAATGATATCTTCTTCCGTGCTCATGCATATAGGATCGTCCGAAGGGATAACTCTGTTGGAGTTCGAAGAAGAGCCGGAGGAACAATAGGAGGCACCTCAGGCTATAGCTCCAGAAGGAGAGGAGCAAACTTTTGAAGACTTACCCAAGTGCCTAGACCACATGCCAACTTCCTTTATCAAAGGTAAGCCCAGAGCATTTTAAGCCTCCCATGTTTTACAAAATATCACTTGAGTCCTTTATGTTTGATGCATTAGTTTATAAGTGTTGAATTGGAAACACTTGATGCATAGAACTACTTTGTCTAGATAAATATACCTTTAACCATGTGTAGGTCTAGGATCGAATATATGCTTAGCCATGCTTAGACCGGTAGAAGTCGGGTGATTTACTGCCACCTACGAGATATAGGTGGATACCGGAGCATGGTTGGCTATATTTGCTATCATGGAAAAGAACCATGGGGTAATGTAACTGGAGGTTGGATGGATTCTATGCGTAGGTTGGCTCATGTGATTGCGTCTGTGCCGATTAAGAACCATACCATTGTTGAAACTTCTGTTGAGATTGAACGCATGCCTCTCACTTAGCTGGCCGGATAACTCATTTCGACCGTGAAGCCGAGTAGCTCAACTCGGGCTAGACCTCGTTCTATGAAAGTGCACGCTCTAGATGATAGTAAGGATGTGCGAGGAGCCAGACGTGAGCCCAAGGGTAGGGTAGTCCTAATCGTCCTAGAGCTGGTTGTCCCTGATTGGGTGGCGCTGATCGAACCCATGAAATGTGTACCTGAGTTGTACCAAAGGTGACCTAAGGTGACCATTGATCTAGTCTGCTTGGGTTTGTGTTAGGAATAAATTCCCAGCTGGTTGAAATCGATTCGAATCGCTGTCTCTCCCAGACAGTGAGAAACTTGGCTAGCTCCAACATCATAGTAACTGGATTATGGAATGATGGTTATGGTGAACTTGGAACTTTTACACCGGCTATGGTTACTACTGTATGCTACTAAATGATATACCACATGTTTGGATAGGTTCGTTGCTAATCTAGAGATGAATAACTATAATTAACTTGATGGCTGTATTATAAATGTAAAACTGAATTAGTAGGTTTTCATGCAAAATGTTGTCAAGCTAGCTCTACTTATAAAGCCTTGCATGATCCTTAGAGTCACTTTATTTTTGGTTTATGACGGGTAAGTCTAGCTGAGTACCTTCTTGTACTTAGGGTTCATTTCCCATTGTTGCAGATAATACGATGTATCATGGCTACTGTAAGAACTGCTTCTGCCCCGTTGTGGACGAGGAGTAGGGCCCTGGGTAAGGCGTCTCTCGTTAATCCCTCTATTATGCTTTTGTGATTGTGATCCTGAGCTGGCACAATATTTGAACAAAGATGTGAGATGTTGGTTTCAAACTTTATTTGTTTCCGCTACTATTTTATCTAAACTTGGTTTGTAATAACTTTTAATCGTACTCTAATGTATGGAACTGTATTTGTGAACTTTATGTAACATGTGACATGTATGTTGAATCATGTACGATCTTGGTTGTATATTGATGGTTAATCGAGACCCTTCGTGGTACTCAATGGACTACCGGGTTTATATGGGCTCAAGTATGATAGTGTGACCGCTTGCGGGCTACCATTGTACTTGTGCTCTTATAAATTGGATGGTTCTGCTATATTCCTCATAGTCTACTCTCTTTCTGACAAAACCCTTGGGCTACCAACCTAGCCTTGTTCCTCACTAGCACACCATCTTCACTCTATTTTTTTGAAAACCCACTTTGTACCTATGCGATGGCAATTTGGTGGAGGTGGTACTAAAACCCAAACCTGGTTTCTCTCAAAGTTTTCTAACTCCTTGTGCATGGCATTGGCCCAATTGGGATTAGATAGAGCGTGTCCAACATCTCAAGGCTCAAAAGAAGCAACAAATGTAGAATGAGTGAAGTGTGAGATTTGATATGACCTAGACCGCATGACTCACTGGTTGATATGTCGCCAATCATGGTATGAGGTGGATGACAACGCTGAATGTGTCATGGTGCCTCCCTTGAAGAAGTCACCTCCCCTCAACAGCAGCTGGTGCTTCCTCAGGTGCAACCGATGCAGGCTGAGGAAGCTGCTTGTATGGTCCCCAAGTAGTGGAAGTAGAGGGATTGGGACTGTGAGCCAAAGTAGACATCGCAGGCTCAACAGGGGCAGCTGGTGGAGTTGGCTTGGGATCACCCCAATCGGCATCTTCTTGCTCCTCCTCCACAAAGATACTTTCACCAAGCTCTTGCTCACCTGCACACTCAAAGACAGGGGTTGTACAAGGCATTGTTTCATCGAATGTGACCTCACAGGTCTCCACAACTCGATTAGTCTCTAGGCTAAGAACATGATATGCATGAGAGTGAGAAGCATAACCTAGAAAGATACCGTCGGAAGACCTGGACTCGAACTTGTCCAAATTATCTTGTTCTAGGATGAAGCACTTGCATCCAAGCACCCTGAAGTGACTTACCTTGGGTGGTCGTCCGAATCACAACTCATAAGAAGTCTTCTTCATGAAATCCCAAAGAAAAAATGCGATTGGACACATGGCAGGCTATGTTGATCGCCTCGGCCCAATACCTCCTTGGAGTCCTATACTCATCGAGCATTGTCCTTGCCATCTCAACAAGGGTCTAATTTTTGCGCTCAACAACGCCATTTTTTTAGGGCCCATAAGGAGAGGAAAACTGATGCTCGAGGCCCAAAGAAGCACAAAATAAGCATTCTTGAATTCTATGCCATTATCACTGCGAATCACTCTCATGGCATTCTTAGGAAACTCATTTTGTAACCAATGAATCAAATCCCGAGCATGTGAAAAGCCTCATCCTTACTCTCCATGAGAAACACCCAAGAGTTGCGAGAAAAGTCATCCACAATCACTAGAACATACGACTTCCCACCACCTAACTGAACCCGGGCTGGACCAACTGTGTCCATGTGAAGTAGCTCGTCGGGTTCCTTGGTCATGACTTGGTTCACAAGTGGGTGAGGAGCAGCAACCATCTTCCCGTGATGATAAGGGTGACAAACCAAATCCTTCTCAAATTTCAACTTGGGCAATCCTTGGATTAAGTCAAGTGAGCTCAACATAGCTAGTAAGGCAAAGCTCAAGTGACTCAGTCTCCTATGCCACTTCCACAATTTAGAGGAGGATCCGGCCACCAAACATCAAGAAGAGCCAAAGGAGTGAGAAAAATTAGCTCAAAAGACACGGCTAAAAGGAACAATCTGACAAACAAGATTTCCCTAAGAATCAAGAACTCGAGATAAGCCAGTCTTAAAATGCACTTCAAATCCGTCTTGAAGGAGTTGTGAAACTAAAAGTAAGTTTAAATGCAAATTCAAGACAAAAGCAACATCCTTCAGAACAAAACTCTCGTTGACCCGAATGGTCCCATGAGAAATACCTTACCTCTGCTATTGTCCCCGAATGTGATGCACTCCATACATTGCACGGGGCTAAGGCTGGAGAACCATTTTGAACTTCCTATCATGTGGCGCAAATAACTAGAATCAACAAGCCACGTGTTCTCCAGGCCTCCATCCTGCATCAATAGAATGACATGGGATGAGCAAATGGCGCAACACTAGGGTTAGTAAACTGTGAAGGATACCAGTGCTGGCTCATTTTCCTTAGAAAAGTGTTAGGAAAAACACCAAACATACCATGTACCATTTGAGGAAAGCGGTCACCATGTGGGGGAAAACATGGTCCGCTAGAGTTGTAAGACTGCAAGCCACTACCGTGAGGTCCAAAGTCATAATGATTTCACTTGGTTTCAAGCCATTGTACTATCCAACCTTGCCATAGAGATTTTCACCATTCCCACCTAAAGCAAAGCCTACACCTGATGCACCAGTTCCCCGCCTGAACTACCTCATCATCATGCCCAACTGTGGCTCACTATAGGACACCCAGCTCAATATGGACCAAAGGTTTGTGTTGTCGTCCTCAGTTCTCATCTTGTCATGCCTGTAGGACTCAAGCTCTAGCTCCAAACCCTCATAGCATGCACACCTAGCAGCAATGCTATCTAAACTGGTCTTCTCAAGCAAAGAGATCCTAGCAACCTTCTCTGCCAGTTCAGATTGCAAGCCCGAGCAGGACTTGCATGCACCCAATAGGCTAGACCTAGACTTTAACTCATCATTCTCATCAAGTAAAGCAACAAACTTGGATTGCAAGAAAGTAAGACTGGACATATGAATAGACACTACCATAGCACACTTCTTAGCGGCCTCAAGCTCCTTCAGTGCAATTTCTAGGTTGTCCTTATATTCTTTCCTCTCACGGGCAGCACGCTTAAGCAGCTTATCTTGACTAAGCAGGGTGTCATTCATGGTTTCAAGCTCAACAACAAGATCATCAATGGAAGGAGTTACCTTAGTAGTATCATCGGTGATAGGAACCTCATCCTTGCTGGCCTTCACCTCGTCATTGACTGCCAAGGTGTAGAATCCTCCGTGAATGGAGTCGACGATGAAGCAGAGCCCGGTTAGCTTGTCCTTGTGATTCCTCTTGGACTCATCGTCGCTCGAAGGGGAAGAAGTGTGGTTGTCATTGGAGTTGTTATTGAGGATGCTGAGGGACGTGAGGAAGGCATGCTCCTGGGCCTTGGCCTTCTTGAGGTACATCTTCTTAAGTGCCTCCTTGTCAAATCCTCCCTTTGACTTGTGCTTGCCGGAGGTGTACTCATGCTTGTCTTTGCGCTTGCTAGAGTCGTGCTTGCCGGAGAAGTGTTTGTTCTTCTTGGGGCAGTGGGAGACAAAGTGGTCACCGTAGCAACCATCCTCTGGACCACCACCACGCTAGCGTGAAAGAACCTAGGATGCCGCCTAGAGGGGGTGAATAGGCGTTTCTAAAAATTCACACCATTAAATGCGGAAACGATTAGAGTGAGAGCTTCCAATTGCTTGGAAGCTTCAAAATAGAGTAAATGAACCCCTCACAAACTAAACACAGAGTATATAGCAAATACAAGAGCCACGACCCTACAACACAAAGATTAGAGTGAAGAACAACTCAAATCAACATAGGTGATAAATATCGGACATGTCCGGTAGGTCCCTCGGACAAGTCCGAGATGCATAGTCTCAGCACACCGAGCTCCAAAATTGATGCCTTTGATTCTAGTCTTTTACTCCAAGCTATAGGGACCTGCTAAGAGTTGTATCTCACTATGTACACCTGCACACAAGCTAGCACAACCCAAGTGGATCACAAATATTAAATGAGACAGAATTGACACATGATATTTGTTTTACCAAAGTTCAAACTCCGTTGTGTACTACTATTCGTTGAGGGGGCTACGAGCGACCCAACAAAGGTCAGCTGTAGAGGACCCACGAAGGTCAACTCTTGCCAGAGTCTTTTCCAACTCCATATCCTCCTTCCACTAGTTGATCCCTTCCCTTGTGGCGGTGGAATCGACCGTTACAAACTTTCTAAGGCACACCACAATCTCTCAGGCGCTCTCCGGCGACACCTAACCATCTAGGACCGAAGAGTCCAAGAGTAACAAATGTGAATCACGAAATAGACAATATGCACAAGTGCTCAAGTGGTGGCTTGCTCTCAAATTTGAATTTCTCTCAACCCACAAAATGGATTTGAACATAGGAATCAATCACTCACTAAGATAGGGTTGGAGAGTATTCTCGAGGCTCAGAACATGTATGGGAACCAGCAGAATCAGCAGCCTCCAAAGGTGAAGGCTTGGGGTATTTATAGCCCCTTTGAAAAACTATTCGTTATCTAGCCGTTGGGCTCAGGACGTGCATGCTGGGCATACCAGACATGTTTGGTATGACTTGCACCGCGCCAAAGTTAGAAGGTTAAAGGTGTGCAAAGCATTAGAACTCTCAATGATTGCCGAGACTTCTGACTCCCCGAACTCTCGATGATCGCCGGGACTTCCGACTTCCTGAACTCCTGACCCGAGCCGAAACTTCCAAACAACCAAATTCAAGAACACAGAAGTTGTCACTGTCACCATGCTCCTACCAGCATGTCTGGTAGGCATACCGAACATGTGCGGTATGCTCGGCCACAACAAGGTAAGTTAGTTCTTGCATCTCTCTCACTCAAACAACACATGGGTTGGCTTGAGCACTTATGAATAATCATCTATCAACATGATGCATCCCTCTTAATAGTATGGCATACCTATTTACCCAAGATCAAATGAAAAAGAAATTTGAACCTCTTGAGTTGATTTTCTTCAAAATCAAATACCATAGCTCTCAATCTTCATCAAGTGAGGGTGTCAACATGTCAATCTAGATTTTCTTCTTGAGCATAGCCATCCTGAGCATGTGACTTGATTCCATTCAATAAATGTGAGTTAACTTCAATGGAATCAAGTCACTTTCAATAATATATCCAATATATTTGATTCCTCACTTCAATGTGACCATCATAGCTTGATTGATACCTCGACTAAATGCATGTACTTTCTTCTTCACCCTAGCTAGGTTCTTCGGTCGCAAAGCCGTCGCTTGCCCTTCACCCTTGCTTAGTACTTCGAAGCCTTTCCTTGCTATCTTCACCATCTCAAGCCATCAAGTCACACCTTGTGTTGAATCATCCATTAACATCATAATTCATCCTTTCATTTGTATAGCAAGCTTCAAATATGAGACCATTCCATATGCAAGCCCTTATGTCTCATTAATTAATTCTCAACGTGCTTGCTTTATGATAAATCATAGATATCCCACAATAAATAAGCCTTGCAAGAATTACATTTGTATTGTTGTCTTGTATTTGAACTAGATTGTTTGTACAACAACACATCATTTGGGATTTCATCAAGTACCTATGAGATTACCCATGTCCTGTTCAACACTTAGCAAACAGGTTAGACCTTTAATCACATTGTCATTCAATCATCCAAAACCCACTAAAGGGCTAGATGCACTGTCAATCTCCCTGATTGATTACAACTTGATTAAAGCTTATAAAAAGATATAAACATTTGGGCTTTTGGGTTCAATGATTTATGAGAGGCTCCCCCTTAATATGTGCATATGAATAGAATTCATAAAAATGAACTTAGATGTCGATTGCACATATTAAAACACATAGGAGACTCTCCCTAAATCATTGCATCCATGGGGTGCAAGTGTGTGTGACTAAATGAAACCATGATGCATATGACAAGATATATCACACAAAGAAGGAATATAAAAGCATCACATCATACAAATCCACTCTAGACATGTATGGTCCTTATGAAAGTAAATACAACGTGTATATCACACACATAGCAGTCATCACAAAGATTTCTCAAGTCCATGTCATTGAGATATATATCACACGATAAAGATCATGTCTCATGAGTCTTAGAAAATACATCCATCAAGCACAAGTCTCATCTCACATGATACATGATAAAGCCCAAAAGAAACCCAAATATGTCTAAGATACATCAATGAAGCTCAAATGATAACTACAGCTATAGTACATATCTTTAGGTACAAAAGCTAAACACATGAAGTCTAGTCCTGAAGCTTTAATCACTATCTCTCCCCCTTTGTCATCTATCACCACAAAAGGTCCAATCATGACAACCCAAGCACAAAGGGGCTGCAAGCTACATCTAGAAGGAGTGATCACTCATCGTCGTCATCGTCATCATGTCGGCTAGCATCCTCATCATATGAACATAGAGCACCAGGTGGACGAGAACCACCCTCACCAGAGGCACCATAGCCACAAAACCCATAGTCACTGGTGGAGTAGCCAAAGAAATCATCCCACAAAGCTGATCCAAATTCCTCTCTTGCACTAGGGCAAGGCTAAATGTAAGAAGGTGCTCTCGCCTGTAGTGGCATGGTGTCAGGGTCCTCCTATGCCTGCTGCTGTGCCTGCTCTTGCTGCTGAGAGTGCTGCTGCTGACACTAAAGAAACTTGGCAAACTCTCTGTCGTACCTGACCTGCTGCTACTCCTCAGTATCTAGCTCACTAGGCTCATCATCTGAAGCTAGAGACCTAGGAGGTGAATGCTCAAGCCTGGCTGCTATCTGCTTGAGAGTGCAAGTGTCCTTCCTCCTAGCAACCCTCTCCTTCTATTGTCTAGTCTAAATATCCTTGCACATCCTAAAGATAGAACTAAAGAACCTGCAGATGGGCGAAGGAGGACTGCCATGGCGTGAAGTAGAACATGACGGTGCTCATGGCAGAGGGGCTGCTCTAGTTGCAGCACTACCAGAAGGTACATCGGCTACTGCTACTGATGAGGTTGAAGGAACATGTCCAGCTACCTCTACCAAATCTGTCTGAATCCTCATAGACCTATGTGACTGATCATATGTGAAAGTGTGTCCTATCACCTACTCGATCGTATGCATGATATAAGGAGCACATCCACATCCCTTGAGTGGTCTCTCTCCAACACTCTTGATCTCACACCAGATGAAATCAAATACACTGAAAGGTCAAGCATTTGGTGCCATCCTATTGAGTAGGTTCCTAGAGAAGTCTACAATTGTTCCTCTATCACCCTTCTTGCAATCAATCGACACCCTGAACATCCTGTTCAGGTAAGCATAGGTAGGGTGAATGCCTACAACCTTTCCAATCACTACTCCCCTACTCTCAGGTGGGTACATGTATCCAATCCGCTCCGAGGGTAGGATCTGCTCGTCGTGGATCCTCTCCTTCTGCAAATCATCATCACCAAAACCAAGATGTGCTACCTCTACACTAGTGCATTCGCCTCATATCCTCCTCAATGAAGAAGGTAGCATAGAACTGTGCAATGACCTCATTGCACTAGTCATGCTGAAACCGCATAATGTGATAAGCTCATGTGCGCTCACATGCTGCTATAGCACTTTGAATAGACGACCTCTATAAGTCTCTAGTGTGCTGCAGTCAATCCATTGAGAAGGATAACAACTAGAGTCCTGGACAAGATCACACTGCTGTAGAAATCCAAGTGAAACATAGTCCAAAACCTGTAGTCATAGGGAATCTTATTCAAACTCCGAGGATCCACTCTCCTCTCAATCCTAGCCCTCCTGGTTGCACCCTTACCATGACGATAATCCACTCTAGGAACATATGCTGGCAACAGACTGGGAGGGCAAATTTGGAGAGGCCCAAACTGCATAGGAGGTACTATCTGCCGTTGCTGAGGTGGCTAGAATACTAGAGGTGCCTGCTCCTCCTCTATCTCCTCTTCTTCCTGCTCTTGGTCATCATACTCATCATCTAACTCTCTATTAGCACTCCTCTGTCTAGACTCATCGGTTGCTGCTTGACACTCATATGTATTAGTGTCTGAGGAGCTGCCTGAACCCTCTGCATACTGAGGAGCTATAGTGAAAGCGACTCTACTGGACCTCCTGATAGGCTGCTGCTCATACCTTGCCTTCTTCCTCTCACCAGTGATTGGATCATTGATAAACTTTGATCTGCTCTCACTCATGGCTGCTGCCCTGTGTCCAAATAATATCATGATTGAACTTTAGAAGCATGTCCAAGAATAATTTTATGTTGCAATTATAGATAAGATTTAATTTGTTCACGTTTTCGCAAGCACCTCCACCATACATTGGTTACCAAGTTTGCAAAGTCATAAAACAAATTATCTAATCTATATCTTACAACTCTTGAGATAGACTGACCAAGGGGTGTAGAAATCCTGCACTGCTTTCTCTATTGGTCATGTTCGAGAGGCCTACCGGACATGTCTGGTAGGTGCGAGCAGCAACCCTAACCAAGGCCCCTTGACTCAATCTTCATCCTTTTCAATCCAAAATTTAACCATTGCTTCTAGACAGGTAATGCAACAACTGGACCGAAGGAATTTGCAAATGAAGCACCAACGAGTAGACCGGACATGGTCCAAGATTGGGGTACCTTGAGAGAGAAGAAGAGGAAAGGATTTGAAATCCAACGTGAGAAGCCTTTGATCTTGATGGGGAAGAGTGCCGATCCAATTTCCTTTGCCCCCTTTCTTTGATTGATTCACTCGGTAGCCATTTTGGGAAGAGGAGAGGGGCGGCTGTGTGTTGCGATTGAGAAAGAGAAGTGGAGAATGGAAATAGGCTGAAAGGGTGCTGCGGTATAAGACCCCCGTGCATACCAGACATGTCCGGTTGGCCTACCGGACAAGTCTTGTATTTACGGGTTTGCCACATTTTGATCCAAAAATTGTTTTCTTGATTCCAAACCCCTTCTCAGTTAACACTTAGTCCAAATGAATGTCTATTCTTGATCCAAAAAGAGAACATCCTCTTTTCTTATCCAAGATTTCGTGATTCTTTTCTCTCTTTTCCAAACTTATCACTTTTATGATTTTGATCACTTGAGAGACTTGGAGACACATAGGAGTTTATGGACTTGAGAAAATCATATCAGTTGTGATTAGCCAAGCAAACAGTCAATGAGATCTATAATCACAAATGGTATGATTAGGTCACAAAGACCAAAAACCAAATAATTTTTCAAAACCACAGCTCCTACACATGCTAGTAGGGGATTTTGAAAACCATCTATCCTATATCACACAAATGCACATTCTAGCACATAAAGGACCTTAGATGCACTTACAATGCAAGAATGTAAATCCATACCTTTGCCTTGAGCCCACAAGAATTCCACTAAGATAATACATAGCATGATAATTATTTTGTTGACCTTATTTGTCAAATAATCATGCTCTCACGGAAATCCACTTTTCACACAGGGACTACAAGTTCACTAGAAGAAATTGTTAGTCCACAATGGATCAAAATAGAAAGTGAACTCCCCCTAAATAAGTGCCACAAGTAATTTGAATGACTTGCAACAAGCGCTTTATTCTATTATGAATATGGGAGTTAATTTTCTATTTTAGCCAACACCAAACAATTTTGCCATATTCACAATAAGTTAAGAAATACTCACAGCCACTTAGGTAAGATAAATCCCAAGCTTCTGAGTATGGCTTAGATATGAAAAAGCATGGATCAAATACTCAAATTCTTTTTGGTTCTAAATTTCTGTTTCCTACCATACCAGACATGCCCGGTAGGTCTAGAGGACAAGTCCGGTAGGTGCAAGACAGAACCAGTAAACCTTTTCACTTGCGATTCCCTTTTATCTCTAGTATTTCTTGTATTTCTGCATCTCAACAAATATATTTCTCTACTAGAGAGCCATTAAAAGCACCAAATGGCAAGCATCAAGTGATCAATTGAATCTAATTAGCCACTTACAATATTTCACAAATATGCCTATTTGTGAGCTATTGAGCACAACGCACAACTAGTGGCTATCCTACTAAGTTTAGGTACTTGTTACCAAAAATGAAGATGAAGTAAGTGATATTATCAATAATTTGTCTTCGGGTCAACCATATGAGAAAGTATGAGAAGAATATGTTGATAGCTTGAGTGAATATTTTCAATTAGCTTGCTCAAGCACCCCAAAGTCTTCATCTCACCACCAAGTACCTATATCAACATCCTAAGCACACTTTGGTAACCAACACTTGTTGGGTCCTTTTGAGTTAGTCAACAAGTGCTTAGGTACCCAAATGGCTTTAACACTAGTTTGTGGTGAACTCATCACCTTGCTAGTGCTAACTCCATTTGTGTCCCTCCTAAGCATATTATCATAACCAAATGTGTCCGGCTTAGGAATGTTACCATTTGGGCAATCATAGCTTAAATGCCCTTTTCTTCTATTAGCATAGAATATGCAGCCTTGATTTGCTCTATGCTTGTTTTGCTTGTTGGGACACCTATCAACCATGTGCCCCGTCTCATTGCATCCATAGCATCTTCTTGTTGTAACTTGGGCTCCCTTTCTTGCCTCTTTGTACAAGGGGCAATTCTTGGTAGGATGGCCCAACTTCTTGCATATGAGACAAACACTTGGCTCATCACTCTTCACTTGCTTGGCCACCTTGGTAGAAGCTTTTTGTTCGGCGGCTTCAACCTCATCGGCCCAACTCTTGTGTGGACACATAGCCCACTCATGTCCATACAATCCACAACCATAGCATAATCTTTTTCCATATTTCTTGCTCTTGGTTGCTTTGGTGTTGTTTGAATTTTGATTCTTTTGTTGGGTTCTAGAGGAAGCAAGGTTTGATCCCATCTCAAGCTTCTTCACCATGTTGTCACGGTTATCTTGAGAAGGTTGTGTTTTCTTCTTGCCCTTCAACCGAATCACATCCTTTCTTAGCCTTTCCACTTCTCCTTTGAGCTCATTATTTTCTATAAGATTTTGCTCAATCGAAGATTGGCTTGCTTGAGAAACACACTTATTAGCACAAGAGGTATTCAATTGAGATGGTGTGCAAGTGTGTGTGTGGGTGTGAGATTGAGATGATTTTACTGATGTGATCACAACCTCATGAGCCACTTCAAGCAAGATGTGTGATTCTACTAGTTCTTCATGTGAGCACTTGAGATGAACATAGTTGGCTTGAAGAACATTGTATTTGCTTGATAGTTCATCAAGTCTTGCCTTGAGCTCAATATTGTCCTTTTCTAGTTGCGAGACACTAGAAGAAGTGTTACTAACTAAAGCATGCTCATATGACAACTTTTCATACCTTTCATTGATTGCCTTTAGTTCTTCTAACTTGGAGATGAGAAATATTTCTTGCTTTTGAAGTGATTGTTCTTGCTTCTCATTCTCTTCTTCTAGCTCATCATTCTTTTCAACTATCTTCATGATAATGAGCTTGTCTTTGCGGCTGAGATGATCAAGGGTGTAGCTATCTTCAATTTCAACATCACTTTCATCTTGATCATCTACTTGTGCTATCTCCTTTACTTGTTCTTTCTTGGTAGCCTTCTTCTTGCTTTTCTTGGCCATGAGACACAAGTGATGAGTGTCTTGAGATTCTGAAGTTGATTCATCACTTGGTCACCACTGGGCTTGAGCACCATCATCACAGCTAGCTGGCTGTGCTGTAGCCTTGTCCATATTGGACATGTCCGGTAGGTCGACTGGACAAAGTCTAGTAGAAACAGCTTGGCTGTTGGTCCAGCGCTGCCGGCACTTCTTGCTCTGGCTCCGTGCTCTTCTGGTCCCTTGAGGCTTCCTCACTACAAGATGACACAATGGACATGTTTTCTATTGATTCGCACTCATTAGCCTCATCATATTTGGATTTTCCATATAGCTCAACAAGCCTAGTCCAAATAAGATGAGCACTCTCCAGCATTGTTTGTCCATTAAAAATCAGTTCATCTAGGACCTCTACACTCAATGTACTCAAAATGACATTAATTGCTTGAGCATTGAGTTGCACTCATCTCTCTCTCTTTTGGCATATTTTTGTAGTTGCTCCAATCAACTACAGGAAGAGGGATGCTTTCATCCACAATACGCTCAACAAGAGGACTAATAGTCCTAAAAGCATCGAGTACATGTAATGACCAAGATAGAAAGTTTGAACTATCATTTTGGAGAAGCACGGGTGTTGGTATTTGTAAGTGCAAATAGAATATGAAGGATTCCATAAGCACACAGAATACCATTGTAGCATTTTACCGTGAGTATTCCAGGTATCATTATTTATATTTTACCATAGGGAAACAATGGAGTGAAGACTTATTGAGTAAATAAGAAGTATCTATCCATCAACATACATGCATAGCTAGAGTAAGGGGTAAAGGTAATGATAGGATTTAAGCATAAAAACACTCAGGGGATAGATCACTAAGATAAATAACTAGTCAACTCGGGAGAGCCATGGGTGAGGTAGATTTGTATGATATTCTTATTATAGGATCAAAGTATATATATACCCGACTATAGCTAAGACTAACTCTACTCTTGTGCACTTTGGGATGCCGCTTAGACAGTAGAGCACCCATAATAGATAACTCTACTGACGTGACTACGGTCCTACAATTTAAGAACTTGTTCAATTCGGCATGGACTACAAAGGATAGACGGGACTGTCACCACCCGCTGCTACCACACAACCAGAGAACAGGGTGTACTCATAGGCAGAGCGTCGTATAAGCACCATGCTTACATGAGGCTCGGCTACTTAGCCCAATCGATAAACTATAGAAGGCTAAGCGCTCTATGAACCCGCACACAAAAGTAATGATAACCTCAACTAAGCAAGATATATATTCAAAGTAAATATAGCCATGTAGATAAGAATATGATGAATTGATAGTAAGTCTTACAAGATGTAGAAGTGAAGATACAAGGCTTTGCCGAGCCTCCAAGACTAGATCCGGAACTTGAGCATGAGTCCAACTCGACCCTCATTCCTGAGCTACTAATCTACTACATTGGAGAGCTCTAGACCTAATCCTCTTAGTGTGTGTTGATCTGAATGAGAGATATGAATTAGGGTTTCCTAGATGGCTCGAGGGAGGGGGGTAGGGGCTGCTATACATAGGCCGAGGTGGAGTAGGAGGTAAGGAATCAAGGTGGAATAGGGGCAAGAAATCACCACGTCATCGATCCGCGTCAACTCCCCGATCACCGTTGGATGAACCGACCTAAAACTGCCTTAAAATCAATGGTGTAGATCGTAGGAAGGAGTATGAGGTGGCGGAGGGTGAGTGGGCTCTGTGGTAGGCCGGGCAGCCTCCCTAGTGGGCCGACCAGCCCACTATTGTGGCCATTTGGTCCAAGCTTCGGCGTGGTGTCCTCTAGAACCTTCTAGAGTTGTCTTTTGTAGTTTTCGCGGGTTGAATCACTTGTTGTCGTCGGTTTGCTTGTTTGGAGTATATGACAGTGGTCTCGAGAGCTGTTTTCTAGATACTCCAGCATACAAATATGTATCAAAACTTTTGAAATCCAATAGTTTAAATCCCTATTCCTATGTTTGGTGATGGAATTAAGTATAAATGCAGGTTATGTTGACGATTTATAATTGGTATTAATGACCGTCAACAACGGGCTCCAACTCGATAGGCGTCGACATTCTTTACTCACGACGGTGAAGCTTTTAGTGAGACCTTGCTCTGATACCACTTGAAAGAACCTAGGATGCCGCTTAGAGGGGAGGTGAATAGGTATTTCTAAAAATTAACACCTTTAAATGCGAAAACGATTAGAGTGAGAGCTTCCAATTGCTTGGAAGCTCCAAAATAGAGTAAATGAACCCCTCACAAACTAAAAACAGAGTATATAGCAAGTACTAAACAAATACAAGAGCCACGACCATGCAACACAAAGATTAGAGCGAAGAACAACTTAAATCAGCACAGGTGATAAATACCGGACATATCCCGTAGGTCCCTCGGACATGTCCGAGATGCACAGGCTCAGCACACCAAGCTCCAAAATTGGTGCCTTTGATTCTGGTCTTTTACTTCAAGCTGCAGGGACCTGCTAAGAGTTGTATCTCACTATGTACACCTACACAAAAGCTAGCACAACCCAAATGCATCACAAATATCAAATGAGAGAGAATTGACACACGATATTTGTTTTATCGAAGTTCAGACTTCGTCGAGTCCTACTATCCATTGAGGGTCTGTGAGCGACCCAACAAAGGTCAGCTTTAGAGGACCCATGAAGGTCAACTCTAGCCAGAGTCTTTTGAAACTCCTTTTCCTTCTTCCACTAGTTGATCCCTTCCCTTGCGGCGGTGGAATCGACCGTTACAAACTTTCTGAGGCACACCACAATCTCTTGGGTGCTCTCTAGCGATGCCTAGCCATCTAGGATGGAAGACTCCAAGAGTTACAAATGTGAATCACAAAATAGTAAATATGCACAAGTGCTCAAGTGGTGGCTTGCTCTCAAATTTGAATTTCTCTCAACCCACAAAATGGATTTGGCCATAGGAATCAATCACTCAGTAAGAGAGGGTTGGAGAGTGTTCTTGAGGCTCAAAAATGTGTATGGGAACCAGCAAAATCAGCGGCCTCCAAAGGTGAAGGCTTGGGGATATTTATAGCCCCTTTGAAAAACTAGCTGTTATCTAGCCGTTGGGCTCGGGACATGCATACTAGTATGTACTGGACATGTCCGGTATGAGTTGCACCGCTCCAAAGTTAGAAGCTTAAAGGCGTGCGATGCATCGGAACTCCCAATGATTGCCGGGGCTTCCGACTCCTGGAACTCCCAATGCTCGCCGAGACTTTTGACTCCCAGAACTCCTGACCCGAGCCAGAACTTCTGATGAACCAAATTCGAGAACACAGAAGATGTCACTATGACCATGCTCCTACCGGACATGTCCGGTAGGCATACCGCTTGGCCACAGCAAGTTAGCTCTTGCGTCTCTCTCTCAATCAAACCTCACATGGGTTGGCTTGAGCACTTATGAATAATCATCTATCAACATGATGCATCCCTCTTAATAGTATGGCATACCTATTTACTCAAGATCAGATGAAAAAAATTGAACCTCTTGAGTTGATTTTCTTCAAAGTCAAATGCCATAGCTCTCAATCTTCATCAAGTGAGGGTGTCAACATGTCAATCTTGATTTTCTTCTTAAGCATAGCCATCCTGAGCATGTGAGTTGATTCCATTCAATAAATGTGAGTTAACTTCAAATGTATCAAGACACTTTCAATAATATATCCAATATATTTGATTCCTCACTTCAATGTGACCATCATAGCTTTATTGATACCTCAACTAAATGCATGTACTTTCTTCTTCACCCTAGCTAGGTTCTTTGGTCGCAAAGCCATCGCTTGCCCTTCACCATTGCTTACTACCTCGAAGCCTTTCCTTGCTATCTTCACCATCTCAAGCCATCAAGTCACACCTTGTGTTGAATCATCCATTAACATCATAATTCATCCTTTCGTTTGTATTGAAAGCTTCAAATATGAGACCATTCCATATGCAATCCTTTCTGTCTCATTAATTAATTCTCAACATGCTTGCTTTATGATAAATCATAGAAATCCCACAATAAATAAGCCTTGCAAGAATTACATTTGCATTGTTGTCTTGTATTTGAACTAGATTATTTGTACAACAACACATAATTTTGGCTTTCATCAAGTACCTATGAGATTACCATTTCCTGTTCAAACTTAGCAAACAGGTTAGACCTTTAATCACATTGTCATTCAATCATCCAAAACCCACTAAAGGGCTAGATGCACTTTCACGGTGGTTCATGTGGTGGTTGTGAAACCATGAGAACCAGTTGATGATCAGTGCCAGCTCATCATCCCCAAGTGCCTCCATATGCTCCTCTATGACAAACACCAAAGAAGACAAGGCAAAGGAAATCTATGAATGGTTAGCTAAAGGACTTGAGCCATTACATGAGACTAAAGCCATGGTCGGTGTAGATGGATTCTTGATTTTGGCTTGAGTCTGATAATCGATCTCAATGGACTTGAACTTGCTGAAAAGCTCATCCACAGTGAGGGTGTCATAGTTAGTGGACTCAATGATAGTAGACACCTTCATATCCCAAACCTTCCAATCTAGGGCGTAAAGTAACTTGAGAGCCCTCTCATGATCATCATAAGACAGCTGTGGCTTGTTTGCCCACATCTTGTTCACAATCGTCTGGAAGCGAGAAAACATAGCATCGATGGACTCTCCATCCAACTAAGCAAAGTTCTCATACTCACGTTTGTACATCTCAGAGAGTCTTGTTTTGACCTATGTGGTACCCTTGTGATAGCTCTGAAGCCTCACCCAGATCTCTTGAGCAGTAGTGAGGTTAGAAACCCGCTCAAACTCCGAAAGCAAAAGACTTGAAAAGAGAACACTATGAGCCCTGCTATTTGTGTTGTGCTGGTCAATCCATTCCTGACCGACACGAGCAGCAAGCACCTCATAATTAGGATCCTCACAAATCTCCCAGACTCGCCAATCAATCCCCTGAAGATATGCTAAGATGCGGATCTTCCAGTAGGGCTAGTTTGTTCCATTAAAGAATGGTGGCTTGCCGGAACAACGCTCCATGTTGCCTTCATGGATGATGGACCAATTAAGGTTGAATGATCCTTAACAGGCTCTGATACCAATTGAAGGACCAAAAACGGCGATCGGAGGGGGGAGGGGTGAATGGGAGCCTCAAATTTCTTTCAAAATATTCAGCTGCTGTCCCAAAATCACCACCAAACACACGAAGTAAACACCGTGATGTCCATGACCCAAATAAGTGGGTGGATGTTCCCTAGGAACACAACGGGACACCACACATGGCAAGTAACGCTTCCTGAACCAAAGGACAGAAAATGAGATACTCGACTCCTATAGAGAAGAAGTGAGTTCTTGAATCTAAAATACCCAAGCCAACTGGTGACGAGAGTACCTAGATAGGTTTCTTGGAACGGTAGAAAGCCAACACAAAAGACGGAATGCAAATCGGAGCTCAAACGACCAAGAAGCGAACAAAATAGCATGGTTCAGTGTTCAGGCCCTCCTACCGAACATGTCTGGTGTGCCTATCGGACTTGTTCAGAAAGCTCATAGAGAACCAGAATAAAAACTCAAACCCATAGCTCCTACCGGACATGTCCTATGTGCCTACCGGACAAGTCTGAGTTGCACTGGACAACATAGAGCAACTTTGGCAGAAAAATCGAAAAGCCTACAAATGGTGTCCAAAAATCATGAAGTTTTAAGCATAGCCTCTGAACACCTTGAGGTAGGGCTCCACCAAATTTCAGCTCCAAACTAAAAGTTTTGTCTATCATACATGTCCGATATGCCCACTAGACATGTCTGGTATGCACGAGCAGACTTGGGGAAAAATTGATTCCAAGACCAAAACTCAACCAAACCAACTCAGATTAACCTGAAACTTTGCACAAGCTAAGGATTCACTAGGGAGTAGGTAGGCTACCTCTAAAGGATCATGTCCCAAGACCAATCATAACTCTATGAGTCGAAGAAAATCGGTGCAAGGGTGAGTTTCCTCCCCAAAAACAAAATTGACCCCGATCTATGAGCACGTGTGGAATCTGAGGATTTCATTTGGTGAAACACTTCAACACACGTCTTTGTCCATCTAGAAACAATTGGGACGACTCGAAACCAACCCAAAAGGGAGATCGAAGCAAAACTTGGGAAGGGGAAAACAAGAACGCGAAGAACACTATTGATATTTCTTTTAGTCAAGTAGATAATTCTGTAAGCGCACACAATATCGTCATAGCATTTCACCCGGGAGTATTCCAGGGTATCGTATTTATCCACAGGGAAGCAATGGTTAAAGAAGGTGATAGTTAACCATCATGTATCTACTAACTAGTATACTGACTAGACCAAAGTGGGGTAAGTGATATACAATAAGATAGGATGACACACATGAAGATCCACTGCAGAAGGATAAAGTGAAGGCATAGCTAAATGGGTGGACAACGAGTGAGGGAGTTTCCTAAGTTCTTCTTTATCACAAAGGTTCTTTCTTAGATATAACTTAGCATAACAAGATTAATGAGCACACACAAAGCACTTCGGAGCTCTGTTCCGGTCAAGCACCGTAAAAGATGACTTGTGCCATTACAGCTTCGGGCCCTACGCTTTAAGAACTTGCCCAAACACGTGGTGGATTACAGAGACTAGATGGGGTTGTCACCACCCACTAGCTACCACACATCCGCGGAGCAAGTCACAAACACAGGTAAACTTTAGTCTAAGCACCATGCTTACACTAACTAATACTACTCTAGTTCCTGACAGGAGATCAAACTAGAGCACTCAACTAAGAGCAGTGAACCCATGCAAAGGTGTGAACATTACTCTAATTATACTAAAGATATACTACTAAGACTATACTAAAGCAGCCAAAAGTATTACTACAACAAAGGAATAATAACACTTACACTAGGCAAGATAAGTGAATAAAGAAGATACTAATATATTGCATAAATAAAGTCTTACAAGAAAGATAAGATACAAGAGCTAAATCACCTTACCAAAGACCGAAGCTAGCTTTGCTCCACCTTTCCTAATACCAAGGCCTTCCTCCACTCACTCTAACTCCCACTAGCACTTGCACACTAAAGCTACATCTTGAGAGAGTAGAGAGAGCTTCTCTTGTGGCGTATGTTACAAGTAAGGAGTGAGTGTCCTATTTATAGTGGAGAGGTGGAGTAGGGGCTACTCCAGCGCCACGTCAACAATCCACATGATGTTGCTTGGCTACCATTGGATGAAACTGCCATAGAACCGACTTGGAATGGATGCCTGAGGTCATCTGAGGTGCATGGCAGCATGCTGGAAGTCGGTGGAGGTGGTTGGGCCTACTTGGCACATCGGGCGACGCCTTGGGCCGTCGGCCGACGCCCCTATGGCCTCCATTTGTGCAAACCGACCTTCTCTTGGGCCCTATAGTGTGTAAAGAGGCTTTGGACAAAGGTTGACAGGGTATGGGCTCAGTTTGGGTCGCCCGACATGGTGCCACGTCGCCCTGATGTCCTGTTTCAGCCCAGCCCATTTCGTGATCTTCCAGAATGCATAACTTTCTCGTCTAGACTCTGAATTGGATGAATCAAAACTCTATTTCATGTATCTTGACGAGAACATTGACATGGTGAGCTCAAATATGACATTTGAGATTGTTTGTAGTGATGCTCATTGGGATGCCATCTCAATCCCATCTTTGTATATGTTCCTTTCATATATATTTAAAGCATATCCTGCAAAACACTTGGAGCTACCAAAACTCGTGGAAATGGTTAGAAATAAGCCCTATGACTATGGTTTAAGATTCATTCCATGTCATTTTATGTAGGAGTTGATGCTCAAAATTGGTGCTTAAGGACCATCAACAAACATAAAATGAAAATCACAAGACACACCTCATGATCTGATCCCAGAGGACAAGGTGAGGTAAAGGCCACACTTCCCACTTAGATTTGGAGTACACATATTTTGATCAGTTCATTTGTGGATCACAGCAGTCTAGAGGGAGGAACCCTAGCAAGGAAGAAAGAAAATGTTGACTGAAGTGATAGGGTGGAGTGGAGGCAGCCCCATCTTATTTATAGGCCTATTACACAATTCCACTAATGCCCTTAGACACTTTGAGCGAACCACTTGACCCGAGGGCATAATGGTCCAACTCTTTTTTTGTCGATCGGACAGCCACGCTTCCTGCACAGATTTGCTTCGCCTCGACACAACCTCGGTGATTCCACCACGTGCCACCCCGTTCCTCCTCGGAACCTCCGCCTGGGTTTTGAGGCCCAAACCCAAAAACCGTCCGCCCGATGGTTTTGAGGCCCAAACCACCAAACCGTTCGCGAGTAGCGTACTCCATACGTGTCCCTCGCAACTAGATGTGTGTTACTTTTGTCCTCGACCGCCCGGCCACCATGTCTTCTAGAGCCTCCGCTTGACTTGCACGTCTGCCATCTTGACTCGATCAACATGGTCACTCCCAAGTACACTTGTGCTTGTCGATGTCCCTAGATGTTAGCCACCGCAGCTGGTCACCTGGCCTCCTGGTCTCTCGGTCCAAGCCTCACGTCCGTCCATCACCGCTCCCGGTCCAACGGCACGTCCCTACTTGACTTTCACCTCATCGTCGACCACCTCTTCCGAGCTCCACACCTAAGCACCACAAGCCAAGAGACATGTTGCACAACCCAACTCACGCCATGGTTAGTTCACAAACTCAACCCAAGACGCGAATCACATTGACAATCACTGTCGGTGCAGAAAGTGACCAACAAGTAAATATTTGTAGTTTTGTCGTACATTGTGATCGGAGGTGGCCTAGCACTCAATGACATAGGGTTTATACTGGTTCAGGCAACGTGCCCAACGTCCAGTTTGAGTCGGTCGGTGACTTTATTCCTGAGCCTAGGTGCTCGAAGTTTGTAGTGAGGTTACAAACGAGAAGGAGAAAGATGGGGGGTACAAGAGGTCCGGTCGGAAGGGCCAAGAGTGACGGAAGCCCCACTATGAGCTAAGTGTTCAAGCGTGTGCTTGAAGTTCAAACCTAGAGGCTCTGTGGTTGTGAGCTAGTGAACTAGATCGATCTGATGAATCTGGAATGACTTGGATGAACTTGCATGAATCTGGATGTTGGGAGAGAGCGCATCCCCTTTTATAGATGAAGGGGATGGCCTTACAAGTAAGAGGGAGATAGTACATATGCTTCTAATCCTTGTTGCCCACGCCGGCAACACTGTTGGATGTCACATGCATGTGGGAGGTTCATGCTGTCTTCTTCGGGTATGGCAGACATCGGCACCTCTTATACTGTTGATGCCCAGAGGCATGTGAGGGGTTTTACCATGTTCGCCTGGTACGGTAAATGCCGGCACCCACAACATTGTTGATGCCCAGAGGCATGTGGGGGGAGCCTTACCTTATGGGAGTTAAGCGGGCGTTGTTCCTCCTCGGCCAGGCCTTTCGGTCGGTGATTGGATCGTCCTTCTAGCCTGTCGTTCAAGCACTTGGGCCGACCCATGAGTTGCATGTTTGTTTGCAACGTTGTCTGCTGGGCCGAACCTTTGTAGGGAATCCGGTCCATGAGGGACCCTGGGTTTATGAACCCAACAGGAGCCCCCGAGCCCCTAGGTGATTCGGGTAGAATCATCTAGGGGATTTTTTGTCTTGATGTCGGGTGCGCATGAGTGCACCCGCGGGGTTAGCCCTCGAGCCCCCGAGCGATACGGGCATAATCATCTAGGGGGGTTTTCATATTTACCAGTGGGGGAAGTTTCATTTTGTTGGCGGGTGTGGGTGAGCGCACCCGCGGGTGTAGCCCTCGGGCGATTTGGGCAGAATCGTCTGGGGGCTTTTCTAGCGGGCATGTGTGTGTGTTTTTTAGTCGAAACAGAGTCATCAACCAAGGCGTCGTTGCTCAGCCATGGTAGTTTAGTCTAGGGATTGGATGAGATGGAGTTTGCGGATCCTGGCGTTGGTGTGTGCCGTGGGATCGGGCGAGTCATAGTCATAGATCCTCGCGTCAGTGCGCGCCGTGGGATCGAGGCAGTTAGTTTAGGGATCGGACAAGATGGAGCTCGCGGATCCTAGAGTCGGTGCGCACCATGGGATCGGGCAAGTCAGAGTCGAGGATCCTATGGGGTGAGTTCGCATCGTGGGATCAGACAAGACGGAGCTCATGAATCCTGGCATCGGTGCGCGCCGTGGGATCGGGCGAGTCAGAGTCGTGGATCCTATGGGGCGAGTTTGTGTCTTGGGATTGGACGAGACGGAGCTCGTGAATCTTGCTGTCGGTGCACGCCGTGGGATCGAGGTAGTTAGTTTAGTGATCGAACGAGACGGAGCTCGCGGATCCTGGCGTCGGTGCGCGCCATGAGATCGGGCGAGTCGGAGTCATGGATCCTATGGGGCGAGTTCGGGGTCGCAGACCCAGACATTTTGGAGTGCATGCGTAGCCGGATGGGGCGAGTTTGGGGTCACAGTCCTTGGAGGTTAGTCAGTTAGTTTAGGGGATCAGACGAGACAGAGCTCATGGATCCTGGCGTTGGTGCGTGCTGTGGGATCGGGCGAGTCAGAGTCGTGGATCCTGATGGGGCGAGTTCAGGGTCGTAGACCTAGGCGTTTTGGAGTGTAGGCATAGTCGGATGGGGCGAGTTCAGGGTCATAGTCCCAGAAGGTTAGTCAGTTAGTTTAGGGGATCACACGAGACGGAGCTCGCAGATTCTAGCGTCGGTGCACGCCGTGGGATCGGGCGAGTCAGAGTCGTGGATCCTGATGGGGCGAGTTTGGGGTCGCAGACCCAGGCGTTTGGTGTGTCTTGAGCCCTCGATCCCTGTCGGACCTTAGTAGGGGTCGGTTTGAGTTGTGTGCGTTACCTCGTCCTTGGTTTCTCACAACCGAAGGGGCTGAGTTTTGTCCCTTGTCCCGATCGCTCGGGCTCGAGTGATGCACTCGGTGAGCTCGTTAACGGGTATGATCGAGTGGAATCCGGGTCCGTCGTTCGTGATGGGGTCGGCATAGCCCTCTTGTGACATTCCACTGCTCCTTTACCTGCAACCCGGTAGATGCCTGGGTCGTTCCGGAGACTGACCTGGGTGGCCAGACGGCCTCCCCTCGATGGAGATTCTATGGGCTTGGTAGAGGCTTAGGATCGAATGATAAGGTTGAGATGACCCTATCTGCCAGACTGGGCGAGGGCCGCATGGGGCTCATCTACATTTTTCTCCCCTGGCTCTATTGTTTGCTCATGTCGAATGAGGCAACTGCCGCTTCATGACGCAACACAGAGCATTGTGATGCATTTCGCTGCATGTGCGATGCTTAGTTCTTGAGCCCCCGGGTGGTTCAGGGCCTGAATCATCTGGGGGGCACAGACATATGGAATTAATGCACATATGGATGTATGAAATGATTATAAAGAAATAGCGGGGGACAGTAGTGTTACCTAGATGACTCGAGTGATGGGGTTTGAAGAGCTCTAACCGGAAATATCCGACCGGGACCCGTGCTCGTCGTTCGTGACAGAGTCGGCACGGCCTACATGGGGCGTCCCTTTGCTCCTTATCTGTCTCTCGGTGCATTTTTCTGAGCCATTTGATAGACTTAGGAAGCCCGATGGTCTCTTCTGGCGGAGATCTCATTTTAGGTTTTTTCTAAGTCCCGCCTAGGGATGCGGAGAGCTACCTATGTGCGGTGGCACTTTGGTTCTCGTGCTCGGTGTGCGGTAGTGGTGGGCCATACCCAGGCCACTTCCCGTCTGATCAGGCGCCATTCCGTCGGTCAGGGCGCGTCTCATCGGTCAGGGCGCGTCTCATCTACATTAAATGGGAAAGAGAGAGGGTTTTTTGCTCCGCCATTTCGTCTTTCCTGATAGGCGCGCCTTCCCCAACTGCTGCACCCTTTTCCTTAAGTAGGAGAAGGGAGAGAAGGTTTACGCCCTGTTCCTTTGCCTATTCGTCATCTGCCGCCTCCTTTCCTTTTTCCTTCTTGCCGAGAGCGTTTTTGAGAGCCACGGTGGTTTCTAGGAAAGAAAATGGAGAGAAAGAAAAGGGAGAGAGCGAGGGAGAAGAGAAAAACTCACAAATCCTTTCACGATCCCCAAGCAAAATGTCGGACTAGAGGTCATCCACTGTGAGGGAGTCGGTGTTGAAGGCTTTCGCTGCGAAGGGGTTTCTACCACCGAGGGAGGTGGCGCACTGGAGGGCTCCCGAGAGGGAGGAGTTTCTGCAACCTCGGCCCAGTGAGGTGGTTTCCTTTCTCGCCTTCCATGAGCATGGGTTGGGATACCCCACGCACTGGTTCCTACGTGGACTCCTCAATGAGTGGGGTCTGGAGCAGCAGCACCTCAATCCGATGGGGTGCTGCACATTGCCGGTTTTGTCACCGTCTGCGAGGCCTTCCTCGGGATGGAGCCACACATGGACTTCTTTCGGCGGCTGTTCTATGGGTGAGCTTAGCCGGTGGGGAATCCGCCCGAGGTCGCGCCGGTGGGGGGTTTCTCCCTGTAGAGAAAACCGAGCGCGGGAGGCTCGTATCCCGCGTACATCCCATGTGATTCCAACCAGGGGTGGCACGGGGAGTGGTTTTATATCAGGAATCCGGCAGAGGCGTCGTTCCCGGTGTTCACCGGTGGGAGGCCGGAGAAGCAGGATAGCTGGTCGTGGGGTTGTTCCCGTCGGGAGAAGAAGAAGGTGGAGATCATCAAGGAGGAGCTCTGGAAACTCGTGCGGCACGGCCTTGATTGGGTGCGGGTGTTCCACACCCTCTACCGCCGCCGGCTTGCTCTGTTGGTGGAGAGGTCACAGCCGATGTGGAGGTACGGTGGCTCGTTGGTCCCTGATCGTGCATCATCAGAGGAGCTGCCGGATGATGAGGTCTGGAGTCGCCTCGATCGGGTGCTGCAGCTGAAGCCTAAAGAGAAGGTTGAGGGAAAGCCCATACCTCTCAACGCCTTGGTGGTGTCCAAACTAGTATGCTCCTATTTCTTCACTTCGTGTTCTTTTCCCCCTTTTGCTTTCCTGCTTTTTTGATCTTGAGTCGCCTGTTGCGTAGGGGCTTGATGCTTATAGGTCCCGGCTGCACCTCCCGAAGGGGCCGGAGGGCGCGGCTCGGTAGGCCACCCAGAAGGAGGCGGTAGATGTTAGGAAGAAAAAGAAAGCCGAGGTGGCTAAGCGGAAGTACAAGAAGGAGAAGGAGATTGCCCGGCACGTGAAGGCCGGGGAAAATAAGAGCGACGTCAAGTCTGAGCTCGAGTCGGAGGATCCCATAGATGTGGATGACATGGTTTTCTCCGAGGAGGAGGAAAGTCTAGAAGTTGTTTTTACCTCGGCGAAGCGTCGTGACCCCACGGCGATGTCCTCTGGTGATGAGCAGGAGGCGGAGAGGCGCGCCGAGGTTCCCATGCCGAGGAAGCGTGCGGCGAGCGAGACGCCATCGGCAAACAGGAGGCAAAGCGGGCGCGGTCACCGCGCCCCTCAGTGGCATCGCCGGTCTTGTCCCCGCCTGCCGCAGGCGCGACCGAGCAAGCCAGACGGTTAGAGGAGCGGGCTTGCACCCGTGCGTCGCTGGTGATGGTGCCAGCGCATGACTCACAGTGGGAGGATGCCCCGCCTACCGCTCCGGTCGATGTGTCCCGAGCTGAAGGTCGCGATGACCCATAGGCCGGGCAGGAGCCAGTCGGAACGACTCTGCCCCCAGCTAAAGTGAGGGGGCACGAGTCGTAGCCTAGGAGCGGTCCTCGCCCTACAAGCCCATCAATGCTGGGTCTTGGCTTCAGAGTATTGCCGCTTACCTCCCGGTATGTTATCCTTTGTTTCTTTCCGATTTTGTTGTTGAGTCTCTTCTTTTTTCTTTTGGGGTATGACTGACCCGTACTCTTTGTCAGCGGTCGAGCAATGACGGGGTTGAGTATCGCCCCAACTCCTGTGCAGGAGGCTTGGAGGCCCACCCTGCAGCGCACCATAGCAAGCGGCGGGGGGAACAGGATGGTGGCTGCAAACCCTTCCCTTCTGGGGGTGGTGCTCCCCAGGCCGGTTGTTAGCACGACAGCAGCGGCGGCAATGGTGCTGGCGACGATTCCGATGGTGACGGTGGAGGCTTCGCCGATGGTGTCCCATGCGGCCCCTCCTCCACCAGCCATGGCGGAAGAGGAGAAGGAGACCGAGACCCCTGCCACGCCGAGCGAAGGGCCGCACGGCTCACCCTCATGGTCAGAGCTGAAGGCACCGGGGGAAGACGTGGCTGGAACAGAGTTAGAACGCCCGTCAGCAGCCCACGCAACCGAGGGGTGGATATCCCATCCAACGATGAAGCGGATGTCGTGGCGGGGCTGCCGGTGTCATCATGGGAGCTAGCGGTGGTTCAGTTGGAGGCTGGGCCCTCTAGCAAGCAGCCAAAGGGTGACCTGGAGTGGCCCTGCCCCGAGGACCTGACAAAGGTGCGGTTCGCCCTTTGGGATTCCCAGGAGTGTCAGCTCTGGGACATCCTTGGGGAGAAAGGACTCACCATGGAGTCTGATCTTGCCAAGCTATCGGCGAAGCTCGAGGACACCTAGGAGCAGGTTAAGTCCGCCCAGCAGTTGATCAAGGTCGACCTACAGCTTGCCGCGGAGGTAAGCCTCTTGTGTTCTTGATCTCTTGGTCTGTTGTTGGTTGCCTCAGCATGCTTGTTTTTTGTTTTCGAAGGGTCTGAAGGGGATGTCCCACAAGTCCCGTTTCCTCCGGATGGAGCATGCCTAGGTGGCTGAGCTTGAGCGTTAGTTAGAGTCCGCTCACCGTGAGTCCCAGGACCAGGTGGCTGAGGTGGCCGTGGTGCAGGCGGAGGAGCAGCGTGTAGCGGAGCGGGTGACTGCCGCCGAGTAGGGACTTGAGGTGGCAAAGGCCCGCCAAACGAAGACCGACGTGGGGTTGCAGAAATCCCTGGCGGACACCGAGGCGGTGCTCCAAAAGTCCCTAGAGACCCTTGAGTCAGAGCGGAGCGCCTTGGTGTCAGAGCGGAGTGCCCTGGAGTCGACTCAAAAGGCCCTAAAGTTGGAGCGTAAGGCCTAGTCGAAGGCTGACCAGGAAGTGCTCGTGCTTCGAGGCCAGATGATGTGGATGGAGGAGGCGAACGCCCGGCTGCGCGCGTAGGTGGCCCAGCAGGTGGAGGAATTCTTCGTCCTCGAGAACTTCCACCTCGGTACGTACCTTTGCTATTTTTGGTTGTGTTGGTTTCTTCCTTTTTAGCTTGTTTCTGAGCTTGTCGCCCTTCTTGTAGAGTTGGGTGGAAAAGTGAAGTCATTGGAGCGGGACCTGGAGTCAGTTAAGGCGACTTTTGGCTGAATGCAGAGGCGCTGGCCAAGTCCCTTGAAGAGCGGCATGCTCTTGATGCGGAACTTGACTAGATTCGCAACGTTGCCCAGCTCATCGTCTCGGAAGTCTTTGGGTCAGCGCCAAGTACTAGCGTGCCCGCCATCCAGCTGGCGGAGGTTCCGGATGAGGTCCGGGGCCTTTTCACAAGTGGGCTATTCTACGGAGCGTCGGAGGTGTTGACTTTGGTGGTGACATACCACCCGAACCTAGACTTCGCCACTATCTGCAGTGGGTATGTCGACGGCTTGAGCATAGAGGACATCCAATCGCTCGGGTAGAGCTTGCTGCCGTATGCAAGGTTGGTGGCAGAGCAAGTCTCTGCGCAGTGGGTGATGGATGCCCGCTGTGAGGACATGGCCGGAAGCGTGCATCGGGGGGACGTCACCCAGCCTACTGATGGCATGGAGCCTGGGTCGGAAGTGGATGTCGTCCCGCCTTATACCGAGCCAAATGTGATCCCATCGGGGAGTGAGCAGCCCGCGCCTTCGCCGGTCGCACCGGCAGCCGATGCCACCGAGCCACTCCATTAGCTTGTAAAGGATAAGTAGTTTAGTAGATGTAAAAAGTTTAAGTTCGTGGGGGAGCCCCCATGCAAATGTTCTTGTGTACTTTAATGACTGTAATTGGTTTCGTTTTTTGTGATGGAGTTACTCCGTTCGGGGAAGCTTGTCCCTTCCGTTCCTTAGTTTTACCTTAGCATAATTTTGTTTTTTATTCTTTCTTTTTCATACTTGCCCGTTCGTTCCATAGGCTGCAACCTTAGGAGCCCAGGGCGTGGCCCGCAGGGCTCAGCTGCTCGTAACCATAGGTAGAGACGGGGTGAGATCGGTCGGAATATTTCAGAGCAAAGCTACGTAAGGCAATTTAAAGGAACGAACTACCCTTTTGTTCAGGTAGGAAGGAGTTTCACCATATGATAATAAATGGATAGAGAGGTAGTAGTGCATCTTTGTGGAGCCCCCGAGCGACCCAGGCCAAAAAGTGTTCGGGTCGGGGCGCTTTTATAGGAGCAAACGTTTAAGTAAACAATGGTAAGACTGAATTTTTAAGGGAGGAAAAGACATAGCTGTTCCAAGCGTTGGTGAGAATGTCGTTGTTGTCGCCCTTCAGTCGGTAGGCATCCGGTTGGAGCACCTCGACCTTCAGTCATCTGGGTCCTTGTCCGCTACGCCCCTTTTCTTAGTCGCTGCTTCTGCTCCTTTTTCTTCCTTTGGCCCGCCGACCTGTCATAGAAGGCGCTTGAGGAGCTCATAGTCCTTGTAGAGGTGTTTGACGGGGTAGGCGTGGTTGGTGCATGGGCTCTCCATGAGCTCATTGAAGTGGCCCGGAGGGTCCTGCTGGGGCTGCTTGCCTGTGTGATCAGCCGTGGCGACCAACGTAGAGTTGGCCAGCCGGTGGTGATCTTTTTTGTTCTTTTTCCCCTTCTATGTGGAGGGGCCCTCGTCCTAATCCTGGCGCTTGGCCTTGCCTTTGCCTCAGCATCCGTTGGAGCGCGGCGGGAGCGGCGCTCACTAGAGGCGTTGGACAAAGGTCCGTGGTCCCGAGCCATCCGGGCTTGGACTCTGGTCGCTGCTACGAGCGTGTTGGTTCGGCCCAAGCCGCTCGTGTATAGGCGGTCGGTGCAGAGCGGTCGCCAAGCCTAGACGAGGCAGAGATGCGACCTCCTGTGCCGAGCTTGGCAGTTGTAGCGGTGAGCGCGTGGAGTGATTCGTCTGGTGCGTCCCCACTCCCCTGGTGGGGGGAGAGGTCGTGAGTCGGTGTCGCGATACAGAGCTCTCCACCTGTTGAACGGCAGCGGTCTCCACTAGTGCCAGAAGGTTTCGGTGGATCACCTATTCTTGAGGGTCGTTCGGCTTGGGAAGGCCACGTAGAAGCATTGCTGCAGCGGCGATGTTTTGATTGGCCCAAGCGAACTATGGGGGATCGTTTCCCCTGTCCACGGTGTTGCGCTGGACCCTACGGGTGCGACCCCAGGCGCCGCTCGCCGGTTTATGCGCACGGGGCGTATTGTGGTGCACCGAGCATGCTGGCGCAGTCAGTGGCTGGTGCATCCACTGTTGTCGTGGCTCTTCACCGTGCTCCCATCTGAGCGCGGGGGTCTCTGCACAAGGGTCCGGAGGGGCTTGAGTCTATGAGGACTCTGCTTCCGCCGGTGGCTGTCCCGGAGTGTCCGCCATAGCGCACTCCTAGGACGGACTTTGGCTTGGAGCCACGTCGTCGATGCTGGAGCCGTCACTCTCAACATCGTCATCCATGAGGTCGAGGAAATAGGTGGGAGCATAGCTCGCCATTCCTACGAATTCGGACATGAGAGGTGGTGGCATCGGCATCCTTCGGAGCCCTCGGGCGTACGCGTCCACGGGAGACGTGAGGCCGTAGGGGAACCGGTCGTACGGCGGTCGCGGCGGGGACAACAGGGTCCCTCTGGATAATCAACGGAAGATAGAGAATAGTAAGTAAATAACATTATGTACGTTACTCACAGCGGGGTTTGAGCAGAGAGTTTGCTCGGAATGAAGCGCGGATGCCGCGTCGTCGAGGTCATCGTGCGTCCCGGAGCCGATGGAGGTCGTCCCTCCGACGGGCGCCGGAACGAGTGCTTCCTCGTGGAGATGGAGTACGCCGAGCCGGTTGGCGACGAAGTCCAGGCTTCCGAAGAGGAAGGCCTGGGAAGGCTCGAAGACTGGTGGAACCCACATCACAACAGGTGAGAGCGTGGCAAACTCTAGTGAGCCGAAGTGAATCATATCGCCTGAGCCCGCCATGGTGATGGTGGCGGAAAAGTGGGCCATCCGATGACCAAAAAAGTGTTGAGCGTACAGCGTCTTCCCCACGGACGGCGCCACCTGTCGATGCAGAAAGTGACCAACAAGTAAATATTTGTAGTTTTGTCGTACGTTGTGATCGGAGGTGGCCTAGCACTCAATGACACAAGGTTTGTACTGGTTCAGGCAACGTGCCCTACGTCCAGTTTGAGTCGGTCAGTGACTTTATTCCTGAGCCTAGGTGCTCGGAGTTTGTAGTGGGGTTACAAATGAGAAGGAGAAAGATAGGGGTTACGAGAGGTCTGGTTGGACTCTGGTCAGAAGAGGCGAGAGTGACGGGAGCCCTGCTATGAGCTAAGTGTTCAAGCGTGTGCTTGAAATTTGAACCTAACGGCTCTGTGGTTGTGAGTTAGTGAACTAAATCGATCTGATGAATCTAGAATGACTTGGATAAACTTGCATGAATCTAGATGTTGGGGGAGAGCGCATCCCCTTTTATAGATGAAGGGGATGGCCTTACAAGTGAGAGGGAGAGAGTACGTATGCTTCTAATCCTTATTGCCCACGCCGGCGGGTATAGGACGATTGTAAGCGCCCACAACACTGTTGGATGTCAGATGCATGTGGGAGGTTCATGTTGTCTTCTTTGGGTATGGCAGACGTCGGCACCTGTTATACTGTTGATGCCCAGAGGCATGTGAGGGGTTTTATCATGTTCGCCTGGTACGGTAAATGTCGGCGCCCACAACACTATCGATGCCCAGAGGCATGTGGGGGAGCCTTACCGTATGGGAGTTAATGACGCCCACAATACTGTAGGAGAAAATGTCGATGCCTACAACACTGTTTGGGCTCTGTCGTGCCAGGGAGGTTGTAGAGTATTGTTTCTACAGGTGTACAGGGTACGGTCCCTAGTATTGTGGTTTGACTTGTGCGCTCTACCTTACTTTCTCCGTCCTTTTCCTGATCATTACCGAGCGGGCGTCCCCAGTCGGTGGGTTCCAGTCGACTCTGATCGTGCCAGTCGGAGAAGAGCAGTGAGCAGGGGTTCGGCACAGCCCCGGTCGGAGACGTGGGCTAGAGTCAGAAGTGGTGTTTGCCCAAGCCTTTCGGTCGGAGAGGCCGTCCAGAGGCGAGCTGGAGACCGAAGGGAGTGCTCCGGTCGGAGAGGCGGGCCGCAATCGGAAGTGGGCGTCGTTCCTCCTCGGCTAGGCCTTCCGGTCGGTGATTGGATCATCCTTCTGGCCTGTCGTTCAGGCACTTGGGCCGGCCCATGAGTTGCATGTTTGTTTGCAACGTTGTCTGCTGGGCCAAACCTTTGTAGGGAATCCGGTCCACGAGGGACCCCGGGTTTATGAACCCGATAATCACTCATCACAAAACCGAACCACAAGGGCACATATCAACCTTGTGTTCGCTGCCACATCATCATTTACCTTTACTGCAACAATACCTCCAAAAACAAATTGATGAACCCATTGGCACCACAAAAGTAAGAATCATTTCATTCCACAGGTTTGCTGGAGAAAAGGCCAATTAACTTTATCATATGCCATTTCAAAATCAACCTTAAAAATCACCCCATTTAGCTTTTTTCTATGTAACTCATGAATAGTCCTATGTAAAATTATGACTCCTTCAAGAATATATCTACCAAGTATTAAAGCTATTTGTGAGGGTTGTATAACTTTCTGCGCTACCTTGTTGATTCCATTTGTTGTTATCTTAGTAAATATTTTGAAGCTCACATTTAGAAGGTAAATCAGTTTGTATTGTTAGATTGTAATAGCTTCTTGGCACTTTGGTAGCAAAGTAATGATACCAAAATTGAGGCTGAATAGTGGTAATTCTCCTTTAAAGAAATCATAGAACATAGCAGCATCAAACATCTAGTCCAGGAGCTCTGTTACGCTCCATTTGGAAAGTAGGCTCCTTGACCTCATGTTTGATAAACATAGTTATTAGGATTTCATTCTCTATTTCTGAAACTTGTGGGAGATCATCGACTCTGCTCCATCATTACGAAATTGTGTTTTCCTTAGGTGGATCGAACAAAATCTGGTAATTTGAAGTAATGTGTTCTTTTAATTCATTTTCATCTTTTAACATTGCATTACTCCATTTTCAATAAGATGGAAATATTTTGTGTTGTTGTCACTTTCTAATAGGTTTTTCGTCTTTGAATGTTCGAACCAAGCAATTTCTTCTTCTCTCAACAAATGAGATATTCTATATTTTAGACAGCGATCTCATCTTGGAGACAGAGTTGAAAGTTCTGCCTTTTTGTCTGAAAAGTCAATCATAGATTTAATTGCTTCTTTTTCTTTCCTATTTTGCCTCTAATAATAGAACCCGGAGCTGATGAAGCAAAATAGTTGAAGTGGCTTCACTCACTAGTTTATTTCAACATGAGAGAGAGAAAAGAGCACCGTGCTTGTCGCGATCCGTATATGCAACATAGAAAGTGAAGACTCAGATTAAATGGGATCAAGCTCGCATCTGCGTTGCTACGGGACAACAAAACTTTTGTACTAAAAACACACGGATCTCACGATAAGATAACAATACTGTGAAATTAAATACCAACATTAAAGTGATATTTAATTCAAAAAGCAAAGTTCATGAAATTAACACAGTCACGGAGAGCGTGACATCGCAGGCTCAACAAATCCATAGCAGAACCGAACTTCATTCAGTTCCATATCTGAAGAGTAACGGCTAACTAATGCAGTGGCGCGAACAGAAACAGCTAATGTACCTAACTATAAAAAAAATCTGATTTTAAGTGCACAAGCAGTGCCTGGCTGAAGTCCAATTACTGGTATTCCTAAGCACCTGAACCACATCAAAAGATTATTAAGCAGGATCTTGACACGAATTGCACAAAAAGATGGACATTGTCAAAAGCATTATAATTCAGTCATTAGTTACTTTAAGAAGGGATGAACCTAAGTGCGCATGTGTTGATGGGTGACCACGCCAATCACGTGTAGTTTTGTAGGTCCACAGAATGGTCGTTGATGAGTTTGATGTGAATGGTGATGGCAAAGGAAAAAATGTCACCAACTGAAAAAAAAGTCACAACATGAATTTCCAAAAAAAAAGCTTATTAGTTTCCGAAAAAATATATTCCCACTAAATCTGAACAAACCATACAAATTTCTATGTAGATTGTATATATGAAAACTAAAATTACTCTGAAAGGGATCCGCCCCTTCTACCCACTCTGAAATCTCAAACCACATTAACTATGATACTAATTTGATGCAACTGGAAAAGAACCGTGGTAAGGGATCTGCCCCTTCTTTCCACTCTGAAAAATTGCATAGGTAATGTTCAGTTATAACTATGAACAAGGTGGGGTAGAACTGATGTGTTCGGATAAAAGATAGTAAATTGTTAGGAGCTATGGTCCTTAAATTTTGCAAGTTCAATTAGTCAAACCAAATGTACTGACATACGTAAACTTCCAAAATATATAGTCACATCTGTAAAACATATGTATAAAATCCATTAATTAAATAGAAGGGGCAATCCATTGATTAAACAGATAGATTGTGTTAAGATACCTCCATACGTATCATCAATAGTACCTCTAGCCTGCTTCCCTGGGGATGTACCTCTAGCCTGCAAATTGGCGTGAAGCCTGGGGATGAGAGACGCTGAGCAGGGGCGACATTCAAGAATGGGCCAGTTGCAAGGCGACTTTAGCGGAGGACGAGAATCAGTGCCAGACCTTGACAAATCAGCAGCCTATTAGCATGGTTCACTATCTGAAGAAAACACAACAAAAAATCATCCATTAGATGGTGGAGGTATTTCAATTATCTGGCTATTAAATGAATCCTCTATTCTACTATCACAACAGAAATGAATTTGAAAAGATAGACATATTCAGATATGTGAAAAAATATGTAGCTTGGAGAGTGAATGCTACACAGTTCTCAGATTGCAAGGTCAACTTTTTCACAGTCCTTTTATCAGCTATGCTTGCTTTAAACTTCGGTAGAAGTACCAAAGTGTGGACGGAATAGGTAATGCCTAACCAAACTGTAACTATGTTGATCTAACTTAATTCTTTTGCAGTTCATAGATGAATTTCAGAAGCCCTAATTTTATTGTGGATGGCTCAACCTCATCAAGCTATAAATAGTTCACCGAGTCGCATTTTATCAGTTGAAAAGTTCAGCTTGCCTCACTTCACTACCTTCTCTCATTTCCTACAACAGCAAGATGCAATCTAGAGAAAGCCAGAAAGGCATACCATTTTTCCATTAACTTACAAGTACGCACCGGTAATTCTCTAAAGAATCCTTAATATGAACACATACAGGTAGGAATTTGGAGCAGCATAGTTGAACTATGGTGAGCTGTAAATGTGTTATTTGCCCCATGTGCATGCAAGAATCCACAAATCAATTGATGAAAGCACATTTTTTTTGCAAATATGAATATACGTTGAGATTGGCTCTGATATAATTGACAGGATGCTTAATTCTGAATTTAAACAACTGTCCAGAAAAGTGTCTCTTTCATGTTATAGATACGTGCATACCTGATTTAGGCAACGTGTTCCAAAATTGCAGAAAACATGACCTTGTTCATCACTTTGAGCTTGTCAAAGTACCAGTATCACATCAGTCATATACATTTATCACAATTCTTGTCATGTGTTTAAAGAAGCGTATACAAATTATAGCACAAGTCCATGTACTAATTGAATTTGATAGCTGGTTCTATAGTTCACTAAAACAAATATTTTAAAAATCATGTCCTTTTTCCATTTTGGGTGTATGGTTAGGTACATTAGCAGATTTACTCACAAACACAAAACCTTCCAAAGATTAAAAGCTTTGAACACAGTTTGCAATATCAAAAATTAGGAAATCAGTAAATAAAAAAACCATGCAATGATCCATATGTGAGTTTTAGTAGTTGAATCTGGTTGCCCCTTTTCTCTTTTTTTCATAAGCTGGGCAACCACCGTGTAAGGCCAGTCAATTTTGTAGCAACCGATCAAATTCAATATATCTCTATTATATATGCTTTTGTAGAATCGATACTTAAATCAGTCTCTGGAATTCTAGTGGAACAGGGCACCTGCTGCTCATACTGAAAAAGATGTATGAACCTGCAACCTAGTGTAGGCACTCGTGCGGGTTCCTAATTTGACGGGAAGAATTGACTACTGAGTCAATCGATTTAGAGCAGAAGACAGGAACACACCTAAGAATTCTGGAGCGGGTGCAAACAGACCAAGGTCCCGCCGACGGCGGCACGCGGGGAACCAAAGCCGTTAGGGGGGGCAGCGCGGCAGGGATCTAGTGGCGGCAGTGCTCGAGGGTGGTGCAGGCAGGCGATCCGGCTGGGACTAGCCATGGGAGGCGAGGAGGCGGCCACGGTGGCTGCTGACGCGGACGCAGCCGGAGGCGCCCAATCATCGTGGGTGGAGAAGCGGGCGGTGGTGGCTGCTGACACGAACACGGCCGGAGGCATTGGCGGAGGTGACCCAGTCGCCGGTGGGGAAGAAGCGGGCGGTGGTGGTGAATGGGAGGCGGCAGCGTGGGCGAGCGCGAATAGCGAGGTCGAGCTCCATCAGCGGCATATGTCGCACCAAAGAAGGGACTTGGGTACTTGCGGGATCGCACGGGGAGGCAGGACGATGGATCCACGTTGAAATATCGCACCAAAAAGTGTCCATACTTTGTTCTTTTTAGTTGTAGGAGATACAAATTCGTCTTACCATCAGACGATCTTAGGTCTCGTCCACCAAGAAAAAGAAATTTCAAAGTCATTTTCCAATGAAAGACAATAGGTGATTTCCGTAATTGAACAGATGCAGGGTACAGTTTTGTAAATTCCAAAGAAAAATGTACCATGGACCTGTGATGCATAGAAAATAACACTGCCCGTCACGCTTTGGAATTCTTTGGGATTATTCTTTGTGATGTACTGGAAGCTCCCACACAAGGTACGTAGAGTCTGGAAAGGGGAACAATTTTTAGAAAATTGATAACTAGGTTAACTCTGATTGTACAACTCTCACATAGTATCATGTGTAACAATCTGTTTTGGCAAACTCAGATGCTATGCCACGCTGCCTTTTATTGTTACAGTCATAGTCTATGTTCACTATATATTTTGGAACAAAGATGTTCACTATATATGAAAGAGAACCAAGTCAGGGTCTACTCCTCTTGGGATACTGACAGTCTGCTGACTAATATCTGGCAACGACAGTGCTATTTTCTCGGCATGCTCTAAGTAGCTCTCAAACTTGTCGTGACTAACCCCAGGTTTCTTCGTCAATTTATCTGAAACCTTTGGCTGGCCATTTTCAGCCAAGAGATGAAGACCAGTGGCAAGAGCCAGCTCCTCCTTCATGATATGGTACTTGATCGCCTGCTTCCGGAATGTCCAGTCACCGGTAATCCAGTCGAATTTGTACAGAGGGAGGAACCTGTGGCCGTACAACGCGATGAACTCGATGGCGGCCAGTATGAAGTTGAACTCCTCCTTGGAGAGGTAGTAAGCAAAACTTAACCTGGTCCATCCTGGCTTCAGTCCACTATAACCCTGAAAAAATGTGACATAACAGTAACATTAGTACAATTTTGTCAAACTAAAGATGATATATACTATAACCATCCCACAGTTTGATCATACATACCTCAAGAATGGCAGACCGAATGCGAAGGGAGAGGTCGTTCTTTATGTTAAGCAATGTATGGCCATAAGGGCCTGCACAAGCACATCCACCCCTTGCTTGGATGCCGAAAAGATCGTTAAGAAGCCTGGTGACAAAACGGCCATGGAGTGGGAGACGCTTGCAACCAAGCTCATCAGCAGCAGCAGCTTCAGACAAAGGATTGTTGGTGACAAGAGGGTAGATGAGGAAGGAGAAGATGGGTAGGCGTCCTACATCCGTGTTGCCAAGAACCCTTATGTTTGGGTTGCTGACGAACCTTTTCATTGCCATCTCGGAGTAAACCTGCTCCCTGAGGCTCATCCTGTCATACCCAATGTACTCCTTGACCCAAAATGCGAGCGATGCACGGATCTTCTGGAGGATTGGTGGCGTGCCTGCGTCCTCCCGCTCCTCGATATCATC
This sequence comes from Miscanthus lutarioriparius, assembly GCA_904845875.1. Lineage (NCBI taxonomy): Eukaryota > Viridiplantae > Streptophyta > Magnoliopsida > Poales > Poaceae > Miscanthus > Miscanthus lutarioriparius. The sequence continues at coordinate 61,578,813 of CAJGYO010000014.1, read as the reverse complement.
GTAGTACAATGTATCCTACAAGTGTCATATATACAATACAATTCTTGTTAAAGTTTTGTTTTTTTACAAGAAGTAGAAGATAAGTATATCAGTACGTTGTATGTAACACAGGTTGCTCTCTCACCTCCTCATTGAAGCCATTTACGTAGGCCACGGTGCCACCACCGCATGTAGATGGAGGCTGCGAGTTGAGCCGGTACAGCGCTTTGTTCATCGCAAGGATGCCTGGTGTGCCTGGTCCACCAACAAATTTGTGTGGGCTCAAGAAGACAGCGTCGTAGCCGTCGATTTCACCAGATTTCATGTCAATCTTCACGTATGGTCCACTGCACAAATTAAAGGAACTACCTTGTTAGAACTGATGATGCATGGATTTCTTTTATGTGCTCATTCTGAAGCACAACTGAACTGATGTGCAAAATTGCAAAATATATGTCATCCCTAATACTATTTCTGATCGAAATTCATTCTGCTGATAGCGTGGTTTATTAACGGGGTTAAAGTCCATGGATGGATTTCTATGTTAAGAACAAGAAATTTCCTGGTTGACCTATATACAGATCTAGACCGCTTAATTATAACTTTGGTCGTCCAGTCAAAGTCATTTTTTTCTCCTCGCCAAAAAAAAGTCCTTTCTTTCTGAGTCAAAATGAATTCACCAGAATTTTCGGTTGCTATTTAATTTCTTCCCCTGACATCATTAGCTAGAAAAGAGTAATGCTGCAAGCAATCAGTCCACTTCAAGAGGGAAACAAGATACACAGCAGGTCAACATATAAGTAGTTCCAGTTCATACTTAACGTGAAATATATACTTTTGGATCAAGATCGGCAGTTCGATCATGTGCTGTCATGTAGTCATATATATTCAACAAACAGCGGATAAAACTAGCTAGGTCTGCACTGATATAGATCGATGTCTGATGGGTCAAATATATTCAAAGCTAGTAGCGTGTAATGACATAAATGTTTACTTGTCAGCTCTGTGTGTACAGCAAAGTAAAAATTCAATGCTGAAGAGATTGTTTCTCCCTACTTGCAAATTTGTAATTTTTGTGTGCACAGATAGAAGAATTTTCTCATGCGACGACTATGCAATTTTGATCATTTCTAAAACTAAGGCGCATATAATTTCCCCATTGTGACGTACACCAATTTTGAGCAAGTCAATAACAAGAAAATTGAAGACTAAAATAAGTCAGCCGTATCCTAGAATGTCAAATCCATCGTTGTCATGCTGTCAGCACTCATGCAAGACTAAAATAAGATGAGAGAGACATTCTATCGCTCTCATGAACTGATCATGAAAGCTACGTTAAGATGCATTTGTTATTTTCTTTGTTATTCTGATTTCTCACCTGGCGGCGAAGTCGAAGCACGCGAAGGCGCCATGCTCGTGAAGGACGCGCGCGATGTGCCGCGTGTCCGTGACGACGCCCGTCACGTTGCTGCACGCGGAGAAGGACCCCAGCATGGGCCGGTTCACGAACTCCGGCGAGGCGAGCGCGCGGCGGAGCGCAGCCACGTCGAGGAGCCCGCTGTCGGCGTCGACGCCGATCTCGACGACCTCGGCGAGGCTCCGGCGCCACGACAGCAGGTTGGAGTGGTGCTCGTAGGGCCCCACGAAGACCACCCACCGCTCCTCGGCGCGCAGCTGCGCCGCGACGCGGGCGCGCAGCTCGACGGAGGGCACGGCGATGCCCATCACCTCCTGCAGCCGCTTGATGGCCGCCGTGGTTCCGGAGCCGCAGAAGAGCAGAGCGTCGCCGGGGCCGGCGCCCACGCAGCGCTTCACGTAGCGCGCCGCCTTGTGCACCAGCCGCGTCGTCTTGCTCCCGACGTGGCTGTCCTCCGTGTGCGTGTTGCCGTAGAAGGGGAGGACCTCTTTGACGAGGTAGTCCTCGATGTAGCGCAGGCTCCGGCCGGACGCCGTCTGGTCGGCGTACGTCATCGCGCGGCGGCCGAACGGCGTGTCGAACTCGGCGTCCTTGCCGATGAGCTGCGACCGGAGCCACTCCACCTTCTCTTCCCCGGTTCCGCCGATGGTTGCCGCCGCACCGCCGGCCTTTTTTTCCTCCGACATGGTTGAACGGAGCAGGCTCATCAGGGCGGCCATGCTCTTATTGGCCTCCTCTGCCGATGCCTCCTTCTTCGCCATGGGCGCCGTGGCTGCTTGCACAGATAGCATTGTCCTCCACTGAAAACGTACGTCGTCGACGCTGGCAATGGCAGTGGTGGTGGATGAGATGGCAACGGCGGCAATGGCTTGTTACTTGCACGTGTGTGGTGTCTGTTTAGCTTGTTGTGTGGGCCGAAGCTTTGCATGGAGGCAGGTATATATAGCCATTTGCATTGCACTGCAGGAGAGTTGAACAACAACGTCGAAAACAGGAGGAGGAAGAAGAAGACGTGAAGGAATAGGGAAGATCGTCGAAGTGGCAGTACTCAGTAGACTAGTTTAATGCCGACGGGTCAAAGCGAATGCTTTGTTCTGGTGACCAAATGCTCGCTCGTTCTACTTCCTGCGCACAGCTGCGCTGCGCGTTTCAATTCAGCGTGCATTCATTGCGTTGGCTGCAAATGCATCAGATATTCAGATTGGAGGTTGGACGATCGAAACATCTGCATTTTTTCCGTATCTTTTAAATGCATCGCATGAGCTAATCAATTTACGTACGTGGACTAGCTAGTGTGCGTGCATACGGCCATGGTACCAAGAGACTATTCGGATTCATTAGTCCATTGACTAAAGTTTAGTTCGTGGATTAAACTTTAATCCCTACCCTATTTGAATGGAGGGACTAAAGGCCATTAACCCTACTATGCAAAGATCAAAACGCCTCTTCACTCCTTTCTCTCTCTCAGAGCAGCGGCGGCCTGCTCCTTGCGCGTCGGCTCCGGAAGGCGTGGCGGAGGTGTGGCGGGCTCCGAGCGCGGCGGCGGTGTGTATCCAATGGTGTGGAGGTGCGGCGGCGGGTGAAACCGGCTGGCCACCGCGCGCAGCGATGGCGGCGGCTCATGCAGGCGTGGTGGCACGGTGGCACCGGCAGGCATGGCGGCTCCTCCGAGCGCCCGGTGGGATGACGGTGGCAGGCTAGGCGGGTCTGCCTTGGGGAGGGCGCGAGGAGCCGGGCACGCATTAATTAAGGGCAGGGGGTGCACTACTGGAAACTCGAATTGTTCTGTGGGTGACGAATTTTTCTGTGCGTTTTTTTTCGGTACGCACAGAAAAATTACGATTTTTTCTGTCGGTTTCAAAATATCCCGACAGAAAAATATGGAAACCCACAGAATAATTGTATGATTTTTCTGTGCATGACAATACACACACCGAAAAAATCAGCACTCACAAAAAAAGCAACTTATTTTGTCGGTTCTTTAATAATGCACAGAAAAAATATATGCACGCACAGAAAAAATATTATTATTCTGTCGGTTATTTTAAAACGCACAGAAAAAACATACACACGCACGAAAAAATTCAAACGACCAACCCCTCCCTTCTTCTTACCCCAGCGCCCCCTCCCCCTCCTTTCTTCTTCCTCCTTTTGAACCCAGGCCCCCCCCCCCCTCCTTCTTCCTCCTCCGACCCGTCTTCCTCCAAGACCAACCCTAGCGCCCCTCCCCTCCCTTCTTCTTCCACCGCACTTTTGGGACCCCAGCGCCCCCTCCCTTCTTTTCCCCCGCACCCGGCCCCCAGCGCCCCTCCCCTCCCTGCCGCCGCCCCTCCCCTTCTTCTCCCCTTCTTCCCTGGCGCCACCCCTCCCCGGCGCCGCCCCTCCCTCTCTCGGATCCGGCCCTCCCTCTCCCAGATCCGGCCGGTGGAGGCCAGTGGCGGCCGAATCTGGGCTCTGGTGGTGGCGGGCAGCGGGCGGCATGGCGGCGGGCTTCGTGGTGCTGGCGTGGTGGTGGTGGTGGTCCCTGGCGCCGCCCCTCCCCGTCCTTCTTCCCCGGCGCCGCCCCTCCCTCTGCCAGATCCGGTCGGTGGAGGCTGGTGGCTGCCAGATCTGGGCTCTAGTGGTGGCGGGCGGTGGGCGGTGTGCGGCGTGGCGGCGGGCTTCGTGGTGCTGGTGTGGTGGTGGTGGTGGTCCCCGGCGCCGCCCCTCCCCGGCCTTCTTCTTCCCTGGCGCCGCCCCTCACCGGCCTTCTTCCCCGGCGTCGTCCCTCCCTCTCCCGGATCCGGAGCTGTTGGAGCTACTACAACCATGGGTATGTATTCACTACTGGAGCTGCTTCCTCCACTACTCCTGTTTTATTATTGATGAAGATGACCTCTTGGTTGCATTGTTGGGTTGTTCCAATTTGGTTTAGTAGCGATAGCACCTCCGATTTGTTGTATGAAGAAAGCGACCGCCATTTTGATTCATGAAAATCACAAGTAGAACTATACTAACATAATTCACGATTAGTAGTGCATCAAATATTTCTTGAACATATATGAGCAATGAGCTGTCAGTTTGATCCAAATGGGAGCTCTTCATTGTCTTTTATCAGTAACTTGACATCTTTGAAAATCACAAGTAGAACTATACTAACATAATTTACTGTAATGTAAGAAATATACATTGATGGACCACTCAGATAATGTCATTATATTTGAATTTGAGAGAGCAATGTAATAAGAAGATTTTACTGCAAAGTTAAAATACAATTTTAACTTGTTTGTTTTGTTACCCTGGTTGCTTTTCAGGTGAGATGCTACGAAAACAGTACCTTGAATATCTTGCATATATCAACCTGATCAATCATTTTGATATGTGATATTTGCGGAGCTGAGATGATATGGAACCCCAGTCTCGTGCTGCGCCGCTCTCCCCTTCCCTGACTATGCCTTGTGACTTTTTTTTGTTTTGTACTACTCTTGAGTGGCTGTGATGAATCAAGTTTCCATTAGAGAACTTCTGCACTTTAGCACCTTATGAGCTAGTACTTGGGATATTTTGTTCTGTTTGCTGCTTAACTAGGATGGCTTGTACCAGTACAAGCAACCAGTTCTGTGGCCAGTTCAATTCCCATTAGAGAGAGAGAATTAAATTAAGCTCTAGGTGAAATTAAGTTGCAGTTGTCATGCTGATAATGGGTAAATCTGAGCCATTTCTCGAGTTCTTTTGCTCCAGGTGAAATATATGTAGTTCTTGTGCTTTTGACATACTACTCTCTAATGGATCTGGAATGACCAATAGTTTCTTTTCTATTAGTTTAGTTCAATAGAGCTCTGTGATTTTTGCATTGCTATTTGTAGAAGAACATGACTTTTTTGCACGCAAATCATATATTTGTTGCCTTGGACTGTGAAACTTAGGTAATACTTTCAAATGTGAAATTTCTGAAATGGTCGCTATCTTGTGGTATTTTTCCTGTGAAATTTTGGTAATTATATACTTTCAAATGTGAAATTTCTAGAGATGGTCACTGCCTGTCATTTCTTTTGCACTTGTAGATTTATATGTTCTTCCTGTCTCTTGCAGCTTTACTGCTTTGTGAAGGCTAGAAGTAATTATGGGTACCATTTGTATTATGAAAACTTGAGCATGTGTAAGAACTAAGAAGCTTGTATGCTATGGCCACTGCTTTAGATAACAAACTAAGCTTCTTAGTGGCCACTACTATGGCCACTAAGAAGCTTAGTTTATTATCTACAGCACTAAAAATATGTAGTTACTTGTCTTTGTTTTGGGGTTGGCAACTTAATTTGTCTGTTTATTCATTGTGAGCAACCTAGGGAATCTCTCTGTTCAGTCCTTAAATTGTTATACTAGCTTTATCTTGGTTATGAGAAATTATCTTTTAAAATCATATCAGTCTTCCATTTTGTTGATCATTATTCTTAATGTGTCAGGAAAGGGATATGCAAGTTTTCCCGTCGCCCACGCAGAAGGCCCAGCAATGCCATGGGTGTTTTTGCTTCTCCACTTGCACCTCGTCCACCCCAGCAGTTCTCAGCTCTCATGAGATCTCAGTCAATGCTTGATCTACAGGATGTGACAGACTCAATTGCCATGGTCACTCCCAGGGACAAGCGCATGAAGAATTAGCAAAAGTTGAATAGTATCAGGGACAAGCGCATGAAGAACTAGCAAGAGCTGAATCTTGATTAGTCTGAGGGTTTTGAATGTATTAATGCCAGAACATTTGGACATCATCTATGTACCTATGAATGTGCTGAACATTTAGACACCTATGAATATATTTATTATGTTGTGATGTGTCATGAAATTACTGTATGGACAATATATATTTTAATATGCTGTTGCTACTGTTTCAAAATAAATTATTTTTTTGTGCGTTTAACTCTTTTTCTGTGAGGATGGCTACACAGAAAATTATTTTTAATCTGGGCGAAAGGAATTTTTCTGTGAGTTCACCTGGACCGACAGAAAAATACATGTATTTTTTGTGTGTTTATTTCTTTTTTTATGTGTAGATATCCTCATAGAAATTTTATTTTTAATCTGGCCAAACATAATTTTTCTGTGCGTGTAAGACTAACAGAAAAATTGTTTCTGACGGCGAACACACAGAACAATTGAATTTTTCTGTCATTATATTTCCGTGTGTATTTATCTGAGGGTACACCGTCAGAAAAATATTTTTCTGACGGTATTCGCATTTTTCTGTGTGTTTTCGCACACATAGAAAAATGTGAGTTTCCAGTAGTGGTGTCTTTTTCCTGGTTTAGTCCCCTTTACTTTAGCCACTTGCTATGAGATTAATGGACTAATCCCCTGTTTGGGTCTTTAGGGACTATAAAACGGGATTAAAAGGGGTGACTAAGGTTTAGTCACCTGGATCCAAATAGGCCTTAAATAGCATTCGTTGGGACCCCTATAGCATCTACACACTATTAAAGATGGCAACGGGGATGTACCCGTCGGGTATCGCCGGAACGTTCTCTTCCCCGCTGCGGAGAATTCATCTCGTCCCTGTTCCCGTTAACTATCTCGGGTATAGGGCCTGTTCGCTGGTTGGTACTGGTGCTGGTTTGGGCTGGCTAGTGCTTGTACTGTTGGCTGGCTGAAACCAACAAGCGAACAGGCCGATAGATTCTTGCCCATCCCCATACCCGTCGGGCATCGGTCGGGTAACAGATACCCGACGGGTACTGCATACCCGATAAACAAGGACACTTGGTGTCGCAGCTTTGCAATCGGAGATGTTTCTTCTTCACCCGGGTATAAGTGTCGAAGTCTTGAAGATGCTGAGGAGAAAGAGCGAGGTTGCGAGAACGAGCAAAGGTGGCAGAGAGACCGAACTAAGGAAGCGAGGGGCACGAGCGCTCGTGAGGCAGGCGTGCTTGTGCTGCTGGTGGAGATGGTGAGGAAAAATTAAACTAGGGTTCCTAGAACACACAAACTATATATATATACATATGATTGTTCAGATTTTGGCCATAATACCTATGTTGAGCTTTTTTGGGCCAAATACTCACATGACAGCTCAAATAGTCGGGTTCCCCAACAGGTAATGGGGACGGATAAACAGGGAACGTTCCCGTACCCGCTATACCCATCGGGGATGGATTCTTGCCCATTTAGATACCCGCGGATAAAGATATGATCCCATCCCTGTCCCCTAATGAATCAAATACCCATCGGGTATCGGGTATCGGGGCCCGTTGCCATCTTTACCCACTATGTATCTAAGCAGATTTAGCGAGTTAGAACTTAGCCGCTGATATTTAAGGTAACAGGCTGCTCGGTCCATGATTCTTTTTAGCCTACGCAATAGCGTGCTACGATATGCACCAAATAACTCTAACCTGTTTTAACTATCATGAGACTATATTGAGGCTACTGTTTTTTTATAGTGCTAGCGAATAATCATGATGTTACGACTATTTTATTGCTCTCTCATAAGCTATTTCTTATATAATTAAATGTCTATTTATATTCATCGTTCATGATATATATATATATACATAATTATTATAAAACCGCTATATAAGCCGTAATAGCACTCCGTATCCGGGGTCGTCAACGTCGACATTAAACAGCCAGTGTACGTATGTACGTACGGCGCACAAACCGTCGGTGGGTTGCTTCACATTTGGTCGCACCTAAAACATCAGGAAAGTCAGCGTACGGTCTCCACCGCGTTGGCTATTTGTTAATCACATTTTCATTCTCGTGCTAAAGAAATTTGACGAGTTTTTTCCTGGGCGGCCAGGAATTGAACGAGCAGTCTTGCGTGGAATATATGTACTCAGACACGTGTATCATCATTTATTGTAGCACTAGCACCTGACTGAATATTTGACTGATTTCTTTGGAAACGTATTTCATGTGTGATTTTATACTTCCGCTTAGCCTAATTGCCGTTTAAAAAAAAGATTTTATAATTATCTTGAACAAAATAAATTGACAGGTCATCAACTTGTTACCTTATTAAATTTCAACGACTAATACTCCCTCTATCCCTAAATAAATAAATTCCTAGCGTTGTCTTAAGTCAAATTTTTAAATTTTGGCCGAATTTTTTTATGCAAGTAACCTGCACCGCATGCCCAATCATACATGAATATTGTATGTGCAAATATGCCCATCAAATTAATGCGTGTCCAACATACCTGAAAATTACGTGGTCATTTTACATGTTCAATATATGTATTGCTTTATTTAAAGACCCTTTCAATTATGTAATGTGGCTTTATTCGAGTTAACATAATATACATATTTGATTGTATAGTGTGTTACGTGTAACATGTTTTAGATCATCAAAAGTTTATAGCTCAATTAATGTGTTTGTTGTTGATATTTTTCATATATATGTAACATATTTTTTAAACCAAGTAAAACGTGAGCATGTTTCTCAACGTACATAACAGCTAAGTGTAGCATGTTTTCCAACGTTCGTGATAGCCAATGTGTAGCATGTTTTAGAAGACCCTCTCAATTATGTAGCATAGTTTTAATCATGTTATCCTAATATATATACACACTTGATTATATAACTTGTTAGCATGTATCATGTTTTAGATCGCCAAATTTATGACTCGCTTAACGTATTATCTACCGACCTTTTTCACGTGTGTAACTTGTTTTGTTAATTGTGTTTGTAATGTAACTGGTGTACAATTTTAACAAGATAATGGTACAAGGTAGATGAGGATGAAAGAAAACAAACTAAACATAATACTGCTAGTCAAAATGTTCTGGATGAACATGACTTTTAACGCTAGAAGACCATAGAAAGAAATCAGGGACCAACATGTCTGGGAATACACAGGCGAGTACTCACTACTGAAAATGCGTGCTTTGCCGAGGGCCTGAGGATTTGCCGAGGGCCAAATCTCGGGCACTCGGCAAAGACACTCTTTGCCAAGGGCCAGACACAGGAGCCCTCGGCAAAGAACGGCCCTCGGCAAAGAGGCCTTTGCCGAGGGTACGGCCCTTGGCAAAGACAGGCCCTCGGCAAAGATGTCCTCGACAAATTAGGCCCGTTGGGTCACGGCGGCCATTTCCCGTCAAGCTTTGCCGAGGGCCACCCGTTAGGCCCTCAGCAAAGGTTTTTGTTTTCCTGTGCAACCAGGTTATTCGGCAAATTTTTTTTAAGTCTTTGCCGAGGGCCCTAGACCAGGCCCTCGGTAAAGATTTTTTTAAAACCAGTTTTTCGGCCAAATTTTTTTTTATAAATCGCCTTTGCCGAGGGCCCGAGGCTAGGCCCTCGGCAAAGAAGCCCTTTGCCGAGAGCCAGGATAGGCCCTCGGTAAAGATTTTTTATTTATTTTTTTAAATTCTTTGCCGAGGGCCATGGGGCAGGCCCTCGGCAAAGAGCCCTCGGCAATTTTTTTTTTGGTTTTTTTAGCCCAGTTTTTTTGTGGTGCTACAATACATTGTTTTGAACTCAATTTTAAAATTTAGGTCAATTTTGATTTTGTTTTGTATATTTCCTTAATTTATTTCGATTTTTTGATTTTTTTCGAATATGTCAAATTTGAACTGCAGGTGCATGGAATATTGCAATGTAGTGTTTCGAAAAATGTTATTCATGTTAATTGGTGCATGTTGAGTCCCTATCCACGACCCCACATCAAATTTTCACGCATCTTGTTCGCGTAACATGATGACCGACTTGCCGGAAAAGTGTTTTAAAATTATATAAAATCCATATGAAGTCCGAAAATCACGAAACTTGGCGAGATGTCATGTTATCGCATGTGTAGGCTGTAGTAAAAAATTGAGAAGGCTTCGAGCGAGTTGCGATGTCGGATGCCTAAAACCCAGACATCTCCACATGTGCAAGTTTCGTGATTTTCGGACTTCGTATGGATTTTATATAATTTTAAAACACTTTTCCGGCAAGTCGGTCGTCATGTTACGCGAACAAGATGCGTGAAAATTTGATGCGGGGTCGTGGATAGGGACTCAACATGCACCAATTAACATGAATAACATTTTTCGAAACACTACATTGCAATATTCCATGCACCTGCAGTTCAAATTTGACATATTCGAAAAAAATCAAAGAATCGAAATAAATTAAAGAAATATACAAAACAAAATCAAAATTGGCCTAAATTTTAAAATTGAGTTCAAAACAATGTATTGTAGCACCACAAAAAAACTGGGCTAAAAAAACAAAAAAAAAATTGCCGAGGGCTCTTTGCCGAGGGCCTTCCCCGTGGCCCTCGGCAAAGAATTTAAAAAAAAATACCTCGGCAAAGAATTAAAAAAAATAAAAATAAAAATCTTTGCCGAGGGCAGTGGATCTGGGCCCTCGGCAAAGCACCGAACCCTAAATCGGGCCGCAGCCCAAATTCCCGATCAGAAATTGTGAAAAAAACGCCGACCATCTCATCTCCCCGCCCCAGCGCCGCTGCCCCTCACCATTCACTGTGGCCGCCACCGCCTGGCCACACTCGCCTTGCCATTGCACACAGCCGGCCGAGTCCGAGCCCGCCACCCCGCCATCACGGCCGGGCCACAGCCTGAGCCTGCAGCCCCCACCCCCCCACCACCGCCCACACCACTGGCTGCCACATTGCCCACACACACACACACAGCTGCCGCTGCCAGATGCTCACTTCTGCCAGCACACACGCCACACCCACGCACACGTTCATGCCACACACTTGCACATGCGCTGGCCAAGGTATGTGCCATGAGCCATGGCACATGCACACACCACCCCACGCACCCCAGCCCCCACGCCTCGCCGGCCTTGGGCCTTTCGCCCACCCCACCAGCCGCCCCCCCACCACGCCTAGTGGCAGCCGAGGTCGCGCCACCGCCTCCGTTCCCGTCTCCGTCGAGCAAGGGAGGTCGACCGCCTGGCCGGCCCTCCCGGGCTCCCCTCGCCGGCCGCCCCGACCAGCCCCAGGCCGCCCGCCGTGCCGGCTGTTGGAGGGGAGGAGGCAGAGGGTGAAGTTGGAGGAAGAAGAGAAGGAGAAGAGGAGAAGGAGGAAGGGGAAGAAAAGGAGAAGAAGAGAAGGAGGAAGGGGAAGAGAAGGAGAAGAAGGGGAAAAGGAGAGAAGAAAGGGAAGAGGGGGAGAGGAGTACTCCAACGCCGCTCGACCTCGCTGGAGAAGAAAGTGACCCCCGCACCGCGACTCCCGACTCCACCGCAACCCTAGGTAAAACTCTCGTTGTCGGCCTTTGTGCCGTATGTGGTTGTGTGGGCCTTCGTGCCGTAACTTGATATGAGGGCCTTCGTGCCGTTGTGGTTGTTGGCCTTCGTGCCGTTGTGAATGTCGACCATCGTGTCATTTTTTGCAGGTTTTGGAAACCTCCCCGTGCAGGGGAGGTGCTGCCGAAATTTTGAACAAAAAATAACCTATTGTCTTTTTATGCAGGAGAAGAGTACGTCGGAGGGGACCCGGAGGACCCCGATCGTCTTCGTCGACATCGCGGTTCTGCCTGCACTGCGTCGCCATGCCACTCCGTCGATTCGCCACTGCCCCGCTAGCCTTACTTCACCGACACCCTTGGTATAAATAACCTCTTTTTGTGCTTGTCTGTCGTAGCCCGCGCGTAACCCAGTTAGGCGTCTCCCATTCGAAAGAGATACGGTCGTAGGTATGCGGATCTTTGCGTATCTGCGAGCGTATCTGTTTCGGATTGTCCATGTTTTTTGGACAGCCCGTGGATGCGTAGATGGGTTAGTTTCCATGGTCCGCTCTGGTCCGAGAAGGAGTTTCGGCAACACCTCCCTGTTGTTCTTCGGATACACACTCTCCCTTGCAGGACGTGTATCGGGAGAACAACGGGGAGGTGCTGCCGAAATTCTGTCTCAGAGAGGAGCGGAGCATGGAAACTGACCTCATCTACGCATCCGCGGGTGGGATTAGGACCTATCCTCACCTATTAGACAATAGGAACACCGCGTAGATGCAATTGATGGTCACAATACTCTATGCTATAAATGTTAAAGGATGGAGGACCGTCAGTGGATGTACACGGGCTGGAGAAGAGGGAGTGACTACGACTATGAATGGGTGAAGGGGACAGATGGTTTCTTGAAACATGCATTTGGCCCAGGGGCAGGAGGACATTCTCTAGTTTGGTGTCCCTGCAGCAAATGTGACAACAGGAGAAAAGTAGACGAGAAGACCATGGGTAGACATCTTGTGTTCAATGGTTATACGCTTGGCTACCAGCAGTGGATCTACCATGGTGAAGCAGATCATATAAGAGCGGAGGTGGTGAGAGCACGCCTCGAGGCTTTTGATGATGATGCGGGGGTAGCAGACATGCTAGATGACGCCCACCAAGCTCACTTCGCTGAACAACATGAGAAGGAGGAGATGGAGGAATCCACGAAGGACTTCTACAAAATGTTGGACTCGGCACAGAAACCCCTTCACGAGCGTACAATGATTTCTCAGCTAGATGCGATTGGACGCGTAATGGGGTTGAAGGCCGAGTTAAACCTGAGTCGAGAAGGCTTCGATAAGATGTTGGCCGTGTTTGGCACCATGCTACCGGAGAAGCACACTTTGCCGACGAACTTGTACGAGGCAGAGAAACTCCTTCGTATGCTTAAGATGCCGTATGACAAGATACATGTTTGTCCGAAGGGGTGCGTCCTATTTAGGAAAGAACACAAGGATGCAAATTACTGTTCGAAGTTTAAATCCTCCAGGTACCTAGAGGTAGACTCTGGTGATGGTCAGAAGAAGCAGCTTCCGATCCCCGCGAGAGTGCTATGTCACCTTCCTTTCCTACCGAGGATCCAACGGCTATTCATGACTGAGGAATCCGCGAAACAGATGACATGGCACAAAGATGGCAAACGGTACAATCCTGGGAAGATGGTACATCCGTCTGATGCTGAAGCATGGACGTATTTCAATGACAAACATCGTGACAAAGCAGCTGAGGCTCGTAATGTACGTGTCGCGCTGGCAACAGATGGGTTCAATCCTTATGGAATGATGGCTGCCCCATACACATGCTGGCCCATTTTTCTTAACCCCCTCAATCTCCCTCCCGGCATCTCCTTTCAACGGCATAATGTATTATTGTCGTTGATAATTCCTGAACACCCGGGGAGTAATATGGGTGTGTTCATGGAGCCTGTGATTGATGAATTGATCCACGCTTGGGAGAAGGGGGTATGGACATACGATCGAGCTAGAAAGACAAGCTTTAAAATGCACGTTTGGTACCACTACTCCCTACATGACTTCCTGGCGTATGGGTTATTCGCCGCCTGGTGTGTTCACGGGAAGTTCCCATGCCCAGTATGCAAGGAAGTCATGAGGTTCATTTGGTTGAAGAAGGGTGGCAAGTATTCGTTGTTCGACCAGCATCGTCAGTTCCTCCCTCTAAACCATGAATTTAGAGAAGACATTAAGAGCTTTACGAAAGGTGTCAAAGTGACAGACCCTAAACCGCACTTGAGGACTGGTGCCGAGGTTCGTGTTCAGATAGATGCTCTTGTGCCCAATGAAGAAGGTGGTTTTGTGGGATATGGTGAGGAACATATGTGGACTCATAAATCCGGCTTGACGAGGCTCCCCTATTTCGATGACCTTCTTCTGCCACATAACATTGATGTAATGCACACTAAAAAGAATATCGCCGAGGCACTTTGGGGAACTCTCATGGACACTGACAAGTCTAAGGACAGCGTTAAGGCTAGAGTGGACCTAGCGACGTTGTGCGATAGACTGAATCAAGCGATGCAACCTCCTAGTGGCGAAAAACAAGAAGCTGAAAAGGCCTAAGGTCAATTTTCGTCTTGCAAATTGATCAAAGGAGGGAGGTACTAAAATGGATGCAGATGTTAATGTTTCCAGATGGATATGCAAATAATCTTAGCGGGGGAGTGAACTTAGGCACTGCATGAGTCAACGGGATGAAGAGTCATGACTACCACATATGGATTGAGCGGCTTCTTCCGGACGATGGTCCAAGGCTATGTCCACGAGCATGTCCGGCAAGTCTTTGGCAGAGTTGAGCTTTTTCTTTCCGCCACTTTGTGCCAAGGAGATATCTCGGACCGTCGCTCGGGACTTAGAAAAAGCGGCACTGTGTTGCTCTCGTAAGCTGGAGAAAATCTTTCCACCCGGCTTCTTCTTGTCGATGCAACATCGATTGTGCACCTCCCGTCCGAGGCACGCGTTTGGGGGGGGGTCCGTGCGGCCATTGGTGCTATCCAATCGAGAGATGTCTAAAGACTCTTTGCAAAAATGTACAAATAAAGCTTTAATTGAGGCTTTCATTGCAGAGGCATGCCTCGGGAGGAGGTGGCAAACTTCACAACGCTATACTACAAGTCGAACCTTCCTAGCAATCATAATCCACCCTTTCGTTACAATAATATGGCGAAAATGAATCGAATTCGAGCCTTTTCCAAGGCCAACTCGCAAACAATAAGTGGATCAACCCCAAAGCTATTGGGAAATGAAGAGTGGCGCAAGATCATGCTATATGTGTTGAATAACCTTACCAAGGTGCAGCCGTTCATCAAGTAAGTTCTCAACGAACTTATTTCAATATGCCGTCACTATTCTGCATCCAACCCCATTAATTCTCGTTCGGACAGGGAATTTGTTCGTGAATTCTTGCATCAATCAAGGGATCCTACCTCGCATGAACAAGACACCCTTGTTTCGCGGGGTGCGGGAGCGGGGAGGCCTGATTTCATTTCTTGGTTCAAACAAAAGGTAATGTCCAATTTAGCTCGTACGTTCGATCGTCCAAGGTGATCGTACATTTGATTAATATAACGATCTTTCATGATTCACCTTGCAGGCCCAGACCGATTCGTCCATGAGCGACGAGTTGAAACAGGTTGCAAACGGCTGTGATGTTAGGGTGAAGTCATTTACCGGCTATGACGTGAACGGATATCGCTTCCACACAACAAGTTACGAGCAGATTCGGCCCAAACAAAAAACCACAAAAAGCGGAGTTTGTACGCCCGGCACTGATGGCCTTGACTATCATGGTAGAGTTGAGAAAATCTATGAACTCTCATTTCATGGAGACGAACCTCTTACACCTGTCATGTTCAAATGCCACTGGTTTAATCCTCGATCAATAAGACGAACCGCTCATCTTGGGCTAGTGGAGATTCGAGAAGATTCCATCTATCCTGGAAAAGATGTCTACATTGTGGCTCAATAGGCCGTGCAGGTGTATTATACTCGATACACCAACCAAGACAAAGAGGATCTTAAGGGTTGGGCTATTGTGCACCAGGTATCTCCAGATGGTAAACTACCTGCCCCAAACGATGATGATTACAACTTCAACGCAAACACATATGATGGTCAGTTCTATCAAGAAGATGGGCTACCAGGCATGTTTGAGATAGTCTTACCCGAAGCAATCGAAATGGAAGTAGACAACGAAACGGTTGATGATGAGGTCGATGGAGATGTGGTGGTAAATGCCAAGGACATAGCAATGCTTGAGCGATTACTTCTAGGCAATGACGACGATGACAACATAGAACCTTCGGATAGTGTTGCCCATTTGGACAATTTTGACAGTGATGATGAGACCTATGATCCCAATCATGAAGATTATTCCTAATACATGTAATACTATGGTTTTTTAATTTGTGTTTTGTTTATATATTTTGAATCTATTTCTAATATATGTACTAATTAGTCTTGTTCATTCTTTGTGATTGCAGGTGATTGGACAAAGATGGCCAGCAGACGTCCACGCCGTGACACGCCCTCGATTTACGGGAGAGACCGCCCTCTCCTTTGAGGTGACGGGTCGTCGTCCGGGGTAGCGTCCGCAGGAGGTGACGAGAGGAGGACCAGGGGTAGCCGCCACAGGAGGCAGCGGTCTCCTCCTTCGACACATGATGAGGTGCTGGAGGAGGAGCACGTGACGGCCACGGCCTCGTCCTCGTTGGAGGATGAGAGGGGTCAGCAGACGAGTGAGGGAGGCAAGGCGCTCGAGGGCGAGGGAGAGGGTACCGCTACCCGGACTCTCTACGAGCGAGGTCCTGCGAGCCTCCCTCTGGTTTCGCTTCCTCACAACCGCTCAGTGATTCGGCCTATGGCAAAGAGGTAAGTAACTATGGATGTTATCACAACTACTTCATAAAATATGTTGGAAATCTTAAGAGAAACTGATAAATTTTCTTAATCACTTGTGCAGGGCCTGGTTGGTTTTGTCGGGTACTCCAGCACGCACCCCCACGAGCATCCTTGGTGTTTTGTGCAGGAAATGGTACCCCGGCATTGTGCAACTGTCCAAAGAGCCGGTGGTGCGGGAGCCGGCCTCTAACTGGGACAGGTACGCGCTGGTCACGGATGACACTT
Source organism: Miscanthus lutarioriparius (assembly GCA_904845875.1). Classification (NCBI taxonomy): domain Eukaryota; kingdom Viridiplantae; phylum Streptophyta; class Magnoliopsida; order Poales; family Poaceae; genus Miscanthus; species Miscanthus lutarioriparius. Next base: position 61,562,085 of record CAJGYO010000014.1, on the reverse strand, counting down.
ACCGCAACAAGCAGGAGCGAGTATTGGCGGAGTTTTGGGTAAGTCTCTCTCGCACAACATTGCTTAATACATTGCATTCATTGGTTAAATCTTTTATCGAAATAATGAATGGATACATCGGTTTTGTATGCAGAAATATTTCAAGGCTGAAGAAGGACTTGAGGCCCAGGCGGATCGGGCGGCTGCCGCAGCTTGTAGGAAGTACGTCACCGAGATGCATCACCATGGGCGCGTCTAGGCCCACATAGACTACTATAGGTCGGTACTTAGGCAGTCCCTCCCCAAGCCTCAAGCAAGACGGATTATGCTGACCCGGGACCAGTACCTTGAGGTAGGCGAATAACATTCATAATGATTCATATTGATATTAAGTAGGTTCAATTTCATCTTCTTATATGTCAAATACTCGATGACTTGTAGGTGATTCCCTAGTGGTGCCGATCGTATCCCGAGTGATGGGCCATGATCGTGGACAAGTGGTTATCACAGGACTTTGTTGACACGCACGAGAGGCAGCGGGAACAGCGTCTGATGAGGCAAGGTCCAACTCACCATCAAGGCAGCCGTAGCCTCCCCGGATACAAACAAGCATATGTAAGTGATTTCTTTCATTTATTTTGACGCTCAATTCTGCTTGATTTCTCACCATCTTCCCGTCTTTCTCGCAGGAGGCTGCGCACCCGGGCGAGGAGGTCTCGGAGTTCTCTGCGTGGGCTATGTCCCACATGGGCAGGGCGTCGTCCTCTGTCTCCTTCGACCCGGCTGCCCCACCCCAGGTGTACTCCGACCCGAACGTGTACACTAAAGTCCAAGAGTACACGTCAACGGTAAGGCAGATCTATGGGGAAGATTACAATGTGCGCACTGAGCCCATTGATGCAGAGGCGATCATGAGGCTCGGAGGAGGCAAGAAGCACGGGCGGCTGTGGATTGCAGACGGCGCCATCGACTCCACCACTATTCCCTCCCTCGACGCTATCCGAGCACGAAGCACGAGCTCCAGCCAGCCCATACGTCCACGGCCTTCTCCAGCACTGCAGCAGGTCCAAGCACTCCAGGTAATTCCTGTTTTACTCATCGTACGTAGATATTTACACACCTAAATTAGATTTGCATTACTGATACATTGGAGTGAAATATTGCAGGCCGAGCTGCAAGAAACAAAAAGGCAAAGTCAAGAGCAGAACGCGGAGCTGACCGCACAGCTGCATGCCTAGAAGGTCGCGTTCGAGGCCGCGCAGAAGCAGATGGCGGAGATGATGGTGATCATGCAAAGTCTTGGGCAAGCATCGGGTGTACCTATGCAGTTTTCAGCTCCTCCACCTCCTACTCCTGCAGCTACTCCTGTAAGTATGAAAGTTCACTTTTCGCTTGTGCTTTGCATGTATGTCGGCCTTCGTGCCGTTGTGGATGTCGGCATTCGTGCTGTTGTGGATTTTGGCGTTCGTGCCGTCGTTTCTTGTAGGTTTTGGAAACCTTCCCGTGCAGGGGAGGTGCTGCCGAAATTTTCAATTGAGTCTAATCTTTTTGTATTCCTACAATACTAGATGCAATCTCTAAGTTCCAAAACTGTTTTCCCGGATTACTCACACATGCAATCTCTGCTCCTTTGTGCAGCTTCCGTCCGCGGGTTCCAATCAACCCGCTAGTGCGTCACCGGGTGATCCTGCTTTTCCTTCACCATCGTCTCATAGGCTAGCTTGATGAGGACTCGTGCTAGGTGATGTGGTTAAACTTTAGCGTGATTTGTGATTTATGGTTGTGACTTGTGCTTGGATTTCATTAACTTGTCGTAATAAACATGTGAATGATGATGAACATGTGACTTGTCGTTGTAATATATTGTGATTTGTGGTTCACAATTATGGTTGTGATATATTGTGAGAAAATGGGTTCTGTGTGATATATATATGTATATATATGAAATGCTTGTGACGATGGAATGCAAAAAAAAAAAAAAATTTAAATTTCTGCCTCTTTGCCGAGGGCAATGACCAAGGCCCTCGGCAAACAAGGGTCCTTTGCCGAGGGCCCAAGCAATAGCCCTCGGCAAAGATTTTTTTAGAAAAAAATCCTGACAATTTCTTTGCCGAGGGCCAGGGAGCAAGCCCTCGGCAAAGGGTTAAAAAAATTCAAAAAAACCATTTCTTTGCCGAGGGCCGGCCCTCGGGAAAGGATTTTTAAAAAATCCTGAAAATTTCTTTGCCGAGGGCGAGAGAGGAGGCCCTCGGCAAAGGTTTTTTAAAAAAAAAATAAAAAAATTATTTGCCGACTTTACCGAGGGCCGGCCCTCGGCAAAGAATTTTTAAAAAATCCTGAAAATTTCTTTGCCGAGGGCCAGAGAGGAGGCCCTCGGCAAAGGTTTTAAAAAAAAATAAAAAATTTTATTTGTCGAGGGTCGGCCCTCGGCAAACAAATTCAAAAAAAAAACCATTTCTTTGCCGAGGGTGGGCCCTCGGCAAAGAAACCGCCAACGGCGCCGGCGCCTGACGGCCTCTTTTCTTTGCCGAGGGCCGTCCTGGCCCTCGGCAAAAACCCCTTCGCCGTCTAAAAATTCCCCGAGGGGTCTTTGCCGAGGGCAGCCCTCTGCAAAGCCTTTGCCGAGGGGCTATAGGCCCTCGGCAAAGCATGCGCCTCCAGTAGTGACTCACTCAGTTAGTCCCAAAAAAATACTTTCTCCGTTACAAATGATAAGACTTTTTGTCTTTTGTAGTAGAAACATAACTTTGTTATGAACCTAGATATACATTATATCTAGATACATAATAAAAGCAATGTATCTAGAAAAGCTAAAACGTTTTATAATTTGAAATAGAGGGAATATATATCTCATATTTTAAGTAATAAACTAATTTTAAGTTTGACTAGATTTATATAAAATACTATTAACATTTGTATCTCTAAATTGATTTACTATAAAAATATATAACATGATTAATCTAATAATACTTATTTGGTATTATAGATGTGAGTACTTTTTGGTCGATATATTTAATTTGATCAAATTTGAGATTGACTCCTTAGAAAACGAGATGTGTACTTTGGGGAGAAACCAAGCAAGTACTCTCCTAATTTGTCAATCGCTAGCACATTCAGGGCCTCGGCATCCACGGTATCCACGTCCGATCCAAAAGACGTCACCACGTGTACAGTAGTATAGAAAATAATGTCTCTACCAGTGGTTTTGTGAACCACCAATGAAAATAGTGTAAATTGCGACACAAGTCAAGCAATTTTTCACGCACCATGCAGCCATCGGGATCGAACTTACAACCTCAGGCCTCGCATGTTTTCTTTCTTACCACTAAGTCTCAGATGGAGTAACTTATGACTAAATGGCTGATATATTCCTTTTGTATTCACTTTAGTGAATATTTTCTTAAACGTTCAAATAAAAATAGTTTGAACTTAAAAGTTTTAAATATTTTTTAGCACTAAAACTTGGTTTAGGTCATTTCTCATCCAAGCTCATTTGAAAAATTCATAAAAATATTAATTTCAAAATCATTTATCTTAAAACAGAATCTAAGAGCCTTAAATGAGTTTTGAATGAAAAAGTAGTCAATTACAAAGTTGCAGATCTTTTAAAGTAATACAGTACAACTTTGATTTAAGTTATTTCTACATCCAAACTTATTTGAGAATTAAAAAAATATTTTTAAATTATTTATACTAGTGGCAGATCAAAAGAATCGCGGGGGTAAACATATAAGATGATCATTTTACATAGAGTATACTCCACTAGCTAGGATCTACCCATATATATATATATATATATATATATATATATATATATATATATATATATATATATATATATATATATATATATAAAGATAAGTAGATAATAACCATTTTGGTGCGTCGTTCCTACTTGTCAGACATGAGATCTTCCTCCCCATTATAGTCCACTAGGCACTGGCCAAGTCATTTTATCTCACACGCGCCCAATATATACAAAAGTATTCTCCACCGCCGGCCGGTTGGCGCCGTTTTATTCTACTCTGCTCCACTTGCAGTTGAATTGAACTTGTCCCAAATCTGCATTGCACTTTCAGTCCGTACTTTGGAACTCTTCATTTGATCTGTTCAGCGGCAACGTTCAAAGTCCTGGGAAATTCGTGTGCGTCCCTTTTGACGTTTAATCAATTGGTTCTTCCCGGACCGGTGCATACACCTACTCCTACCTGACTTCTTCATTGAAGCGGTGAAGCCTTGAACGAAGCTATGCTTATATATGACGCAGTTTTGATATTCAAAACAGATTGATGTGCATTTAATTGTCAAAATAAGGATAATTCACTTTGGTTAAATCTGTGTTTTCAGTGTGTAATATACACACTCTTGTGTAAAAACTTATATATAGCCAATGATTATAAATGTGGCTACAATGTTTTAAAAAGAGTTAGCTAGTGAAGTGGTATATTAACAAACAAGAATAGAGGAAACAGAAAAACAGTCTAAACCTGTGTTGCACTGCCTAGTAACAACTTACGCCCCATGTGGAACACAAGATTGAAAAAAATTTACACAAATAGGAAAAATACAGAGATGAGATAGGAATGCATATGCAAAATAGAGGAATAAAAATCAAATGAATTTTCTAGAAATATATATGCGTTTAAATCAACTATAGGAAAAACACAGGAAGCAAGAAACATGAGGTCTGAGTGAATGTTTTTCCCCGATTTTCCTATAGAATCAAACACAAAGAAAGTTTCCTATATTTTTTTTTTCTGCAAGTGATCCTGTAAACCCTACAGTAGCTCAATCCATAGGAATAGGAATGGTACAATTTTTTTTCTTTGAGTTTTCCTACCATCCAAAAGAAGCCTTATGAACACTCTTGTCAAGCACAACTGTCAATGTGGTTTAGAAAAAATATAAAATTGGGTGTCAGAATCTTTCTTAATACATCTCCGTGACCAAACATTAAAAACTAAAAACACCAATAACTTCTGAATTATTTAGGTTGAGAACGTATTAATATATTTAGATTTGATTGGAAGAATACTTGTTTTTTTTGCATAAATTAAGAGGATGTATTCTAAAAGATATTAGAGGTAAAAGATATGCATGGAAAACCAAGCGATGTCAATTGTCTCAAGTATTTGTGATGAACGGAAAAGCCGTAATAGTCCAGGGGCTCACAAATCTAATTTCAGAGTTGGCAGTAGTGTCCACCTATTTCTTGTCATCAGTGTAAAGCAAAGACCACGAGCAGGGGCTGTGTAGTGCCTACCCCTGTCTCCTCAGCGGTGTAAATCATAGATTTCACAAGCGGGCTAGAGTGCCAGCAGCCTCTTCTAATAATTAGACAAAAAAAGGACCCCACTGGTTATCGTGGGGCCTACTCGATCACGAGCCCTCGCCAAGGCGGCACCAGGCCCACTTTTAAGCTTGCTTCTAAGCCCATCGTGCTAGCTTCCACTAGCGCAAAGTCTATTTTAGGAGACAAAGCTATTTTATTTGCAGAGAGGGGCACAAATTGGCACTGCCTCCCGAAATAGTGAGCCAACTTCAGAGGCAGTTGGTTTATTCACATATTTGATATATAATCTTCTCCTAAAATTGATTAATAGGCTTCCTAATAGGCCTGCCTCTGAAAATGGGATTCACTTTTAAGGGCGGACATCTTAAGAGGTATGCCAGGGTTAAAAGGCTGAGTTCCATTCCAAAGCCCTTCTCGAGATCTAGAATATAATACGCCCTCTTACTCACTCAATCAGTCAGCCCCCTCTCTCCAACTCCCTCCATCTCTTCCTCAAGTGGCTCAGTTGCCGCCACTCTCTTATCTTGCAGGTGCTTCTCGATCTCTCCTCCTCTACCTCGGGCAATGCTTCTAGCGGCTGAGGATGGTGAAAGGATCTAAATTATGGGCTTATGGCTAGGGCGGTGAAAGGATAAAAAATGGGAGAGCATGTTTTGACAGTCAAGTTTGGCACAATAATATAGTTATAGTAGAATCATGTTGTTTCGATAATTAATTGGCTAATTAGACCATGAATTATTGATGGCTGATTAGTTTTAATACAGAGACTCTTTCCGATTCTGATTTAGAGGCGAAGGATCCCTCTCGTTCTGCCTGTGAACAATTCCTAGGGACTCTTTTTAGGTGTAGATAGATAGATGTATATAATATAAGATAGATTAGTTCTTGGAGTGAAAAATCGGTAACAATATACGTAGGGATAAGTGTTGGAAAACGGGATTTCCAGCAAGTGGGGATCTAGAGCGCCTTCGCCTAGCCGGTGCCCTAGGTGAAGGCCTGGAGGGTAGGAAATAGAAGGTGGGCCTGGGTGCAATTAGGGTTTTATAAATGGATTCAACCCCCTCCTCTTTTACAGGATCTGTACCCTCTTTTATAGGGCACTGTTTGCTACTGCAACTCTTTACAACTTTGCCCTCTGACAGCTGTGGTACATCCTCGGAATATGTCTATGCTAATACAAGCTACTAAGGGTAATCTGGACATCTTCCTCCTCAACCGCCTCTATTTGTTGGGTCGCCGCCAAGGGCCCATCAGCGGCCTGCTACCCAGCGCTGTTGCCAACGCTGGACCTCCTCCGGCTTCCCGGACCTCCGCTTGGGGCACCTTCCTTGGGGCCTTCACCTGCAATGCGAGAGCCTTCGCCCTCGGCCGTACTCAGGCACCTTCGTCGCTCCCTCTGGACCTTCGCCTGCGCTGCGAGAGCCTTAGCCCTCGGCCGTACTCAGGCACCTTCACCGCACGCTTCGGACCTTTGCCTAGAGCGCCCGGCCGAGCGAAGGTTCCTCCTTGTTTTCCTGCATGTTGCTCATGAAAAACTTGTTGATTGTTAGTTCGCATTGTTATTGTGAACCTTAGTGGCTCGTAACCTTGTCCCAACAATTCCCCCCTTTGAGGGTGTGGTCTAGTGCTGGCGGGCCTTGTCCTTAAAATTAGGTCCTCAGGTTCTGAGGCGCAGAGGCTCTTGCGTATGTGGAGGCTTCCCCAGGGTCACCCAGATTAGACCGTTGTGTTCGTGACGTGTCACTACTTGATTGGCTGCGGTGGCTCTGCAAACCGACGCGCTGTCAAACGGATGCGACCGTTGGTCCTGGAAGCTGAAGCGACGGGGCGGGGGCTATATAACGGGGCGGTAGGTGAAGGCTATGCCATATCTACCGTGCTATTTCTTTCTTGACCTTTGCTGATGTGACCACGCCAGCGTCGGAGACCTCGGTGACCACTCCGACCACTCCAGAAACCTCGGCGACCACTCCGACCACTTCTCCGACCACTCCGATCACCTCACCGACCACCTCGGCGACCTCTCCGATCACTTCACCGACCTCGGCAACCTCTCCGACCACCTCCCTAGCTGATACACCACTTCAAGTCCCTACTGGACCAATCACCCATAGCCACGCCAAAAAGATACAACAAGAGGTGCACGTGCTACTTTGTGAATTTCAATTAAACATTGATGGTAATTTCGAGCTACCTAAGTCGTGCATGTTGTTATTACTCAGGTTGTCTGAGAAAGAAGACAAGGATACATCAAGGATGGATCAGAGAGAAGAGCTGGGCGTTCGACAAGTTTTAGTGAAGACTGCTCCGAAGCTCAATAGTCTGCATGAAGCTAAAGAGGCCGTGCAAAAACTATACCATTCTACAATAATTCGTGGAAGGAGTTATGACCAAAACATTGAAGACTACCCAGAAGCCCAGAAGACACATGGAAACTGAAGACCACTTCGTGAATGCTCTAGTCCGATGTCCTTCCACCTTCCAACGTGGCTTCTTCTATTCACATCTATCTTAGAAACTTCTCATAGTATAAATACCACCTCTAGGCTACTAGAAAAGGACTTTTTGATAATTTGATAATTCCAGTGATATTGCAGCCGAGCTGCCGAGTGCTTACTCAAACTCTTATTCTTCCTTGTTCTTTCTGGACTTGTGAAGAGATTCCTCTGGAATCCACTAGTTCGTGCTTTGTGGGTTCCAGTACGGCTGCCCTACCTTATGTGGATTAGCTCCGGTTGAGGTTCTGCGGTCGTTCGGAGATCGAGTCGAAGTCTTCACGGTTTCAGTGCCTCTCTCCCCGTCATTTGGTCGCATCCAACCTTGGCAGGTATAAAGCTAGGTATCCTCCGCTGTTCGCAGCAAGTTATCTTGTGATTTCCAACCTATTGTCGTGAAGATCGGGCCAACTCCCGTACTGAAATAGCTTCAGTACTTATCATGTGGTATCAGAGCACAAGTTGACACGGTAGGTCTTGCCGTCATCCACATCGTTATCCTTGTTTAATCTACTTCATATATTTATGTTTATTCATATCCTATAGTCCAAAGCCACAAAAAAATACCTATAACCATTTCTCGGTACTGTTACGTTGTGTTTTGTGTTCATCGAGTTGCTAGTTACCACCATTTATATAAAAAAATGAGTTATTTCATTCATTACCGCTGTCAGTGTTATTAAAAAAAAGATCAAAAAAAAGAGAGAAGTGAAAAGAATTTGAAAGGATCTGTGTTGCGGTGTATTGCTACAAATTTCAGTTACATATTTGAGTTGGTGGTAATCTTGTTAGCAGCAACGTCGTGTCTTTGAGCACATCAACCCACTTGGTTGGCAGTACTGTAGCCCTCCTTGTTAGCCACCTATAGCTCCACCAAAACCTGAACCGGGACGTTCGATTCGTAATCCTTACGACATCTCTACCACCTCCGTTGAAGCTGCCACACCAGCACCATCACGGTCCTTGAGAACGAGCAAGAACTTGGGTAAGTAAGAAGTGAGATTGTGTGTTTCCACAAATTTACCTATTCCATTTTTTTCTTGCAACTTGTCTGACATGGTAGGATCCAATTCAAGTGTTCATGGTGGGGACCACGGAGATGAAGAACCCCCTGTTGTACGGGTGGAGCTACGTCAAATGGCCAACTCGCTCTTGGAGGCGATGGAAAGGATGTTCAACAAACGTCTTCCTGCAGTGGGTGGTCGAGGACCTCAACATCAACATGAAGACAATTACCGTGAAGAATTTGGTGATGAAAATTCTAGTCTAGGTGCTGGATTTGATGGCCGCCATGGCAATGGTTGCGGTGGTCGGGGTGGAGGGCGTCGTGCTGATTTTGATCAGCGCGGTGGTGGACGTCATGCTGAATTTGATCATCGGCGTGGAGGAGGACATGGACGTGATCGCCATGTACATTTTGATGATGAAGATGAGGTTCACGATGAGTATGAGGAAGGATTTGATGATAATGAAAATCCTTTTGGACACCATGGGCATTTTGAACAGCCACATGAACATCGTCGTGGTGCTGGTCATGATGGGGAAAATCATCGTAGTCGTCGTAATAGAGATGATCCGGATAGCATTGCTCGTGTAAAGTTAAGTGTTCCAAAATTTTCAGGGAAAGAAAATGCTGATGCTTATCTTGAATGGGAGGAGCAATGTGATCAGATTTTTAGAGTGCATAACCTTTCTGATCAGAGGCGTGTCAACCTTGCTTCTGTTGAGTTTTCAGGTTACGCTCTCACATGGTGGAACCAAGTTCAAGAGGATCAACGTGTGTTGGGACATGACCATATCAACACATGGGCTGAGATGAAAAGAGTGATGAGAAGACGCTTTGTGCCATCAAGTTATCAGCGTGACCTCCACAATAGGTTACAAACATTGAGACAAGGATCAAAATCTGTTGATGACTACTTCGAGGAGATGGAGTTACTCTTGGTGAGATCTGGAATTAGAGAAGATGAAGAGTAAAAAATGGCAAGATTTTTGAATGGTCTCAATGAAGAAATTTCAGGTTTTGTTGAGATATTTCCATATCATAATTTGCAAGACCTTGTTGATCAAGCTATGCGCACCGAGAGGAAAATTCAGCAAAAGTGACGAAGAAGGTCTTATGGGAGCCAATCAATTTCAGCCCCATGGCGGCGGCAGCAGCCCGGTACCTCTATTGGTGGGGGAAGATCACAAGGAGTTGCTACTAGGCCTCCTCCATCCATTGGTGCTGCAAAGACAACAGTTTCTACTGCTTCTTCACCTACAATTCAGCAAGAACAACGACGACATGCTGCAACCACAGCAACCCCTCCTGCTGCATCAACTGCTGCTTCTTCTTCCCATACCCGAGGCATTATTTGTCACAAGTGCCAAGGTCGAGGACATATTGCTGCTCAATGTCCTAGTCGAAGGACCATGATTATAAATGAGCAAGGTGAATGGGAATCTGAAAGTGAACCTGAGGAAGAAGCACCAATATATGATGAAGAAATTATACAAGATAAAGGTGATGAAATTCAACCTGATGAAGGAGATCATAATTGTTTTATTTCTCTTCATGTGCTTAGTATTACTGCTGAAAAAGAAGAGAATGGCCAGTGGCACAATCTTTTCCATACCATAGGCATGATTAAGGACAAGCTATGTCGCATCATCGTTGACAATGGTAGCTGCAACAATATTGCAAGTCAAGAATTGGTGAACATATTGGGGTTGAAACCGTGGCGTCATCCAAGTCCATACAAGATGCAATGGCTCAATGACTGCGGTGCGCTGCGTGTAACAAATATTGTGACCGTTCATTTTTCTATTGGGCGGTACAATGATCATGTGGAATGTGATGTGGTGCCTATGCAAGCATGCCAGCTGCTGCTAGGGAGGCCATGGTTATTTGATCGTGATGTTTAGATCTTTGGAAGAACCAACAAGTTGTCTTTCATGTACAAAGGAGAGCGAATTTCTTTGCTTCCTTTAACACCGGAGGAAATTTTGAAGGATGATCTTAAAAAGAAACAGCGAGAGAGCGAGAACCACCTGTGAGTGACCCACAAAATTAGTGAGGGAGAGATTCCAAAGCCAAATAAAACCCCACAGCCGCAAAGAACCAAGACACCGGGAAAAGAGGGTTTAGTTATGATGGCTAGGAAAGGGGATCTAAAAGAATTAAGTGAACCCAATGCCATGTTCTTCGTACTCCTGTACAAGGACACTCTTCTTTCTACTAACAACTTACCCTCTACCCTACCAAGTGTTTTCTTTGATGTGTTACAGGAATATGAGGATGTCTTTCCGAATGAAGTGCCACCAGGACTACCACCTAAGAGAGGAATCGAACATCAAATTGATCTTGTGACCGGTGCTTCACTCCCAAACCGTGCTGCCTACCGCACAAACCCAGAAGAAACCAAGGAGATTCAGCGACAAGTGGAAGAATTGATGAGAAAAGGGTACGTACAAGAAAGTCTGTCACCTTGTGCTGTTCTTGTCCTTTTAGTTCCTAAGAAAGATGGGTCTTGGCGGATGTGTGGGGATTGCCGAGCAATAAATAACATTACCATAAGGTACAGACACCCCATCCCTCGGCTGGATGATATGCTTGATGAACTTAGTGGTGCTATCATATTCACTAAAATTGATTTAAGAAGTGGATATCACCAGATTCGCATGAAAGAAGGAGATGAATGGAAAACAGCCTTTAAAACAAAATTTGGGTTGTATGAATGGTTGGTAATGCCTTTCGGGTTAACCAATGCACCAAGTACATTCATGAGATTGATGAATCATGTGCTTAGAACTTTCATTGGCAAGTTTGTTGTCGTTTACTTTGATGACATCTTAATTTACAGCTAGTCTCTTGATGAACATGTTAAACATATCCAATGTGTGCTTGTTGTCCTATGTGAACAGAAATTGTATGCCAACCTTGAGAAGTGCACCTTTTGCACTGACAAGGTAGTCTTTCTTGGATTTGTTGTTACAGGACAAGGAGTGGAGGTAGATGAAGAAAAGATCAAGGTTGTATGAGACTGGACGCCTCCACAGAACGTGAGCCAAGTCAGAAGCTTCCTTGGACTTGCTGGTTTCTATCGGTGGTTCGTGAAGGATTTCAGCACTATTGCTGCACCAATCAATGAGCTGACCAAGAAAGAAGTGCTTTTTAAGTGGGGAGAAGCACAATAGAAGGCATTTGAAGAATTGAAGATGAAGTTAACAACAACCCCAGTCCTTGCCCTCCCAGATTTTGGTAAGACATTTGAAATAGAATGTGATGCAAGTGGAGTTGGGATTGGAGGTGTGCTCATGCAAGAATGAAGGCCAATTGCATACTTCAGTGAAAAGCTAAATGGTCCAACTCTAAATTATTCAGTTTATGATAAAGAATTATATGCTCTCGTTCGGAGTTTGGAAACTTGGCAACATTACCTTTTTCCTAAAGAATTTGTGATACATTCAGATCATGAATTATTGAAACACCTTAAAGGACAACTAAAACTGAATAGAAGACATGCAAAATGGTGTGAATTCATTGAGTCATTTCCCTATATTGTCAAGTACAAGAAAGGAAAAGAGAATGTTGTAGCAGATGCTTTGTCTCAACGTCACACTTTGCTAACCCAACTTGACGCTAAGATTCTTGGCTTAGAAAGCATAAAAGATTTATATGCAACTGATTCATATTTTGCTGAACCATATTCCAAGTGTCGAGAAGGCAAAGGATGGGAAAAATTTCATGTGAATAATGGGTTTTTGTTTTGAGATAACAAACTCTGTATTCCAGATTGCTCTGTTCGAATTTTACTTGTGCAGGAAGCCCACGCAGGAGGACTCATGGGACATTTCGGTGCCAAGAAGACAGAACAAGTCCTTACCGACCACTTCTTTTGGCCAAAGATGAGAAGAGATGTGGAGAGACATGTTCTTCGCTGCGAATCATGCCACAAAGCTAAGTCCCGTGTGAATCCTCATGGATTATACACTCCTTTGCCTATTCCTAGTGTGCCTTGGGAAGATATTTCCATGGATTTTGTTCTTGGTTTACCTCAAACCAAGCGGGGAAGGGATTCCATCTTTGTTGTGGTTGATTGTTTTAGCAAAATGGCACATTTTATTCCATGCCACAAGAGCGATGATGCTTCACATATCGCTGAATTATTTTTCAAAGAAATTGTACGACTACATGGAGTGCCACGAACCATTGTTTCTGATCGTGACACTAAATTTTTGAGTTATTTTTGGAAAACTTTGTGGGGCAAACTTGGAACATGGTTGCTATTCTCTACAACATGTCATCCACAAATAGATGGACAAACTGAAGTTGTGAACCGTACTCTATCAATGCTACTGCGAGCTATCCTCAAGAAGAACTTGAAACTTTGGGAAGAAAGTTTGCCACATGTCGAGTTTGCATACAACAGGGCAGTACACTCGACCACTAAATTTTGTCCATTTGAAATTGTATATGGGTTTAAACCCACTGCTCCCATAGATCTTTTGCCTTTACCTATGTAGGAACGTGTAAACTTCGATGCAAGCAAGCGAGCCGAGTTTGTCAAGAACCTTCATGATAGAGCTCGGACAAACATTGAAAAGATGACCAGGATGTATGAGAAGCACACCAATAAAGGTCGAAGGAAGGTGTTATTTGAACTAGGAGACTTGGTTTGGGTGCATTTACGCAAGGGCAGATTTCCTGAACAACGCAAAAGCAAGTTGAAACCCCGAGCTGACGGTCCATTCAAAGTGCTACGCAAGATCAACGACAACGCTTATGAAATTGATCTGCCAAGTACTTATGGTGTGAGTACCAATTTTAATGTGGCCGACCTCTCACCATTCTTTGGATTAGAAGAGTCGAGGATGACTCCTTTTCAAGGGGGGAGGATGATGTGACCACGCCAGCGTCGGAGACCTCGGTGACCACTCCGACCACCTCTCTGACCACTCCAGAAACCTTGGCGACCACTCCGACCACTTCTCCGACCACTCCGATCACCTCACCGACCACCTCGGCGACCTCTCCGATCACTTCACCGACCTCGGCAACCTCTCCGACCACCTCCCTAGCTGATACACCACTTCAAGTCCCTACTGGACCAATCACCTATAGCCACGCCAAAAAGATACAACAAAAGGTGCACGCGCTACTTTGTGAATTTCAATTAAACATTGATGGTAATTTCGAGCTACCTAAGTCGTGCATGTTGTTATTACTCAGGTTGTCTGAGAAAGAAGACAAGGATACATCAAGGATGGATCAGAGAGAAGAGCTGGGCGTTCGACAAGTTTTAGTGTGAAGACTGCTCCGAAGCTCAATAGTCTGCATGAAGCTAAAGAGCCCGTGCAAAAACTGTACCATTCTACAATAATTCATGGAAGGAGTTATGACCAAAACATTGAAGACTGCCTAGAAGCCCAGAAGACACACAGAAACTGAAGACCACTTCGTGAATGCTCTAGTCTGATGTTCTTCCACCTTCCAACGTGGCTTCTTCTGTTCACATCTATCTTAGAAACTTCTCATAGTATAAATACCACCTCTAGGCTACTAGAAAAGGACTTTTTGATAATTTGATAATTCCAGTGATATTGCAGCCGAGCTGCCGAGTGCTTACTGAAACCCTTGTTCTTCCTTGTTCTTCCTGGACTTGTGAAGAGATTCCTCTAGAATCCACTAGTTCGTGCTTTGCGGGTTCCAGTACGGCTGCTCTGCCTTGTGTGGATTAGCTCCGGTTGAGGTTCTACGATTGTTCGGAGATCGAGTCGAAGTCTTCGCGGTTTCAGTGCCTCTCTCCCCGTCGCTTGGTCGCATCAAACCTTGGCAGGTATAAAGCTAGTTATCCTCCGCTGTTCGCAGCAAGTTATCTCGTGATTTCCAACCTACTGTCATGAAGATCGGGCCAACTCCCGTACTGAAATAGCTTTAGTACTTATCATTTGCTTTCTAGGTTCACTTTTCTTGCACTTAGCCTTCATCTGCCCGCTTTCTGCCTCTGCTTCCTTACGCTTAGCCTTCATCTGCCCACTTCTTGCCTCTGCTTCCTTTTGCTCTCGCCGAGATTCTTAGAAGTGGCTTCTCCTGTTAGTCCTCCTCCCCACTGGGTTACTTTCTTCAGTCCGTACCATCATCCACCGGGCTACTTTCATCAGTCTACATGGTTTGAGGAGTGTATGGTTGTCAGTGCGGAGGCGCAGGAGTTTGTAGAGGATCTAGGGAGTGTTGAAGCCTCCGTCGCTGACCTTATTACTATGGAGGAAGCAGAGGATATGGCTAGGTCGAGCATGACATGGGATTTTGGGCCTTCGCTCATGACGGAGGATATGATCGAGGAATTGCGAAAGTTGGGCGTGTTCAGTGAGACTAATGTGAAGCCTCCACAAGGGGAAACGATTCCCAGGGCGCAGGCTACTAACGCCGTGGCGTTCAAGGATTTCTTCCTTTGCGGCCTTTGCTTTCCCGCTGCCCGCTTCCTTCTTCAAGTGTTGGAAGCGTTTGAGGTACAGCTACATCATCTCACTCCCAATGGTATTGCTACTTTGAGCAAATTTTGCTGGGCTTGCTTGTCTTATGGTGCGGAGCCCAATGTTGGTACTTTCTGCGAGTACTACAAGCTCTAGCATCAGCCTAAGCGGATTGGCAAAGTTCAGTTGGTAGCTTAGTATGGGAGATGTGCTTTCATGCCACAAAGGAATCAGAAGGGCGAGAAGTTACAAATTTCTTTTGCGCAGAAGAACAAGTGGTCGAAGGATTGTATGTAGTATTGGTTCTATGTCAGGACAGGCGGCCTGACCTCTACAGATAGCGAAGGGAAAAAACACACCCATTATCCGTTGGCTTCTGTTATGACTCCGATCTAGCCTTTGACCCAAGGGACTCCTGGACTGGGGGCTGCTGAGGGGCGTGAAGCCTGCGACAAGTATTTTGCCTTGTCCTATCGATATTCGAAGGCCAGGATCTAGTGGAGGAAATGGTGGCAGCCAATTGCTGGCCGCTTGGCAGGAATAGACCTACCATGACTATTGAGATGGTCGACCTTCCTATCTTTGGTGAAGGAGTCACGGTTCCTTTTCCTCGGTTTGGATTACAGCCTAAGGTAGGTAGGGCAGCTAAAAAGCTCGTGAAGTCTGTGGAGGCAGGGGCTTGAGAGATACTTGGCGAGAATGTCCAATAAGGAATACCTAGCACTCAAGGCCATCGGCGGTATGATGCCCCGTCTAAACCGAGTCTTCAAAGAGCTCGGGATCCTATGAGGAGCATGATGTGCCTACGAAGGTGCATAAATCACTTGAAGACAAGGATAGGAAAGCCGCCGCCAAGAATGCGATTGTTGTGCCTGAGGCGAAAAAGGAAAGGGGACTGGCGCGTCCAAGGTTACCAGCAAGAAGCAGAAGACCACGACTGCTTCTACTGCCACCTCCGCCACTGCATCAGCCGTTGCCTCCGCTAATGATGACGAGGAGGTTGTGGAGAACATTGGCGGTGGATCTACCTCTGTTGCCGCTAGGACAGAGGGCAGCGCTCTGGCACCTCTTTGGATCTTGGTGGCGACGACTTCGTTGGGATCGCCTTCTAAGGGACGGGTGGCGGCCCCACTGGTGAAGCCTCCGCCGTGGCACCTATGCCTGGCGTTTTGGGTGTTGACTCTTCTGGCTCCCAAAGCGAAGGTGCTGGTGATGGCGATGCCTCCCAGCAAAAACATGCGAAAGCCGATAGTGCGGGCCGTCGTCGTCCTACGGTCACTCCTACTGTGGAGGTGTCCGATGATGAGGCGGAGGCTCAGTCTTCTCCGGCTACTCTGTTCGGAGCATGGCATTACAGGCTGTGGCACAGCGTGCCAAGGATGTTGGTGCTGCGGATGCTGTTTCGAGCCCTTTGCATCTGGGTGAGTTGCCTTTTATCTTTGTTTTGCTTGGTTGTTTGTCTTTTTAGATTTTATCGAGACTTGACTTGTTTTGATTGTTTCTGTCGGTTTGACGAAGGCCCTAGGGAACCCTAACGAGAACCCTAATGATCCCATAGGTGTGGATCTCGCTCGAATTGGTTTGGGAGCACCTCCAAGGCCTCCGCTTATGGGCATAGCTCCCGGCCCATCTGGCCCAGGCCAAGCTGGTGGCGAAGGTTACATTTGCTTCTTGTTTTATGTTTCTACGCTATCTCTATCTTATTCAAATTTTGCTAATTTCTGGTTGCTGTTTTAGGAGCTTCCGATAGCACGATAAGTGGGTGGGTGGATGTCCTTGAGGCTGTTTACAATGATATAGGAGGTTGCTTTTTTGTTTTTGTTTTCTTGCTTTTGGTCTTACATTTCTTACGGTTGATTTGCTACCAGGTCGCCTCTGCCACCACCTGAAGAGTGTTGATTACTTCAAGTTGCTGCGGATGAACTTGGAGCAGTAGTGCCTGGTATGTTTTATTTTTGTGTTTTATCTACTGTTATTCTGGCATGCTATGGCTGACCTTTGTTTTGACAGAGTCATTATCTTGCGAAGGCCATCGAAGAGCATGGCACGCAAGAGGTGGTCGACCGCAACCTGGACATTGAGGCCTTGAAGAAGGAGCTGGATATTCTTGAGGTCGAGAAGACCCAACTTGCAGGGGAAGTTGGGGGTCTCAGCACTGCCCGCACTAACTTGGAGAACCTTTGCAAGGAGGTTGAGTCCCTAAACAAGGAAGTAGAGGGTGCAAAGGCTGCCGAGCAATTAGCTGCTGAACGTGCCCTAAAGGCTATCGAGATGGCTGATAACCTTCGCAAGGAGGTGGACACAGAGAGGGAGTCCAGTGCTACGTTGAAGGCGCAGGTGGACATGCTGACTAAGCGCCTGGAAGATGTGAAGGCTATTGGATTGGTCGTGGCTGAGCTCTATGTGGGTGCCCTTGACCAATTTGGGGGCTCTATGTCTTTGCTGCCCTCTGATCCTTGGGTGTTCAACATTTTTTCCTGGATGAAGGCCAATTTCCGTAAGCTCCCTGACTTCATTGGCGGAGCTATCAACTTTGGAGCGCTAGCTTCTGCCACCAATTTCTCTAAGATGCTGAAGCAGGACGGCTGCTCGCACGTCGAAGGTGTGACGGAAAAGGACCTTGAGGGTTCGACCGAGCTTGGAGTGACCTCCTAGAGTGTTAGAAGATCCGTCCGTAACTTCATGAAGTCATTCTGGGTGAAATTTGGCCGAGCGAAGGCTTGTTCGATGGCGGAGGCACGACGTGCTGTGGTTGGTGTCTTATGGCCTGTTATTTTTTCTAGCTTGTGCATCCTTTGTTTTTGTGTTTTCAAGCTTTTTGTTGTTTTGCAGGAGTTGTAGAAGGCAGAGGCTGCGCGTGGTACTGCTGCGGCGCAATCTTCGTAGGCTACGGAGATGGTGACTCCGAAGGCTCCCTCCGGTGCTGCTAAGTTTTGGGAGTCTAGGGAGCTTACGCCTACTCCTGCTGATCCGGAGGTGTAGTGTTTAGGTCTTTTTAGTTGGTAGCTGTAGATGTTAGGCTGATGTGTTGGTGAGGATGGTCCATTTATATTATAGCTTTTGCTGTCTTCCTGGTGCCTTCGTCCTTTTGTTGTTTAATTTGCAAATTTGCCCTACGCAGGTTTCCTCATCTGGGCCTATGCATGACATGCCACCCTTAACAATGTATCAAGATGGTGTCTATGTTAGTGGAGAATTGTGGCAGTATTGGCGCGAAGCTTTTCCCCGACGTTGTATTTGTGATATGTTTGCGTTTGTAATTTATGATATAGATGATGAACACTCTGAATTTACTAGGTCGTTAGCCTGGCGAGGGCCTCAGCCGCCGGTTTAGTATTAGACCTTCAATAGGTTTTTGCTGGACTTCATTGCTTTGCGATTTATATTTTGAAGGCTCGATGATTTTTTTGTTTTGCTTTCTTATTGTCTTCGGGCTTATGTATGTTTGTGCTTTTGATGGGCCGTTGTTGTAACCAAATCTACTTTTCTCTAAATACATTTTGCTTGGAATATTTGGTTGTGCACTTGTTTTATTGAAGATTCTTGCTACGAGCGCTAACTAGGCTGAAGGGTTACATTTTCCGTGGCTTATTTCCTCTATGTTGCCTCCGCTTCTCTCTTCTCTGGTCGACGCTGGTATGAGTCTGCATGTCCGCACAGAAAAGCTGAGGCGCTGGTTTTTGCCTTTGGGTGCCTTGCAAAGGCTTCAATGTTTGCTTTGTTGCTTTGGCCTCCGTCTTTGTGCTTGCTTGGAGTTGACAGGGATGCTCTAACACGTCATAGTGCAGAAGCTGAAGTGCTCATATTCGGTCTTGCTGATGTTGTGAAGGCTTTGGCACAATTTGAGCACTCATCGGAGGTGCTAGTCTTCATTCTTGATGCTTCTCCAGAGGCCACAGAGCAATTTGAGCAAGCAACAGAGGTTGATGAAGCATTTCTTGGATATTGCCTTCACTTGCATCTGGATTGCTTCGTTGTTGCCTTCAGCCTTGCTGGAGCAGCTACGCTCCTATTGAACATGGTTGATGCTGGGCTACGGTGGTCGGAGTCTTCGATTGCGGAGGGATGTTACGAGTCTTCATGCGATACCCTTCCGCAACCTCTGATACTGATTGCTTGCTACCGGATTATGGTTAGGAAACACCCTGTGGAGGCTGTATGACACCATGTGGTTGATGCATACTACCTGTCCGTGGCCTTCATTGGGCTACGTGAGCTGCTGCAATTACGAGTCTTCACATGGTATCTTTTGGTTTTCTTGTTTCTAAGGAAACTCTGGCCTCCATGATTCTCTCTCCTTGCTCTATAGCATAGTGGGTCTTGTTTGCTTTAACTTCCCCCCTAGCGCTCTCTGGGGATAGTGATGTGGTTATGTGCCGACTAAGGCTGGTGCTGGGGGGCATCGAGTTTATAGTCTAGTATTTGTATGTTTTAATAAATTTTGGTGGTTGGCCAATGTTTATTGCTTGTATGCATTTTAAAGTCAAATGATTTTGACAGATTTCTTTGTACTTGGCATATCTTTAGTTCTTTAACTCTGTTGTACTTGTCATTAACTGCTGACTGTCACCTGGTGCTTGAAAATGATAGGTCTTCACCAGGTTTTCCCACGCCCGATGCCTATGGTGGAGGTAGGTCTTTGTCGGGTTTTGCAGCCTTTTGGCCATTTTGAGAAATCCTTGATGCCTGATTAATGATAGAGCTTTCTCAAGGGTGCCGGTTGTTTTTAGCCACGGAGGTTGTTCCATGCTCTATAGCCTTCGGCTAAGGTAGTGGAAGGTCATCTCTGTCGTGATTGTTGTTGTCGAATGTTGTGGCTCCTCTACTAGCCACTTTTGACCTTTGGTTTGCATGTCATTCTTGGGGGGATTACTCTTCATACTTTAGAGGGTTTTACATGGTCTTGCCTCATCAAAAACCTTATCTCCGCTAGGAGCCCCCTTTTGTGAGGACAAGAGTACAGACCCTTTTTCATGAAATGAAAAGAGAATGTGATAGAATAGAGGTGAGGTGACCTTCGCTTATAGTTCCGCGGAGGCCACCCCTTTACACTTATATGTAGAACCTATGTAAATTGTCGATGTTCTAGGTGTGAGTTGTTGTTTTACCTTCGCCGTTAGTCAGGTAGAATGACCCTGGTCTTCCAGCGGCCTTCACCATGTATGGGCCTTTCCATTTTGGTTGAAGCTTTCCTACATTTGCTGCATTAGGTTTCCTTCTGAGGACTAGGTCTCCATCTAGTATGAGCTTTCTAACCACCAGGCTATCTCTCCACTTTTTGGATTGCTCTTGGTATTTTGTGATGTTTATCACTGCTTCTAATCTTGTGCCTTCGATTGTTTCCTTGGAGTATTCTTCGTCTTCTGCCAGGGCTTGTTTTATGACGTCGAGGCTCTGACGCCTGACTTCTTCAGGCACCATTGCTTCTTCACCATATAAGAGTTTGAATGGTGTAAAGCCTGTTGTTCTGGAGGCTGTAGTGTTGTGGGACCACACTACCTTCGGCAGTTCCTCTACCCATTTGCCTTTGTGGAGGTTGAATAAAGTCTTCGATATTATTGAAAATATTACTCTATTAGCTCTTTCTACCACTCCGTTTGACTCTGGGTGGTAGACTGAAGCAAAGGCTATTTTGATGCCTATGCTTTTGCAAAATTCTTTTAACTTGTCTGAGTCGAACTGTTTCCTATTGTGAACTGTTAAGGTTCTTGGTTCTCCAAACCTGTAGATTATGTTCCGCCAGAAGAACTTTTTCATTGTCTTGATGTTATTGTTGCAAGTGGCTTGGCTTCAATCCATCTTGTGAAATACTCTATTGCTACTATTGCAAACTTGTTCCCCCCTTGCGATGGTGGTAGTGGCCCAACAAGGTCCATGCCCCATCTTTGTAAGGGCCAAGTGGGTGGGATGAGTTGCACAACTGTCGAAGGTTTTGACTGGTGTGGGGGTGCTATGGCATGCTTGACATGTCTTGACAACTTCTTCTGCGTCCTTGATGTGCATAGGCCAATATAATCCCTGCCTGATGGCCTTCGCGGATAGTGCCCTCTGTAACACCCTAGTGTTAAGCATTGCATTTGGCACTTGCATTTCATGAGCACAAGCATCATCCAAGCATTCATGAGCATGAGCATATGGAATTTCATCTTATTCTTTACATACTATCACATGTAATGTTGATTATATAACTGCATATGCTTGTGATCATGTGTAAGCAATGCAAGAGATGGTTGTGAGGTCACAAAAACACCTTAGACACATCTAGGATGGTAAATGGAACAATGTTCCTCTACCCATTTGCCTTTGTGGAGGTTGGATAAAGTCTTCGATATTGTTGAAAATATTACTCTATTAGCTCTTTCTACCACTCCGTTTGACTCTGGGTGGTAGACTGAAGCAAAGGCTATTTTGATGCCTATGCTTTTGCAAAATTCTTTGAACTTGTCTGAGTCGAACTGTTTCCTATTGTGAACTATTAAGGTTCTTGATTCTCTGAACCTGTAGATTATGTTCCGCCAGAAGAACTTTTTCATTGTCTTGATGTTATTGTTGCAAGTGGCTTGGCTTCAATCCATCTTGTGAAATACTCTATTGCTACTATTGCAAACTTGTTCCCCCCTTGCGATGGTGGTAGTGGCCCAACAAGGTCCATGCCCCATCTTTGTAAGGGCCAAGTGGGTGGGATGAGTTTGCACAGCTGTCGAAGGTTTTGACTGGTGTGGGGGGTGCTCTGGCATGCTTGACATGTCTTGACAACTTCTTCTGCGTCCTTGATGTGCATAGGCCAATAGAATCCCTGCCTGATGGCCTTCGCGGATAGTGCCCTCTATAACACCCTAGTGTTAAGCATTGCATTTGGCACTTGCATTTCATGAGCACAAGCATCATCCAAGCATTCATGAGCATGAGCATATGGAATTTCATCTTATTCTTTACATACTATCACATGTAATGTTGATTATATAAATGCATATGCTTGTGATCATGTATAAGCAATGCAAGAGATGGTTGTGAGGTCACAAAAACACCTTAGTCACATCTAGGATGGTAAATGGAACAATGTTCCTCTACCCATTTGCCTTTGTGGAGGTTGAATAAAGTCTTCGATATTGTTGAAAATATTACTCTATTAGCTCTTTCTACCACTCCGTTTGACTCTAGGTGGTAGACTGAAGCAAAGGCTATTTTGATGCCTATGCTTTTGCAAAATTCTTTGAACTTGTCTGAGTCAAACTATTTCCTATTGTCAACTGTTAAGGTTCTTGGTACTCTGAACCTGCAGATTATGTTCTGCTAGAAGAACTTTTTCATTGTCTTGATGTTATTGTTGCAAGTGGCTTGGCTTCAATCCATCTTGTGAAATACTATATTCCTACTATTGTAAACTTGTTCCCCCCCTTGCGATGGTGGTAGCGGCCCAACAAGGTCCATGCCCCATCTTTGTAAGGGCCAAGTGGGTGGGATGAGTTGCAGAACTATCGAAGGTTTTGACTGGTGTGGGGGGTGCTCTGGCATGTTTGACATGTCTTGACAACTTCTTCTGCGTCCTTGATGTGCATAGGCCAATAGAATCCTTGCCTGATGGCCTTCGTGGATAGTGCCATCTATAACACGCTAGTGTTAAGCATTGCATTTGGCACTTGCATTTCATGAGCACAAGCATCATCCAAGCATTCATGAGCATGAGCATATTTCGCCATGTTGAGCCCTAGTATGAGGCCTTCGTATTTAGCTATATTGTTTGTTGCTTTGAACTCTAGTCTTGTTGCATACTTTGATTGGAGGCCTGACGGTGCTTTTAGTACAGCGGAGGCTCCATCTCCTAGATGCCCCCAGGCTCTGTATGTATAGAGTGTCCAGACTTGAGCCTGAGTTTGTGAGGGTTGATGCGCCGAGGGCGTACAATCTGTCATAAAGTCTGCTAATGCTTGTGATTTGATTGTTGTTCTTGATACATAGTTGAGTTCAAACTGGGATAATTCTATTGCCCATTTTCTTATTCTTCCCGAGTCTTTTTTGTTGCTGAGTACGGCCCCGAGCCGCTGTGATGAGGGTACTATGATTTCATGCGCTTGGAAGTAGTGCTTCAATTTTCTTGATGAGATTAAGACTGCATATGCTATGTTTTCTAATTCTGTATAGTTCAACTTTGCTCCTGATAGGGTTTCTGAGATGTAGTAAATAGGTTGTTGAATGACCTTCGACTCTTCTTCTTTCTCTTGAATGAGCACTCCACTGACTGCATGGTCGGAGGCTGCAACATATAGCAATAGTGGAGCCTCTGGATCTATTACTATCACCAGGAGTTTACTAGCAATATAGTTTTTAAATTCCTGAAAAGCCTTCGACTGTTTGGGCCCCCATTCTACTTTGTCTCTGCCTCTCAGAGCTTTAAAGAATGGGAAGTTGCGCTCTGCTGATTTTGAGATGAATCTGTTTAGTGCTGCTATTCTTTCGGTGAGTTTTTGGACTTCTTTTTTGGTTGATGGTTCCACCATTGAAATTATGGCCTTCGGCTTCTCTGGATTATCCCTTATGCCTTTGGGCCCTATAATATACCCGAGCATCTAACCTCTGCTTATGCTGAAGATGCATTTTTCTGGGTTAAGCTTTAGCCCAGCTTTTATGAGATTTGTGAAGGTTTCTTTGAGGTCTGCAATGTGGTCTTTTTCGTTCTTGCTCATCATGACAATGTCATCAACATAATATATGATGTTTTTCTGCAGCTGAGGGCCAAGAACCGCTTTGGTCATTCTGGTGAAGGTTGATCCCGCATTCTTGAGTCCCTCAGGCATTCTAATGTAACAGTATGTTTCGAAGGGAGTAGTGAAACTTGTCTTCTCCTCATCTTCTTTATTGAGCCAGATTTGGTGATATCCTGAGAAACAGTCTAGGAGAGAAAAATGCTTGCATCCTGCTGCCTTGTCGATGGAGACATCTATCCTAGATAACGGGAATGGGTTTTTCTTGCAAGCTTTGTTTAGATCTATGAAATCTATATACATGCTCATCTTTCCATTTTTCTTAGGCACTAATACTACATTTGCTAGCCACTCTGAGCACTTGACTTCTCTGATGACATTTGCATCTAACAGTCTTTGGACTTCAGCCTTCACTGCTAAGATTCTATTCTTTGACATTTTCCTTTATCGCTGTTCCCTTGGCTTCATTTTGGGGTTGATATCAAGAGAGTGTTATATAATGTCCCTGCTAATTCCATTTAGATTGAAGGCTGACCAAATGAAGACGTCCTTGTTCTTGGCTAAGGTTTCTATGAGTTCTGCTTCTTCTTTTGATAGGTTGCTTCCGATGGTGACTTTTCTATCTAGCACTGCATTGTCCAATGGGACCAACTTTGTTTCTTCTTGATCTTTGAGGTTTGTCTTTCCCTTCGGCATGTCCAAAGGCTCTAGAGAGTGGCTCTTGACTACTTCGATAGAGTTCATGTTGACTGTGATGGTCCCATGTAAGGATGACATTTTCATACATAGATAGCCCATATGGATGGTTGTTTTGAATTTGTTTGCAAATCCTCCATTGAAGATGGCATTATAAGGGTAGTAGAGATCTACTACATCAAAGGTCACATACTCTGTTCTCGCATTTTCCTGGCCAAAGAAAATAGGCAGGGATATTTTTCCCAATGCATCGATCCTCTTTCTTCGGAAGCCAATTAACGGTGAATTTGAAGGTTGCAATTGACACCTACTTAACTTCATTTGGTCGAAGGCATTGACAAAAATAATATCTATAGAGCTTCCAGAGTCTATGAGAACCCTATTGATTTCCCATCCTGTAATGTTAGCCTTGATTACCATGGCATTGGTGTGAGGATAGCTTTCTAATTGCAGATCATGTTCTGAGAAGGTGACTGGTGTCTTTGACCAATCTATGCAGCGAACTAGGCCTTGGACTGCTATGTTGTTGACAAGCTTGAGGTGATCCTTCTTTTGCTTCTTTGTCTAGAACTACATTGAAGAGCCTCGGTTATAGGCAGTATCATGCCGATGGTGGGTGGTGTGTGGGGGTTGAGTTGGTTTTCTAGGTTGGGTTCATTTTTGGCTGCGGCTAACTATGGAGTTGGAGGAGGCGGAGGCAATGCCTCTAGCTGCCTGTTGTGTGCTTGAGATGGCTGGTGGTCTCAATGAATGTTATATGCGGAGGCCTCGAGTTTATGTAGGTGAGGCTGGCTT
The DNA here is from genome assembly GCA_904845875.1 of Miscanthus lutarioriparius. Taxonomy (NCBI): domain Eukaryota; kingdom Viridiplantae; phylum Streptophyta; class Magnoliopsida; order Poales; family Poaceae; genus Miscanthus; species Miscanthus lutarioriparius. Next base: position 61,536,667 of record CAJGYO010000014.1, on the reverse strand, counting down.
CTGCTCATTGGTTGCTAGGTTGCCCTTGCTGCTGATTACTTGGTCACCATGCCGGTAGGAAATTTGGATAGTAGGCGGCAGCTAGGGTGGATGGGTGAATTTGGGTGGATTTTAGGCTTGGGTGTATGGGGTAGTATTGCTCCTGAGGACATGATGCAAAGGTATGGTTTACCTCTCTTGTCGGTTGTTATGGCAGAGGCTGCTGGTTTGCTCTATTTTTTATGCTTTCTTGGGTCTCCTTGGCATCTGGACAATCCCTGGTTATATGCCCCTTGTTCTCTCCATGAAAGAAGTACTGCCTTCACTGCTTTTGATTTTGGTTTCTATTTTAGATCTTGCCTTGGCCATTTCCCTTGCCTTTGAATTGTTTTTGAGGCATGTTGTTTGGATTTGCCTTCAATGCCTGCTACCCTTGCTGGTTGCTTCCTTGCTATTCTATATTAAAGACTTGCTAGCTTGCCCTTGCTGTGTCTGTGGCTAGCCTTGGCTTCTATTTCCCCACTAGGCATTCCTGCTGTTTCATTGGAATTGCTTGCTCTTGTTTTGTTCTTCTAGCCTTCTGTGGATGTCATTGTCAGATCTACAATACTTCTCAAATTCGTTGTATATGTCTTCGATGGTCCTTGGCTTTTTCCTGGCCAGATGAGCTATGAAGGGTCCTATAAGGAGGCCCTTGATTGCTGCTTCGATGGCAACATCTTCCGGGACATTGGGTGCCTTTGCCTTCATTTGCACAAATTTCTGGAAGTAGTCTTTTAAAGCTTCTCCTTGATTTTGCTTGCATTGAAACAGATCCATAGAAGTCAGAGATTCACTGGAGAATCCCTTGAAATTTGCTAGGATCTTGTCACAAAGGTCTTCCCATGAATATACAGAACTTGGCTTCAACATCGAATACCAGGCCAGCATGTCACCTTCGGCTGCAATAATGAAAGACTTGGCTAGCACCGCTTTGTTTCCATTAGCGGAGGCTACTGCTACCTCGAAGCTCATAATGAATTGGCGTGGGTTTGATCTTCCGTTGAATTTGGGTAGGGTGATGGGTTTGTAGGAAGGAGGCCAGGGTGAGTTCTGGATGCCTTTGGATAGTGGCGATTTGGAATCAATGGTTCTGTGGACTTGTGGCAAAGTATAGGGCGTGCCAAAGGTTGGTTGAGCTGTTATACTGGTGGGGGGTTGTGTTGGCTTTGGCTTCCTGAGTAGAGCTGGTTGGATGTGTTTAAAGGAGTTGTGGAGGCTTCATACTTCGTATCTCGGCCTGTAGGATGGCCAGCTGCTGCCTGATCTTCGCTGCCTGCGCTGATGTTTGTGCTGCCCGTTGGTTTGTGACGAAGGCTACTGCAACCCTATCCCTTTCTTGTTGCATGCTCTACAACTGAGCCTATAGCTGCTGAAGCTCTTGCTCTGGGGTGGAATCGGGGGCTTGCTGCTCTACAGGTGCCGAGAGGCTGGTCTTCGACGGCGGGTTCCTCTATGACTTGGTCTTCTGAGGCGATGGCGTACATGCTATGGGCACTACGCTTGGGTCTTCCTCTTGGTATGGGGTCTGCAGGTGCCCTTGTGGAGGCTGCTCTTTTTCTTGCCATTGTGGGTTTTGCTTGGCCAACACGCGGTGGGCGCTAATGTTGGAAAATGGGATTTCCAGCAAGTGGGGATCTAGAGCACCTTCGCCTAGCTGATGCCCTAGGCGAAGGCCTAGAGGATAGGAAATAGAAGGTGGGCCCAGGTGCAATTAGGGTTTCGTAAATGGATTCACCCCCCTCCTCTTTTATAGGATCTGTACCCCCTTTTATAGGGCACTGTTTGCTACTGCAACTCTTTACAACTTTGCCCTCTGATAGCTATGGTACATCCTCGAAATATTCCTATGCTAATACAAGCTACTAAGGGTAGTCTGGACATCTTCCTCCATAACAGCCTGTGTTTATTGGGTCGCCGCCTACGCTGGACCTCCTCTGGCTTCCTAGACCTCCGCTTGGGGCGCCTTCCTCGGGGCATTTGGCTGCGCTGCGAGAGCCTTCACCCTCGATGGTACTTAGGCACCTTCGCCGCTCCCTCCGGACCTTTGCCTGCGCTGCCAGATCCTTTGCCCTCGGCCGTACTTAGGCACCTTCACCACACCATCTGTAACTTCACCTAGAGCGCCCGACTGAGCGAAGGTTCCTCCATTTTCCTGCATGTTGCTCATGAAAAACTTGTTGATTGTTAGTTCGCATTGTTATTATCAACCTTAGCCTCCATGGCTCGTAACCGTGTGCCAATGTTGGGGGGAGCCTTCCTCGGCCCTAGCTCCTTCCTTGATCCTCGACTCAACATAGTCTTAACTAACTCCCTCGCCATGAGCATTGACCCTCCCCGGTGAGGGTATGTTCCAATCGACAAACTGTATATTCATGTTTGAGCAGGTACCTTGAGGACCACCACATCCATGGAGCGAGGGAGAGGTGAGCATCGATGGTGATGATGGTGGGACCCCTACTGGGAATGCGCGGAGGTCCGGTGCCCGCTTGGGAAGGGGACCACGCCAACAGAAGGAATGCCCCTAGCCAGAGAGGTGGGCCCGGGGAGTTGGTGGCCAGGGGATGAAGATTATGACCGTACCCTTCATCGTCATGCTATGTTATCCTTTTTGGGGCTTTGCCTTATTGTAATTTCACCATGTACCTAAGTACGACCTATAAATACCCGGGTAACTCATGTAAGAACGTATGATCTTTTTTAGATGAATTAATGGGCATTTAACCCACTCTCATCACTGTGGGAAAACCTCGGTCTCTCCCCGCGTGCTCAAGCGAGGGTGAGAGGCTAGGAGTGACCCCATAGTTGGCACCGTCCATGGGGATCCTAGTCCACCACTTTCCAAAACCATGGCAACAACAAGAAGAAACACTCACCGGGATTCGCAACCGCCGCGAGGGTCTGAAACAGCCACGTGGACCTCCACAGCTGGAGGAAGTGCACCCTTGTTACTCCAACCTACCATCCAACTAGTGGGAGACCAACACAGTCCAGATGAAACTCCATCGGCTGGGGCCTAGGTCGACAATCAACCCAGCCCATCCAGGATGAACAAAGCCGGCTATGCACCACAGGAATATGATGAGGACGCGGAGGCGAGGGGCCTCGAGGCCCTAAACGAGATGCATGAATAACTCCAAGAGAAAAGCCGCATGGTCGAAGCTCACCAGAGGCAAGCATGCCTGCAAGTGATCAGGCAAAAGGCGGACGAAGCCAGGGAACAACTTAGACGAATGGATGAGTACATGGCCACGATCGAAGCTGACCCAAACTACCTACCAGAGCAGCACAACTTGCCACCCCCGCTTCAGCCAAACCCACCCCCACTTCATCCTAATCCGCCACCCCCGCCATCACCACCTCCATCACCACCCCCTCGCCTCCACCAAATATACCCAGAATACATTCCTCCAGTCATACAACCACACCGCAGAAATCAACCCCTGCCAATGTCTTACGATCCAAAATCCTAGTTAACCCAAATATTGCAAACCAAAAGCTGGCCACTCGAATACAAACCACAAAACTTACCAATGTATGATAGGAGAGTGGACCCTCGCCAGTTTGTAATGAGTTACGAAGTGGCAGTAGCAGCGGCAAGGGGGATGAATACACCATGGCAAAATCATTCATCATCATAGCGCGAGACATCACCCAAAGTTGGTACAGCAACCTTCCCCTAGGTTAGAAAGACTCCTAGGGCAGTCTGCGCTAAAAAACTATGCAACCACCTCAAAGTTGTTAGCTCCTCAGCAAACAACCCAATGGAACTGTTCGCTTGCACTCAAGCTGAGCGAGAACCTCTATGGGATTTCTTGCAAAGGCTCATTCAACTCAAAGGCAAAACCCCAAATATAACAGATGATACAGTGATCCTCGCAGCAGTCAATGGGGTAAGGCCAGGGTCGTGCTTCTCTAGGCTCACTAGAAAGCCACTGAAAACCATTGTAGAACTGCACGAAGTCAAGGAGAAGTACATCATATCGGACACAGTACATCGCACAAAAACTGATGCCCTCCGACCTTAGGTGCTCCCACCACCGAGGCCGCCACATCGCAATCAATACCCTCGCACTGAGGCAATCAACGTGAACGCAATAGAATCTACACCTCGGTAACAGCAAAGACAGCAACAGAATCAAAGACCACAATCAACCCCTGCTGCCAGTCAGAATGACAACAGAACCAACGTGTAGAACAGACCTAACCAAAGAGACCCGGTGAAGGTTTATTGACACTTTTGTGGGCCAGGAAAGGGACACACGACCAAACAATGTGCTTGTTTTACGAAGGGCAAAAGAATACCAAGAGGCCCAGCAAGTTGTAGCCTTAGGCTAGCCGAAGGCTGTCAACTACACAAGAAGACAACCAACCCCCGTAGTCAGCTCATACCATTACACACCTATAAACTACGGCATACCCTCGCAACAACACCCCCAACAATACCAAACCTTCACAAGCTACGACCCTCCTTACCACTACAATAGCACCTACAACAAACCCCCAACCATCTTACAACTACAACAATTGTTCCAACAACCATCCATACACAGTCACCCACCCGCCCACTCCACCACAAATGCAAGCCCAGCTTCTAGCCTTACCACAGCCACCCCCACCACCTCCAACCCCGGTCAGCAACAACAAGTAAAAATAGAGCCCACGAACCAGACCAACCAAACCACAATAAACAATCCAATCGCAACCTTCGGTGTGATACTCGCAATCACTAGAGGATCCAATGAGGACCATGGCAACAAGAGGCAACGCAAAGAGCATATGAGGTGGGTGCACCACCTCGCTGCCGAAGGACCCCACAAGAATTCGCAATGGTCTCACATCCCAATAACCTTTGACAGCTCGGACCTCAAATTAAAAGATTACCCTCACACTAAAGCGATGGTCATCGAGACAAATCTAGCCGGTTGGGCAGTAACAAGAATCCTAGTAGATACAGGCAACTTCGCTGACATCCTATTCACATCAACCTTCAACAACATGAAGCTCAACAGAAATCTCTTACAACCGGTAGGACTCCTGTTATACGGGTTCGGAGGCAAGCAAGTGAAGGCCATAGGCAAAATCACACTCCCGGTAACCTTCAGCGATCAGTACAACAACAGAACAGAACACATAACCTTTGATGTGGTTGACATGCTCACAACTACAACGCAATATTTGGTCAAGGGGTCACAAACATATTCAATGCAGTCCTTCACCTGGGTTATCTCTGCATGAATCTACCCTCCACCTAGGGCATCATCGCTGTATACGACGATCAAGATCTCGCCAAAATAGCAAAAGAAATAGCTACACCAGGACAGAAAAATGTGCACAACCTCGACAAACAAAAGCCAAAAGAGAAGGAACCCTCGTCAGATGAACCAGAATAGCAAGCCCGAGCGAAGCCAGCAGAAGAAACCAAGAGAGTTACACTGTTTGAGGTTAACACCAGCAAGCAGGTCATCATCTCCACTAAATTGGATAGCAAAATTGAGAGCGATCTCATTCAGTTCCTACGCGACAACAACAACATCTTCGCCTGCTCCGCTGAAGACCTGCGAGGGGTCGACAGATCAATTATTGAACACATCTTGGACATGAACAAAAACCATGCTCCGGTCAAACAAAAACTCCGCAAAATGTCTGAAGAAAGAAAGCAAGCAGCCAAGGCGGAGATCCAGTGCCTGCTCGATGCGGGGGTCATCCGGCCAGTCAAATACCCAACTTCGTTATCAAACGTCGTGCTAGTCAAAAAGAAAAACGGCAAGTGGAGAATGTGCGTTGATTTCACGTGCCTAAACAAAGCATGCCCAAAAGATGATTTTCCTCTGCCATGAATCAGTACCCTCGTAGACTCAGCAACCGTTTGTGAGCTCCTGTCACTTCTTAATTGTTTCTTGGGCTATCAACAGATCTGGATGAACCAAGAAGACAAGGAAAAGACAAGTTTCATCACACCCTTTGGAACATACTAGTTCAGAAGAATGGTAGAGGGGCTTCAGAACACAGGGTCAACCTTCGCCAGCATGACCGCCAAAGTGTTCAAAGAGGACAAAGTAATCTCCGCATATGTGGATGACATTGTCATGTAGAGCAAGCTTAAACAAAATCACATCAAAGACCTCGAAAGAGCATTCACCAACCTCCACAACGTAGGGCACAAAATAAACACCGAAAAGTGCATATTTGGTGTAAGCAAGGGTAAACTGTTCGGTTGCCTCGTCTCAGAAAGAGGAATCGAAGCCAATTTAGAAAAAAATGATGCAATCCTCAATATGGAGCCTCCGACTTCACGAAGCTAGCACAAAGGCTCACAGGAAGACTTGCAACACTAAATAGATTCATTTCAAGGTTAGCTGTGCGAGGGCTACCTTTCTTTGAAGTACTAAAGAACATAGATTTGTTCAACTGGGGACCCATTGAACAAAAGGCCTTCGATGGTCTAAAAGCCTACCTACATAACTTAACAACCCTGGCCAGCCCCCAGTCTGGAGAACCATTACTGCTATACGTCGCAGCCTCACCGCACGCTGTCAGCGCAGTATTAGTAAGAGAAAAGGAAGAAGAGCACTAGAAGAAACAGTTGCCACTGTCCTATGTATCCGAAACCCTCGATGGTCCAAAAAAGTTCTATACAGAAATGGAGAAGGTTGCATACGTAGTCGTCATGGCCTCTAGAAAACTGAAGCACTATTTCCAAGCACATAAGGTTATCGTACCCTTGAACTTCCCGCTCGACGACATATTCAAAAATCCAGAAGCCATAGGATGAATTGGAAAATGGGCCACCGAAATCAACAACTTCACAATAGAGTTCGTTGGGAGAAACACAATCAAATCACAAGCCCTCGCAGATTTCGTGGCCGATTGGACCCCCAACACTCACAATATAGCGGAGGTCACAGAGCCAGTCTAGACTGTGCACATAGACAGAGCATGGGGATCAAACAAGAGCTGGAATAGCAGCAATCTTAACCTTACCGTCCAACATCAAGCTCAGATATGCAGCGAGGCTCGAATTCCAATGCACAAACAACAGTGTAGAATATGAAGCAATCATACTGGCCCTATCAAAGCTTCGTGCGCTCTTAGCAAGGAGGGCTGTCATCAAAATAGACTCCCAGGTCATCTTCGGCCATATCGAAAAAAGCTTCAAAGCTAGGAAACCAGAGCTATAGAAGAACCTACACACAGTCCATAAAATCAAAGGTTTCTTCCAGGGAATCACAACCAAACCAATCCTGAGGTTAGAGAACAGCGAGGTAGATGACCTAGCCAAGGCAGTAGCATAGGGCACCACCCTACCCTCGGATGGTTTCTATGAGATCATAAACCAACCCTTGGTAGAAGTAAACTTCAAAGCACCCAAGTTGATCAATGCAATACACATTGAAGATTGGAGAGCACCAATCGTGGCTTACCTCAAAGGTTACCATGAACCAGAGGCCAAAGAAGAAGAAAAGAGAATGCAACAGAGGGTGCGAGGGTACAGAATCATCAACGGCGAGATGTACAAAGTCAGCGTAACAGCACCACTCCTCAAGTGTATCACTATCAGCAAGGGTAAATAGCTGCTAAAGGAGATCCATGAGGGCTCTTGTGGTTCTCACAACGGACCCAGGGCCCTAGTGGGAAAAGCATTCAAACAAGGGTTCTACTGGCCAACAGCAGTCAGTGATGCGGCCTCGCTAGTCCAACACTACGAAGGTTGCTAGCTCTCAGCCTCACACTCAAACAGACTAGGAGGCCCGACAACCCTAATTTGCCCAACCTCGCCCCTCCAGCGATGGGCAATGGATCTAGTCGGACCACTACCAACCGCTCTAGGCAAACTCCGCTACACGGTGGTCGTCGTCGAGTACTTCACCAAATGGATAGAAGCCAAGCCACTCACCACAATAACCTCGCAAGCTGTCAAAAAATGCTTATGGCAACAAATCATATGCCGCTTCGGAGTGCCAACAGAGCTCATAGTGGACAATGGAACCCAATTTGACAGCGAGGTGTTCAAGGAATTCTGTATGCAGATAGGAACGAAGGTGTGTTTTGCCTCAGTAAGACACCCTCAATCCAACGGCCTCGTCGAAAGAGCAAATGGCATAATCCTCCAAGGCATCTCTAAAAGGCTGCATAGCAGACCCAAGGGCAAATGGGCTGAGGAGCTCACCTCAGTCATTTGGTCACATAATACCTCCGAATCAAGGGCAACAAAATTCACTCCATTCAAACTCCTCTTTGGTGAAGAAGAAGTCTTGCTTGAAGAAATAACCAACAAATCACCAAGAGTTACCCTCATAGAAGATAGGGCACATTCTCAAGATGAAGAACAACTGACAAAAGACCTCGTGGAAGAGCTTAGATGACAAGCAGTCAACAACCTTCGCATATACTAAGACAAGACCGCTCGATGGAGAAACAAAAAGGTGAACCCTCGTCAAATCAACTTAGACGACTTGGTCCTCATCAGAAAGCAAAACACCAAAATGGCAGGCAAGCTTCAATCAAAATGGCTTGGGCCATACCTCGCCACCCAAACAACCAGGCCAGCATCATTCACCCTTCAAGACAATGAGGGCAACAAACTTCCGCACACCTAGAATATCGACGACCTCCGCAAATACTACCCTTAGCGGCGCCTTAGCAAGCGCTCGCAACTTTGTAATTTTCCTTTGATTTGCCTTCTTTCCTTCAACGATGTAAAGACTTGGCACTGCACTCTTTTTCCTTGTGAAGGGGCGCAAGGTTTTTTAACGAGGCAGTAGCTTTTCCCTATAATATAGCATCTTTTTCCTAAAACCCCAAACTCGCCGAAATGGGTGGCCAAAGGCTAACCCACCCTCATCGCCGCAACAACCAGGCAAAGATTTGATCCAAGAAGGGTTCCTTGGGTAGACCCTCGCTTGGAACAAAACATTCTCCAAGCCACCCACAACACAAACTCCACCCGTCCTTAAGGCAAAGGACGGGAGCGGAGGTAAAAAACATGAGCACCCTCGCAAATACGCCAGCGGCTCACAGTGCAAACCCCACCCGTCCTTAAGGCAAAGGACGGGAGCAGAGGTAAAAAACATAAGCACCCTCGCAAATACGCCAGGGGCTCATAGCACAAACCCCACCCATCCTTAAGGCAAAGGATGGGAGCGGAGGTCAAAAACATGAGCACCCCTGCAAATACGCTAGGGGCTCACAACGCAAACCCCACCCGTCCTTAAGACAAAGGACGGGAGCGAAGGTCAAAAACATAAGCACCCTCACAAATATGCTAGGGGCTCACAACGTAAACCCCACCTAGGCTTTAGACAAAGGATGGGAGCGGAGGTCAAAAATATAAGCAACCTCGCAAAGACGCTAGGGGCTGTCAAAGCAAACACAACCTTCCTTAAGGCACAGAATGGGAATTGAGGTCAAAAACCCAAAAACCCTCGCAAATATGCCAGGGCCTCTCAAAAACAAATCCCACCCGCTACAAAGAAAACAAAGAAATGAGAGCACGCAACGACATCAGGGTCTCGATGTGCAAAACAACCAAATCCCCAATACAACAAGCAAACAGCGGAGCTCAAACAAAACACCACCTCCATGAAAACAACAGGGTCCCACAAGTCCTCCCATTTAAGAATCATAATCAATGCGCACACCAAACCAACAACCATAAAAGCAATGTCCCTTCAACACTCAGACGCCACCATTTAACAAAGCGCAAAACGAATCGCCAGTATTTAAAAACCCCACCAACAAACCAGCCACTCAGCCAAGCATTTAAGGCACCCCTACCACCACCGAACCACCCTATAAATAACACCCACATCCCACCCCAAATGACAATCAGGAACCATTAGCCACAGCCAACACCATCAACCCATGAACTGGCCAAATGTCTCGCAAAACAACAACCCCCAAAAAAGAAAAGCCTCGCCAAAAGAAAAGTCAATGAGGGTACCACAAGAACAAACATAAAGATAGGGATAGCTGAACCAATCTCATCCGCGAACATTCTCAAAGCTGTCCCAAAACCAAGAGCACTCGGGGGATACTACAAGAAAAAACGTAACATCCCGCCGAGTGCTCCCTCGCCGCCGATCTCGAGCCCCAACATGAACGGAGCATCAACACCTCCTACTAGAAGCTGGTCAGCACCAGCCGATATCTTTGTCGAGCGGTCCGAGCCTTAGAGCTCACACATTTCTAACAACACCCTGGCGAAGGTCAGTCGAAGGAAACGTCGACAAGAGCTTCGGCACCAGCCATGCAAATATCAAGAGGAGGGGTTCAATCCCCATCTACTGCAAGTGGGCAATCAGTTGCATGCCAACGAAGCTTCAATAGGAACCAGAACATGAAGGTCCTCTAGGAGGAGATCAAGCTCAAGTAAGGGCGAATCCTCGCTAGGTCCAAGCTCCACAAGAAGGAAACCTGTGACCTCAGCAACCTACCAAGACAGCATCAACAGGGACCTCCCTCGCCAGCCTAGAAATAAACTCCCCAGAGTGCACCAATGTTCATCATCGATTAGAAAACGGAGCCAAGCAGCGCACATCATATTCCACTAACAACTATGAAGGTCAAGCTATAGCAGCGATAACTCAACGTATCTAGAGACAGCATATACATGTAACCTCCGCTAATGGAGCTCTATAACCTCCGTCAATGTCGACCACCCACCCCGTGTACTTTAGAGTGAGCGCTATATGAACTTGTGCATAAACATAATGATAAACTAGCTATACTAAGTATATAATCAATGTAGACATTGAACATCATAACGAAGAACATGAATAAGATGAATACTGAGATTGTCATAACAATTGTAACTTGCATATAAAAATAATAGAGAAACAAGAGAGAGAGGGGTACAAAGTTCATACCGAACCACACTCTTGACAAGACCGGGAATCCAAGCAAAGTCCTGCTTGCCTCCCTTTAGACCTATCCTAACTAGCTATGCTATGGAGGAGGAGCTATGAGGAGATTAGGGTTTTTGTCTTCTCAAATGACTTGATGACTTAGGTTATGCCTGGGGGAAGAGGCAGGGGCTAGACTATATAGCCCTGAGGGTCCAACATGAGCCCTTGGATCAAACTGACTTAAGCAATGGCCTAGATGCATCCTCAAAGGCGGTGGGAAACCGACATAGCGATGAGGTTGACAGGTGGGGCCCACAGGGGTCGGGTGGCCCCACCTGTCAGGGGGTGGCCCTCCGCTTCGGTGATGTGGCTTCTGGACCCTTCTAGAGTCTTCCCATGTAGGTACCACGACATAACTCCATATTTTCCTTTGATGATTAGGTCCTCCTTGGTGGTTTTCTGATTAAACCCTGCTGGAAACACAGATTCACCAAAACTTGTGGAATTTATTAGTTTAAACCCCTAATCTTTATTGGTGATTATATTTATGCCCTTATGCATGTTTAATTGATGTTTTAAATTGGTTGTTAACTACCATCAACAACTCCCCCAAGCTTACCTTTTGCTAGTCCCTTAGCAAAACTAAATTTAGTAACTAAATCTGGAGTTTAAGGATTTTGAAAACATTGAAGCAACTCATCAAAAGTACACATGCGTTCAAACAAGAATTCTCCTCCAGATTAGAATAAACCGATCTGACTTTCAAAATTACCCATATTACCTTCAACCATGGGGCTTCTCTGCCTTCACTTAGGTCTTGAGCAATTGAAAGATAGAACAATCAAGTCAAGCACTACGTCTCAAGTTCTTCGCTCAACCATTATTCTAGAGTTTTTATAGATTTTCAAAATAAAACTCAAAGCTTCCCTTGTATGACACTCTCAAGTCTTTCAATATTTGTGGTATTTTTGGATGCTTATTAAGGCAATAATAATGTTATGCCTTTCTCTTTCTACAACTAAGGCTTATGTGGAGTGCACAGGTAGGGAGAAAGCATAGAGAGCATACTTGCAATACATATATTGTAAAATAAAACCTCGTATCCAAAGAGAGTTAAGTCATATAATCAAATCAAGATATGCATGTGTGTGGATGTATATGGTGAATATATATGGTGGCTAACCTAATTCTACTTTGCTCCTTGAAAACATATCTCTCTTTTGAAACTTAGAAACAATTTTGCAAGAAATCATGGGCTATCTTATTTATCTCTTTCTTTTTTAATATCTCGGAGTACCCATTGTTTTCAATATCTCGGACACTTATCTATTTTTTCTTTCTTTTTTTATGAATAACTTTTGCATAGCCACATGTCTCTTTTGACTGTAACGAAACTTTTGAGAGATAACAATAAGAACTTGGAGCATTTATTTGATGGATATCCTATAGAGCATATTTTGGTGTTTTCTCCTAGTGTAGGAGTAAAACATCTTTCGGTGAATCTAGATGGATGGCATGTTGTTGCGCCTACCGCCAGTGTAGGAGTAGTGCATATTTGGGTGGTGTGTACGTGATCTTGATTTTAAGAGCATGACAAACCTCTCATAAGGCATCAACAAAGCTTGACTAAACTCAATGCAAAACAAGCAGCATATATCAGTGGAAGTTTTCCTAATCTAAATATCATATATAGTCTTGGTTGGAATTCAAGTTTTGTCATACAGGAGCTCATTATGTAAGATTTTTATGTTTTTCAAAAGATAAATCTCTAGAACTTTAGTTTCACTAGGAACAAGATAAACAACAGCTCATACCTTCTCATATCACATCCATCAATTACCTAGACTTAGATCAAGCGTATGCTACCCACGAGATTCAAGTTCAGAGTAAATTCTTATATCAAAACAGTCATATCCAAAACTTGGGAGAATTCAAGGCTGAAAACTAGATATTTAAAAGGAATTACGACAGAGCAACTATTTATTATTTCCATTGCAGGAGATTATCCTCAGAGCTCATTTATTTAACTCCTAAAAACTAGACACACTCTTTTATTTTGTTTTTCATTTTTAAGATCACACCTTTATATATATATATATATATATATATAGCTAAGATGAATTTTTATTTTGTTTTTATTTATTATGCATCTTTTTATGACTTTAGCAAATATATAGAAAACTCAAAGATAGTAAAACTGAAAAGGGAAAGAAATACTTAGCTAGATACATGAGGGATGCTCCTCCCCTAAGCTGGATGTTATCGTGGTCTTTCTTAAGATCTTTCTCATCCTTCTAGAAGTTGTTTTCCTCATGCAACGGGTGTAGTAGCGGTTCGGAAGAATATACTTTGGATGGATGGTTTTACTTCTGATCATCCTGCAAAATACTCCAACAAGAACACCAAAGCTCGTGGCACAGATTAGGATAAGGTGTTAGCGATTAGCCATTCAGAGATTTGTTCTTGTGGGTTTAGATAGATTTTCTATTGGCAGAATTTTAACAGGATGTCTATCTAATATTTTTTGGATTTTCTATTTTTTTATATGCAAGAAAGAAAATATGTAGGTATAGTGTGTGTGTATATATATATATATATATTTATTTATTCCACCACGGTGAATATTCCTTGGGCTTGTTACACCATGAAAATTATTCACATGGGGCTTAAGGATGCAATAATATTTTTGTTTTCTTTTCTTATGCGATGATGATCTGCAGTAATAAAACTTTTTATTTTTCTTTATATGAAATATAACTAGATGTATGCCTATATTTTTAACTAATGCAATGCTAATGTAGAAAAGTACATATGCTAAAGTAAGAATAATTCATGCAATACTAAAAATAAATATTGATAACTACCGATATTATCTCACGACGAGGGTTCAGATTTTTAAGTCCTCTAGATAGGACTTTACACCAGTCTTATTCTTTGGGTGCATCATCCAATCTCGGTGATGGAGACCCTAATGGTTGCACCTCTTGTGATTATGATGATGTCACCTTCTCCTTCCACATCTGCTTGGCCAATGGGCTTGACTTAGGCGGTGTAGGTTCCTTTTTCACAAATTCTTCAGGTTGTTCATCTTCCTCCCACTCATCCCATAGGGGTTGGTTCCCTTCACGTCAGGATGATCGACATCTCCTCCTAGAATGCTTCTTCTTTGGCTGCTCATAAGCAGTATAACTATTGAAATAACAACATACCTTTTCTCCAAGGAATTGGAAATTGACTTGTCCAGATCCAACGTAGATGATCCCATTGGTGGTGTTGAGGAACGGTCTTCCTAGGATGATGGATGTATCGTCTTATTCTTCTCCCATGTCTAGGACCATGAAGTCAGCAGGGGCATAGTGATCTTGTATTCTTACCATAACGTCCCTCGCTATTTCCTCAAAGAATCGGATTGATTGGTCTGCCATCTACAACTGCATATATGTAGGGAACAAAGGTTCGTTACTAAATAAATATTCTTATGTTACCTTGGACATTAGATTGACGCCCGATCCAATGTTACAGAAGGTCTTGTGGAAGATTCTTTGTCCAATGGTACACTCGATCATCGGTACACCAGGATCATCCTTCTTGGTAAGGAATGGTGAAGCGAGGAGGTGGCCGTACTCTGATCTGAGTGTGTTGATCATGTTGATTGATTCCTCTTGTGGTTGTTTGGCCTTATTCTTCCTTCTTCTTTTGTTGTTCTTCTTCTTAGTCATTGTTGTCTCTTCGGATGGGTACGACATCTATGGATGTCCAGGAGATTGCAGGATACGATTCTTGAAAGAAAACTTCTCCTTTTTATCCTTGATTGTGAAGCTAGTCTTTGCACTGTCCAAGTAGATGATGGCCTTTGCGGTGCTTAGGAAAGGTCGGCCTAAAATAATGGGTGCCCTTTACATCTCCACCTATTTCCAAAATCACAAAGTCTATAGGAACATATGATTGCCCCACTCGAATAATAGCATCTTCAAGAATTCCCTTGGGGTAACAGAGTGACTGATCTGGAAGCTGCAAACACATATTTGTATACAACAAAGTATCTCCATTAATTCGATCATAAATTACCTTAGGCATGATGTTGACACTTGCTACGAAGTTACAGACAGCTTCTTGGAAAATGTGAGGTCCAATGGCGATGGGGATGACAGGTCTCCCTGGATCACCTTTCTTGTAGGCAAGTTGTAATCTATCCACCTTCCTGTCGATGGCTTCGTGTAGTAGTAAGTTGCATTATGAATATCGATAAGATTTGCAGTTTCTAGATCTTCCGATTGCCCTAGAATCTCACCTTTGTCGGACGGCAGAACAGCAGTCGCCAGCTGGGCTATTTGTGATTCTATCATTTTATTAAAGCTATGCTATTTCTTAATGGCAGAAGCAAAGCTATCCATTCTATTAGTTATATTTTCTAGAATTTTATCATTGGAAGCTACCTTTCTAGATAATCCCTCCATAAGTTTGGACTGGCTAGCAATTAATTCTCTCAAGGGTGTTTGATTAAAATTATTGAAATTATTACCTTGATAGTTACCTTGATAATTATCTTGGTAGTTCGACCTTTGTTGCTGGTTCCATCCTTGATTTTATTGAGGACGATAGGAGTTGTTGTTGACAAAATTCGCATCCTCATGGGTCTCAGGACAGCTATTCCCTGAATGCGCAGTGCTTCCAAACACTTCACATGTCATGCGAGAATCATGAATGTGCATGACTTCTTGCTTTTTATTAGCTCGGTCTTTGAGCTTCTTCATCAGTAGGTCCATCTTGGCAGATAGCATGTCTACCTCCTTGAGTTGATGCATACCTCCACCTCTCTTGCGGGTCTGAACACGTTCTTCATTCTAGCCTTGGTTGTAGGCCATCTTCTCCACAAGAGTGGTCGTAGCTGGAAGTGTAAGTGGAATGCACCTCCAGCAGCAGCATCCATGGTCTCACGGGTACTTTTGGTCAACCCGTGGTAGAACATCTGCATGAGTAGCCAATTCTCCTTCCCATGATGAGGACATTGTGATATATAGTCTTGAAAGCGTTCCCATGCCTCAGGGATAGATTCATCATGTTGTTGCTGAAAGCTTGAGATTCTCCCACACAGAGCATTGGTCTTGCCTGTGGAAAAGAACTTTGCTAGAAAGGCAGTGGAGCAGTTATCCCATGTCATATTTCTATCTTTATTGGCGTAGAACCACTGCTTTGCCTTTCCCAAAAGTGAGAATGGGAAAAGGCAAAGTAGTATGGCATCCTAGGTTACTCCTTTGATGGTGAAGGTGCTATAGATCTCCAGGAAGTGTTAGAGATGTGCACTTAGATCATCAAGTGCCTTTCCACAAAACTGGTTTGCTTGCACCATATTGATGAAAGCCGGCTTAAGCTCAAATCCATTGTCTCTGACATGGACTGTCGGTCCGGTACGGATGTTGGCCGTAGTTGGAGCAGAGAATTCGCAGAGAGTCCTGTTAGCCATGGCTTCAAATTCTAGCGTTAAGCTTCGCCTTATATGGTTATCTTCTGATTTCAAAGTTGAGACTTTCTTGAGTTTAGCTCTGGTTCTCCTGATTAATGCTTCTAGATCTTCAACGTAGTTTGTCGGAAGGTCAAAACTGGTCATACATTACCCTGCATAAGATACACAAGTAGACAAAACAAGGGTAAGCCTGTTTGAGCAGAGGTCAATGGTTATCTCGATCCCATCAATAAGTATAAGTTTATCAATACTTCCTTTGCTAGTTACCTTCCCCAGCAATGGCGCAAAAAATGCTTGTTGGTGTTTATTAACGTGTCACTTGTTTGAGTACTTAGCCACCTATTATAAACCTATATCCCCTAACTTTACTAGGTTGTCATCCTTAGTGATGATGCCAGAGATATGTGTTGGTACTACATAGTATTACTACTAGAATAACACTAAGCAGTTCTTTATTAATTATGTGACTAGAGAGAATATATATAAATCTATGAATGAAAAGTATCTGCAAGCACATAGATAATATATCATTGTAGCATTTTACCCGAGAGTATTCCAGGTATCGTTATTTATATTTTTACCACTGGGAAGGTCTAGCATAGACATGTATTGATAACTTATACTATTGAAGGAGAAATAAACCATAGCCATTACTCTACTCACAACAGGGATAAGTCATAGGATAAGATATGTATAAATGATAAGTAATAATAATGATAAATCACTTAGAGCACTCCTTTCTACAGCGTTAGCATGGTCATGTAGAATATTAGAGGAATAATTCCTAAGTCATTCTTAATTACAAGCCAAAGCATACATTTGATTAGTGTAATTACACCTAGTAATCATGGCTATAATCATCATCATATCTACACGTAAGGGATATTACTAAGGAAGATTGAGGGCAGAGCTCGTTCTATCTTCGTAATCAGACCCTACGTGCACCTATATTCGGGGAGTGGACTACAAAGGACTCAACAGAAGTGTTAAATCTGCGATCTACCACATGACCCAAAATATAGGGTGTATTCGCAGGTAAACAACGTATAAGCACGAGCTTACACAATGTCGACCACCCACCCCATGTATTTTAGAGTGAGCGCTATATGAACTTGTGCATAAACATAATGATAACTAGCTATACTAAGTATATAATCAACATAGATGTTGAACATCATAACGAAGAACATGAATAAGATGAATACTGAGATTGTCATGACAATTGTAACTAGCATATAAAAATAATGGAGAAACAAGAGAGATAGGGGTACAAAGTTTATACCGAACCACGCCAATCAAGTGAGCCTCGCCTAAAAGAAAATGGGGGGTCACTGCGCGTTAAACCTCAAAATGCCAAACAAGCGAGCCTCGCCCAAATGGAAAATGGGGCGTCGCCATGCATTAAGTTTCAAAATGCTAATCAAGCGAGCTTCGCCAAAAAGGAACTATGGGCATCACGGCCACCCACACGCTAAAGAATAAAACGCACCGCAAACCGAAGCATAAATCATTCTCCTTTTAACTTAACTAGTATCAACAACAAAGTAACAATTACAACAACAAGAACCCTCGAAGGGGCACTCAACAACAACACCAACTCTTCCTCCGCAAAACAACATTAGGCTGACCTTCGAAGTCCGAGCTCCAAAACATCAGGAGCATCCTCCTCAAAGCACACCTCACAAGCAATTTCCTTCGCCATTTTGCTTAACCACAACTCCAAGCATGCTATCCACCAGTTCACCTGCCACACCCTTCACAAAATCCTCCACATCATCCACAACCACTTGCAAACCCCCGCCCTCCTCCGGAGCCACACTCTCAACTATCGGCCCCTAGAGAACAGGCCCTGCAGAGACCAACGGCAAGTCACCCTCCAAGACCCTCGCACGGTACATGTGACACTGGTCACACACTTCAAGTTCTAGCAGCTCATGCTTCAGCACTTTCAGTGTACCACTCTCGTCCAAAGTTAAACGACCACGCCCAAAAAAAAAATCTATCACATCCTCATCCTCAACATCTTCCAGCATTACCGAAGTAGACCCCGAACCAAATAACAAATGCTCCGCTTGTCGATTTGAAAGGTTCGCATTCAACCAAAAATTGTGCGCCTCCTGATTCTTCTTATCATATAACCCTACCTTCACCCACCAAAATCGATCAAAAGACAAAGAGGGAAACTTAGATTTAGCCACCAAATAAAAGTATCCTGATGAATCATCATCAGGGGCAAAACATCCAAAGCTTCACGTGCAGGCCCTGCGAGAACCTACTCGATGAAGACAACAGTTAACCAACCAACAAAATCAACCCCCGCACGGGGCTCAGCAGTCACATCCCAAAAGTTCCAACCCTAGAAACTACGATGCACGCATGCGTCAAACCTGTCCCGACTGATCAACATCCATGGCATCAACGCCAGACGCATCTTCAGCCTCCCGTCCTTCGATGGTGCGCGGCCCGCTTTGACACCATCTTGACTAGCTCTGGGCATGGCCCCGCTGTCGGATGCCTCGGCAACAGCACAAGACACATCAACCCTCGTACCGGTAGAGGAGGTCCTAGTCATAGAGGTCGACCCATCCCAAGGCTGTGACAACTGACAAAATAGAGAAAACAATAAAGAACAAAACAAAAAGCAAACAGAAAAAGTTAATAACAAGACTAAAATACCAAAAGGACCTCGTGGGTACCAGTTGTGGCCACGTTGAAAGCAAGAGCCTGACCTCCGGCTTAACCTTTTTAGGAACCGCACAACCACATTCTTGCATTGAGGATGCCTAGCAGCCACGCGCACATCATCCACACTGGGAAACTTATGAGGAACCCATCCAATCTTCTTTAGATGATCACAGCCGGCCACTTGAAAAGTCCGGTCGACGGCGAGGGTGGCACCATAAGCACCGAGATCCGAAACGTCGTCGAGCAACTTCTCAAATTGCCCAACCTCCGTCCGAAGCCACTTTGAGAATGAAACTGGATCAGCTTCTGGCAGTGCCTCGCTCGATTCGGTACCACCCTTGACAAAAGCAGCATCAATGATAACCTTCGCCTCTTCCATACAAGCCAGCAAGGCGGCTCTCGAATCCTCCAACTCCTTTGCCCTCGCCTCCGCCAACCCCGCAGCCTTCTAGCGAGCCTCCTCAACCTTCTTCAGATCATCATCCTTTTTCCTCAACTCCACACGAAGATCAACATTCCGACTTGCACACGCCTCTACTTCTGCAACTAGGGCCTTATTTTTCTCAATCGAGGCCTGTAGCGACTCAACCTGCCCCATAAGCTCCTTGTTCACAGCCTTCAAGTCAGGCTTCGCTCTCTTAAGGTCGGAAACCTTCTCCTGCAGCTCGGTTTCAACATGCCCATGACAAAGACGTGCAGCCTAGGCCAGCATAATGGCCCTAATGCCTGCCACCTCCAAATCCATTGTCAAATTCACCGGTACGTCCTGACTATAAAATGACGCTCCTCCTCACTCCCAACAAGATGACACCCGCGAAGGTCCAGGCTCGTGAAAATGTCAATCTCCAGCTCATCGGCCCCGCATTTGATAGCAAAATGCTACAAGCCGCTATGGCTAGCATTGCCAAGAGCGTTCTTCCCCGAACCAGCATCTGGCCCATCCTCATCAGTAGCAACTTCGTGCCCCTCCGCATTATGTGCACGTGGCGATGATGAGGCATAGATTCAGACTGAGTCGAGCGAGACTCAATCTCTCGCTCCTCTTCAGCTCCACTGCCCTACAAACTGAGCTCCTCAGACTCGTCACGCTGAGGATCTTCCTAGTCTTCTCGATCATCATCATCATTGGAGTCGTCGTCATCACCACCCGCCCCAGAATCACTGCTATCACTAGAGGAGCTAGACCTGTCCACCTTCACATCCTCAGAACCCTCGCTACCACCCTTCTCCTCCTCCTCCTCCTCCTCCTCTTCATCATCATCATCTAGAATATCATGCAGAATAGGAACGTTAGCGAGGCTCGGCATCTTGCGAGCAGGAAGAGAAACCCTAGCTACACTCGACCGTGGCACCACTGATATCACAGGCCCTGGCTTCACCGAACCAACGGGAGAAGCAACAGTTGATGCAGGAACCTTCACAGCAATAGCCCTATCAACTTTAGACCTACGTCCGCGCCCGCGTCCACCCCGCTTGGATGTGCCTGCCCCCTTATCCCTCGTCGCAGACCTCTTCCTCTTCCTGCCACCCTCAGCATCCTTCAAATCAACTGCTGGCCAGTCGGGGTATGTTAACCCAAGCAGGTAAAAGCACCGGTTCACCCGAGGGAGGTCAGCTAAGGCAACCTTTATAGCCTTGTTTTCTGAGGTCCCAAGAACCCCAATGAGATCCTTGACGGTCTCAGCAACCCTCCGGTACACAGCTTTTACTCCTTCCACGGAGGTCTTACTCTTTTGAATCACCTTCGCCCAAGCTTGCTTGACATCAATCCCAAGACCCTTCAAGCCTCGCCCTCGATAAAGCTCGTCATCCCTAACAGTAAACCAAACCTGGTTAGCCTTCAAAGGTATAACCCTCGCACAAACATACTCTTCAACCAAATCACACGCACATTGTTGGCGCGACAAAGCCCTGACTGCATCCACGACAGCAGCACACGCATCAGTCATGACACCTTCGGAAGTCACGCTGTCAAGTTTTGACAGTTCACCGCAAAGACTAGGCTCGCCATCCAACCTCAAATAAAACCAGTTCACGGTCCACGGTGAGGCCCACTTATTCTTCTAGGATTGAGCATGAACCTCCGTACCATGACGGTAAGCAAAGGTATAGACCCCAAACTGACATAGAAAAGTCTTGCCATCGACATTCAACTTGCGAGGCTGAGGATGAACTCAGTGAAGGCGGATAAAACCTTTGAGATCTGGCTCAACTCCTTGTGACTTACATCCCCAGATATAAACACTCAGCTTTACAAAGCTAGAGGGATTCAACTGATGAAACTTGAGGTTAAACCACTACAAAGCCCCAATAACAAGTGGATGTGGTGGAAACCTCAGCCTAGCGTCAAAAAACTCTTTGAAAACAACAACCTCATCATCTTGAGGTTTAGGAACAGTCTCGCCTCCGGATGGCCTCTCCACATCCCTCGCAAACCAACCAGCCCTTGCAAAGCTATCCAAATCTCCAGATGTAATTCTTGAGACCCCAAACTCAAAGCTCTTAGCAGTATTCGACCCAGAGTCGGCGACGTCTGCCTCCTCAACCACCTTCGCACTCTACTTCGTACAAGCTATCAGTTGCAAAACACAACATCCAGGAAACCAGTACGCAAACACGAACCCTTGCACTGAAGGGAATCTCAATAATAGACAATAATCAACATACCTTAGTGAGCACGACGTGTCAGAGGAAGCCAGCAGACCAAAAAGCCCCGCTACAGAAAAACCCTCACGCAATAAACATGCCTCGCAAGAACTCAACCTTCGGCCATCAATCTCAGCGGCAGCAGGACGACAGCAAATGAAAGGCGCAGTAAACAAAAACCCTAAACCTACCACGGCTACTTATAGGCGCTCACCGCCCGCACCCAAGGAAGGAATGAAACACACATCCCAAAAAATCCGCAATAGTGGAACCATCGCTAATCCCGAGAAAAAAGCAAAAATAACCCCTATAATCACGCGTCCCATCAGGTGACACGACAGACTACAACAGAAACCAAGCAAATAAAGGCCCAACACCGGTCGAACACAACAAGGGCGTCACTGGGCCGGGCTGTGAGCCGTATACCCTTGCTCACCTCCCTCCCTTAGTGATACGTTGCTCCGACCCATCACGCTGGGCCTGACCCTCGAGTGGCTGCTGTTGGGGGAGACATCACCGGCCCAGCTCCTTCCTTGACCCTCGACTTAACGCTGTCTTAACTAACTCCCTCGCCACGGGCATTGACCCTCGCCGGCGAGGGTATGTTCGAATCGACAAACTATATCTTCGTGTTTGAGCAGGTACCTCAAAGACCATCTCATCCATGGAGCGAGGGAGAGGCGAGCCTCGACGGTGATGACGGGCGGACCCCCCGCTAGGAATACGCGGAGGTCCGGCGCCCGCTCGGGAAGGGGACCACACCAACAGAAGGGATGCCCTTGGCCAGAGAGGTGGGCCCGGGAGTTGGTGGCCAGAGGATGATGATTACGACCGTACCTTTCATCGCCGTGTTATGTTCTCCTTTTTGGGGCTTTGCCCTATTGTAATTTCACCATGTACCTGAGTGCGACCTATAAATACCCGGGTAACTCATGTAAGAACGGATGATCTTTTTTGGATGAATTAATGGGCATTTAACCCGCATTTTCATTGCTCCCCTACCTTCGCTACCCGTCGCAAGTTATCCCACTCTCATCAGTGTGGGAAACCCTCGGTCTCTCCCCGCGTGCTCAAGCGAGGGTGAGAGGCCAAGAGTGACCCCACACCCAACAATAAGTATTGGATTACACGGGAAAGTGAGTTAGTAAACATATCTATCTGTTGATCGACCACAAGATCAATGTCCAAATCATCATATATAATTGTAGGGTTAAGGCTAGTAGACGGTAAATCCAACATCGTCAAAAATAAATATACTATTTTTGTTTTTTTTATTTTCTATGTTTTCTCACATCTAGGTTAGCAGCTACGTTTTTTTTTTTTTTTTTGCATCTACTGGGTTAGTAGATATGTTTTTACATACTGAAACTAGAAAAATGTAGCGCGATCTACACCACAAGGAGGAGGTAACTAGAACCGATGATCAGGTGCGATTTGTGTTGACAACGTGTGGTACACGCATGCATGCATCAATGCATGGATGAGACTACGAGAGGATCGTCCAAAGCTGACCAACTGGGAGGTCGATCAGTCAGTATCTTGTTCGACTTCCAGTAGTCTGCTATAGCCTAGCTAGCCAAACCCTTTCTCACCGCCGCCGCTGGTTCCCTACCCAACGTCGTCGGTGAGACGAGACGACGCAGTGCGTGCTCAGACTTGAAGTAAACCAACGTCTTCTTCCTATCTACTAACCATTAACCAACAAACAAAGACTGGACTTAACCATGCACGCAGCAGGGTCGTCGGTCGTCCAGCAAATATTCTCACTGGCTTGGCGAGATCATGCATATTTGAATTTCGTCGGTCAATATCAGCAGCACCCATCGCATGACGGACGACGTAGGTGCAGCTGCACGTAAGATGGGATTACTGAAGACTACTCTTCTGCTTGTTGATTGACGATTGCATGCATTTCTCCTTCAGTCACGTGTTGTAGACAGCAGAATAATTAAATTTTGCTTATGACTACTGGACATGTACTTCAAGAGAGACTGCTGTCAAACCTGTTGCTTCCACGCAGTAGCTCTGAAGACCTACGACGGTACGCGGTGCTGTGCTGCTAGAACCACGTACACGTCCACAGGATTTTGGAAACTACTAATAACGACCCGTTGCAATCATGAATGCATACAGGCCGGTGCGTCGTGACGGTGATCGCTTGCCGTTCTTCTGTTTTGGCGTGCACAAATTCAGAGCAGCAGCAGAGAGAAATCTGGCACAAACACACCTTTCGTCATGGCCTGATGTAATAATGGCTTCCCTCTTATCACAGGTTATCATGTAAACAAGGGGAATCATAAGTCGTCCTTGGCTTTGACCAACATTACTAGCGAGACTTTAACTCACGTCCTTAAATTCAGTTCAGATCTAATTATATTCACTCTTCACGATGGCGCGCAGGGGAATCATACCTAGCTAGTCCTAGCTTGTCTATGACCAATATTCACTGAGGTACTTGAACAAAAACAAGTCACTTTTATTCACATGCTTCAGCTCAGTTTGGAACTAATTATATTCAAATTTGTGTTGCAGCCAGTAGAGGCACATACCAAGCACTACCAAAAAGGTGAAACTCTCCTAGTGTTTTTAAGTAGTAATAAAACACTACCACTAGTCATAGCACATGGGAGCCTCACTAGGAGGCATTTAGTAGGGAAAGTTTATACTAAATTTTAAATGGTAAAACACTACGAGAAGCCCACATCACTAGGAGAAGTAGAAAATTCTGGTTGTTAAGGAGCTGTCTGATGAAGCACAACTACCCCGGCCCATTTCATTATGTAAGTCCGTGTAGAGAGAGCATTGCCTTATCTATGTAATCAAGGGGCAGCTTGGGTAGTACATCTGCTTATAGCGGTCATGTCTTTCTTCACATTTTGTGTTAGCGTGGATCGGTCTTGTAAAACTTAAACTTGTTCCTGGGCAGGATGTATAGATTTGATGGTTATATCTGTATGATTTGTTCAATACGCTATTAAGCTTCATCTCAATAAATATTGTGAAACACAATATCATCGCCGGATGTAAGAACATACTGGTGGTAAAGAAATGGTCATGAACGTTGGATCAAACTATTTACCAGCAGTGAACTAGTAGTCATCTCCATCGGGTTAATGCATGACCCGATGTTGATCAATTGCTCATCACCGTCGGATTGCACCACTGACAGGTGGCGACCAAACGCTCATCATCGCCGAGTGCAACTCTAACTGATGGTGATCAAATGTCCATCACCGACGGATCATGTTGTAAACCAACAGTGATTACTGGATCAAACTTCGAACTGGCTAGTGACCATGTCGTTATCACAGCCGGATCAAATGGCGAACCGGCGGTAAAGACCATGGCCATCACTGCTGACATTTCATTGTAGAGGACCAAAACCACAGCGGGTTATAGGAGATTCTGAACCGAGTGCGATGATCTTTCTATAGTAGTGAAGATATGATCAAAGTCCAGATCATACTATATAATTGTAGGGTGAGGCTGGTCAAAAACAAATATACTGTTTTCTGTTCTTTACTTTCTACATTCTACTTTTTTCGCATTTAGGTTAGTAGCTATGCTTTGCTAATATTTTGCCTGTAAACTAGCTGCACGCTACCTGCTCCAGCAAATTGGATTTTTTTTTTTGTATCTAGGTTAGTAGCTACTCTATAGGTTAGTATTTTTTTATCTAAGTTAGTAGCTATGCTATACCGAAGGTAGAAAAATGTAGTACTACGCCAGAAGCAGGAGGTAGCTATCTGGCTAGCTAGAACTGACCAGCAGACCAGGTGCGTTTTGTGGTACACGAAAGCATGCATGGATGAGTCTACGAGATGGGTCCAAAGCTGACCAACTGGGAGGTCACTTCTTCCAGTAATTAATCTGCTATATGGCCCAGCCACGCAAACCCTTTCTAGCCAACGTCGGTGAGACGACGCAGAGTGCTTACTACTCAGACCATTAACCAACAAGGACTGATCGAGACCACAAATGCATGCAGGGTCGTCGGTTCAGCAAATATATTCTCACTGGCTGGAGATCATATTTTCGTCGGTCAATATCAGCAGCACCGTACCCATGGTATGACGGACGTAGGTACGTAGCTGCACGATCTAGGATTACCATGAACTCTAGTGCTTGTCGATTGCATGCTTTTCCTTCAGGCTTCAGTCGTCACGTGTGGTTAGAAAACAGAGAACAAATTTTGCTTCTGAGTAGACATGTATTCCCTCGGTCCCATATTTAGTGTCATTATGCGTTTATATATGTTGCTCAAATTTCTTAAATTTGATTAGATTTCTAGAATATATTAATTAGTAACATTTGTATCTCTAAATAAGTCTATTATGAAAAATAAGTTGGGATGCGTTTTTTGCTGTTCTGGTTGGAGTATGGTGCTTGCTTGTAAACTGGTAACCCCAGTGCAAGATCGGGGTTCAAACTTAAGCTTTCTAATAAAGTCCGGCTGAGCCTTTGATATAAAAAAGTGTTGCGCCACTAAACATCTCTTCTTTATTTGCCATCATGCCAATGCAATTTGGTGGACTGTGTATATAGCTACTAGGATAACCCCTGCCAGCTCTATATCCCACATGTCATGGATCGGAGTTGGTTATCCAATTTTGATCTAAAAGATAAGAAATATATTCTGGTTGGGGTTGCTGCATTATGTTGGTAATTTGGAGATGTCTTAATGATCTAATCTTTGAAAATTGCAAATATACATCTTTTATGTAGGCTATTTTCAGAGATGGCTGTGGTTTTGGGCACCACAGCTGTGTAGCATGATGATAAAACAAGGAATCTTTTCGTTTAGCGAGCAGAAAACTAGAGAGCATTGCGTTGGAGTTGTTCGCCTCTCATGGATAAAAATGTAAATGTAGACTATGTCATGCACATATAACTTCTGTACATTTCTTGTTCTCTTGATTCATCAGTAATGCCGCTGAAAAAACTATGAAAACTCGTAGTGTACCGATACATGCACAGAGGCAGGAAGTTCTCTACAATATATTTCTAAAAAAGACTAGAACTTATCATCAGGTGCGTTTTGTGCAACCAATCGTGGTACACGCATACGCATGGATGAGACTATGAGAGGGTCCAAAGCTGACCAGCAACAGCAACTACCGCGGGGAGGTCAGTCAGTATCTTGTTCGACTTCCAGTAGTCTGCTATAGACCAGCCAGCCAAACCCTTTCTCACCGCCGCTGGTTCCCTACCCAACGCCGTCGGTGAGACGACGCAGACACGCAGTGCGTGCGCAGACTTGAAGTAAGCCAACGTCGACTTCCTATATATCTACTAACCACGCATTAAACAACAACAAAGACTGGACTTAACCATGCATGCATGCAGCAGCTGGGTCGTCGGTCGTCCAGCAAATATTCTCACTGGCTTGGCGAGATCAAATTTGATTTTCGTCCATCGGTCAATATCAGCAGCACCCATCGTATGAAATCTGGTGGCGATTGGGGGGGTTATGAACCGACTGTGGTCGGTCTGTTGTTGTAGCGCGTTGAAGGAAAACAAGGGTGAGGATGTGGGTGTTGCTGGGGCAAGGGAATTTTCGACCATGCCAACAGCAATCTCACACACACTCCTATACTGACTTGGCAAGAGCATAGATAATAAGCAAATCAATATGTTTTTATAAAGAAAGTTAAGTATCTATTCCCTCGGTTTGAAATTATAGTTTACTTTAGTTTTGTTCTAAGTTAAACTTCTCTGACTTTAATAACATTTATAGAGAAATAGTTTAATATAACACATACAATAAATAAACATTCAAGGTATATTTCATGGAGAATTTAATCAAACTAATGTGATATTATAGATGTTGATGATAATGTAAAATTGACCAACGTTAGAAAACCTTGGCTTAAAACAAAACTATTGTGAACAATAATTTGAAACACAGGGAATTCTAATTAGCTTCAAACATACTGGAGAAGAAAACAAGAAGCATATATCTGCCAACATAAAAGACTTACATCTCTATGAACTTGAATTTAGCTCTACGAGGACCAACTAGATCATAAGAATTGACGATTCAATTAAATCGGATTTACCAATGAATGAGTTTACAATCATAATTCAGAGCCAGAATAGGAACAATGAACTATGGCCTGTGAATTCTGACGCTTCAATTGACGATGGCCAAAAGGCCTGTTTGGATGCGCTTGGGCTGGCCATAAAGCTTGTTTCATTATCTTGTATAGTGGGCTTAGAAGTGCAGCCACTCATGGGGGAACTTTGACTTTGCTCAAAGAAAATTGGGAGAACTTTGACGTAAGCAAGGGCTGACTTGGTCACTGACCTGCGGGCCACAGCACTAGAGCCCAAATGTCAATAAGACAATAACCACTTATTACTCCTGAATCTTCATCATCATTGGATCGAGAGGCCCCATGTTGAATAATCTATTGCTTCCTTGTGTAAACACACGGCAGGGGAAGGCGGCGTCAAAAAGGCTCCCTGCTGTGGTACTATAGCCGTTGCAGGGGCAGGCGCCGAATAGCTCACCTGCTGCACTGTAGTTACAGCAGGGACAGCGCACAGAAGTCAGGCCTGTTGTATTATGTAGTCACTGTAGCAGCATGACAGTTGTACTAGGACTAGATGAATAGAGTTATATATATAGTTTGCCACTGCAACTCAGTCAAGAGAGAGTTCAGATTTGTCATCTCCTATATAGAGCTCCGGCCAATGCTGGTGTCTCTGCTGTGTGTGTATGCTCTCTTCTCCCTCCCTTCTTTTATCTCTAGCCATAGTGTGTGGTCGCACAACGTCTGTCATGGTCAGCAAGACTGGTGAGTAGTCTACTCACCTGAGCTGGTGATCCTGTGTGGGCCAACAAGTGGTATCGGAGCTATACAAGCGCCATCACCGGACTAACCGCTGGCGATGACGGACGTTTTGGAAATGGGCGACAGCAGCGTCATTGCTGTGGCTACCCAGCTACGACAGGAGGTCGTTGTTCGCACGGTGCGGGAGGTCAACGGCACCAGTTGGCCAACGCTGACTCGCACCAACTATGGAGAGTGGTCGGTGACCACGAAGGTCAAGCTAAGAGCCCGACGGCTCTGGAATGCTATTGACAAGGGCACCGACAATGAAGAAGACGACATGTCAGCATTGGAGGCTATCCTCGCTGCTGTACCGGCGGAGTACAGGGAGCCGTTGGGGCCGAAAAGCTCTGCTAAGAAGGCGTGGGAAGCCATTGCGACAAAACGCGTCAGTTCCGACCGCGCAAAGAAAGCGACGGCCCAGCTTCTAAAGCAGGAGTACGCCAACCTCAAGTTCAAGGATGGTGAATCGATGGAGGACTTCTCCCTCCGCCAGCAGACGCTCATCAGCAAGCTGAAGAGCCACGATGTCACCATCGACGAAGAGGAGGTGGTCTCCAAGTACCTCCACTCCATGCCGACAAAGTACATCCAGATCGCTCTCATCATAGAGACGATGTTGGACTTGTCCACCCTCACCATTGAGGATGTGATAGGCCGTCTATGGGTGATGGACGAGCGCCTGGAGCAGGCAACAACAACGAAGGACAGCGGCAAACTGCTGCTGACAGAAGAGGAGTGGGCTGCTCGGAGGAACTTTGGGGTAGCCTCCTCCAGCCGCAGTGGCGATGGCAAGCGCCGCGGCAAGGCTTCTTCGGAGAAGAAGAAGCAGGTTGACCCCAATGCCTGCCGGCGTTGCGGGAAGATGGGCCATTGGGCACGGGAGTGCCCAAATCGCAAGCAGGAGAAGAAGGCTGAGGCTCATCTAGCGCAAGCTGACAATGAGGATGAGGCCACTATCCTGATGGCGATGTTCTGTGCACTACACGACATCGAGGCCGAGGAGAAGGTAGAGGTGATGGCGGTGGAAGGGTCTGGGAAGGCCCTGAAGGCTGTCAACCTCGACGAACCACGCGCCCAAGTCCACCTCGGATGTGTGGGTGGTGAGCAGGAGCAGTGGTGGTATCTGGACTCTGGCGCCAGCAACCACATGATGGGCTCCAAGGCAGCCTTCTCCGAGCTCAACGACGATGTTACCGGTACGGTGAAGTTTGGTGACGACTCAAGGATGGCTATCCGAGGGCATGACACCATCATCTTCAGGTGCCAGAACAGGGAGCACCGCGTGCTAACGGATGTATATTACATCCCGCAGCTGCGATCAAGCATCGTCAGCATTGGCCAGCTACATGAGCGAAGTAGCGAGGTACTGATCAAGGACGGTGTCCTAAGGATCAGAGACCGGGAGCAGCGACTTCTTGCCAAGGTAAAGAGGTCCCAGAACTGGTTGTACCTGCTCGATTTGAAGGTGGAGCAGCAGGTGTGCCTAGAGACATGGCACACCGAGGAGCCGTGGCTGTGGCATGCCCGGTTCGGCCATCTCAGCTTCAACGCACTTGGTCGGCTGGGGAAGATGGTCCGAGGGCTGCCTCACATCGAGCACAGAGGCGAGCTATGTGACAGCTGCCTGGCCGGGAAGCAGAGGAGGCTGTCGTTCCCAAAGGCGGGCAAGTATCATGCGACAGACGCTCTCGAGCTCATCCATGGCGATCTCTGCAGGCCAATCATGCCAACCACAAACGGTGGTCGGCGGTACTTCCTCCTGCTCGTGGATGATTGCAGTCGCTACATGTGGCTGCAACTCCTGACGAGCAAGGACGAAGCGGCAGCAGCGATCAAGAAGTTCAAGATGCACGTGGAGGCCGAGAGCGGCAAGAAGCTACGCGTGCTGAGGACTGATCGCGGTGGCGAATTCACTTCGGTGGAGGTCGCTGCGTACTACGCGGATCAGGGTGTGGTGCGACACCACACCGCGCTGTACTCGCCATAGCAGAATGGCGTGGTGGAGCGGCGGAACCAAACGGTGGTCGGCATGGCTCGATCCATGATGAAGGCCAAGGGCATGCCGGCAAGGTTCTAGGGTGAGGCAGTGACCACTGCGGTGTTCATCCTCAACCACGCGCCCCCAAAGGCCCTGAAGGGCGTGATGCCGTTTGAAGCTTGGTATGGGTGGAAGCCAAGCGTGTCCTTCCTTCGGACATTCGGCTGCATCAGCCACGTCAGGAAGATGAAGCCGATCCTCACCAAGCTGGAGGACAGGAGCACACCGATGGTGTTCCTGGGCTACGCGGAGGGTACCAAGGCGTACCGGCTCTATGACACACATGGAGACAAGGTGCTTGTCTCGCGCGATGTCGTGTTCGACAAGAAGGCGGCTTGGGACTGGAATAGTCCGAGCATGGGGGAAGCTGGCAGCTTCACCAGCACCTTCATCGTCGAGCACCTGGTCATCCACGGTGGTGGAGACGCTAGGAAAGAGGTGCCGAGCACTCCAGCGATAGAGCCGAGCACTCCTGGGGAGGTGCCGAGCACTCTAGGAGGGGTGTCGAGCACTCCGAGAGTGGTGCTAGGAGGTCCTGCAGTGGTGGTGAGCACTCCAGGATGGGTGCTGATCACTCCCGTAGTGAAGCCAAGAAGTCTTGCAGTGGTGCCGAGCACTCCAAGACTGAGGCTGAGCACTCCTGCAGTGGTGCCGAGCACTACAGGAGTAGTGACGAGCTGTCTAGAAGTAGTGCCAAGCACTCTGGGAGGGATGCCGAGCACTCCGGCGGAACAGAGAACTCCATCGATGCCAATCGAGTTCGCCTCACCTCCAAGTGACATCACTGAGTTCATGGATGCCTTCCGCGAAGGTGAGGAGGTGTAGTTTCGCAGGCTAGACGACATCATTGGCAGCACAGGTCCCTTAGGCTTGGCGGGTAGGCTGCTCAATGACCCAGAGCTACTGCTCGTTAGTGCAGAGGAACCACCCATGTTCACGCTGGCCGAGCGTGATGGAAACTGGCGACGGGCGATGCTGGAGGAGATGAAAGCGATCGAGGAAAGCGAGACTTGGGAGCTCGTCGATCCACCTCTAGGATGCCATCTGATCAGCCTGAAGTGGGTGTACAAAGTCAAGCGGGACAAGCACGGCGCCATTGTCAAGCACAAGGCGCACCTCGTGGCCCGAGGCTTTGTCCAGTGCGAGGGCATCGACTTCTAGGAAGTCTTTGCGCCGGTAGCGCGCATGGAGTCTGTCCGTTTGCTACTGGCTTTGGCAGCAGCAAAGGACTGGCGTGTCCATCACTTAGATGTTAAATCGGCCGTCCTCAATGGCAAGCTGGCGGAGATGGTCTTCGTCTAGACAACCTCCGGGTTTCTCCATCAAGGGAGCGGAGCACAGGGTGCTCTAACTGCGCAAGGTGCTCTATGGGCTACGGCAAGCCCCACGAGCGTGGAATGCCAAGCTTGATGCCACGCTGGGCAAGTTTGGGTTCAAGAGGTGCGCAACCGAGCACGTGCTCTACACATGACGATGGGGGAAGGAGGAGCTCGGCGGCGGCGTGTATGTGGACGACTTGATCATCACCGGCGCACGTTCAGAGGACATCGATAGCTTCAAGCACGAGAGTGCGGCTCGTTTTCGAATGAGCGATCTCGGTGTGCTCTCCTACTACCTCGGCATTGAGGTGAGATAGGGGAGGGAGGCGCTCACGCTTGGTCAGAGCACGTACGCCTCAAAGCTATTGGAGCAGAGCGGCATGGCTAAGTGCAAGCCATGCGTAACTCCAATGGAGGAGTAGTTGAAGCTGACGAAGGGCAGTACCGCGGCGACGGTGGATGCAACACTCTACCAGAGTATCGTCGGCGGTCTGCGCTACCTAGTCCACACGAGGCCGAACATTTCATTCACCATGGGCTACGTCAGTCGCTTCATGGAGGATCCCAGAGAGGATCACTGGGCTGCAGTGAAGCGGCTACTGCGCTACATCAAGGGGACGGTGGATCAGGGGATCGTTTTCCCCAAGACCGGTGGAAGTAAGCTGCAGCTCACTGTATTCAGCGATGCAGACATGGCAGGGGATATCGACGGACGACGGAGCACCTCTGGCGTGCTCATCTTCCTCGGGTCAGCTCCAATCTCATGGCTGTCGCTGAAACAGAAGGTGTTGGCACTGTCTACGTGCGAGGCAGAGTATATAGCGGTGGCCACAGCGGCGTGACAAGTTGTGTGGCTGCGCCGGCAGCTGGGCGAGCTGACCGGTGTAGAAGCTCACCCACCAGCACTAATGGTGGACAACCAGCCCGCCATTGCCCTCACGAAGAATCTGGTTCTGTATGACCGAAGCAAGCACATCGACGTGAAGTTCCACTTCCTCAGGGACTGTGTCGATGGAGGGTAGATCATCATCGAGTTCATCGAAACTAGTCGGCAACTCTCGGACGTCCTCACCAAGCCGCTCGACTGTCTTCGATTCACGGAGCTAAAGGAGATGATCGACGTGGAGGGGGTACAAGGGTTCGCAGTAGGATTAGGGGAAGAATTGTTGAATAATCTACTGCTTCCTATTGTGAACACACGGCAGGGGAGGGCGGTGCCGAAAAGGCCCCCTACTATGGTACTGTAGCCGCTGTAGGGGCAGGCGCCGAACGGCTCACCTACCGCACTGTAGCTACAGCAGGGACAGGCGCAGAAGTCAGTCATGTTGTGTTATCTAGTCACGGTAGCAGCATGGCAGCTGTACTAGGACTAGATGGATAGAGTTGTATATATAGTTTGTCACTGCAACTCAGTAAAGAGAGAGTTCAGATTTGCCATCTCCTATACAGAGCTTCGGCCAACGCTGGTGTCTCTGCTGTGTGTATATGCTCTGTTCTCCCTCCCTTCTTCTACCTCTAGCCATAGTGTGTGGTCGGACAACGTCTGTCGTGGTCGGCAAGACTGGTGAGTGGTCGACTCACCTGAGCCGGTAATCCTGTGTGGGCCAACACCTCATCCTAAAGTAATACTCCCTCTATTCCTAGATACATTGTTTTATTTATGCATCTAGAGATTATATATAAGCGTGTAACAAAAATTATGTATCTAGAAAAGCCAAAATGTCTTATAACTTGGAATGGAGGGAGTATTGTAACCAAGTTAGTAAGTCACGTTTTCTAAACCATAGAAATTGCTTTCCTATCTAAGGGGAGGGTTTGTACGACTTCATGGGCATGTACAGTGATTAAAAGTTTGTAAGAGGTTTTCATATCCATCATAGGCAATATAACATGTAAGGCACTGCATAAATTATCTAGAGCAATATAAATAGCATCCAATAATGAATGATAGGTGATCATATATAATAGATGATACATATGTAATGAAAAAAATAGTTGTGTATAAGAGATTTCTCTCATGTTGTCAAACCGTCTGTTAATTGCTAGACGATATCTTTATATATTGTCATGACCCAATCATTCTAACTTTTTTCACAAGCATCCTAAGTGTAATCTGCACTTAAAATTTCTATTTTAAAAAACTTGCACATTTTTCACTTGCACATGCTTGCGCGGACGGTCTGGCGCTCTAACGTACGATCCACCAAAGCACATGAACACCTATAACATGCAGTTGTTGTGATGTCACCCCCTCACCCCTTGGGAACCACCCGCCCAACACCCACACCACATCGATCAGCCCTCCCCACCTCTCTCTCACTCACCCTCACACATGCACAAGAACCCGGAAAAGAACAGAGAAGAGAAAAGAGAAGAGGAGAGAGAAGAAGAGGAAGGAGAAGAAGCAGAGGAGGAGGAGGATGGCGCCCACCTTTGCTGCAGGACGTCATCGGCAATCTCCACCACGCCACCACCTCGCCGGAGTTGGAGGAGGAGAGCCCCAAGCTTTATCTTCTTCCCCAAGCTCTCATGGAGGCCCACAAGGTCAATACCTCTACAAGGCATCTCCGACCAAACTGCTATAGATGGAGCATCCCCAAGGCATGGTCAGCAAGCCCCAACCCCTCTCCCCACTTTCCCCTATCAAGCGCCTCCCCCCCCCCCCCATTGAGCTCTTGCTCCATCCATGGCCGCCGCCACCATGAATGAGGTCAAGCTCCCCACACTTGATGCACGATGAATCCAACACTTAGAATGAGTTCCCTACATCACTAGAAGATCATAGAAGCAAACTATACTCAATTCAGAATCTGGATGCCTCTGGAATCACTCCCGACATTTTTTGCACTCGTGCTATTCGTCGTGTTTGCGGACCGTCCGTCGTTTTCGTGTATCCTCTGCCTGAACAGGCATTCATCACATCGAGACGCTCCTTGCACACCCATTCATCCTAGCGGATTGTTCGGCAATTCACTGGAACGTTTGGCCAGCGCACAGCAGCAGCCCATGATCTTGTAAAATTCATAGACGATGCATTTTAACTCCAAAAACTGTCAAACAAGTTTTGTTGCGTTACTTAGAATATTTTTTATTATATAAACATGATTTTGGCACCAAAAATATATTTTATTTTCTAACAAAAAATGGATATATTATTGTGTGTGAAATATATATAACTCCTTCTCTAGGTCTTCAAAAATCATGAGACTAGTTTTGTTAGCCTTCTTTGAGCATGTACTACCTAGAAAATATTTGTGTGATCATATCTTTTATATCTCACATAGTAGCCCAACACTAGGAATCTTCCACTTTTTGCACAGTGAGTATATGACTTTAATTAGATGTACTCCTAAGCACCCTAGGGACACAATAACACAATCTCGTACACATGCAAAGCTTCCACCACACACTCTCTCTCACTCTAGTTCACCCTCTCTCTCTCTCTCTACCACACCAAGAGCAAGGAGGAACAAGGGAGGAGGAAGGAGTGGAGGAGATCAACAACAAGAAGATGACCAATATGACCAATAATCTGCAGAGAAGAGATAGTACTGCTTCTTGCTTGGGATTGAAGATGGAGGAGCCCTCTCCCCCTAGCAAGAGGAGGATTCAAAGGAGGGGAACCCAAACGAGAACTCAAAGACCAAGTGGGAGTAGTCCACAATAATCCCAAGAGCTTGACATTCTTCTTCTTCTTCTTCACATTAGTTAAGCACCAGATCAAGCTCATCCATCTATGAACACTATGAACAATGAGGCACATAGGTTCTATCAACGTTCTGATGGATCATCCATCATCACCAGGGATCGTCCGCTAGAGGAAACACATCACAAAATCATAGCCAACACTTAGTCTCCATGGGTAGTGTTCCCATGGATCGTCCGACTATAATTAAATATTCACTTTCAGACAACTCGAAAGCACCCCCTAACCCAATAATCATCCGTCAATTCCACAGATCGTTCTCAAGCACAAACCACCAAATGGCTAAGTCATTGGACCCACGGATCTTTCTGAGTAATGTTCCGTCGTCAGCACGGATCATCAGGCAATTCTCCGATATGTTTCGTCAAATCACCCAAAGCCCAGAATAAACTTGCCAACTTCGGGAATGCACTCATGAATCATCCGATGTCACCACGGACCATCCATGGAATTAAATTAAATTTCATCATATTTACTTGTTACATCTTGCGCTCACATAGGAGGGTTGAGCCACACACTGAACCCTTCTCATCTTATACTATGTCATCTATGTTCTCTCTTTTACATAATATCTTGCATACATGATAATGACACCTCATACATGTGTATACATTCAGGTACGCGGTATTGGAGAGACGTCGAGTAATGGTCCAAGCTATTGGAACATTGCTCATCCACCAGACAGACACCTAATAAGCATCTTGTCTCTTTTTACAATTGCATAATTGACTATGTGTATGTATATGCATCTCTATGTTACAATATGACTAGATCCCATGAGCACCTAGTTGAGCCACCACCCTAGTTTTTTTTAAAAGAAACTATGGAGCAAAAGCTCCCCAGCATAGCACAAAATATATTAAAACAAAAGGGGGGGGGGGTACAGAGACACTTACAAAGCAGTTAGCCAAGAGCTAACTAAGCAGGGTCACTATACAAGAAACCAAAGACGCAGGGAGACCAGACTATAGATAATTTAGCCAATTCATTACAGACAAGTGAAAAGCAGGATTGATTTGAGGCAAATGATGTTTAACGTCACTTGAGAAGGAGCCTTCAAAGAAGCCAAAGAAGGGGCTTTCCATTGAAAATCCAGGTGTTTCTCTAATTAATTCCATATGCACCACGCCACTATCATGAAGACTTCCATGAAGAAGGGTAGCTGCAGAGCTTCCTTTTGTTGTTCGATCATCTGAAAAATGATACCTTGTACATTCTAAACAAATCCAAGACAGAACCAACAAGAAATACTTGTTGAACATTCAAAAAACAAGTGCATTACTGTCTCCACCAAATTGTCCAAACAGAAAGCATAGTTGTAGCTGCCATCCAGGTGTTTATGCCTTCTTCTCAGCATATTCCGTGTGTTCAGCCTATCATTAAGCAGCAGCTAGGTGAAAAACTGGATTTTAGGCATAGTTTGGATTTCGAAATCCATTTCAATGACTTCGGAGGGGTGAGTGC
The DNA here is from genome assembly GCA_904845875.1 of Miscanthus lutarioriparius. Lineage (NCBI taxonomy): Eukaryota > Viridiplantae > Streptophyta > Magnoliopsida > Poales > Poaceae > Miscanthus > Miscanthus lutarioriparius. The sequence goes on along the minus strand of CAJGYO010000014.1, from coordinate 61,499,641 downwards.
TCTGAAGTGGTGCTTATAAAACTTTCCTGAAGAATATAGGGCACCCCAAATGAAGGTCCATGTATCCTTTTGGTCGGAGATGTTATCTTGGTCATTCAAGAGCTGGGGCTGAAGACTACATACTCATATACCGCACGACTGAGTGGGAGGCTAAAGAGATCCAGAAAGTTTGCTGTCTGACAACCCTTTTGCAGCGATAAATTGGTCTGTCTAGCATAGGTCAATAGCACTAGGAACTTAATAGCAAGAGTTTGATCCATGAAATTGTCCTCCCACAGACTGACAGTATTCCCAACTCCTGCAGTACATGTAGCAACTCCTCTGAAAGTTTTGTTTAAACTGAACAAATCCTTCCACCAGAAGGATCCCCTTGGTGAAGCAAGGTGAGGAACTTTGCATGTGTAATAACTTGACCAGATCAAATGCACCCAAGGCACATCGACTTATGTTATAAAATTTTTGCCAATTATTTCCCTAGGAGAGCATCATTCTGAAGGTAAAGATTTTTTACTCCTAGTCCTCCCTTATCCTTGGGCACTGTCACCATAGTCCAGGCTGCCAAGTTATACCCCTTTTTATTGATGTCAATGCCTCTCCAAAGACAATCCTTTCTATATTTGTCAATGACCTTGATCTCTGTTTTCAACAACTTCAATGTACACATGTAATAAGTGGGAAGAGAGGAAAAGACTGAATTAACTAGCTGAAGTCCCCTGCATAATTTAGGAAAGTAGAGCTTGCTGATATCCTTCTTGCTACTCTACATATCAATCACTACTGGAAACCGGCGCTTTGCCGAGTGCCGCACTCGGCAAAGGGCACTCGGCAAAGAATTAATCGGCAAAGAAGCCTTTGCCGAGTGCTTTTTGTCGGGCACTTTGCCGGAAAAGCACTCGGCAAAATGAAAATGCGAAAAAAACTCAAAAATAATAGCAAATTTTTTTTTCGGGGGAGGCCGCCACCGGCTAGCGCCCGTCGTCCAGCGCCACCGGCCATCGAAGTCGCTGTATTTTTTGCGCAAAATTCACGGCTAACGCGGCCGATGGGATTCGAACTCACAACCTCTCTCTCATGTGTCTGCTGTTCTACCACTGCACTACCTGTCACTTGTGTCTATATTCCGTTGTCTATCCTCATATATTATACTAAACCGAGAGTAAATTGCTTGTTTGAGGCACTAAACGAATTCAAATAAAAAAGTGGTCAACTACAAAGTTTCATAACTCTTCGAGATCTACAATTTTCATTTAGGAAGTTTTTCCATCCGAGTTCGTTTGAAAAATTCGAATTTCAAATTTGAGAGATTCAAACGTAGTTTTGCATGATAGGATGATTTCAAATCAAAAAGTTGTCAACTACATAGTTTCATAACTTTTGGAGATCTACAATTTTCATTTAGGAAGTTTTTCCATCCGAGGTCTTTTGAAAAATTCAAATTTTAAAATTTTCAAATTCAAACATCGTTTTTGCATGACAAGATTATTTCAAATCAAAATGTTGCTAACTACAAAATTTTATAACTTCTCAAGATCTACAAAGTTTATTTTGATCATTTGTTCATCCAACATAGTGGTAGTAACATTATTCACAAATCTTATATATCTCTCTTCTACTTTCATGAAACTAATACGAGAGATATGAGAGAGATGTAGATTTTATGAACAGCCGCTTTGTCAAATGAAGAAATGATCAAAATAAACTTTGTAGATCTTAAGAAGTTACACAACTTTGTAGTTGAAAAGTTTTTCATTTGATTTCATTTAGGGCCTCAAAAATTGCTTTGAAAAAATGATTTGCCAAGGGCAAAAAAAAATGCACACGGCAAAATGCCTCTTTGCCGAGTGCCAAAAAAAGGCACTCGGCGAAGAGGCATTTTGCCGAGTGCCAAAAAATGGCACTCGGCAAAATGCCTCTTTGCCGAGTGCCAAAAAAAGGCACTCGACAAAGACGCATTTTACCGAGTGCCAAAAATGGCACTCGGCAAAATACATCTTTGCCGAGTGCCAGAAAAAAAGCACTCGGCAAAGACGCATTTTGCCGAGTGCCGAAAAAAACACTCGGCAAAGCCATCTTTGCCAAGTGCCGAAAAAAAACACTCGACAAAGACATCTTTGCCGAGTGCCGAAAAAAAACACTCGGCAAAGCTTCCGGCACTCGGCAAAGTGCCGGTTTCCGGTAGTGAATGCTGCAAAGTTCTTGATCAAAGGCTTTGTGGTGCCCAAAGGCGGACCCAGGTAAGTGAAGGAAGTTCCCCTAGAGAGCATCCTAAGACACCAGTGAGGTGAGGAATTTTGTCTACCGGCACATTGAGAGGGATTAGGCATGACTTATTATAATTGACTGATAGGCCTGTTGCTGCAGCAAAAGAGATTAAAAGAGACTTGAAACATAATAATTGTCTAGCATCTGCTTGCAAGAAGAGAAGGGTGTCATCTGCATATTGAATAATTGGGAAATTTTGTACATCTCTTCTAGGAATTGGCAGACCAAGCAAACCCATCTGATAAGCCTTATTTATGATAGTCTGCAGATGATCTACTGTCAGGACAAAAGGGAGAGGAGATAGAGGATCACCCTCCCTCACTCCTCTATTGGATTCAAAATCCTTACCTGGGACATCATTTAGAAGGACTTTGAAAAATATCAACAACAAACACATTAATTGAGCTATAAACTTTTGATGATCTAAAACATGTTACACGCTAACACACTATACAATCAAATATGTATATTATGTTAACTCGAATAAAGCCACATTACATAATTGAAAGGGTCTTTAAATAAAGCAATACATATATTGAACATGTAAAATGACCACGTAATTTTCAGGTATGTTGGACACGCATTAATTTGATGGGCGTATTTGCACATACAAAATTCATGTATGATTGGGCATGCGGTGCAGGTTACTTGCATAAAAAAAATCGGCCAAAATTTAAAAATTTGACTTAAGACAACGCTAGGAATTTATTTATCCAGGGATAGAGGGAGTATTAGTTGTTGAAATTTAATAAGGTAACAAGTTGATGACCTGTCAATTTATTTTGTTCAAGATAATTATAAAATCTTTTTTTAAACGACAATTATAGAATCATTAGGCTAAGCGGAAGTATAAAATCACACATGAAATACGTTTCCAAAGAAATCAGTCAAATATCCAGTCAGGTGCTAGTGCTACAATAAATGATGATACACGTGTCTGAGTATATATATTCCACGCAAGACTGCTCGTTCAATTCCTGGCCGCCCAGGAAAAAACTCGTCAAATTTCTTTGGCACGAGAATGAAAAATGTGATTAACAAATAGCCAACGCGGTGGAGACCGTACGCTGACTTCCCTGATGTTTTAGGTGCGACCAAATGTGAAGCAACCCACCGAGGGTTTGCGCGCCGTACGTACATACGTACACTGGCTGTTTAATGTCGACGTAGACGACCCTGGATACGGAGTGCTATTACGGCTTATATAGCGGTTTATAATAATTATGTATATATATAATTAACGATGAATATAAATAGACATTCAATTATACAAGAAATAGCTTATGAGAGAGCAATAAAATAGTCATAACATCGTGATTATTCGCTAGCACTGTCAAAAACAGTAGCCTCAATATAGTCTCATGATAGTTAAAACGGGTTAGAGTTATTTGGTGCATATCGTAGCTATTGCGTAGGCTAAAAAGAATTATGGACCGAGCGGCCTGTTACCTTAAATATCAGCCGCTAAGTTCCAAGTTTTAACTCGCTAAATCTGGTTAGATACATAGTGTGTAGATGCTATAGTGGTCCCAACAAATGCTATTTAAGGCCTATTTGGATCTAGGTGACTAAACTTTAGTCACCCCTTTTAGTCCTGTTTCATAGTCCCTAAAGACCTAAACAGGGGATTAGTCCATTAGTCCCATAGCGAGTGACTAAAGTAAAGGGGACTAAACTAGGGAAAAGACACCCCTGCCCCTAATTAATGTGTGCCCGGCTCCTCGCGCCCTCCCCAAGGTAGACCCGCCCAGCTTGCCACCGTCGTCCCACCGGGCGCTCGGAGGAGCCACCACGCCTGCCGGGGCCGCCGTGCCACCATGCCTGCCGGAGCCACTGTGCCACCAAGCCTGCATGAGCCACCGCCATCGCTGCGCGCGCTGGCCAGCCGGTTTCACCCACCGCCGCACCTCCACACCATCGGATACACACCGCCGCCGCGCTCGTAGCCCGCCGCCGCCGCCACACCTTCCGGAGCCGACGCGCAAGGAGCACGCCGCCGCTGCTCTGAGAGAGAGAAAGGAGTGAAGGGGTGTTTTGATCTATGTATAGTAGGGTTAATGGTCTTTAGTCCCTCCATCCAAATAGGGTAGGGACTAAAGTTTAATCCAGAAACTAAACTTTAGTCCATGGACTAATGAATCCAAATAGTGTCTTGGTACCATGGTCGTATGCACGCACACCAGCTAGTCCACGTACGTAAATTGATTAGCTCATGCGATGCATTTAAAAGAAACGGAAAAAAATGCAGATGTTTCGATCGGCCAACTCCAATCTGAGTATCTGATGCATTTGCAGCCAACGCAATGAATGCACGCTGAATTGAAACGCGCAGCGCAGCTGCGCAGGAAGTAGAACGGGCGAGCATTTGGTCACCAGAACAAAGCATTCGCTTTGACCCGTCGGCATTAAACTAATCTACTGAGTACTGCCACTTCGACGATCTTCCCTGTTCCTTCCCGTCTTCTTCCTCCTCCTCCTGTTTTCGACGTTGTTGTTCAACTCTCCTGCAGTGCAATGCAAATGGCTATATATACCTGCCTCCATGCAAAGCTTCAGCCCACACAACAAGCTAAACAGACACCACACACGTGCAAGTAACAAGCCATTGCCGCCGTTGCCATGTCATCCACCAGTGATGATGTCCCTATGGAGAGGATGTCCTTGATCCAAAGATTCCATTTTCCTAGGAAACCCATGGCTACCAAGATTTGCAAGATGGCTTCATGCTCAACTGTGTCAAAAGCTTTAGCAAAGTCCAACTTTAGGTGAATAATTTCCCTTTTGGAATGGTGACACTGATGAAGATACTCAAAGGCCCATGTTAAGAAGTCATGTATAGATCTACCCTGTAGAAATCCATATTGATTTCTGTGTATAACTCTGAGAATCACTTTTTGCAGCTTGTTGGCAAGTTTCTTGGTCAAAAATTTCATGGCTGAGTTGAGCAGGGATATTGGCCTGAAATCACTAACTTTCTCAGGATTCTGCTTCTTGGGGACTAAAGTGATATAAGAATTATTAATGCATTTGAGGTTGGCATTGTGATGATAGAAGCTCTGACTTAAATTAATTTATGAAATCTTGATTTATAGTAGGCAAGCATTTTTTGATAAAAAGACCACTAAAACCATCAGGCCCTAGGGCTTTGTCCATTGGTAATTCTTTAATGATATTTTTCAATTCCTGCTCTCCAAAAGGCAACATCAGAGGAACCAAATCCTGAGGCTAATAAATCAGAGCACTCAGATTGTGAATACCATTTGTGGGCTTTGAGTGACTTCCATTCTCCCTTTGAATTCCTGCCAGAATAATGTTGCCTTTGAAGCATGGTCAGAGACTATCCTATCATCATCTGTGTAGATTTGAGCAATGTAATTTGTCCTGTCTCTAAGTTGCCCTGGCATGGAAAAACTTGGTATTCTCATCTCCAAACTTCACCAGCTTTTCAGTGTACCTTTGTCTCCAATAGATTTGTTGTAGTCTGAGCAGTTTGAGTGATGATATTTCTGAAATTTCTTTCTGGAATGTATACAGTTCTAGCCTCCTCAAGGTTATCCATAAAAGAAATGATGATATTGCAATTCTCAATAAGCACTGATAGCTTTGATTTGGACTTGTCCCATAACTTGAGTTTAGCTCTAAGCCTTTTGAATATCGCATAAATAAGCTGAGCAGCACAGGTGGCTATACAAGGTTGCAACCAAGCTATCAAAACAACTTCTTGGAAACCAGGAATTAGAGTCCAATAATTCTCGAAGCGAAAAAAGGTGTGCTTTGGGGATTGAAGTGCTGATCTGGACTTGACATGGGGTATGATCTGAAATTGGTTTTTGCCAAAGGCAGGACAGTGGTATTAGGATACTGAAAAGACCATGTCGGGGTTGTGAAAAAACAGTCAAGCTGCTGGAGAAGAGGATTGTCTTGCATGTTGCTCCAAGTATAAGATCTACCTTTGAGGGGAAGTTCAATGAGGCCGAGGTGACTGATGGAGCTGTTGAAAAGCAGTATGTCTTGGTAATTGCCTCCTGCTCTATTTCTTTTCTCCAAAGATCGATAGAAATTAAAATCTCCCATGAAGATCCCAAGGCTATGCAGGTCAATTTGTCTATTTTGAAACCAATCAATAAAAATTACTCTGGCCAGCTGACATGTGGACCTATATACTGTAGTCAACGTCCATTTGTTCAGGTTTTGGTGGAGGTGAACTGAATTACAATTGTGAAAGACAGATTTTCTAGAAGTTCAGCAGTAAAAAGAGAAGAATTCCACAATACTAGTATGCCTTTGGAAGCTCCCACGGAAGGGCAATATTCAAAACTATCAAAACGAGCCTCCACCCTTGTTATTCATTCCAATTACCTTGAAGCAATGATTATTTTATAATTTTAAATGTAACACATTGCTTAGTTTGCTTAGATATGGTAGAAGACGAATTGGTGATGGGTTTCTCATGAGTTATAGGGATTGCTTGTCCACTAATCAACATTAAATTACGAATTGGTGATGGGTTTCTCACCGTTCGCGAGTTATAGGGATTGCTTGTCCACTAATCAACATTAAATTGAGCAATAAGCTAAAACTTGATCGATGTTATATGATGAATTTGACTCGATGGCTGGCAATGAGTTGTGTCGTGGCAAGACGGGAGAGATCTTAGATGACGTAGCTCGCTAGGCTGGTTAAGGACCATATCTCTGTCGTAGTGAGTATGAGTAACCCCCCATATAGACCACGTGCTAGGAATAGGGTCGGCAAGCCAAGTAGCTAGTGGTGACCGGTTTTCCCATGGATTCGGCACGGAGGGGCGATGCGGAGTAGATGAGATATCATTACCCCGGTACCTCGAGTCATGGGGTAGATGGGAAGCCATTACCTTGGGCCCTCACCGTACCATTCATGGGCATCCTTGGACACACTAGTAAAAGGTTGGAGACGTGAGGCAACCCTTACTCGGGCATGGGTAGGTTCGTCCCATCTTCCGTGTGGGTACAATTGTACACCTATGCAGAGTTTTGTTGAATGTTTAACTCTTCGGACAAATTGGGTTGTTCTTACTCCTAGATTCAGAGTTGAGACGTTGAAGGACTCATGGAGGATCGAGCTCCATTTTATGCTTAAATGCTCATATAAGCTATATATATATATATCTTGCTATGCTTAGATATAGTTGATAGATAACATTTTCTTTATGCAAAAAATGCTATGTATGCAAACCTGCTTTTATTCCTTGCTATTGCCAAATGCATAATCTGTTGTTTATATATCAGGTAAGCCCTATGGAGTACACTTCAGTACTCACAGTGCATTTGTTAAGTTGCTTTGCAGGTACCTACAGGAAGTTGGAGGCCATGTCATCTCGTTAACGCCGGCAAAGTGCATGAATGGCAAGAGCCGTCCAAGCTATGTGTTGGTGATGCCCATGGGCAAGGCGACCATCCGCTACTAGTTAGATGGTAATGCGTAGCGTAGGTTTAATATGGTAAGGTAGTCATCTGGTTCTCACTACACTTAGTTTAATTAATGTCTTCATTTATGTTGTACAATTAAATGGTTAGTTCAACAAGAGTTATAATATATGTTTTCTGCTGATTTATGTACTAAGTTGTTGAGATGTAATCTTGAGTGGTGGAGGCTATTATGGTATGATACGCAACCGGGATCTTGTGTCTTGATGTAGTGGAGATGTGGATGGCATCTCCCAGGGATCACCGAGGTTGATTTGCTTAAATCGGGTTGGTCAAGTGGATGGCACTCAATTTAGGTAGATGAACGCGTCGGGTCCGTACATTTATCGTGCTCATATTTCTTTCTCTTCAACGTCAGATAAAATCATATGTGGCACCTCTTCTAGATGGTTGATGTCACCGCACTATACATGCTCTCATGAGAGGCAACATGACGTGGGAGAACCAAGCAGCACTGAGGCCGAACTACTCATAGTCATCGATTTCTCAAGGCAACTAGGTTGTGAAAGGGAAATTGGAAAACATGGTATGCTTCTTAAGAAAGATTTTTTACTGTACCAATGAGATGCTTCACCATGATGTCGGAACAGGATATAGAATGACAATGGGTAACTGAGAAGCTTGAACCCAAGTACCTAGTGGTACTGAAGATTTCATCCGGGCATGGCATTCTGCTCATGCTAACTATGATAACATCTCATTGAATCAGGGGTCTGAATAGGAGTGAAGTGAAGGTGGCACACTAATGTTGGCACGCATGAGCTGTACCATGGATTAATTTGTATCCACATGTTGTAAGTTGTTTAGCCTTGACTTATTGTTGATGTTGGATGCACCGTCACACAAGCATGTCCTCGTGCACTCGCAGAGCACTCCTTGCAGTACCCTGCAAGAACCAACCTAAGTGGTCTAAATGGTTTTAGTAACTGGCTAGGACAGTTGTGATGGACTGGATCATTCGTAGGTCCATAGAATGCTCACCCTGAAAGGAACCTCACCGAACCAATTAGTTCTTTGATTGTTTTGAATGTTCGCTCATCTAAAAACAGAGACCAGTCGGTTAGTTTTAAAACTCAGGACCGAGCAAGTTTAGTCTCAGTTAGTTTGGTTTGGTCTCGGTCATGACTGAACCAACCAGACCAGACCAAACAGCCACAAAATAGCATAATTTATAGTAAATTTTAGTAACATTTGTTCCTATTTCAAGGCAAAAATGACAATACAATATATAGATTACACAAAGTGATAGGACTGATAGTTGATATAAACCTACTAGAGTGAATATTACATCGCTAATAATAGTCTAAAGTATATACATTATTTCAAGTCCTAATGTTTGGTTACTTGAGGCATATAACCGAACTAATAGTAAAAAATGGATAGTATAAACACAGGACCGAACTAGTGACCGAAAACTTCGGTCTCGATCTCGGTTAGTTTGGTTAGGTCTTCAAACAATTATGTCCATCCCTACATGCCATTGTACCCTAGGCTCAGTAGAATAGCTAGGGTGACTTCTCACACCATGGAGATGAGGGAAGAATAGAATATGGGGTTGGAAAAGTAGGGTTTGAGGGATAGAAAGGATAAAAAACAAAAGGTAAAAGATAGATTGATTTGGAGCAATTGCTTGCCCTGAATCAGCCATGGCCCTTTATATTTGTAGCGTGGGGTAGACTTATCCCATTGGCAGATCAAACTCTGAAAAAATGCATGCAAAAATACAATTTTGGCTCGTTTTTGGGGTGTCAAAATTGGCACGGTAGGTTTTCAAAAGAAACTAACAATGCATGTGCATTAGACCTAGTGACGTTATAAGAAAAGCTTTACAAAAATGTTTTGAAAATTCTAACGCATGTGCTTGAAGTCTTGGAACACTTGGTGAGAGTTGGGGAATTTGAAAAAGTTTTGAGAAAGGATTTTGGTGGGCTATTGGTGCCTCACCGGATGATCAGGTGGCCCAAACCTTGTGGGTACTAGAGTAAAGGCCGTAGTATAAATAGTGGGATCTCATGCTGTTTGGGTCAGGCTGAATAGCCCTGAGGTCTGACCGCCAGCTTGTTATGGCGGCTACAAGAAAATCCCCCTAATGCCACGAGTGCATTGCAACAGCGTAAAATTTGTTGCAATAGGTTGGTGTTTTGCTACTGTTTGCACACATTGCTGTAATATTTGAACTATGTTGCCACTAATTTATTGTGTTGTGGTAATTCTCATTTTGGTTGAAAGAGGTTGGGGTTTTTGCCACAATTCTGATAATGGTTGCTATTAGTTAACAATTTTGCCACGGTTTTTTCTTGTTGTGATAATAGTCAAATTCATCACTAAATGTAAGTGTTTTTGCCACAAAATACGACATGGTTGCAATTAGTTTGCATATTTGCCATGAAATTCCTATGTTGCGCAAACTTTTTCTTGTGTTGCCAAAATGTTGCTTTGTATTGCAATGAGAAACAAGTTTGTTGCCTCAAAGAAGTTTATATTGCCACGAATTTCTTGCATGGTGCAAAAATTTTCTTGTGTTGCAAAATATTGCTCTGTATTGCAATGAGACACAGAGTCATTGCATCACAGGGAATATATGGCCACAAATTTGTTCAGCAAAGTGGTTCCATAGATACATCATAGACCCTACCATTGGTTCCACTTGCCATCTACTGAACCATCATGAAATTATCCTGTATGAAACGCCCTTTTATGAAGGCGCTTTGAATAGGAGAGACCATCTGTTGTAGACGAACAGCGAGACGATTAGCCAGCATTTTTGTGATTAACTTGGCGAAGCTATGAACTAGACTAATGGGTCGGAAATCTTTAGGCTGATCAACACCCTCCTTTTTAGGGAGAAGAGTGATATAGGCTGAGTTGAGAACGCCAAAATTACCAAATTTTCTGTTCCAAACTGCTAAAACTGCTGCCATAATATCCTCCTTTATGATGGGCCAGCAAGTCTTATAGAAGCGTCCTGTGAAGCCGTCTGGCCCAGGAGCTTTATCTGAAGATAAATTCTTAATTGTACTCCACACTTCTTCCTCACTAAAAGGGAGCTCGAGATCAGCAAGGTCATGTGTATTGATTCCCAACTAAGTCAAATTGATAGTGTACTCCCTGTCAGTACATTTACCCAGCAGATTTTCATAGAAATCATCAATAGCTGCCGCCTTATCCTCGTGGCTAGTGCAAATCTGCTCACCAGCAACAATTTTTTCCAATGAAGTTCTTTCTTTTTCGGTGACGGGCATGAAGGTGGAAGAGCTTCGTATTTGCATCTCCGCCATGGAGCCAGCTAATCCTTGAGCGCGACCGAGCAATTGTGCGTTGGAGGGATGCTAGAGCTAAGCTGTGCTTTTTCAGGTTGTTTTTAAGCCACGATTCTCCCGGGGAAAGCTGACGACTATCCTGGGTGATCTCAAATTGGTGGAGAACTTCCCAAGCCAAAGCGAGCTGGAAGTTCACCTGACCTACTGATTTGTCACTCCAGCTCTGTAGACCTCTGGTGGCAGCTTTAAATTTTTTTTCTCCAAGGTTATGAAAGGGCAGTGACCAGCTGGAACCGAAGCCCAGGCCAAGGAGACAGCTTCCTGAAAGCCACCAAGCTTGGGCCAAAAAGACTCAAAATGGAACCTGCGACGACCTGGATTATTATCCCGTAGACCAAGAAGAAGAGGGCAGTGGTCCGAATCATCCGAAGCCCAACTCTGTAGCAGACAATTGGGAAAATTTTCCTCCCAGTCCATAGTGCAGAGAACTCTATCCAATTTCACCAGTGTAGGGGAAACTTGTTGGTTTGACCATGAAAATTTGCGGCCATGCAATGGAATCTCCTTGAGAGCGAGATCATTGATAAATCTTCTGAAGCGACCCATCATGGCCCTATTGAGGTTATCATTGTTCTTGTCCTCATCCTTATAGATTAGATTGAAATCCCCAGCAATCATCCACAGCCCTTAGCATGCTGCTCAGATACCACGTAGTTCCTGCAGAAATTGGATCTTATCTTCATTACCTTGTGGCCCATAAACACAGGTTAGCCACCACGCTTGCCCGTCCTCAGCAGCAAACTGAATTGTTATACTGTGATTGTCAATCCTCTGAGCTCCTGAAACACCGATATGGCGTCTCCAGGCAATCAGAATGCCACCACTAGCACCGACAGAGGGGACAACAACAAATTCTGAGAAATTAGACCCAAGAGCCGAGAGAATAACCCTATGAGACATGTCTGAAATTTTAGTTTCCTGAACACAAATGATATCTAACCACGAAGAATCTAAGAGAACACAGAGAGTCTTGTCAGGAAGAAGAATTCAATCCCCTCACATTCCAAATCAGAATTCTGGAAGGATCCATTAAGCACATAAATGTCAAAATGACCAAAAAGAAGACACCTGATGGCTTAAGCCAACATCTCACCATCCTCACCCTCACCAAAATCTTCAGGGAGGGACCAATTGAAGAGTGCAGACAGAGCCTAGAGATGAGAATCAGGGAGTGGCTGCCTAAATAGCTTCGCATAATCATCTAGGGTCTGTTGATCAATACTTTCATTCTCTTCAATGAGTTCGAGAGATCTCATTGCCTTCTTCTTTGTCCTTCTCTCCAGGTCATTAAGGCCAAATTCTGTCTTCACACCAGCAAGGTGCCGGCTGCACTGTGGGATGTCACCTGGTGGTAGGGTCCTACCTCAGTGCTTGTTGATGGCTGGGACGGGGAGAAGGCCTGCTACGTGTCGAGCAAGCTTGTCGATGAAGGCCATCCGAGCATCAGGAAGAGGAGGTGGGTTCTCTGTCGCCGATGGGATTGCCGAAGGGGCTACCTCATCCCGCGCTGGAGAGGAGCACCTAGATACATTGAGATCAGGAGTTAATCCCACCCCCACCAGGGAAGCAGTAGGATCGTCCACCAAAACAGCCAAGGACGGAGCCGTGCAAACGGCTACCACGTCCATGGCCATCCGAGTGGGAGCAACTTCCGCTGCCAGTGAAGAGACCAACGGGGTCTCCATAGATCGAGCTGGCCCACGCGCGCAACGGTGGGAGCAGTGCCTGGAGTAAACTTGTAGCGGCTTCGCTGGGGTCTTGGACAATAGTGGCGGAGTGACCAGCATGTTGAACTCTGGTATTGGGGAGGAAGGAGATTGTGGTGAGGCCGGCTCTACCGTTGCCCCACGAGTGTAGAAGAGGAGAGGAGAGCATGGTGAGGCCGGTAACGCCGTTGCCCCAACAAGGCCCACCTTGCCATCATCAGTAAGAGTAAGTGAGAGATAGGGCCCAATTTTCAAGCCTGGATTTTCATCAGGGTTGTCCTCTGATCTCGGTCCGCCACCGTCCTAAGGGAGCGCAATATCCTTCTCAACTTCAAAACGCTCCAGGGCGGGGGAGATAACAGAAGGGGCTGCCTCGCTGTTGATGATAGTTAACAACCATTATAAACCGTCAATATAACATGCTTAAGGATATAAATATAATCACCAATGAAGGTTTAGGGGTTTAAACTAACAAATTCCATGAGTTTTGGTGAACCTGTATTTTCTGTAGGGTTTATTCAAAAAAACATCAAGGTGGACCAAGATGTCAGACTTAATCGCACTTATCCACAACAAAAACAACCCTAGAAGGTTCCAGAAGACTCCACACCGAAGCGGAGGGCGAGCCACCGGCCCCACCTAAAGGTCGGTCGGCCCCTGCGGCCCACCTATCAACCCCTATTGTTATGTTGGTTCTCCACCGCCTCCTAGATTGCATCTATGCCATTTATTCAAGTCGGTTTGATCCGAGGGCTCAGGATTGACGCTCCGACCTATATATACCAGCCCCTGCCACCCCCTGAGGCATTAGTCATTTGAGAAGACAGAAACCCTAATCATCCTCAGAGCTCCATCATATTCTAGGGCATAGCTAGTTAGGCTAGGTCTAGAGGGAGGCAAGCAGGCTTCGCTTGGATTCCCGATCGTGTCAAGAGTGTGGTTTGGTATAATCTTTGTACCTCCTCTCGTTTGTATCTCTCATTACTTTTATATGTTTGTTATTGTGGGGGTATGCCCCTAGTACCCACAAGACAAGACATGGGCCGCACCATCAGAGGTGGCATAGCCCACAAGATCAAGGCATGCATGGCACTGGTCGACGTGCACCGCAAGATATTGTATAGTACCAAATAGGCTACTTTCCTTGTAACCCTACCCCTCTAGAGTATATAAGGAGAGGTAGGGGTCCCCTAGTGGAGATGATCCATACATCTCATATTCAATACAATACACCAAAGACACAGGACGTAGGGTATTACGTTGATCAGACGGCCCAAACCTATCTAAATCGCTGTCTCTGCACCTTGTGTCACCATGACGAGCTAGATGGCATACCTCAAGATCTGCATCGTTCGTGGCAACTCAGCTGATCACGTCGACATCCTTCGACAACCCCGGCGCACGTCTTCGTACATGGATTGACACCGCCAAGCTTTGACTATGTTCGTCCTACTCCAACACGAGATCAACTTCGTTCCAGCCATCAAGCAAGCCGCTAAGTGAGCTACCCGCGTCGCCGACCAGATAATGCCATACGTCGCCGACTAGACGTTATGTCTAAAGCTAAGTCACGCTTTAATATTCTTCTAAATATTCTCCAATCTTCATATATCGCCATAATGTTTCTCTGAGCTGTTTTCTCCATGTTTGCTCCCCAAACAATTTTTTGAACCCCCGAACAGTCATATTGACGCTCGGATGTTCCTAGAGACGGCCCTGTCTCCGGCTCCTCCCTACACGTGCATGAGCATCTGCCCTCTGCATTATGGGTGGTCGACAGCGGCTCCTTAGCGACGCTTTGTTCTTCCTACACGCACACGGGATCCGCGCTCCGCATTATGGTTAACGGGCTAGCTAGGGCTGGAGACTCAGCTACACACTAACTGGTCGGGCAGTTTATATTAAATATAAATACATCTTCATACCAACTTATCGCCGAGCTGCATACGTCGTTTCATCACCATTGCTGATTTTTCTCCAGAGTTCATATATTTTTACATCATATACTACCCGTTCTATATATTTATGTTGCAGGACATCGTCCAGGTGATCGGACCACCTGGTGCTCGAACTTCTCCACCGATCAACTGGTCGGACCACTAGGTTCATAGACTTCGTCGCCGACCAGTTGATCGGACTGTTCGTCGGTCATTTCTACACAATGCTCACTTCACCGCCGACCAGTTGACCAGACTGTTCGTCGCTCGTGCTTCATCATCAGCTATGTCGGGGACTCCTCGGCGTTCGAATTCTTTGTGCTCAAGGACTAAGTGGGCACACTTCACCCTGCAGACATCGCCATCTACACCGGGACTCCTCGGTGCTTGGACAATCACCAGCTACGTCAAAGACTCCTCGGTGCTCGGACCTCACCAGCTACATCGAGGACTCCTCGGTGCTCAGACCTCGCCAGCTACGCCGGGGCCTCCTCGGTGCTCGGACCTCGCCAGCTACGCCGGGGGCTCCTCGGTGCTTGGACATCGCCAGCTACGCCGGGGACTCCTTGGTGCTCGAACATTGCCAGCTACGTCGGGGACTCCTCGGTGCTCGGACATCGCTAGCTATGCCGGGGCTCCTCGGTGCTTGGACATTGCCAGCTATGCCGGGGACTCCTCGGTGCTCGGACCTTGCCAGCTACGTCGGGGACTACTCGGTGCTCGGACCTCACCAGCTACGCCGGGGGCTCCTCGGTGCTCGGACCTCTCCAGCTACGCTTGGGCCTCTTCGGTGTCGGACATCGCCAACTATGCCGGGGCTCCTCGGTGCTCGGACATCACCAGCTACGCTGGGGACTCCTCGGTGCTCGGACGTCGCCCGCTACGCCGGGGACTCCTTGATGCACGGACATCGCCAGCTACGCCGGGGACTCCTCGGTGCTCAGACATCGCTAGCTACATCGGGACTCCTCGGTGCTCGAACATCGCCAGCTACGCCGGGGACTCCTCGGTGCTCGGACATCGCTATGTCTCATCGGTGTGCTATCAAACTGCTCCATGCTGTTCGGATGAGGGTGCTGATCTTGGGCAGCACGTCTGGGGTCTTGATACGCTCATGCCAGACGACATCGGCAAGCTTTCAGACTTCTTTTTCTTTGACCCTGCTACAAGATTCATTCTTCATCTTCCAGCAGGCTCGGGGACTAAGTGGGCACACTTCACCTTGCGGTGAATGTGCGTGTTTCAATTCAGGGCTCCACCCGTGGACTGGTTGCCTGCTCGGCCGGTCCTCGGTCTTTCTTATACTTTTTGACCCTGGCACCACGTGACTACATCACCTACTATCAGGCTCAGGGACTAGCTATGGGGGTATGCCCCCCTGGTACCCACAAGACAAGACATGGGCCGCACCATCAGAGGTGGCCCAGCCCACAAGATCAAGGCGTGCATGGCACTAGTCGACATGCACCGCAAGATATTGTATAGTACCAAATAGGCTACTTTCCTTGTAACCCTACCCCTCTAGAGTATATAAGGAGCGGCAGGGGTCCCCTAGTGGAGATGATCCATACATCTCATATTCAATACAATACACCAAAGACACAGGACGTGGGGTTTTATGTCGATCATACGGCCTGAACCTGTCTAAATTGTTGTCTCTGCGCCTTGTGTCACCATCCGGTTCCTGATTACGCGCACCTCCACCGATCAATCTACCTTCGTGGGATACCCCTCGGAGGACTGCCGATGATATTTTATCGATAGCTATAATTGTTATGACATTCATCTTCATATTTATCATATGCCTAGTTATAATGTTCATCATCTACTTTGATTATATGCTTAGTATAGTTACATTATCATCATGTCCGTGCATAAGTTCGTATAGCGCTTGCTCCAAAGTACACAGGGTGAGTGGTCGACATTGTGTAAGCATGGTGCTTATACGTTGTTTACCTACAAATACACTCTATTCTAGGCCATGTGGTAGATCACGGATGTGACACTCCCGTTGAGTCCTTTGTAGTGCACTCCCTGAATATAGGTATACAAGTAGGATCTAGTTATGAAGGAAGACAAGCTCTGTTCTTAAACTTCCTTAGTAATATCCCTTATGTGTAGATATGAAGTTGATCTTAGCCATGATTACTAGGTGTAATTGCACAAATCAATGTATGCTTTGACTTGTAATTAAGAATGACTTAGGAATTATTTCTCTAATATTCTACTTAACCATGCTAATACCATAGAAAGGAGTACTCTGAGTGATCAATGATTGGTTATTATGCACTATTCATATATACATTTACCTCTTGACTTACCCCTGTTGTGAGTAGAATATTGGTTATGGTTTACTTCTCCAACAATAGCATAAGTTATCAATACATGTCCTTGCCAGACCTTTCCTATGGTAAAAATATAAATAACGATACCTAGAATACTCTCGGGTAAAGTGCTACAATGGTATATTATCGTGCGCTTGCAAATTCCTTTCATTCATATATATTTATATATATTCTTTCTAGTCACATGAAATATTAAAGTACTTCTTAGTGTCATTCTAGAAGTGGCACTAGGTAGTACCAACAAGCATTTCGGGCACCAACAATAGGGATGACAACTTAGTAAAAGATGCTAAGGAATGTCAACAACATAGGGTGACCCTCCATGAATTCTCTGCTCCAACTACAACCAACATCCGAACCAGGCCAACAATCAATGTTGGAGACAATGGATTTGAGCTCAAGCTAGCCCTCATCAACATGGTGTAAGTAAGCCAGTTTTGTGGAAAAGCACATGAAGATGCGAGTGCACATCTCCAACACTTCCTAGAGATCTGTAGCACTTTCACCATCAAAGGAGTGACCCAAGATGCCATACTACTTTGTCTCTTCCCATTCTCACTCTTGGGGAAGGCAAACCAATGGTTCTACGCCAACAAAGATAGAAATACTACATGGGATAACTACTCTACTGCCTTCCTAGCAAAGTTCTTTCCCATAGACAAGACCAATGCTCTGCGTGGGAGAATCTCAACCTTTCAACAGCAACAAGATGAATCCATCCCTGAGGCATGGGAACGCTTTCAAGATTACATTGCGGAATGTCCTCATCATGGGATGGAGAATTGGCTACTCATGTAGACTTTCTACCATGGTTGACCAATAGTACCCGTGAGACTATGGATGCTGCTGCTGAAAGTGCATTCCTGTCACTCACCATACCAGCTGCAACAACTCTTGTGGAGAAAATGGCCTCCAACCAAGGTTGGAATGAAGAACGTCTTCAGATCCGCAAGAGAGGTGGAGGTATGCATCAACTCAAGGAGGTAGACATGCTGTCTGCTAAGATGGACCTGCTGATGAAGAAGCTCGAAGATCGAGCCAATGAGAAGCAAGAAGTCACGCACACTCATGATTCCCGCATGACGTGTGAAGAGTGTGAAAACACTAGGCATTCAGGGAGCAACTGCCCTAAAATTCATTAGGATGTGAACTTTGTCAACAACAACTACTTTCATTCTCAATGGAATCATGGATGGAATCAGCAACAGAGGCCAAACTACCAAGGTAGCCCTCAAGGTAATAATTTCAATAATTTTAATCAACCACCCATGCGAGAATTGATTTCTGGCCAAGCTAAAATTCTAGAGAGCTTATCTACGAAATTAGCTTCCAATGATACAATATTAGAAAATATGAGTAATAAAATGGATAACCTCTTCTCTGTCATTAAGAACTAGCATAGCTTTAATAAATTGATAGAATCACAAATAGCTCAGCTGGTTGCTGTTGTTCCTCCGACCGATAAAGGTAAGATTCCGAGGCAACTGGAAGATCTAGAAACTGCACATCTTGTCGATATTCACAATGTAGCATACTACTGTATACAACCATTGACGGAAAGGTGGATAGACTATACCTTGCCTAAAAAGAAGAGCGATCTAGGGAGACCTGCCATCCCCATCACCATTGGACCTCACATTTTCCAAGAAACTATCTGTGACTTCGGAGCAAGTGTCAACATTATGCCTAAGGTAATCTACGATCAAATTAATAGAGATACTTTGTTGTACACAAACATGCATTTGTAGCTTGTAGATCCGACACTCTGCTACCCTAAGGGAGTTCTTGAAGACGCCATTATTCAAGTGGGACAATCATATGTTCCTATAGATTTTGTGGTTTTGGAAACAGGTGGAGATGTAAGGGCACCCATTATCTTTGGCCAACCTTTCCTAAGCACCGCAAAAGCCATCATCTACGCAGATAGTGTCAAGATCTGCTTCACAATCAAGGATAAAAAGGAGAAGTTTTCTTTCAAGAACAGCATCTTACAATCTCCTGGACATCCACAAACGTCGTACCAGCCCGAGGAGACAATAGTAACCAAGAAGAAAAACAACAGGAGGAGGAAGAACAAGGCCAGGCAGTCACCAGAATAGTCAGTCAACATGATCAACACACTTAGATCAGAGTACGACCACCTTGTCGCTTCACCATTCCCTGCTAAGAAGGATGATCCAAGTGTACCCACGATCGAGTGTACCATTGGACAAACAATATTCCACAAGACCTTCCGCGACATTGGGTCGGGTGTCAATATAATGTCCAAGGTAACATATGAATATTTATTTAGTGATGAACATTTGTTTCCTACATATATGCAATTGTAGATGGCAGACCAATCAATCCGATCTCCGGAAGGAATAGCAAAAGATGTCATGGTAAGAATACACGACCAGTTTGCCCCTACCGACTTCATGGTTCTGGACATGGGAGAAGAAGAAGACGATATACCCATCATCTTGGCAAGACCGTTCCTCAATACCACCAACGGGATCATCTACGTTGGATCTGGACAAGTCCACTTCCAATTCCCTAAATAAAAGGTACACTGTTATTTCAATAGTTACACAACTTATGAGCAGCCCAAGAAGACCTGTTCTAGGAGCAAACATCGATCATCCCAGCGCCGAAAGAATCAATCCCCAAAGAATGGTTGGGAGGAAGATAAAGAACCTAAAGAAGTTGTGAAAGATGAACCTACTCCACCAAAGTCCAATCCACAGATGAAGCAGGTATGGAAAGAAAAGGTGACATCATCCAAGTCACCATCACAAGAGGTGCAACCATCAAGGTCTCCATCTCTCGTGACCAGATGATACACTTGAAGAATAAAGGACTCTTCTCCAGTAAAGTCCTGTCCGGAGGACTTAAAAATCCGAACCCTCGTCGGGAGGTAACATCGGTAGTTATCCATATTTACTTTTTCGCATTGCATGAGTTATTTTCACTTTTAGCATATTTACTCTTCTGCATTAGCATTGCATTAGTAAAAGAAAATAAAAATTGCATCATTTCATCATTAAATCCTAAGCCCCATGTGAGTAATTTTCTCGGTGTGTAAAAGCCCAAAGGAATATTCATTGTGGTGGCATAAAAAATAAATATATCATGCATACATTTAGTTATATTTCATTTTCTGCATATAAAAAAGAGGGGGATTTAATAGACGTCCTGTAAAAAATCTGCCAATACAAAAAGAACAACTAATCTCTGGACGGCTGACCGCTAACCCCTTATCCTAATCCATTCCACGAGTTTTGATGTTCTTGTTAGTATTTTGCAGGATGATATACATGAGATTAAGAGCAAGTTCACCCAGTCATTTTCATCTTGTTCCACCCATGGATGAGAAGGACATCAGCTGGCAAAACTGCTCTGAGAAGAATTACTCAACTTCAGCATTCGACCACGCCAACATCTAGATTGGGGGGGAGCATCCCCTATGTATCTAGCTATGTATTTCTTTTCATTTGCTATTTTTAAGTTTGTTATATTGTTGCTAATAATAAAAAAATGCATAACTAAAAACAAAATAAAAAATTATCTTAGTTAGCTATATATATTAGTAAGGTGTGATCTTAAAAGTGAGAAAATAAAATAAAAAGTTTGTGTCTAGATTTCTTTAAAGTTTGATTTTTAAGAGTTGAATGAATAAAAAGACTCTGAGGATAATCTCTTACGATGGAAATGATGAATAGTTGCTCTATTGTAATTTCTTTTAAGTACCTAGTTTTGAGTCTTGAATTCTCCCGAGTTTTGGATACAACTGTTTCGATATAAGAATTTACTCTAAACTTGAAACTCATGGGTAGCGTATGCTTGATCTAAGTCTAGATAATTTACGGATATGATATGAGAAGGTCTGAGCTGCTGTTTATCTTGTTCAAAGTGATACTAGAGTTCTGAAGATTTGTCTTTTGAAAAATATAAAAATCCTACATGATGTGCTCCTATATGACAAAGCTTGAATTCCTACCAAAGCCGTACATGATATTTAGATTAGGAAACCTTCCTCATATATGCTACTTGTTTTGCATTGAGTTTAGTCAAGCTTTGTTGACCCTTATGAGAGGTTTGTCATGCTCTTAAAATCAAGATCACGTACACACCACCCACATATGTACTACTCCTACACTAGGGGTAGGCACAACAACATGTCATTCCATCTAGATCCATCCAAAAATGTTTCACTCCTACACTAGGTGTAAACACAAAAATATTCTTGAATAGGATATCCACCAAATAAATGCTCCAAGTTCTTGTTGCTATCTCTCAAAAGTTTTGTTACAGAAAAGAAGCATTGGGCTATGCAAAAGCTATTCATAAAAAAATAAAAAAATGGACAAGTGTCCAAGATATTAAAAACAATGGGTACTTAGATGCCCGCCTAAAAAAGAAAGATGAATAAGATAGCTCATGTTTTCTTGCAAAGTGTTTTCTGAATTCTAAAAGAGAGATATGTTTTCAAGGAGTATAGTAGAATTGAGTTAGCCACCATATATATCCACCATACATCCACACACATATACATCTTGATTTGATTGTATGATTCAACTCTCTTTGGATCCAAGGTTTGACTTTACAATATATGTATTGCAAGTATGTTCTTTCATGCTATTTCCACTCCTATGAGCTCCATTTGTACCCCCTCCCTTTTTTATCTCTCATTACTTTTATATGTTTGCTACAATTATTATGACATTCATCTTCATCTTTATCATATTCATAGTTATAATATTCATCATCTACTTTGATTATATACTTAGTATAGTTAGATTATCATCATATTCATGCATAAGTTTGTATAGCGCTTGCTCCAAAGTACACGGGGTGAGTGATCAACATTGTGTAAGCGTGGTGCTTATATGTTGTTTACCTGCAGATACACCCAATATTCCGGGCCATATGGTAGATCGCGGATGTGACACTCCCGTTGAGTCTTTTGTAGTGCACTCCCCGAATATATGTATACAAGTAGGATCTAGTTACGAAGAAAGACAAGCTATGTTCTTAATCTTCCTTAGTTATATCCCTTATGTGTAGATATGAAGTTGTTCTTAGCCATGATTACTAGGTGTAATTGCACTAATCAATGTATGTTTTGACTTATATTTAAGAATGACTTAAAAATTATTCCTCTAATATTCTACTTAACCATGCTAATGCCATAGAAAGGAGTACTCTGAGTGATCAATGATTAGTTATTATGCACTATTCATATATACATTTACCTCTTGACTTACCCCTGTTGTGAGTAGAATATTTTTTATGGTTTACTTCTCCATCAATAGCATATGTTATCAATACATGTCCTTGCCAAACCTTTCCTATGATAAAAATATAAATAACGATACCTGGAATACTCTCGGGTAAAGTACTACAATAGTATATTATCTGTGCGCTTGCAGATTCCTTTCATTCATATATTTATATATATTCTTTCTAGTCACATGAAATATTAATGTACTTCTTAGTGTCATTCTCGAAGTGGCATTAGGTAGTACCAATAAGCATTTCTGGCACCGACACTAGGGATGACAACTTAGTAAAAGACGCTTAGGAATATCAATAACATAGGGTGACTACTTAAAATAAGTGACACATTAATAAATACCATCACTCGTCTGAAGAGAAAGAGGCAGCAATGGATGGGCTTCCTTGGGAGCTCACGAGAAGCATCAATGGCCGCCTAGGAATCGATGACTGGCTCCGGAAAGGCCACAGCAGGGCCCCCCCACACCCAGTCAGGCGCACACCCTACACTGCCAGCGTAGGGCACGCCGAACACGCCATCCGCAGCCGAACTTGGGCAAGACGGTCATGGTGGCGAAGGAGATCATAGCCGGCGCCGCTGACGTGCAGAACCACCCCAATCATCATTGTCCTCAGGCGGAGGGGGCGGGCTTGCCGCATAACCAAAAGGATGAATTCGAACAGAGAACTGGATGTCAATATCATACTGGAGCACGCGCTTCACCTGCGGATCCTCCACAGCAGCGACTGGTGGCTCAGTAACCCACAGCTTTCTGGAACGAGGTATCAGACTGGGGTCTGAGCACCATGCTGAGCATCGAAAAATAGACAAGTCCGTCAAGCTGAGAGTGTCCTAATGCACGTGCTAAATCCAGGCATGAGGGCTCAGCAATTGTTCCACAATCAAAGTCTCCCACACATGGCCAGGAATGTCACGGAGCTCGACGTCGATCAGCCATGGCAGAACCTTCCTAGATGCACCCACCAGCCTGCTCCACTTCTTGCACAATAGGTTGAAATTGGAGGCATGGAGCGGCTATCGAAGACCAACCAGAAACTCCACTGAGCCAAGGTCACGAAGGACAAGGAGGTAACTTGATGCAGAGGCACGACGAAGGACCAAGGAGTTCGCTGCGACATCCAACCGGGCAACGATCACCGCCGAAACCATGTTTGCGTCGGTGAGGGGGTCATCGCCAATGACCATCACAATCACCGCATGCGCGAGGTCTTCCTCAGCCCTAGCGATGTGATCAGACCAGTTGATGATGCATGGGAGAGGCTGTTTAGGAGCTGGGGGATTCATGGGAGCCACAACTGAGGAGGCTTCAAGCAAAGCTTCTGCAGCCAGGGTGATTCAGAGCACCCCTGGTTTGCACGCTGGCGGAAACGTGGATGATGATGCCGATGCCGCCCCGCCTTTGCATCCGAACCACCATCAGAGCGCCCATGCGGCGCCTCGGTCATGCCAGCCGTGCCACACGCCATGCCCACCGGCAGGGACCGTTGCGGGAGGGAAGCGTCAGTCGACACCATGATCCGAGTAACATGCCGCCACACAGAGACATGCCTCAGTGGCGGGGTAGAGACAACAGCCGTCATGACTGTCTCAGCCGCGCCACATGCCAAGCTCGCCAGAGAAGACCATTGCGGGAGGGTAGCGACAGCCAACATTGGGTCCATAGAAATCCACCGCCAAACAGAGACATGCATCGGCGGACGGGCCGCGCAACCCAGTCTAGGACATCCATAGGATCGGTGCCCTAGGGACTTGCAGCGGAAACACTAGGTTTTTTGGTGGCACTGGGCTGCGGAGTGCGCAGAGGAGAAGCAGTTGAAACACTTCCCAACCAGGTCAGTGGGGACTGGACGTTGGGGAGGACGAGCGGCACGCCGGCACTGGCGCCGAACCCTACGTGACTCAAACTTCTGCCACCCCTCAGGATTAGGATGACCACGCATGACAGCAGGGCGCTGCCGGCGGCAGAGAGTAATCCTAGGGGCGGGCTAGATGAAAGGTCCTAATGGCTAGAGGGGGGGTGAATAGCCTAATAAAAATTTCTACAACAACACTTAACAAATCGATTAGACAATTATGAGGTGAAGCAAGTGTTGCGCTAGCCTACTAAAAATGCAAGCCACCTACCACAATTCTAGTATAGATAGTATCTATTCACACAATAGCTATGACACTACCCTATGTTAGTGTGCTCTCAAAGGCTAACTAAAGAGCCACACCAACCAAGCAAGCAAGCTCTCACAACAAGCTACACTAAAGAGCTTGACAACTAGTTTGCGGTAATGTAAAGAGAGTGATCAAGAAAGCTATACCGCCATGTAGATGAAGGAGCCAATCAGTCACAAGAATGAATAACAATGAAGACCAATCACCTCGGAATCAAATGATGAACACAATGATTTTTTACCGAGGTTCACTTGCTTGCCGGCAAGCTACTCCTCGTTGTGGCGATTCACTCACTTAGAGGTTCACGCGCTAATTGGCATCACACGCTAAACCCTCAATAGGGTGCTGCACAACCAACACAAGATGAGGATCACACAAGCCACGAGCAATCCACTAGAGTACCTTTTGGCGCTCCGTCGGGGAAAGGTCAAGAACCCCTCACAATCACCGTGATCGGAGCCGGAGACAATCACCACCCTCCGCTCAACGATCCTCACCGCTCCAAGCCATCTAGGTCGCAGCAACCACCAAGAGTAACAAGCGAAATCCACAGCGAAACACGAACACCAAGTGCCTCTAGATGCAAACACTCAAGCAATGCACTTGGATTCTCTCCCAATCTCACAAAGATGTTTAATCTATGATGGAAATGAGTGGGAGGGCTTTGACTAAGCTCACAAGGTTGCTATGTCAATGCAAATGGCCAAGAGAGTGAGCTTGAGCCGGCCATGGGGCTTAAATAGAAGCCCCCATGAAATAGAGTCGTTGTACCCCTTCACTGGGCACAACGTGGGGTGATCGGACGCTCCGGTCCGATCGACCGGACGCTGGCCCTCAATGTCCGGTCACGTGATTCACGCCACGTGTCCCCTGCTTTAAATACTGTTCGTCAGATTTCAACGATTGTCTGCTGACCGGACGCATCAGTTAGAAAGTGACCAGACACTGTACCTCTGCGTCTAGTCGTTTCTAGTAAGGTTCCAAACGCAATTTTTCCAGACCAGACGCATCCGGTCATGCTTGACTAGACACAGCCAGCGTCCGGTCACACAACGTCTCCTCTGTACGCCCTACGTCAGTGTACGTCAGCACTGACCGGACGCACCCTGCCAGCGTCCGGTCGCTGAGCGATCCACCGTCCGGTCATGAGACCGAAACACATGGCGTCTGCTGCCACTGACCGGACGCGCTGGTCCAACCGAGACCAGCGTCTGGTCACTTACAGTGACCTCCATCTTTTCTATCTAGGGCGCCGGTGGCACCGTCGAACTGTCCGCACTCTATGGGTGGACACTCCGTCGGTGGAGTTTCTTACCCTTGCACCTAAACTTCACCACCCTTGATCAAATGTTCCAACCACCAAGTGTATCACCTTGTGCACATGTGTTAGCATATTTTCACAAACATTTTCAAGGGTGTTAGCATTCCACTAGATCCTAAATGCATATGCAATGAGTTAGAGCATCTAGTGGCACTTCGATAATCGCATTCCGATACGAGTTTCACCCCTCTTAATAGTACGGCTATCGATCCTAAACGTGATCACACTCACTATGTGTCTTGATCACCAAAACAAAATGGCTCCTACAATTTATACCTTTGCCTTGAGCCTTTTGTTTTTCTCTTTCTTCTTTCCAAGTCCGAGCACTTGATCATCACCATGGCATCACCATCATCATGTTATGATCTTCATTAGCTTCACCACTTGGAGTGTGCTACCTATATCATGATCACTTGATAAACTAGGTTAGCACTTACGGTTTCATCAATTCACCAAAACCAAACTAGAGCTTTCAATCTCCCCCTTTTTGGTAATTGATGACAACCCTTATACAAAGATATGAATTAAAATTCAATTGAATCCATGTTGCTTGTCCAAGCATATTTACCATGTGCAAAAGGACATGGACAAGTTTCATGAATCCAATATGGTAGCAATTGCTCCCCCTACATATGTGCTAAGAGTTTGGATTGAAACTTGCACATATGCTTAGATATAAAATATAGGAGACAATGTCTACCAAATGATGCTAAGGTATAAAAGATAGACCTTTGAAGCGTGATACCAATCGGAGTGCACCAATATACCATCCTTAGCATCATGATTAGCTCGATACCACTTGGAAAACAACTTGGAAATGAAATCATTAGATATCCTATGCATGCTAATTTTTCATTTCATCATTTAAACCTACAACTAGCATACACCACACAAGCATGGATATTGAAATTTTAAAACTTGTGTCATGCAAGCAAACATATGAAATGCACATTCAAATGCACCATACAAGTTCATGAGCTTGCTCCCCCTACTTGTGTGCTCAAAATATTAATTGATTCCTTTCCTTTATCATTTATCTCCCCCTATGTCAAGTTCTCCCCCTTCGTTGTCTTTTCATCATCTTAGTACACTAATATCACTAATATCTTTTGTTTTTCTCTCACATGTACTAATTTCTTTGTTATTTCTCCCCCTATCACTTATATCTTTGTTTCTCTCCCCCTTTGTCATCAATGACCATAAAGGTTTAAAAGGTGGATAGGTTGAGATTATCAATGTCAATCAATGGGGTGAGGATTATATTTCCAAATTTGGTTCAAACTAGAAGATTTGCCAAAGATATTTAACTCGATTTGATCCAAAGACAAGCTTCTTCACACCTCCTAATAAGGGTTATCTTGTACCATGTTGAGTTAAACACTTAGAGCTCATTTTCTAGATTAAACACTAGGTTTACAAGCCCACAAACATGTCATATGCTATCACTAGATCAAGTCAAGCATAGAAGCAATAGTGATACCATATAAACATCAAATTCATTTGATTTTCATGAATGAGCCTAATAAAATGGAGAGATGACTAGATGCACTAAACATGTCCTTAGCAAAGATGTATGCCATGCCAATCAACTTTTACCTTGGATTGCTCTAAGGAGAGGCATGTCATATAAGTGGGGGGGTGAATCAACACATATTTGAGAAATCCAATATGTTCAACTCATTCCTTAACTTGCAAAACCTTTTCTCATCCAATGGCTTGGTGAATATATCAGCAAGTTGATCTTCGGTGCCTATACTCTCAATGCAAATGTCCCCTTTTTGTTGGTGATCTCTTATGAAATGGTGGCGAACATCAATGTGCTTTGTTCTTGCATGTTGAACCGGATTGTTGGTCAACTTGATTGCACTCTCATTGTCACAAAACAATGGCACTTTCTTGAACTTGATTCCAAAGTCATTCAAGGTAGCCTTCATCCAAAGTACTTGTGCACAACAACTACCGGCGAATATATATTCGGCTTCGGCGGTTGATAATGCAACACTATTTTGCTTCTTTGATGACCATGAAACAAGTGATCTTCCCAACAATTGACATGTGCCCGAGGTGCTCTTCCTTTCAACCTTGCATCCCGCATAATCCGAGTCGGAATAACCAACTAGCTCAAACTTTGCTCCTTTGGGATACCACAAACCGACATTTGGTGTATACTTCAAGTACCTCAATATTCTCTTTGTAGCCTTCAAATGACTTTCTCTTGGTGAGGCTTGAAATCTAGCACACATGCATACACTAAACATGACATCCGGCCTTGATGCGGTCACATAGAGTAGGCTTCCAATCATAGACCGATACAACTTTTGATCCACCATATTTCCACTTGCATCACTATCCAAGTTGCCATTGGTTCCCATTGGGGTGCTAATGACTTTGCTATCACTCATGCCAAACTTTTTGATCATGTCCTTGATATACTTGCCTTGACTCACAAAAGTACCATTCTTCAATTGCTTAATTTGAAGACCAAGGAAGTAACTCAACTCTCCAATAATGGACATCTCAAACTCATTAGCCATCATCTTTCCAAACTCATCACAAAAGTCTTGATTGGTTGATCCAAATATGATGTCATCAACATAGATTTGCAATACAAATAGATCTTTTCCAATCTTCTTGATGAAAAGAGTGGTGTCAACCTTGCCCATCATGAACCCTTTAGAGAGTAGGAAGTCCCTCAATCTCTCATACCATGCTCTAGGTGCTTGCTTCAAGCCATACAATGCCTTTTTCAACTTGTACACATGGTCAGGCTTCTTGTCATCTTCAAAACTGGGAGGTTGCTCAACATATACTTCTTCATTGATGTAACCATTGAGAAATGCACTCTTGACATCCATTTGATAGAGCTTGATGTTGTGGGCACAAGCATAGGCTAGCAAGATTCTAATTGCTTCCAATCTAGCAACCGGGGCATATGTTTCTCCAAAGTCAAGACCCTCAACTTGTGTATAGCCTTGTGCTACTAATCTTGCTTTGTTCCTTACTACTATCCCATCTTGATCTTGCTTGTTTCTAAAGACCCATTTGGTTCCAATCACATTGTGTCCCTTTGGTCTTTCTACCAATTCCCATACTTGATTTCTTGTGAAGTTATTTAATTCTTCATGCATAGCATTCACCCAATCAACATCCTTCAAAGCTTCATCTATCTTCTTTGGTTCAATGAATGACACAAATGAGAAATGCTCACAAAATGATGTCAATCTTGATCTAGTTTGCACACCTCTTGAAATATCACCAATGATAGTGTCCAATGGATGATCCCTTGCAATATTGGTTGGTTGGAGAATTGGAACTTGATTGCTTGCACTTGCTTGATCATTGGGTAGAGATGATGTACTAGCCACTTGATCTTGTTCATTGTCATGAGAGCCACTTGTACTAGCTTGATTTATATCATCTTGCTTATGTGAGTTGGAGAGTACTTGCACTTGTTCATCTTCATCATCATTCACTTGCCTAGGCCTTAATTCACCAATATCCATGTTCTTCATGGCATTTGAAAGTTGAATGCCTCTAACATCTTCCAAGTTCTCATTTTCTTCTTGTGAACCCTTGGTTTCATCAAATTCAACATCATGAACTTCCTCAAGAGTACCACTTTCTAAATTCCAAACTCGATATGCTTTGCTAGTGGTTGAGTATCCAAGTAGGAATCCTTCATCACATTTCTTGTCAAACTTGCCCAATCTAGTGCCTTTTTTCAAGATATAGCATTTGCAACCAAAGACTCTAAAATATGCAATGTTAGGCTTTCTACCATTCAAGAGCTCATATGATGTCTTCTCTTTCAATCGGTGACAATAGAGGCGGTTGCTACAATAGCAAGCCGTGTTGATAGCTTCGGCCCAAAAGGATTGACTCACATTGTACTCACTAAGCATAGACCTTGCCATATCAATGAGCATTCTATTCTTCCTCTCAACAAGGCCATTTGATTGTGGTGTGTACTTGGCCGAAAATTGATGTCTAATTCCAAATTCATCACACAACTTATCAATTCTAGTGTTCTTAAACACACTACCATTGTCACTTCTAACTCTCTTGATGGTTGTTTCAAATTCATTGTGAATGCCTTTGACAAATGATTTGAATGTTGCAAACACATCACTTTTGTCCACTAGAAAGAATACCCATGTGTATATAGTGTAATCGTCCACTATCACAAAGCCATATTTGTTACCACCAATGCTAGTGTATTGTGTTGGCCCAAACAAATCCATGTGTAATAACTCAAATGCTTTACTAGTGCTCATCATGCTTTTCTTAGGATGGGTGTTTCCAACTTGTTTTCTGGCTTGATAAGAGCTACAAAGCTTATCCTTTTCAAACACAACATCTTTCAAGCCTCTAACCAAGTCATGTTTAACCAATCTATTCAATTGTTTCATTCCAACATGACCAAGCCTTCTATGTCATAACCAACCCATACTAGACTTAGTGAACAAGCATGTAGATAATCTAGCTTCACTAGCATTGAAATCAACCAAGTATAGATTCTCATATCTAAAACCTTTGAAGATCAAATTAGAGCCATCTACACTTATGATCTCTACATCATCTACTCCAAATATGCATTTGAATCCAAGATCACACAATTGAACCACGGATAGCAAATTGAAATTCAAGCTCTCTACTAGCAACACATTGGATATGCTCATGTCATTGGATATTGCAATCTTACCAAGCCCTTTGACCTTGCCTTTGCCATTGTCACCAAATGTGATACTATCATATCCATCATTGCCATTGGTGTTGATTGAGTTGAACATTCTTGTATCACCGGTCATGTGTTGAGTGCACCCACTATCAAGAACCCAATGCCTTCCTCCGGCTTTGTAATTGACCTACAAAAGAAGATTAATTCTTTTTAGGTACCTAAACTTGCTTGGGTCCTTGAAGGTTAGTCACTAAGCTCTTTGGTACCCAAATGGCTTTCTTCTTTGAGCCCATCCATGGTTTACTAATGAACTTAGCCTTCACACCATTTGTACCCTTAGTAAGCATATAGCATGAATCAAGCTTAAGGGAGGATACATTAGCATTTTTGCTCTTGTTGGTGCATTCATGCTCTTTATGACCCACTTGCTTGCAACTAATGCAAAACCGACCATTGTTCTTCACAAAACTAGTCTTGTGAGGAGCAAAGGCCGCCTTGCCTTTCTTGGGGGTATAGCCCAATCTCTCTTTGTAGAGAGAAGCTCTTTGGCTACCCAAGCACATAAGCAAGCGGTCCTCACCACCACTGGCCTTAGCCAAAGTGTGAGTGAGCTTGTTAACCTCCTTCTTGAGATTCTCATTCTCAATCACTAGTGAGGCATCACAAGTGAGACCATCACCACTAGATGAGGTGGAAGTGGAAGTACTACAAGAAGGGTTAGTAGAAGGAACAATGATAGACATAGATAGTGATTCATCAATTATATCACAAGTTAAACCTACATCATAAGTATCAACATGCTTCCTTTTATTTTGCTCATCAAGTAAATTGGAATGAGCCTTTTCAAGCTTTTTGTGAGCTTTTCCAAGCTTCTCATTGGCCTCCTCTAGCCTCTCATGAGATGCATTGAGCTCATCAAAGGCTTGCTTAAGGGCTTTTAGTTCCTTACGCAAGCTTTTGCATTCCCTTCTCTTGATGTCAAAGTGTTCTCTAGCATCTTCTAGTATGTCAATTAATTCATCCTTAGTAGGTTCATCATCATCACTATCACTATCATTTTCATTTTCATTTTCATTATCATCATCATGTTCGTCATCACTTTCATCATCACAAGTTTGTACCTTAGTGGCCTTAGCCATGAAGCATGATGAAGAGTCAAAGAGAGAAGGCTTTTCATTTATGGTAATGCTTGCTAGAACCTTCTTATTGGTGGTCTTGTGATCATCACTATCATCATCATCATCATCACTAGAGGAAGCATCACTATCCCAAGTGACCACATATGAACCACCCTTCTTCTTCTTGAAGGCCATCTTGTCCTTCTTCTCTTTCTTTTCCTTCTTGTCCTTCTTCTTGTTCTTCTTGTTGTCATCATCATTGTCACTATTGTATGGACATTGAGCAACAAGATGATCTTTGCTTCCACACTTGAAGCATCTTCTTGACTCTTCCTTGTTCTTGGATGAAGACTTCTTTCTTCTAGCACAATAGCCCTTCTTTACCATGAACTTGCCAAATCTCTTGACAAAGAGAGCCATCTTCTCATCATCATCATCATCCCATGAATCATCCTCTTCACTTGATGTTTCTTGCTTGGCTTTGCCCTTGGATGATGTGGCCTTGAATGCCACGCTCTTCTTCTTGTCATCCTTCTTCTCATCTTTCTTCTAACTCTTTTCTTCCTTCTCATCATCATCTCTATATGTATCATCGGTCATTATGTCTCCCAACACTTGGTTTGGTGTCATGGTGTCCAAACCACTCCTCACTAGAATAGTGACCAATGTTCCAAATCTTGAAGGCAAACATCTCAAGAACTTGTGGGAGAAGTCCTTGTCCTTCACCTCTTCTCCAAGTGCTTTGAGATCATTGACAAGCACTTGAAGCCTATGGAACATCTCCGGCACACTCTCATCCTCCTTCATCTTGAAGCTTGCAAACTTCTCTTTGAGAATGTATGCCTTTGCACCCTTCACGGCTTGAGTGCCCTCAAATGATTCTTCCAACTTCTTCCAAGCCTCATGAGCCATTTCAATATTCTTGATTTGCTCAAATATTCTCTCATCAATTTCATCATGAATGGCACTTAGAGCAATGTCATTGTTTTGGAGAAGCACTTCTTCGGCCGCGGTGGATTCTCTGGATCTTCAATCTCAATTTTTGTTTCTACCACCTTCCACACCTTTCTATTGATTGACTTGATATGTGTGGTCATCTTTGACTTCCAATAAGGATAATTTGTGCCATCAAATTGGGGTGGCTTCTTGGTGTTGTTGATTTGAGCCATTTTTACACCGAAGGATGTTAAGCCTCAAATCACGGTGACCTCGGCTCTGATACCACTTGAAAGGTCCTAATGGCTAGAGGGGGGGTGAATAGCCTAATAAAAATTTCTACAACAACACTTAACAAATCGATTAGATAATTATGAGGCGAAACAAGTGTTGCGCTAGCCTACTAAAAATGCAAGCCACCTACCACAATTCTAGTATAGATAGTATCTATTCACACAATAGCTATGACACTACCCTATGTTAGTGTGCTCTCAAAGGCTAACTAAAGAGCCACACCAACCAAGCAAGCAAGCTCTCACAACTAGCTACACTAAAGAGCTTGACAACTAGTTTGCGGTAATGTAAAGAGAGTGATCAAGAAAGTTATACCGCCGTGTAGATGAAGGAGCCAATCAGTCACAAGAATGAATAACAATGAAGACCAATCACCTCGGAATCAAATGATGAACACAATGATTTTTTACCGAGGTTCACTTGCTTGCCGGCAAGCTACTCCTCGTTGTGGCGATTCACTCACTTAGAGGTTCACGCGCTAATTGGCATCACACGCTAAACCCTCAATAGGGTGCCGCACAACCAACACAAGATGAGGATCACACAAGCCACGAGCAATCCACTAGAGTACCTTTTGGCTCTCCGCCGGGGAAAGGTCAAGAACCCCTCACAATCACCACGATCGGAGCCAGGAGACAATCACCACCATCCGCTCAACGATCCTCACTACTCCAAGCCGTCTAGGTGGCGGCAACCACCAAGAGTAACAAGCGAAATCCGCAGCAAAACACGAACACCAAGTGCCTCTAGATGCAAACACTCAAGCAATGCACTTGGATTCTCTCCCAATCTCACAAAGATGTTTAATCTATGATGGAAATGAGTGGGAGGGCTTTGGCTAAGCTCACAAGGTTGCTATGTCAATGCAAATGGCCAAGAGAGTGAGCTTGAGCTGGCCATGGGGCTTAAATAGAAGCCCCCACGAAATAGAGCCGTTGTACCCCTTCACTGGGCACAACGCGGGGTGACCGGACGCTCCGGTCCGATCGACCGGACGCTGGCCCTCAGCGTCCAGTCACGTGATTCACGCCACGTGTCCCCGCTTCAAATACTGTTCGTCGGATTTTAACGGTCGTCTGCTGACCGGATGCGTTAGTTAAAAAGTGAGCGGACGCTGGACCTCAGCGTCTGGTCGTTTCTAGTAAGGTTCCAAACGCAATTTTTCCCGACTGGACGCGTCCGGTCATGCTTGACCGGACACAGCCAGCGTCCGGTCACACGTCTCCTCTATACACCCCTACAAGAAGGTGACGTCAAGATCGATAGGGACGCACCGCCGGCGTCCGGTCATGAGCGACCCCGTCATTCGGTCATGAGACCAAACGCATGCCCTCTGCGCTCACATCGACGGACGCTACTGGTCCAACCGAGACCAGCGTCCGGTCACTTATAGTGACCTCAGTCTTTTCTATCTAGGGCGTCGGTGGAGTTTCTTACCCTTGCACCTAAACTTCACCACCCTTGATCAAATGTGCCAACCACCAAGTGTATCACCTTGTGCACATGTGTTAGCATATTTTCACAAACATTTTCAAGGGTGTTAGCATTCCACTAGATCCTAAATGCATATGCAATGAGTTAGAGCATCTAGTGGCACTTTGATAACCGCATTCCGATACGAGTTTCACCCCTCTTAATAGTACGGCTATCGATCTTAAACGTGATCACACTCACTAAGTGTCTTGATCACAAAAACAAAATGGCTCCTACAATTTATACCTTTGCCTTGAGCCTTTTGTTTTTCTCTTTCTTCTTTCCAAGTCCGAGCACTTGATCATCACCATGGCATCACCATCATCATGTTATGATCTTCATTAGCTTCACCACTTGGAGTGTGCTACCTATATCATGATCACTTGATAAACTAGGTTAGCACTTAGGGTTTCATCAATTCACCAAAAC
Source organism: Miscanthus lutarioriparius (assembly GCA_904845875.1). Classification (NCBI taxonomy): domain Eukaryota; kingdom Viridiplantae; phylum Streptophyta; class Magnoliopsida; order Poales; family Poaceae; genus Miscanthus; species Miscanthus lutarioriparius. Next base: position 61,464,916 of record CAJGYO010000014.1, on the reverse strand, counting down.
CAAACTAGAGCTTTCACCGGACCATAGCTTCGGCGGCCACCACGTTGCCTCCCATTCCGAAAGCCAAACTAGTCGCAGAGGCTTCCGCCGAAGCTGCCAACGACGCCGGAGCTGGAGAAGATAAGACAACGTCACGGTAAGATGGGGAGCCGTCAGAGCCAGAGGACCCAAGACAGTCGTTGCTCCAGCGCTTGTGCTTAGATCGACCACGCGGGCGTAGGATGGGGCGCACCGCAGGAGGGGACAGAACTCGACGTCTTTAGAGGGGAGTAGACCGAGCGCGCGGTCGAGGAGGAGGTGGCCGTCGGGTTCAGAGTGAACACCGGCGTGGGTTTAGGGGGAGGCGAGACATCGGGAGGGGGAGGGGTGGGAAACGAAGCCATCGTAAAAATGTAACATATGTGAAGAGTATCTCCATATTTTGACTTATGATTAGCATTGAAGTGTTGTGCTCTCAATTATAAGCACATTCATGACTTGCAAGCTTTATAGTAGTTGATGCAATGTAAGGACTTGTGAAAGATTGAGCTCCACTCTTGCCTTATTTTTTGTGCTTGTCAACCCCTGCTATGCTTGAGAGACCAGATGATAGATAACCTTTACTTATTGCACAATTACCTTTATGCAAAAATCAACGCTTATTCCTTGGCTCCTTGCTAAAGCCATAGGCATGACCAGTGTACCCCCACGGCCCACCTAATGTTTTCCCTTGCCATCACTTTGTGTTGTGATTCTCCTCTCCCCTTTTTTGTACATTCATCGCACCTCTTTCCCTTGCATGAGCTCAAGAACTTGACATATGAATGGATTTGCAGCTTAGCATGAGGGAGAGGGTACAATGTTAGGGGGAGGAACTATTACCAAGTAATTGGTTCATTATTAGATTAATTGCATTGTTCCTTCAATCTCTCTTTTTTTGAAATGTTGTATCGACTACATGGTACCTGGGTACCCTCACCTCAAGGGAAATAGCCCAACCAAGACAGGGTGGCCGGAGCCAACTACAAAAGAAGCTGAACTGGATACGCATACCTCATCTACTTAGCAGACAAGGCATAGCTAGATATACAAGAAAACTGGCTCCATCTATTGTAACCGATTAAAAAACCTACCTATAAACCGATCAATGAGTCTATATGTAACCCTACCATCAAACTATATACGGAGGGGTAGGGCTGTAACACCTTATGTTTTTCATCATGTTAAAATTCACTAAAAATTTGAATTTTTTAAAATTTTATAACAAATTAAAACTTGATTATTTATTTTCTACAAAACCGTTGTAGAAAATATTTGTATTCGAAACCTTGCATTTAGATTCCACCATCTGCATTTTTTAGTAATTGTGTATTTTTTAGAATTCATTTGTGGCACCAAAACCTCTCCTTGACATTCCAAAACTCCTTTATCAAATTTCCAAAACCCATTTTTTTTATCCTTGCCATAGTTTCTATACGGCCACTTTTTTCGTCCATCCATTTTTTTCGTCCACCTCCCCCCAACTACCGGTAGTCGAGAGTTTCTTCCGTCTATACTTATATGATCCGTGCTCATAAAGAGGCAAAATTTCCGGCCACTTTTTTTCGTCCATCCATTTTTTTCGTCCACCTCCCCCTAACTACCGGTAGTCGAGAGTTTCTTCCGTCTATACTTATATGATCCGTGCTCATATGGTTTACAATAGCTCTTGTCTAGCGCGATACGGAGTCCAATTCCAAAATGTATTCTTAAGGTAACCTAGATACCTACGAATCCTAATAATCCAAATATATCTTAATATGAATAGGAATTTTAAACCAAATAGAATTTTAATACGTTCGAGTGCATGCACAGGGTCATGCATACGAGCTGTGTTTGGCCGCTCACATGTGGATGCATGTCTGCAGTCTTGTACATGCATGTGTATCACGTAATGCACCAGAAGTGAGCAAGCTCAGAGACCCTTAATTAAGTAGACCTTGAGGTTCGTTTTTTTTTTCCGCTTGGGGCCACCGTTGCTCAATGTACTTCTACATGTTATAGGTCTTAGCGGTTCGGCTACGCGCCTCATCGTCGTTCTACTAGGACACAAGCAAGGCGGGCGACACGGGCAAGCAAAGCTGATGTTCCAGCAGCGCAGCGCTAGCTCCATCTACTACTACGACCCGCCTACTACACCAGTTACATGCCGCCAACACCAACGAAGCGGGCGGGCAACGAGGCGGACCATGCGGGCAGACGAGGCAGATGCTGCAGCTCTACGTCGCCCACCACCGTTCGACACCTACAAGGCGGACGACACGGGCAGGCGGGCTGATATTCCTGCTGCGCCATGTCGACTCCATCTACATCGACAAGCGCACTTTACTCGACACCAACGAGGGGGATGATGCAGGCAGGTGAAGCTGGCAGTTTAGCGACGCAACACTAACTAATGGGCTGACGAGGCTTCTACTTCAACGACTTCTACCTCTACCATGCTCTTTAGCGTATCCCGAAGATGTGTGATGACCGAGGACGTCCGAGTCGGTTTGACTACACCATCTACATGCTTGTGTAACCACCACTACATGGCGTTCGATACCGACGAGGCGAACGGCACGGGCGGGTAACTCTTTCTGCACTATACCGGCCCATGTATGTCTTCCCTTCTCTTTGTTTCTTTTTATGTACTTTAATACAATGGCACGCTCTCGTGCTATTTTCTATGCATAAAGAGATCCTCTTCCTCTGGTGTGATTTTTTCTCTCCAAATAGGCACGTTATATAGTTCGATTTAAAGACGAATTTAAACATATGATGCAATCTCAAACACTATTAAGTCCAATCTCAAGACATTAAAATGCACAGACAACAATTTGATAAATGTCAAAGCGTCTCGTGCTCATGTACTCAAGTTATTTTTGAAAACTTCATGTATACAAGTTAGAGGGGCACTTGTTTGTTGGATAAAGTTTTAAGCTGCAAATCATCTTCACAAACTATGCAACAAGTTGTATCTCCCGTTGTAATGCACGGGCAAATTTGCTAGTGATTTCTAATCCACCAAAGAAAAATCTTTTTCATTTCTTTTCTCAAACCATCTCGGGGGGACACCACTCCCTTCCCTCTCCTTTCTGTGCACAGCCCCTCTCAACCCAGCCCAGCTCGGCAGTGACCCGTACGTCCAGCCCACGACACGCACCGCGTGGGCGCTGCACGTCGCACGTCGATTTCCCCGTCAACTCTCAAACCCTCGGATGTTGCCTTCCTCCCAACCGCAGGCCAAGCATGCGTGGACACTGCTGGGACTGCCCTCCCCTGCCAGAGATGCCGGTAAAAATCTCTACCGCAACCGCCTTACTGTGGCCTCTCGCAGGCTATAAGTAGCCAGCCAGCCAGGAGACCTCTCCGCCACTCCTCGCCTTCATGAAACCTTGCGATAAAAATCATTGTCACTTGCCTAGTTGGTTTGTCTTCTATGACACTTTCAATTATATTCCTTACTTGTACTTATGTAGTTGTATTGTAGCTTGTTTAGTTGTAACTCTCTAGTGAGTAGTCTAGTTTAGTTGCTTAACTTGTGTAGCTCACTGGTTGTAGTTCTAGCCTCTAGTAGCTTGTGTGTTTAAATTGTTGTAGTTAAGCTTGCTACCAAAATTGTGTATGAAGGCTTGCATTGAAGCGAATAGGCTAGGCAAGTAGTCGCTATTAGGATTATCTCTTGTATGTACTAATTAACTTGCCTAGTGTTGTCATCTTTGTAGAGAATTTTAATAGGCTATTCATCCTCCCCCTGTAGCCATCTATAGGTCTTTTAATTTTCTCATCTAGACTTTAAATTGGGCATTCTATACATGTGATCTAGCCCTAGATCTTTCAAATAGCATGCATTTTAAAAAGTTCACATGTGTATTACCAAGTTAAGTACACAAGGGCACAATGGACATTTGACATCTTCCCTTGTTCCTGGAAATAGGAGAAGTCATTTTGCCAAACGTTTTTTTCCAAAAAGCTTCAACTCCACTAGAGAAGCTGCTTTTGAAGAGTGCCAAAGCTGGAGCCATTTTGGAAGGAGTCAGAGCTCTGATAAACATGATTTTATAGATAATGGATAGAAAAATCTGGTTTCCTCCCTCCTGAGAGAAGGAATTAGTCCAACTTGATAAAAATTGAGACCATGAGATGGATTCTTAAAATGTAGGGACAACGAGAAAGTAGCATTAGACTGCCAAACTCCTTGAATATAACGCAATGGAAAAGCATAGATAGAGTAGAAGAAAATCACGTACATTTGAGGAGATGTGTCGTACCCCGATACCCGTTCTGTCAGGAACCGATACTGAAGCCGACGGGGGTTGTCGAATTAACCACACAAGACCCCCAGGAGCGCACGTAGCAACTCCTCTTCAGGACCTTTGCGCTAAGTTACACACACATTTCTAGTACAATGCAAACCAAACAACTTAATCACATACACACTTCAACCTCCCACTCACTTAGAAAACACAGTTAATATGATATAGGATTCAGTAGCATAAGATTTCTGCTAAGTTTGTTAATGCGAACAACTATACTTCTACACCGGGTTGCCACTCTTGTCCCATCTACTCGTCGAGTTACATGCAGCTTATCTTGGAGAACGCCTGCTCCAAGGTCTGCTAATTGCCGTCTTCGCTGAAACTAGATCCAAGAAGATGCTCCGACTACCAGCAAAACAACTTAGCGGCTGCACCGTGAGTACATTGCGTACACGCAGGACTTAATTCCAACATATAGTATTTGTGGATACATCGGATAGTTATCGGGTATTTGTATAAGTGTGGAAAGCAATGATGTTCATTAAGGATATGTCATGCCATGCTCAACATAGAAGTAAAGGTATTTATCATTATAACAAAGGTGCTCAAATTCCATTATTCATGCTACCATGGGTATAGAAAGAAAGAACAACAAAATAGTTCCATCTCGAAGGACTCCAGGCTTTCAAGACTCTACAGAGGTGTACAACTATACCCACACGAAAAACAGGACTTTCCACCATAAACCAGGTCTGGTAGTAAGGGTTGCCTCACATTCTCCAACCTTTCTCTAATCCAGCCCGAGTGTCACATGAAAGGCTCGGCTAGTTCCCGATCAATGTCCTGGACATTCCCGACCGACGCCACCCCCTTGCCAGTTTCACGGATATACAGGTCACAACTAGTTACTTGGCTTGTCGACCCCATCCGCGACATGTGGTCTGTACGGGTGGTTACTCGGACTTACATATCCCAATACACGGTCCTTACTGCTCCACGAGCTACGTCGCCTGAGATCCCACACTCACGATGACCAACCCCTTGCATGAGCAAGATATCCAAGTTATCATCAAGATTATCATATTAGAGATATTAGTCCTTAGCCAGATTAGTTAGATAAGTCAAGTTGTACCCTCATTGGTTTTAATAGTTAATTATCCAAGTGTAGCATCCTACACGCGCGAGTATGAGTTCCCTTCTCATGCTCGACATCTACCATTGCCCAAGCAACTAAGCAATAAGCATTAAGCGTTCCCATTCCCATTGTTTAGATAAGAGGCTTCTACAGATTATTAAGCTACTCTAGGTGTAGTATAAGAGTGATCATTATCCAAGACTACATGTAATGCATAACTCATAATGCAACTTGATAAGTATCCAAAGTAGGGTTTATAATAGTGGGGTGCCTGCCTGATAGCGCTACCATTCGGACAGCTAGGGGCTAACGACGACATCCTACACACGCTTCACACTAAGACGATTCCTGAAAAGGATGAGAGAGATCCAATTGGAGAGATTCACCGATGATTCGGAATGACACTAAGGAACATGAATAGATCACCGTTGGATCTTGGGATGAGACCTCTAACAGTGATCGCACTACTGTGTTGATGGCTTGGGTTACTAACTAGTAAGACTGACTGTTGGGTAACTTGTTGGTTAAACTCACACTCTCTGTGACTGTCGGATACTCCATTATGACTGACGGACATTCTGCTATACTGGGTACCAAGGTGGGTTGTCTCTGGGTGACTCTATTTGGCTCTAGCGGAGGCTCCGCGGGTTTTACGGGTACTCCAATAGGTTTTGGGCACTCTCGGGTTACTGGGTTACTCCATGTATATAATTCCTCGGATGCCTCGATGTGTGTGACGGACGATCCGGAAGGAACTAAGTGCTCTCGAGTTCTCTGGCTATGAGTCTTTATAATTCAGCGGACACTTCGATTGATAGTCTGACCTTCCATTGTTCATGCTCGTAGTAGTCTAGGTGCCTCTGCTAGGAGATTTACTAGATTGGGGAGGTTTATCGGGCACTCCGCCGCATCGGTGGACACTCTGCCAACTGGGCGACAGAACCTATGCTCTATGTCTTAGGGTTAGTTAATTGCTATTTTGGAGTGGTGAACATCCATGCATGTGTGCTAGACTTCTAGGATGATCCTAGGGATATGATTGGGTAAGGCTAGTTGAGTTCTTGGCTAACTAGTGCATCTAGTGGCTTGGCTAAATCTCTTTCCATGATCCAATTGTGACCAATACATGGATTGAGTAAGAAAGCTTACTCCAAGATTGGGATTCCTATGATGCTAGACTCCATGATAAGGGCTTGAACACATCTTCCCTTTGTGGTGAATGAGAGGTCACCACACTCCATGATCCATACATGCATGAGAGATTGAGATTAGGGTTTGAGAGAAATCTTCAACTAAAGAGATGAGAGCTCATTAGCTAACCATGATCTTGAGATAAGTATGGCTTGACCTTGATGAGTTGATGGCCTTGGGTTGCATTCCTTCACTTCATCTTCCACCTTCATCTCCACTTCCACCTTCATCTTCTCTCTAGTTCTTCCTCACTCTTGTTCTTCTAGAGAGAAAGGGAGAGGGTGAGCAATATGAGAGTGAATGAGTTGGTGTTGCATCAGTTGAGACTTGATATTTCCTTTTCATGCATATTACAGGTGGGGCCAAGGGTTGAGTGAAGGATAGCTCATTCCCCACTCACTACATGCAGTTCAGTTACTGGCGGATGATCCGGTATCACATCGGTTTGTCCGATGGTCTCTGAACTCATGGACTTGATCCAAGCACTCAAGATTTGATGATTAGGGTTACTTCCATTGTTCCAAAGGTTAACAACTTGACCAATGACAACCTAGGTTATGATAATGTGCTTCCTAGTGAGTGCGCTAACTATTATTAACTTCATGCTCGTCTGATTTGTGCAAGGACTCTGCCGATTATCCAAGATTGAGGGTCTGGGAGGTTGTAGCGAATTCGGGTCATCACAACTCTCCCCTCCTTAGAAAAAGCTCATCCTCGAGCTTTCTCGAGGTTCCATTTGGGAAAACTTGCAACCCGATAAGTTCTAAAAGTTCTTTCTTTGGCTCATGAATCGCCTTTCTCTTCCCTCCGCAATTCCTGTTTCTTGAGTGTCACTAAAAGAGAGAGGTCATTCTCCTACTTGCTACCTGGCTAGTCCGATTGATCCGTTGGATGCTCTGTTGATTCTGTAACTATCTCGAGACTTAGCTATCAGGCTTTCAAACATATCGGACACCCCACTAGATTGACGGACGATCTGATATCTCTTGGCTATATAAGGGGTTACCACTAGATGGTTAGGGTTTCACCCTCATTTTCCACTGCTCCTTTCCCCCAAGCCAGCCGCCGCTTGCGCTTAGGCCACCATCGTTGTTGATTCGGGTTGTTCTTCATGCTTCCAAGCTTCTCAAGATGGCAAGGTAAGCTTTCTTCTTTGTTCAATCATTCTCCTCTCCTTCTTCTACGGCAAACTAGCTAGAATTTGTTTGATCTATGGATAGGGATGGTCTTGTTGAAATCTCACTTGATGAAGAGGTAGAATATGCTTGACTTGCTCAGTGGATGACCCTTGGTTGATGGAAATTGTTCGATGTAGTAGATCTTGGGGATATAGGGTACTGTGGTTGTTCAAACTGCATTGGATCGAGGTTTCACGGACTCTCCGTCGGTCTTGGCGGAACGTTATGTTAAAACTTTAGGTGGTTCAGAGAGTTCTGGATCTGTTGAGTATTTTTCCAAATTGACTCTGGTGAACGGTCTGGGACCACCGCGGACTCTCCGTTCATGCTTAGTTTGTAGCTTAATTTCCTTGCTGCATGTTGTCAAACAACTAGCGGGTGCTTCATAACTTACATCAGAGGATCAGGTAGGTATCGCCTAGGCTCGGTACTTAGACTTGTAGCTTCAACGGGCAGTCCGTCGTCTTCACGGATACTCCGTTGTTCCCTGGTCAGTTACCAATCCATTCTTATATGACATTCTCATTGTCCATCCTTTGCTTAGGTACATAGGGAATGTTGTACACGATTGTAATACTATATCATCATTGTTTCAAGCTAGTAAACATTGTTACTCTTTGTTTTTTTGTTCTCCTCCTCTTTCATTGGTTGATTTATGATCTCATTCGGTGTTTGCATTCACAGGACCGGTTCTGGTCATCGCCTTTCCAGTGGGGCTTCCAATCATAAGAAACCGTGCATCAAGGAGCAAGGCAGCCATCAGGCATCTCGCGAGCATGTGGTGCCACCTAAGAAGAGGAAGACACCGCACGTGAGGAGATCCAAGAGGGCCACTTCATCGGGTGTTCTCAATGATGAGGATTGGGCCATGCTCGAGTGGGAGGAAGATGAGCAACCACTCAGACATGGCAAAGGTCTAGCAGAAAGATCTAAACGAGAGGCTTCTCCATTCGATGAGTTGGAGGTCAATTTTAGTGATGATGAGTATGAGTATGAGGAAGATGGGGTCTGTCCCATCTACTTGGGAAATCGACCCAAGGCTGACTATTCTTGGAAAAGCATTGTCAAGTATCGGGAGGATTGCAGCAAGAAGTGCTACCATAGGGAGAGCGACACCTTGAACGCCTACTTCCATTCTTCCGTGCAGTACAAGCTCTTTTGGGGCGAATTCATCAACAGGCCTATGCAAAAGATTTGATGGATCAAATGAGCCTATCTAGAAGAATTCCCACGCATCAATGACTTGGTCCAAAGTTTCCGAGGCATGGGTCTTCGCAAGGTGATGGAGTTCAGGCACAATTAGAATGAGTCCATCATTCGTCAGTTCTACGCCACTCTTGAGGTTGACATGGAGGATGAGCGTCTAATGTGGATGACTAGAAAGAAAAGCTTCACTGCTTCATTCTAGGACTTTGCTTCTCTCATTGGGCTTGACTATGCAGAAATAAAGACTGGGAAATCTATGAGTGACCTTCCCAAGATGCAGGAACAGGAGACCTACGTCTTTTATCCAACTAGGAAGCATCATCATGGTGTTAGCAAGCATTTCAAGAGGTATCCTTCTCTGATCTTCAGCATGCTAAGGCGCACCATCATGCCTAAGGTGGTTCGCTTTCCTTACTATGAAGCAATCCGAGCTATTAAGTCCGGGGACAAACTAAACATGGTTGAGTGGATGGCCGCTAGGATGATAAAGTGCAGACTAGACAGGAGAGGTGCCTTGGTTTTCTAGCCGTACATCAAGGCGTTAGTCAACCATAAGACCGCTATCTTGGATGTCGATGATGAGGTGTACAAGGCCTTTCGTCCATTCAAGAACAAGAGGGAGGCCTTGAAACGAGAGGATTCACCTCTGGCTAAGGTTTCCCCACCACTGGTTGTATCTGTAGCTAGAGAGGGTACTAGTGTATGGGTGCCACTAGGATTACTTTGTTCCATACTTTGCATGCCTCAACACTCAGTTCTAGGAGTCAATCACTCCAATCTGTTAGGCTTTGGATGAGAAGTTCATCTTGTAGGAACAATTCCTCAGAGACAGCTTCATTGATCCAATGACTGCCAAGGTGAATAGCCTGGCCGATCAGGTGGAATGGATGGCCACCAAGGAAGAATTGGGTCACCTTCGTTCTGAGGTTGCCACCCAAGTCCAAGCTACTGGGCAACTCAAGTAGTCCTTTGACACCTTGTACTAGCATGTCTACCATTGTTGCCCACTGCCCTCCGCCAATACTATGATTGGTATCCTTTCTTCTCTCTTTATTGGCTTATATTCCATTTGCCAAAGCTCAGTTCTATTCACTTATAAAATGGTTCTCACTCTAACTCTTACTGATTATGCAAAGCCCACTCTACTCCAGGCACGTTCGTTACTTCCAATGCCCTAGGGGACTATTGCCCTTCCAACAAGTGCCTTAACTACTCCGATGTTTATTGCCAACCATAGCCCATAGTATTAGTTGCTTTCGACATTGCATTTGCATTACTATCCAAACTCCTACTAATTGCTCAGGTTTGATTCCTTTTGTAGGTGGGCAGCCACTGGTGATTCCTCTAGGAGCCTTCCATTCTTCGCCGTACTTGTAGACACTACCGCCACAGCAGCCTCGCCAGACTTCGTCCGACTAGTGATTGTCGTCATGCCTTGTCGTCGTCGTACTCCAACGTTGGTTTCGCTCTGGTCCATTGAGGGAGCGTGTATTTGACACTTCAAACTTGATTTGCTTCACCACCCAAGGTGTTGGGTGTACTTATGTTGTGTTGTACTTGATGCTACTTGTTGGTTCTCTATGTCATCCGTCGAGATGACGAGTTTGATACTCTATTTGAATTTCCTCAGTTGAACCTTTGAGTTTGTTTGATATGCCATTCTCTTTGTACGCATGTATACTTGTCCATCTTGCTTGACTGTGATTGGGAGATAAGGCTGAGATACAGAGGAGATGCTGCCGACATCCTTTGCTGAACCCTTGTGGCAAACGATGGAAACTGGATAAGGGACTCCGAAGGTCTAGATAAGGGCATCGAGACTATTCCAAGGTGCTACCCTATCGATAAGACATGCTTGACCTAGGGGCATTCTAGCGAATTCCTACCACACCGCACTTAGGTAAACTATACCACCAACCTGAAGCCTATCACAACACTAACCAACTCCCTACCATTGCTTTCCAAAACAATGCAAGATCAAAGTGCATATCGAGTGAGTTGAACGTTGCTTTGCATGGGAACTGTAGGTGTAAGTCAGTCAACTACTCCGATACCCGGGCTGTCTCACCCCGATATCCGTTCTGTTAGGAACCGATACCGAAGCCAACGAGAGTTGTCGAATTAACCACATGAGACCCCCAGGAGCGCACGTAGCAACTCCTCTTTAGGACCTTTGCGCTAAGTTACACACACATTTCCAGTACAATGCAAACCAGACAACTCAATCACATACACACTTCAACCTCCCACTCACTTAGAAAACATAGTTAATATAATATAGTATTTAGTAACATAAGATTTCCGCTAAGTCTGCTACTTCGAACAACTAAACTTCTACACTGCGTTGCCACTCTTGTCACTCATCTACTCATCGAGTTACACATAGCTTATCTTGGAGAACGCCTGCTCCAAGGTCTGCTAACTGTCGTCTTCGTTGAAACTAGATCTGGGAAGATGCTCCGACTACCTGCAAAACAACTTAATAGCTGCACCATGAGTACATTGCGTACTCATAGGACTTAATTCCAACATATAGTATTTGTGGATACATCGGATAGTTATCGGGTATTTGTATAAGTGCGAACATTCCCGGTTAATTTCCTGGACATTCCCGACCGATGCCACCCCCTTGCTAGTTTCATGGATATACAGGTCGCAACTAGTTACTTGGCTTGTTGACCCCATCTATGACATGTGGTCTGTACGGGTGGTTACTCAGACTTACATATCCCAATACACGGTCCTTACTGTTCCATGAGCTACGTTGCCTGAGATCCCACACTCATGATGACCTACCCCTCGCATGAGCAAGATATCCAAGTTATCATCAAGATTATCATATTAGAGATATTAGTCCTTAGCCATATTAGTTAGATAAGTCAAGTTATACCCTCATTGGTTTTAGTAGTTAATTATCCAGGTGTAGCATCCTACACGCATGAGTCTAAGTTCCTTTCAAATGCTCGACTTCTACCGTTGCCCAAGCAACTAAGCAATAAGCATTAAGCGTTCCCATTCCCATTGTTTAGATGAGAGGCTTCTACAGATTATTAAGCTACTCTAGGTGTAGTATAAGAGTGATCATTATCCAAGATTACATGTAATGCATAACTCATAATGCAACTTGATAAGTATCCAAAGTAGGGTTTATAATAGTGGGGTGCCTGCCTGATAGCGCTTCCATTCGGACAGCTAGGGGCTGACGACGACATCCTACACATGCTTCACACTAAGATGATTCCTGAAAAGTACGAGAGAGATCCGATTGGAGAGATTCACCGACAATTTGGAACAACACTAAGGAACATGAATAGATCACCGTTGGATCCTGGGATGAGACCTCTAACAGTGATCGCACTATTGTGTTGATGGCTTGGGTTACTAACTAGTAAGACTGACTGTTGGGTAACTTGTTGGTTAAACACACACACTCTGTGACTGTTGGATACTCCGTTATGACTGACGGACATTCTGCTATACTGGGTACCAAGGTGGGTTGTCTCTGGGTGACTCTATTCGGCTCTAGCGGAGGCTCCGTGGGTTTTATGGGTACTCCGATAGGTTTTGGTTACTCTTAGGTTACTGGGTTACTCCATGTATACAATTCCTCGGATGCCCCGATGTGTGTGACGGATGATCCGATAGGAACTAAGTGCTCTCGGGTTCTCTAGCTTTGAGTCTTTATAATTCAGTGGACACTCTGATCGATAGGCTGACCTTCCATTGTTCATGCTCATAGTAGTCTTGGTGCCTCTACTGGGAGATTTACTAGATTGGGGAGGTTTATCGGACACTCCGCCGCATCGGCGGACAGTTTGCCAACTGGGTGATAGAACCTATGCTCTATGTCTTAGGGTTGGTTAATTGCTATTTTGGGGTGGTGAACATCCATGCATGTGTGCTAGACTTCTAGGATGATCTTAGGGATATGCTTGGGTAAGGCTAGTTGAGTTCTTGGCTAACTAGTGCATCTAGTGGCTTGGCTAAATCTCTTACCATGATCCACTTGTGACCAATACATGAGATTGAGTAAGAAAGCTTACTCCAAGATTGGGATTCCTATGATGCTAGACTCCATGATAAGGGCTTGAACACATCTTCCCTTTGTGGTGAATGAGAGGTCACCACACTCCATGATCCATACATGCATGAGAGATTGAGATTAGGGTTTGAGAGAAATCTTCAACTAAAGAGATGAGAGCTCATGAGCTAACCATGATCATGAGATAAGTATGGCTTGACCTTGATGAGTTGATGGCCTTTGGTTGCATTCCTTCACTTCATCTTCCACCTTCATCTCCACTTCCACCTTCATCTTCTCTCTAGTTCTTCCTCACTCTTGTTCTTCTAGAGAGAAATGGAGAGGGTGAGGAATGGGAGAGTGAATGAGTTGGTGCTGCATCAGCTAAGACTTGATATTTCCATTTCATGCATATGACAGGTGGGGCCAAGAGTTGAGTGGAGGACAGCTCATTCCCCACTCACTACATGCAGTTCAGTTACTGACGGATGATCCGGTATCACATCGGTTTGTTCGATGGTCTCTGAACTCATGGACTTGATCCAAGCACTCAAGATTTGATGATTAGGGTTACTTCCATTGTTCCAAAGGTTAACAACCTAACCAATGACAACTTAGGTTATGATAATGTGCTTCCTAGTGAGTGCGCTGACTATTATTAACTTCATGCTCGTCCAATTTGTGCAAGGACTCTGCCGATTATCCAAGATTGAGGGTCTTGGTGGTTGTAGCGAATTCAGGTCATCACAAGGTGCATAGGAAAATTTCCATAATATTAAAGCTAATAATAGATATTCTTCAAAATTTTGATGAGATGTGCCATTATAAAATAATTTATTGTTGATCTTCGGCTCCAAATATAAAGGGCTATGTCACTACCACAAAATCGGCAAACATTGTCGGTTCTAAAAGTCCATTATTGCAAGACTTTGGAACTAGCACGTTGTCGCCCGTTATATGCATGGGCTTTCTACTACCTGATGGGTCTTTAAAAAATAGAAAAAAAATGAGCACATGTTGGGCCATCGACCGCTGCTCCAGCACCGGATCTAATGTCATTGCCCCTGCAGCCACCCCCACATCGGATCTAATGATAGAGAGTGTGAGAAGAGAGACATGATAGAGAGTGTGAGAGAGCAGAGACGGCACTAGGGGAGGTGAAAGCGTCGAGGAGTGTGTGAGAGAGGAGAGAAAGCACCGATTTCACCACTTGCAACCCTGCACCTAGGACTGGGGATAGATTCGCCCGTGGACCTTGAGGCGGAGTCAAGGTAGAGGTCGTCGCCCTTGTCCACTTCAGCGAGACAGGGACGAGGTCATGGAGCGCCCATGTTGGATGAGGGGAGGGGAGGAATAATGCAGGCATAAGAGATCGAGAAGCTATGACTAGGAGGGAGAGGGAGAGAGGATAAGGTTTGTGTGTCGGATAGTTAACACGTTGAATAAAAATTTTGGATTAGGGAAATAGAGATCAATGTCGGGTTGTATTACTAACCAGTAGTGGTAATTATTTACTATTGCTAGTTGGTTTTAAGACACGGTAACAATACACTTTTTACTTTGGGAATTCGGTGTTTCTGCCCCTATTTCAAACCTCAATGGTGATTTTACCCCTTCTTTTTAACTTTGTGCTTTTACCCTTGTTATTATTTTCAAACGAAGCCACCATTTACCCCTACTCTCTAACACTATTGGGACTGGTTGGATTAAATGGCAAAAAAATAAAAAAATAAAAGGCAACTAGATGAAAAGACATCAATGCCCTCAAAGCTTTTCTCCGACTCTACTCGAACCGGCACCCGTTACAAGAAAACGCGTTGGTGGTTTTTTTCTGAGCGTGCCTAGGGTTCTAGTGCAGGACCGGGTGGCGCAGCTCTGGTTGGCAAAGCTCCTCCCAGTGGTAGCACTCCCTCTCCCAGTCGTCCTCCCCTCCCCCCGCACCCCCTCCCCGGCTCACGTCAGCCTCGCGCCGCGTGGGTGCCCCATGAAGCCACCGCCCGGACGCCTCCCCCAGCTCATCCCGTGATGGTGCGGCTGGGGCCTCACCCTCTGCCCCGCCCACCTCCCTCCCGCTTGTGGCTATGCTAGCTGGGGTGCTGCCTCAACCTCCGCCCCGACCCCTTCCCGCAAGGCCACACCGAGCAGGTCAGTGCTGCCCTGGACCTGCACGCCTCACGCCACGAGGGATGGCGTACGTCGGAGTCCACGTCGGGGCGGGCAAAGACTATCACGTGCGGGAACTCCAAGTGGTAGCAGACGATGAGGTCGGCCAGGGAGTGTGGAAGGAGGTCTGCGCGCACCATGACGTCACCATCGATGAGTGCACGCCATGAGCTGCAGATGTAACGCGACATGGCCAGGCTTCATGGCGGCAAGCGATAGAGGACATCCGCAAACATGTTGTCTAAGCAACTCCATCTTGCTACGCTATGTCACTTCCCTAGTCCATGCTGAAATGAAATGCTATCGAATTTTTCTAATTTTTTTTATTTATCCACTGATTGAATTGTATAATTTTGTATCAAAATAGCTAAATTGCTGATCTAAAAATAGGGGTAAAACACAACTATCAAAATAAAATAGTGGTACAAACTCATAGGTAAAGTTGTCCTTTTATCCAAAATTTAACACCGTTAGGGGCACTTCACAGAGCAGTAGTAAAGTCACTTTTCGTTTTGAAATCACAGGGGTAAAATCACAAAGTTAAAAAAAGAGAGCAAAATCACCATTTCACTTCAAAATAGGGGTAGAAAGGCTTGAGTCCCATTTCCTTACGCACCGGTAGTGATACTTCTATTACTACCAGGTCTAAAATTACTGACATTCATTTGGAAGGAAGAATCGGATCCATTTCTGCAAAGAATCAGTAGAATCGGTTCCAAACGGGTTTCCAGCACAAAGAATCAGAGCGGAACCGATGCCCCTTCCTTCTTAGAGTTTCAAAACGGCATTGGGGTGGTTTCGCACGGATTTGCTCTCCATTTTGATGCCCATTCATTAAAAATTACCACAACTGCCACCGCCTCCCTTATCCATTCGGTCACCACGAGAGCTCCCTAACACTATGGACATCAAGACTCGCCGCCTCCTCTGCGTCTCTCCCGCGAGACTCTGACGACCTCCTCCCCTGACAGTGACCGTGCACCCTCCCTTGATGACAACCTCCTCTACGCCGCTCCCCATTGACGGCCCCTTCGCTGACGGCGACTGCGCGCTCCCTCGACAACGACCGCGTGCCGCCACCACCTCTCTTCCCCTCCTCATGCATGCGTGTACACGTGAGGCATGCTGTGCAACTGCGCACTGCTGGAATGAAGCCGACCGCGACTGCCGAGCACCTGGCTGTCCGGCTCTGCTATGCTCTGCTCGGTGAAGCCAAGCAAGGCTTATTTTGCCCTGTGATAACTCAAGAAAATTTCATCATATATTAACAGCATTTTGGTCTATTCCACCACATTTATCTCTAATCAGAATCTGAATCCAGACAGACAGACAAACGGTTCCAGCAAGTGATTCTGTTTCTTAGAGAAACATTTCTCCAGAAAATCTAAATTTGAAATGTTTCTCCAAGAATCTGGATACCTACCAAACAAACCCTGAATGGGCTCATAGGGAGTGCGGTTTCTGTAATAGTGTGTAGGAAATTTTTCCAATATGATTCTTAGGCCCCGTTTGGTAGGGCTCCTGCAGAGAAGCCCTAACAAACAGTTTAGTAGGAGTGACCATTTAGAGCTATTTTTCAGTGAAAAAAAGGAGCTGAAGCCATTTTAGAAGAAACTTCGAGGAAGAGTCCTACGAGAATGGGCTAATTTTTGTTTTTCACCAAAAGAACCTTTTTATACAGTATTTCCTTGAGGAACTCAATTCAGAGAAAATGGTTAGATCTTTACAGAACTGCCCTCAAATAGATCTTCACAGAATCAGGGGCAACTAAACAAATTTCACTACAAATATTTTCATATAGCATTACACCCTCTACCATCCGGTAATTTCACTACATAATGTCCTTGCATCGTGTGAATTTTCTTTGGTTTTCTAGATTCGCTAAAGAAAATCATGTAACACTAATGCAATGCTCGGATTGTTTTGCTTCTTACAAATAGTAATAAAATATAATATAATTGTTTATACCAAAATTTGGGAAGAAGAACGTGGGAACTCGAAGCTTCCAGGATTGTGTCATCAAGGAATCGATTAGATGTGAATTGGTATCAGCTGATTTAGATGTGATGTCAGGATCGGCTATTTTATGGATGACGTCAGTAGCCGGCATCAATGGGCTATACTTGAATGGTGCCAGGAAGATGTGTCGCACTCTACATGTAAGGAAAATTAGGGTTCAAGTTATTATTAAGTTAGAAAGTTTTGTTTTATTCCAAGAATTGTGACGAGTCATATTTGAATAGGATTCATATTTAGATTCCGGATATAAATTTTAGACCCTGGATATTGGGCTATTGTAAAAAACCCGAACACTCAATCAATACAATCTTTCCGGCTTTCGCCATCGCATTAGGAGTAGGAGTAGTTTAGATCTCGGCGAGTTCCTCAGCAAATAGGGCTACATCGACTGATCGACCTCTAGCTTGCTTGTGAGTACCATCACGACTTGTATTGTGCTTGTAAAGCTGCATCAGCTGATTGATCTTTTATGAGCCCTAATATAAGTTAGTTATCGATCTGTATCGTAGATTTTATAAGGCTGTATTAGCTGATTGATCTCTTACGAATCATAATATAGATCAAAGTTATCAATCTTGTGTTAAATAACTTGTTGTTTAATACAACATCACCTGCTATCGAATCTGTTATGATTAGTAAGATTTTTTTTGTTATTTTTTGGTTGATTCACCAGCTATCGATCTTGTTATAATTAATGTTTTATTAATTATAACAAAATCACTCGATTAAGATAGAGATAGATCGGCATCATATCATCTTAATTGGTCATCCTATGATCTAGTCATGTTTTAAATCTTATAATTGATGGCTTAATTCCGCTACATCGGCTGTTTTATCTCTATTTCAGTCAAACATAGTATGAATCCAAAGACATATTTCAATATTGAATAAACTCACTAGTTAATGAGATCTAATCTAATGACACTACCATAGCTGCATCGATCCGATCAAATGGTAAGACTTTAGATTAGAAATTATTGATTAGTGGTCTTGTTCATGATCAAGATATGTACTCTGTTTATTTGCTATGACTGCATCGGCTATTTTAGCCGATTTACCTATACTCTCACGCATATAGCATGTTTTCATGAATCTGTCAACATATAGATGGTTTTATAAATTCTTTGGCTTTAGTTTATTATCATTATCATAGCTGCATCGATCCGATTGAACCTCACTGTTGATGATAATAGATTAGACACAAAACTGTTTGTAGATTCATTTATATTAGATAGTTGATTTGTTCGCACGTTATACTCTTTTCATCAAACTTATCGGCTCAACGCTTTATATCGATCATGTTCCATTTAGCCGATGATGCTTTCTGATGTTCCATGAGCATCGGTTATTTTGATTCATATCATTATCATTTAATATTAGCCGATAATCCTTGATTTAAAGATCTTCATTTCATGGATACACTGGATATCGACTATTTAGTCGATAGCCTCATTGAATCGGCTATTTAGCTGTACATTTGGAACTATTTGGTGCAACATCGACATGTTTCACCTTAAATTACTGATAAGATTTTCTCTCCTTATCAATTGCAGGTCAAATTAATTGGCATGTCGTTGGGTTTTCAGAATCGGCTAGTTCTGTGTTGAAGCCGAGCAGATCTCTGGTCTTGTTCCACTCAGATCTTTCGGCTTGCTATGTGTTGATCACATCGCCACATTTTGTTGTCAACACACTTTTTGGCACGCCCTATGGACCACAATCGTCATGGCGGTTCACAATAATAAGGACATTCTTATGGTGCCTTATGAAGACTTACCTGATGAGGATAAAGATGTCATTGGTAAGGCTATAGAGGAGTATCAGAACAAGTGTTTGTTGTCATACACCAAAACACGTGACAATAAGATTATTCAGAAATATCCACTGCCGAGAGTTTTGATGCATGGATAGTCAAATACAGACGAAGCTGATGATAGGAGTTTCTTTGTAGAAGCTATCAACAAATCTATTCATGATGCAATGCTGAATCATAATACAGCTTTCCTGAATACATTCCACAATACCATGAAGGAGGTGTTTCATGGATTTCCACTTGATCAGGTTGGACCGGCTTATTACAATATTCCACATCCGTCGACTCAGGGGACTAATCAAGCCGGTACTAGCCATCAAGAAGCAGCACTAGCTAAGAGTAATGATGCCCAGGCAATTTAGAATTCATCTGAGAAAATTCAGGATGCTACTATTAATCAAATGCAATATAATCCTGGATCATCAGTGCCGCATGTGCAACAGCCGATAGGGCAAGTTCAGAATCAGATGGTTAATTTTGGTACATCAGGCCAAATACCACCGTCGGCTCAAAAAATAACACCATCAGTTCAAAGGATTAGTAGAGATACAGATCCTAATGTTTTCAATCAGAGATTTCAAGCAGTAAATCAGCAAGGGGCTCGACAGATAGATATTCCACAAGGATATTATTATGGTTCTAATTATAATACTCTCAATATGATTCCAAATCTTGGATATCAAGGCACTCAGAATTTCAATTTGCAAATAGGTCAGCAATTGCAAAGAAATTCAAACTCAAATGCTGATGAATTATTGCTTAGAGTAACCGAAATGATAAAAATCAATTTGGTTTAAAACCAAAAGGGCAGACTTTTTCGTACAAACGTACATATCCAGAGGTGTATGATTTAATGGCCCTTCCTACGAATTACAGGCTTCTAAAATTTGCTAAGTTCACTGGTCAAGATAGCACAAGTACAATAGAACATGTCAGTCGATATCTTACTCAGTTCGGTGAAGCCTCTATTGAGGAAGCGCATTGAGTTTGTTTCTTCTCTTTGTCCCTGTCAGGACCAACTTTCACTTGGTTTTCATCACTAGCGGTTAATTCTATTGCCAATTGGAGTGATCTTAAAAAAATTCATACATATTTCTACACTGGGACAGGGGAAAGAAAGATCACAGATCTAACAACTATAAAGCAAAGAGCAAATGAATCGGGTGATGAGTTCCTTCAGAGGTTCTGAGAAACAAGAAACTTATCCTTTTCGTTGACTTTAACTGATGATCAGCTAGCTGCGTTGGCCGTTCAAGGAATGTTGCCGACATGGAGAGAAAAGTTGCTTGGGCAAGAATTTGACAATTTAGGTTAATTGGTTCAACAGGTGGCAGCACTTAATAGCCAATTCTAGAATATGCGCAGAGATACCCGATTCTAGAAGAATGCTACAATCGCTGAAGCTTATAATCCATATTTAGTCGATGATGATGAAGAAGAGGAAATTTCCATAGCTGAATGGATTTGGGGTAAAAAGATAGTAATAGTTCCAAATCCTTGGGGAAAAGAAGTTGAAGAGAGTTATGATTTTGATGTTACAAAAGCAGACAAACTTTATGATTTCTTGCTTGAGAAGGGACAGATTAAACTGCCTACCAATCATGTTATATTACCTCCTAATCAGTTGAAGAATAAGAAGTTCTGCAAGTACCATAACACTACTTCTCATACTACTAATGATTGCAGGATTTTTCGGCAGCATATTCAAAGGGCTATTTAACAAAGGAAGCTTAAATTTGATACAGCTCGGAAAATAAAAGTTGATGATAATCCATTTCCAAAGGATCGGATATGGATGATGCTAAGTTGTTCAAAGGGAAAGCTAAAGTTTTAACATCAACCAGGGCAAGAGAAACTGGAACAGTTGATCTGGAGATGCAAATATCTGCTGATGAATATAGAGAAATCAAAAGGCATCATGACCAACAAAAGAGTCGATATGAGCAGGGAGAAACGTTGAGAGATGGTGCGATGAGACCACGTGTTACATCTCAAATTCTATTGAATAAATGGCAATGGCAGAAGGAGAAAGATTATCAGTGCTGGTTAGAAGAGAAGGAATATCAGCATACAACAAAAAGCGTTTGAGGAGATAAAAGAGTATATGAAATCTCCACCTATACCGGTTCCTCCTCAGCAAGGTAAGCCTTTTAAGTTGTATATGTCAGTCGATAGTCAAACGATTGGATCGGCCTTGATGCAAGAGTTTGAAAAAAAGGAACGGGTTATTTTCTATTTAAGTAGAAGACTTTTGGATCCAGAAACAAGATATTCTCCTATTGAAAAGTTATGCTTATGCTTATATTTCTCCTACACTAAGTTACTACATTATTTATTATCGGCTGAGTGTATAGTTGTGTCTAAAGCTGACGTGATCAAACACATGTTGTCAATGCCGATATTAAATGGGAGAATGGGAAAGTGGATTCTTGCATTATCAGAATTTGATTTGAGGTATGAATCGGCTAAAGCAGTCAAAGGGCAAGTGATGGCCAATTTTATTACTCAACATCATAAACCAAGTATCGGTTATGTGGAACCTATGCCTTGGACATTATGCTTTGATGGATCATCATGTAAGCAAGGGGGTGGCATTGGTATTGTTATTATTTCACCTCGGGGGGCAAGTTTTGAGTTTGCCTTTCAAACAAAACCAATGACCACCAATAATCAAGCAAAATATGAAGTTATTCTTAAGGGACTTCAACTTCTTCAAGAAGTAAAGGCTGAGTCAATTGAAATATTTGGAGATTCACTGCTGGTCATTAATCACTTGATTTGTATGAATGTAAAGATGATACTCTAAGAGGTTACCATGATGAATGTTGAAAGTTACTTGAGGGGTTTCCTCTTACTTGTCTTCAGCATATTTCAAGAGCACATAATCAAGAGGCCAATCAGTTAGCTCAGAGTACGTCAGGCTATCAAGTGTTCCAAGAAATCTTAAGTAGTGAGGCCTTGGCTAATGGTTGGAGAGTTAAAATAGCCAATTACCTCAAGAATCCATCACAGAAGGTTACCAGAAAATTAAGATATAAATCGACTAAGTATGTTTTGTTAGATGATCAGTTGTATTACAAAACAGTCGATGGAGTTTTGCTTAAATGTTTAAGTCAAGAAGAAGCAAGAGTGTTGATGGGAAAAGTACATGAAGGAATATGCGGAGCTCATCAATCGGCTTATAAAATGAAATGGTTTATTCGCAGGTCTGGATATTTTTGGCCAATAATATTAGAAGATTGTTTGAATATTACAAGGGGAGTCAGGATTGTCAGCATTTTGGTAATATTTAGAAATCGTCTGCATCAGCTATGAACCCAATAATTAAGCCATGGCCATTTCGAGGCTGAGAAATTGATTTAATTGGCCAGATTTTTCCACCTTCAAGTAGAGGGCACAAGTTTGTATTGGTAGCAACAGATTATTTTACTAAGTGGGTTGAGGCGATTCCTTTGAAAACTGTAACTTCAAAGAATATGGTTGATTTTGTCAGGGAGCATATTGTTTATCATTTTGGGATTCCTCAAACCATTACTACTGATCAAGGCACAATGTTCACATCAGAGGAATTCAGAGATTTTGCTGCCAGTATGGGAATTAAATTACTAAATTCTTCTCCCTATTACGCTCAAGTTAATGGCCAAGCAGAGGCATCCAATCAAATTTTGATCAAGTTGATTAAGAAGAAAATTGAAGAGCAACCAAGGAAGTGGCACCTAACACTTAATGAAGCATTGTGGGCATATAGGATGGCTTGCCATGGATCGATTAAATCATCACCCTATGAGTTAGTATATGGGCATAATGCAATTCTTCCTTGGGAGATTCAGACTAGATCAAGATGTGTTACATTGCAAAATGATTTGACAGTCGAAGTCTATAACAACCTTATGATAGATGATTTGGAGTACTTAAGTTGTAGTCAGCTGCGCGCTCTTGAAAATATTGAGGCCAATAAGTTAAGGGTTGCAAGGCATTATAATAAAAAGGTCAAGAGCAAACAGTTTTGTAAATAAGAGTTAGTTTGGAAAGTAAGATTGTCGATTGGGTCTAAAAATAGCAGGTTCGACAAATGGTCGCCTAATTAGGAAGGTCCTTATCGGATTAAACGATGTGTGCCTAGCAATGCTTATATTTTGGAAACGCTAGAAGGGGAAGAGGAGTTTGATAGAGCAATCAATGGAAAATTTCTAAAGAAGTATTATCCTAGCGTTTGGAATAATACTTGATAGCCAATTTATTTGGTCATCAGCTCTAATAGCTGGTACCGGGAGGGTATCGCCTTTAGTTCTAAAAGGAAAATTCAACCGAAGGGGTAAAAGCTGATATGATATGTATCGCCTATAGAGCAAAAACACACACAAAGACAATCATGATTCATATTACGACAGTTTCAGAGATGAATTCATAAGGAAAAGGCAAAAACTTTGTTCATTCATTGTTTGCTCCTAATACAGACTAATCGAATACTTTGTTCACAACATCTTGGGCTGGTGTGATACCTACAATGGCTATCGCGGCATCATCAAAGTCCTCAATCAGCTCCTCGTGCATGTCTGGATCATTGGCCATTGGGAAGCCTTGCTCCATGGCATGGAGGTTGTGCCCGGTCTGGACTTGTGCCATGGCCAGAGCCACCGCTGTGCCATGACGAACGCCATGAAGAGTAATCTCCTAGCCGCGTGCCAGGATGTTGTGCAGACGGTTGATGACCAGAGGGCCCCGGGCGTTGACGGGCAATGTAGCTGCGTTCACCGCTAGTTGGAGGTTTTCCAACTGTACCGTTAGGACTAGCAATCAAAGAGGCAAGAAGATTATTAAGAAAGGGGCAGTGAAGATAAGAATGAGGGTTTTCTTGGAACTAAGCTTACCTGCCACCATGGCGTCGGACACGGCCAACCTCACCCGAGCAGCATTGGTTTCCTCCTCTACGGCGAGGAGGGCGGCCTAGGAGGCCTCAAGACGGATCTCAAGCTAACCATTTTCCCAAGTTGCCTTAGAATAATGGTCCTGGCAGCCCTCCACTCCCGAAGGAAGCGCTGGGCGTCATCACCGGTATAAGAGTCAGAGGAGTCCGATGACGAGTCCGACGCGGGGACGGCAGCAGACGTAGCATTGAAGGGCTCGTCGGCCCTAGGAAGAGGAGGAAGGAGTCTGTTATTCAAGACAAATCTATGGACAAGTTAGAGGATGATTCGTTGCCATAAGCAGAGGGTGTTTGGTATTACCTCATGCGGCAGAGGCGCTGGTTCATTGGCATCTCCTCCTCTAGGATTTCCTCCGCTGCATGCTTGCCACGGTTATCTTCGTCGGCCATGGGTGCTGGTTTAGATCTTGAGAGGAGGAGAAGAGGAAACCGCTATAGGGTTCTTAAAGGTAGAAGGACACGAGAGAATGAGAACAGTTGTGGGTGTAGATGTGTTTGAGGCCAAAGGCCTTGACTGGTATTTGTAGACACAAAGGCAAGACGGTGGATATCTTGGGACGTGTGAAAGCAACCCTAATTGATGGAAGGGGAAGCGCCACTTCATTAATACCGAGGGGAACACGGCGTTGACGACTAAGAAGGAATTCGAAGGGTTTTGTGATAAAAGTCGTTTTCAGATTTAGTTAAGTTAGAGTAAAGTCAGAAATTGAAAATCGACTAATTCAAATCGGCTCTTCTAGTCGAACCAAAAAGTACAGTTATCATCAGGTTTATGTGCTATAGATACTAGAATATAAATTACAAGTTAAGAGCATAATGAATTGCTCGTAGTGCTTTCAGCCAAATAGCATCAACTTCTGTAATTTGTTGTTTATCTTCTTCAGCAGATCCGAAAATGCTCTCAAGACTGCTGCGAATAGCTTTGCCTTCTTTGACCTTGGTCAACATTTCTTGCTTCTTCTGTTTGATAACATTGGGGATCTGAGTCAAGTTGGACTCATGATGTTCTATGGTGGTTTTCACACTTTCAAGTTCTTTTTAAGCTCAGCACACCTTTACTCTCAGCTGATTTAGTTCTTGTTTAATTTTGGAAGAACAATTCTTCAAATTGTCGATCAGTTGTGCTAATTTTTTGGCTTCCTGTTTGTTAGAATTCTTTTTGGACATCAAAGCTTCATGGTCAATCAGATTTCTTTGAACCTTTTCACCTTGGGAGCTTGGTCTTCGATATTGGATATAGGTATCAAGGCCTCAACAAGATTTGAGGTCAAATTATCCTTGATGGCCAAGAAGATTCTTCTCATTGGGTCTGCATCCTGGACCAAATCAGCTATATTTCCCTCGAGCATTGGCAGCATGTCTTTTAGCTGATTTTTGGTCCCATCTAATAAAGTTTCTTGGGAAGAAATGGCTGATGAGCTAATCTCACTTTCATCTATGTATTCTTCAAAGTTGAAGGAGTAGCTAAGAGCTAGAAAATTAAGTGCCTACATGTGAACAAAAGGAATCTTATTAGAAATGGCAAATGGGTTGATAATGAGATGAATGGTGAGAGGAACACAATACCTTTTCTAGAAGGAACTCTGGCTGAGGAGAAGGAACAGCCGATGATGTGCCAACATCTTTTTCAACATTTGGTTGAATCGGCTCTGGACTTTCGATGCTAGTGTCTATAGACATCAAGAAATTTTTCGATTTATATTTGTTATAGAAGGACAAGAATGAGCATATGAATTTCTCACCATCGATTGTTTGTTGAGTTGGAGAATCAATGGTTTGGGTATCAGCATCAATAGGATCATCTTCAACCGTTGGATTGTTAGACTTTTGCTCTTGTGCGAATGTTTTCTCAGGTGGTGTCTGATAAGAGAGAATGATCAGAGAAGAGTGAGGATTATATAAGATTAAAAGGCTTGAGGAGATACCTTGGTAGCATTAGGAGGTGGAATAAAGAGGTTCTCATCTTCTGCTATTTTGGGTCTGTTAGAAGCATCAGTTATTTCAATTATAATCGGCTCCTTAGGGGGATTAACCAATGAGAGATTAGTAGACACCGATTCAAGTGCCTAGGACAATAATTTGGCACCCAAAGCAGATTAAGATGCAATAGTCGATGACTGCAAGAAAGAAATTAAATTAGAAGTTGGATATCATCTTAAGAGGGAAGATAAGTTAAGTTACCTGAGCAATTAATAATTTTGTTCTACGAAGTCTCTTCCTAGTGGTGGTTTTCTGAGTTACACCTTGGGTTGCCTTGCATTTTGAAGACTAATAAGTGAGTATTGTTGGGGCAGCTGGGGTTTTCATCAACTTTTTCAGAGTGGGTGCAGTTGATCCCATTCTTGAGGCTAGACGTGGTGGATAATATTCTATGGGATGCCCTTTCCTATCCACACTTGGTGGATCAAATTTGGTATCCTACAAAAGAGTTTGTTAGATGAATTGATAGGAGAACTTGTTAGATAATCCTTCTAAAAGGAAAGTAGTAAATTACCTCACTATTAGAAGCAAATATTTCATCCAGGGCTAAACAGTTGGGATGAATTGGACTGCAGAAGAGGTGAGAGTGCCATTCTTGTCACCAGGAATCAAACAAATTTGAGGAGAAGGTAGCTCTTGTCCATTCATATAGGAAAAGAGAAGGAAGGTCTGATCCTAGTTGAAAAACTCTAGAAGCTTCTATCATCTCACTAATACCTTCTCTTGGCTTTAGAGTGTTCCTAAAGAATAGCCGAGGATGTAGTTGACCAAGGCCGAATTGACGGGCCACAAAATATGGATTATAGAATTCATAAGTTGGGAGGTTATCTGGGAGAAAAGAACCAGTAACCATTTTGCCACGGCCATGGCAAAATTCGGCTGGCAGTACACATGGTTTGATAATACCACTAAAAATTGCAGCAGTTGTTTTATCTGAGCAACCTAATTCAAACCAAAATTTGACTGGCAGAACTAGTTTGTTGTCTTCATCCTCGTCATAAGGTAGCCAAATCAAGATGTTTGCATCGAACTCGTTGAAAATTTTGTTGAAAAGGTGGCCTATATCAACAACAATTGTTATAGTTGATGCAGCTTCACCATAATTCATACATTATCGAGTTCTTCCTTCTTTTCCTTTATAATCTTCAGCAAAGTTGGAAGAAGGGAAGCTCAGATTCCTGAGATTAGGTATTACAATCTTATGCATGTACCGATTTAGCCATAATTGTATTAACCACCAAGGGCCACTTATGGTATGCACTAGTTCATTTTTCAGTAATTGAACAGATACTTGGTGCATTAGGAGATAAGCAGAGCCCAGCAGATATTTTCTGAGGGGGATTTCATTACCGTCTGCTAGACGTTCTGCCATGTATTTATGATTATAAGTTGGTCCACAAGATTACCCACAAAAGATGAATTTTTCCAGCCACATGTTCCGGAAAGCTACATGCTTTCTTTCATCAACAATCGATCCATCCCCAATATGGTTCAGAATATAGCTTGCCCATCCTGTGCAGTCTAATATTTTGACTAATTTCTTGGACCCAGCACTTAGAAAATCATAGGGTTGCATTGATCCTATTTTTCTAAGGCCGGTCAACATGTAAATATCGGCCAAAGTGATGGTCATTGGACCATGACAAAAAACAAAAGCATTCAAAGTGTTGGACCAAAAGTAAGATGCAGAAATCAGAAGTGACTCATTCCTCTCCATTCTAGACAGTGAGAGTGTCAGACATTGATTCAAGTTATAAATTTTCCAATCTCCAGCCTTTTTCTTTGATACCCTACGGAACCAATCTCTCCATCCCTTAGGTATTTTGGGCCAATTTCAAATGGAGTTTTGGTGTTCCAAGAAGACAAATCTACTATAGATTGTTTGAAGGGGATTCGGTTGGTTTCTTGATTGATGAAATCGGATGGATAAGGGTCACCCATGGGTCCAAGATAATGGGCATTTGGAACAATAGCTGATGGAATCAGAATTTCGTTCCTCATTTCCTAAAAACTAGTTGGGATGAATTAAAAAAAAAAAGAAAAATACAGAATAGCGGCTAATACTTGAAAGGCAGAAGTTTGAAGGCATACCTCAAGAACGTGGTCACTGGTTGCCATTGTAGCCAAAATCGATCTGAATCTGAGGAAGGTTACTTGAACGGTAGTTTGGTAGAACAGAGGATTTGATAGGGTTAAGTCCTTGGCGATGGCGGCTTTGACTGTTGAAGTTTGCTCGAGAAAGAAGGGGAAAGTAAGCAGGTCGAGCAAGCTAGAAATAATACTGTTGGGGTATTATATAGAATTTGGCCTGAGAGATCAGGAGCCATACGTTTATTTTGAAATGAGCGGTTGTAACACAGTGAACAGATGAATAAGAATTTTGGAATAAAATTATTTTTATCCCAAAATTTGGGAGCATGTGTTTACACCAAAATTTAGGAAGAAGAACGCGGGAACTCGAAACTTCTAGGATTGTGTCATCAAGGAATCGATTAGATGAGAATCGGTATCAACTGATTTAGATGTGATGTCAAGATCGGCTATTTTATGGATGACGTCAGTAGCCGGCGTCAATAGGCTATACTTGAGTGACACGAGGAAGATGTGTCAGACTCTACAAGTAAAGAAAATTTGGGTCCAAGTTATTATTAACTTAGGAAGTTTTCTTTTATTCCAAGAATTATAACGAGTCGTATTTGAGTAGGATTCATGTTTAGGTTCCGGGTATAAATATTATACCCTGGTTATTGTAAAAAATGAACACTCAATCAATACAATCTTTCCAGCTTTCGCCACCGCATTAGGAGTAGGAGTACTGTAGATCTCGGCGAGTTCCTCAACAAATAGGGTTGCATCGACTGATCGACCTCCAGCTTGCTTGTGAGTACCGTCACGACTTGTATTGTGCTTGTAAAGCTGCATCAGCTTATTGATCTTTTATGAGCCATAATATAAGTTAGTTATCGATCTGTATCATAGTTTATAAGGCGGCATCAGCTAATTGATCTCTTACGAATCATAATATAGATCAAACTTATCGATCTTGTGTTAAATAACTTATTGTTTAATACAATATCACTAGATATCGAATCTGTTAAGATTAGTAAGATTTTTCTTGTTGTTTTTTGGTTAATTCATCAGTTATCGATCTTGTTATAATTAATGTTTTATTAATTATAACAAAATCACCCGATTAAGATAGAGATAGATTGGCATCATATCATCTTAATTGGTCGTTCTTTGATCTGGTCATGTTTTAAATCTTATAATTGATGGCTTGATTCTGCTAGATCGGCTGTTTTATCTCTATTCCAGTCAAACATAGTATGCATTCAAAGACATGTTTCAATCTTGAATAAACTCACTAGTTAATGAGATCTAATCTAATGACACTACCACAACTGCATCGATCCGGTCGAACCTCACTGGTAAGACTTTAGATTAGAAATTATCGATTAGTGGTCTTGTTCATGATCAAGATATGTACTCTGTTTGTTTGCTATGACTGCATCGGCTATTTTAGTCGATTTGCCTATACTCTCACGCATATAGCATGTTTTCATGAATCTGTCGACATATAGACGGTTTTATAAATTCTTTGGCTTTAGTTTATTATCATTATCATAGTTGCATCGATCTGATCGAACCTCACTGTTGATGATAATAGATTAGACACAAAACTGTTTGTAGATTCATTTATATTAGACAGTCGATTTGTTCGCATGTTATACTCTTTTCATCAAACTTATCGGCTCAACGTTTTATATCGATCATGTTCTATTTAGCCGATGATGCTTTCTGATGTTCCATGAGCATCGGTTATTTTGATTCGTATCATTATCATTTAATATTAGCTGATAGTGCTTGATTTAAATATCTTCATTTCATGGATACACTGGATATCGACTATTTAGTCGATAGCCCCATTGAATCGGCTATTTAGCCGTACATTTGGAACTGTTTGGTGCAACACCGACATGTTCCATGTTAAATTACTAATAAGATTTTCTCTCATTGTCAATTGCAGGTCAAATTGACTGGCACGTCATTGGGTTTTTAGAATCGGCTAGTTCTGTGATGAAGCCAAGCAGATCTCTGGTCTCGTTCCACTCAGATCTTCCGGCTTGCTGTGTGTTGATCACATCGTCATATTTTTGTGTCAACAATGATGTATAGCAGTGCTCTTTTGAATCTATTTTATATCTATATCTATACTATAAAAGAGCGAACGAATTAGAAATAGACTCTCACCTAAATATTTTGTATCCACCTTGTTTCTTGTCCCCAGGCGGACCCGATCGGAAAACTTTTTATATTGACACTAGGTAAATGCCCGTGCGTTGCAACGGGTACACATAATACCACGATAACATATGTATGAGCATGTGTTATACTGTTATCTAAAATAGATACCACAGCCATAATGTTTCAATCAATATTACATAAGTCTTCACGAAAGATAGATAGTTAAAATATAACTCTAAATTTGAATGCAAAACTAAAACATCACCTTCAATTGTCGCATCACTTCATGCCTACGATACGCGAAAGATAAGCTTGCACTTCTTTAGGAATCAAGTGCTACGGAAAGATAATCATAACAAATTTGTGTTTTACAATACATGTTTTAGAATCTATTCTACAATTAAGAATATAATCTCTCAATAGTTCGACTGAGAGAACATGCTTTGCACGAATACCAATCTGTAGTTGGTCACCAATCAACGATGATCCAGAAGATTTTTTAGTCCAAGATGCGGCGTCTGACTTCTTACAAGCTGAAGCATGCAGATGGCTGAAGCTGTAGTTAGAAGTATCCTGCATATAAGTTGTTTGTTAATTTTTAAAGTTAAAGTATCATTTGATATCTAAAAAAATATGTATCAATGTGTGATGCATTACCTCTTTTATGGAGTTAGAACCTCTTTATATACGATATTCTTTGTGAATATATCCTTTGTCGTTTTCTTCTTAGGTTTAGGAGGGTTAGGGGCAGAGAATCGAACTTCCCTGTCTTCAAAACAAAGCATTCTAAAAGATTATCATACAAAGGAAGTTTTATTTGCTTATGCAATAAATAATCATACCTCTTGGCAGTCTTCTTGGCAGTAAATAAAACCTAATAAAATCGAATACCTTAGATTCATTCTAAAATTCAGAAGCTTTGATGGCCTTTCTATTTGATTCTCTTCAATAAGTTTGATGAGCAGAAAAAATGGGGTACTCACCTTCTATTCTTTGTGGAAGCAAAGCATAACCTAAGTTCTTTGACTAACCCCTCTTTGTTTGTGATCTGTGATAGCTAACCCGAGGCGTGGTTGTGGATAGGTATGCACATAGATGACATCAGAATTTGATTGTTGTTTTTTTTCATGTGATTTGTCCGATTTTCCTTGAAAGGAAAAAAATACCATAGATCTTGGAGCGCTAGGGTGCACGCAATCGGGCACAACAACGTCCTGTCGGTGGATATTAACATTTTCCTTATTGTTGATTTTTTTCGCGATCTGCGCTTTCTGGATTTGCCGAAAAGATAAGAATACCACGGCTGCACGTAGAGCGGGGTGCACCTGCATGCATCCATGCATGGAAAGACCCGAAGGAACCTGTGAGGGAGGAGCGCGGGATAGAGCCGGGCAGAGGTTGGGGGAATTTTCTTTTCTGCGTCAGGTAATCATGGATCGTAAGAAGATTTTGGTCCTGTCGGGTAGACGTTGACAATCCGTATGTTTTAGTTGTAGAGATATTGTATCCGTGTCTTGTACGCCTTGCGTTGGATTTTTTTTCACCGTCCATAAGTCTACCCGCCCACTGTACCCGTGCTCGCGTGTACTTCCTTCCTATGGAAACCGCCGAGTTCACCACCTGATCAAGAAAATCGGAAACCGCCGAGTTCACCCTGATCCGCTGCCCATACCCGTGCGTGCCTCTGCCTCCACAAGACCACGCCGCCAACCGCTCCTTCCCGTCCGCTCAGTCCCCCTCGCCTCCCCGATCCCCGGATCCACCGCGATGGGCAGCCTCGGCGGCGACGCGGAGCCACAGGGCGCGAGGCGGCGGCCATGGGTCCTGTGACCTCTCCCACGACAGCAGCGGCGCCCCCACCCTGCAGCGCGCACGGACCAGATTCATCCCGCACCAAACGTGGCGGCGCCCTCACCCCTACCGTCGGCGCCACCATCTCCACCCGGTCGACGACGACAGCAGAGGCCGGGGTCGCCTTCTTCTCCCACGTGCAAGAGCTGAGTCGCAATCAGGTGCTCAAGGCGTCAGGCGCTAGGCGGCGGCGCTCTCCTCTCCACTCGGATTTGCGGCACGGCGGCGGCTCCCTGTCCTCCCACGGACGCCGCCGATAGAGCCGCTGACCCGTCACGCCAGGTCTCCGCGACGCCGCCCGACTCCACCCGAACACCACGACGCCAGGCGCTCGGGTCTCCGCCGCCGCTGCAACCCAGGCGATCCTCGACGAGCAACCAACAAGTATGCCCACCCCTTCTCTTCCCTTTATGGTGTGCCAATTTGTGTTCGGATCTGATCAAATTAATTAGTGGTACTAACTATGATCCCTTACAAATATTATCTTCCGTATATGTGCATACCCATAATCCTTCAGTAGATCCATATCTGCAGTTCGGTGTGCTTTGATCTGCTTTGATTTGAATTTTGGGTGACCTTGTCCTTCCCTTTGGGCTGTGTGAAATCGTGGAGATGCAGATGGGCCCGAAACTATGAATGTAGTGCTGATGAACATTTTCTGAATTGCATGTCATTCAGCAGTCGGACAGCAGCTGCAAGCACGTAATTAGCTTAACCCTCTACCCTCCTGGAGCCTATTTATTCTCTGCTTATTTTAGATTTTGAGCAATCAGCGAACAAGCTTAAATATGGTTAAGCTACCAGATATACACCATACCGATGAACAACTAACGTTTCTCTGACTATGTCGATTAGCTAACTAAATTTGTTGCAGAGGCATGTATTCTATTTGATAGAAAACAGTTTCTTTGGGTTATGGATAAGTTAATTTGAATATATGGGATGTGTTCAGATTCTCCAACTTATCTATCCAGTTACATGAAGGAATATAATTGATGCATTTGTCTTTGGAAGGGCAGGAATGGTGCAGTGGTGAGAGCTGTCTCACTGAGTCACCAGGTCGTGGGTTCGAAGCAGACTCTCCGCATATTTTGTGGGGGAAGGCCTGCCTCGGTTTTTTCCTTCTCCAGACCCCACTCATGTGGGAGCCTCCGACACTGGGTCTGCTCTCTTTTTTTGTCTTTGGATAGCAAAGGAAAAAAAAGGCTAATGGCTTTGATGTTCAGGTCAGGTAACTCCTGTTGGTAGCCTCTCCGCCACTAGCATCAGAGGGAATCCACCCCCGCCCCACCATGTTCCTCAATGCCATCATCCTCTACAACGTCGAAAGTATTGCCACTACCGAATTTGCTCCAATCAGTTAGCATCGCCGCACAATCTTTATTTGTCGGTGAAGCTCTTTAAACTAATCACCGTCAGCAAAATAATCCGTTTGATCGGAAATTGGTTGATGCAGCCATGTCTCGTGTTGTTTCAATCTGTTGCAAATTTTGCTTGTGCTCGATTAGTGGGTAAGGAAAGGAGACGAGAATAGATACAAAAAAACAAGTAAAGCCAATAAAAGGAAAAAAATTAAAAACCAGTTCACAAATCTTCATGTCAGCATACAATGTGAAGTCAAGCTTGGTGATCTTCTTTTTTTGCGTATATTCTAAGCTCGCTCCCCAGGAGGATGATTCTCTTCTTTTCACTGGGACTAGCAAATGCCCGTGCGTTGCTACGGAAGCCTCAAAATTTTCAACATGATAAGAGTATTAAAAAATAATGACTCTTAGCTCATGCGTCGCAAAGGGAGCTAAAAATCCTTTGCTATGGCTAAACATCACAGTTCAGACATTTTTTCTATACAAATTCAGCACACTTTATGATGGTTGACAAGTGCATTCATTCATCACGTTTGTCCTCGATCAAAATTAATTACAGTTTATTTCATTCATATTAGTTATCCAACAGTTCAATTCTTTTTGGGTGCTCTACAAAAATTTTACCGCACCAACACCCAGCAATTTCATTCATATTAGTACTCGTCCTTTTCCATGGAAAAAAATTACACTAATCTAATTTGATCATGGTCATAGCTATTAATATCCCTTACTTTTGGGAAAAAATATATATTCTCAAGGTGATCATAGATTCTTCACCCTTATTCTCCTTAAAAAGATGCATAAGTGTGATGTTCCCTTGTAGTGGCAGGGCAGATAGCCCCTGCCACTCCTTTCAAAGCTCCATGAGAAGCCTGTAACCACTTGATGGCCAATTTGTAGCCTGGTCGAGAACATGTTAGCCCCAAAAAGGATATGCACAAACAAAAATCTTGCTTAACCAAAGGAAGCACAACACCATCAAATGAGGCCATAATGGAAATTTGGATGTACAACATCTTCAAAATTAGTATTAGTGGAGGTAGCCTACTGCAGGTGCTGGAGATGAAGTTTGAAGCTTCTAGGCCATAACTGAAATACTAAGACATGTCTTCCTCATACATTAGCACCCAATGGAATTATCCAAATGTGTACTGAACTAAAAAAAGAAATGAATGTATCACAAATGCATTTACAATGTAATCAACCATGATATTCATTTGGTGATGTCAAACTAACAATAAGTGCCCTGCCTCAATCTTGCATGATTTTTTACTTCATAATTGATTCACACAAAATGGGAAATAGGCAAGAAATTGCAATGGTCTTTCCAAACTGATGTTAAATAATATGACTAAAGCAAAAACAACCTTCTCCAATATATTTATATGTTTACATAGCAAATGCAACCGATAGATATTATGGTAGTGACAGATTCGAATCAAGAAGAGTGAAACCTGTTAAAGCGTGAATGTAAATGAACAAGATTTAGGAGAACTGTTGCTTTCATTGATCTCGAAAATATATTTATACAAGTGGAGGGGTGTCACGAAGGGACACGACTGTTCCCAAAAGACATGTCCTTTAGAACTAAAATTAACTGTCTAATCCTATCCACTAATCCTATGCTTGATGGATGAGATCACTCATGAAGAGACGCATGTTCGTCTGTAGACGTCCGTTCACATATAGGTGTCGTTTCACAACACTCCCCTTGATCGAATCTTCCTTGAGATCAATGCAGCTGTAAGATGAAATTCCTCGAAAAAACCTATGGGAAAATCTGAGGAATATATGATATGCCATAAAAACACCTTTAAACCTTATTGGAAAATAAGGAGAAAATAGCATATTTATTTGTGATTTAAATAAACCACTATGTCATTGGTATCCCATTAAAAACCCCAATAGAGAAAAATATTGGAGATACGACATAAAGATAACTCTCCCAAAAACCTTTCACGAAAAATATGAGGAGCAATATAAAGTGATATGCCGCTAAAACTCGTGTAAAAATCCAGTGGAAAAATTAGGAGAAAATGTGATGACATATTATTGGTATTGCCTCTTGGATAACTCACATGAAAAACATTTTCAGGGAAAAACCATGAATGAGTTGTGAGGGCAATATGTGTCTTTGATATTTCCCATAAAAAACCCTGATGGGAAAAATATAAAATATGACACATGCTTATGTTAATATTACCTCATTAAAAACTTTAACAAGAAACCTTGTGAGTAAAACTTGTGAAAGAAAAGAGTATAATATGATGTTGGTATAGGTTAGCATCTAAGAGATGTCTCCCCCTGATCCTTGCAAATTTCAAAGTCGTCGCATACCCATCTTATGTACAAATTTTGAAACATAGATGTTGGTAAGGACTTAGTAAATAGGTTAGCGAGATTATCACATGCGGTGATTTGCAAGATGTTTATTTCCCCACTTTCTTGTAGCTTATGGGGATAAAACAGCTTAGGGGCAATGTCCTTAGTGACATTACTCTTTATGTAACTTGTTTGCATCTATGTAACATAAGCGAAATTATCTTCATAGATAATTGTAGGTGATTTAATTGAACCAATACCACATGCTCTGTTGTATGTGGTTAATCATTCTACAAAGTCATACACATTCATGTGATGTCTCGTATAGAGCAATAATTTCATAATGATTGGTAGAGGTCGCCATCAGAGTCTGTTTAGAAGAGTTCATGAAATAGCTGTACCTCCATGTAAGAATACAAATCCAATTTGGGATGGGGACCAGATAAGTAACCAGCATCCGTGTATCCAATCATATTGGGATCATGATTTCTCTTAAAGAATAAACCAAGATCCTTTGTGCCACTAAGTTATCTGAGGATATGCTTCGCTCCCGTCTAATGATGGTGAGTTGGATTTGCACTATGTCTAACTAGTAAGTTCACTGCAAATACGATATCTGGCCTGGTGCAATTTGCAAGATACATAAGTGCTCCAATGACACTAAGATATGGAACATTGGTCCCAATATCTTTTCTCCAATATCTCATGGTCTAAATGGATCTTTCTCTATTTCTAAAGAACGAACAACCATCGGAGTTTTGTTATGATATGATTTGTCTATATTGAATTTCTCCAATATTATCTGGATATAGGCTGATTGATGCACTAAAATCCATGAGGGACGGTGCTCAAGTTATAAGCCTAGGCAATATTTGGTCTTACCCAAATCCTCCATCTCGAATCCACGTTATGGAATTTGTATCTCAAATGATTGCATAATTATTTCTGTATCATGATGATATCAAAATAACAAATATACGCAATCATGCTTAATTATACACAATGTATGTTGCGATTTGTATTTGGATTCAGAATGTGAAGTCCATTGGGACTTATACATCCGAATCTATCAAATTCATTTCATCTGCCAATTATTGAATTTGGAAAACTTCATTTTCACACATACCATGGGGTATGCTATGCTGAGTCTCTGTGTGAAACCATATGCTACAAGCTCTCATTGTTCACCACCTTGCTTCTGAACAGAAACTCTGTGAGAGAAGATATTACCATGGTAATACTTCTCATCATTGAACAAGAGCAATCTCCTTAATTGCCACCTTTTAGTTTGACCAAATTTGAGTGTGAAGACACTCTGCCTAGGACTTTTGGTCTGGATCCAGTAAGGTAAAAAAGCAATCTTTGAGGAGTATATGCCGCGATAATTTGTAGTCTTTAAATGATTGATTCGGTTCTTGAAATCAATATAGCATGTGAAAATGTTAACCCTTTTGGACTCCGAGTCATTTCACATATGCAGTCAGGGTGTTCCAATGTCCCAGGATCAGAATTTGGGTGCACCGTTGATCCGGGTGGATTTTGATCTGGGTTTTGGATACTCATCCATTTTGGGTGTCTACCAACTTGAGGTTGGCTTGGATTTACTGATTTGGAGGATATTGTCCTCGGTATCCTCGGACGCTTACTTGGAGCATTATCCTTAGGAGCGGCCGTACTTCTCCCCCTTTTCTTTGGAAGTGGGAGTTGAATGGTTTTAATTGGTACCTCCATTCTTTCGGGCGCATTATAAGTAGGATAAGAGAATTTTGTGACACCCTTATTATCAGTAAATATTTCTAGCAGATTCTTTGCAATATGATGCAAATATAAGACATTCTAAACGATTAGGTTTAGAAGTTATGGTACATGGATGTGAGGATTGCTCTTTTGATTCCTGGCATTCTTAATGTGGTATAAATCTCCCCCTAATGCCTAGAATTATCCTCAAATGTGATCAACATACGGGCAATTTATAAATCCCCTGTAGAGTTACCTCTTGGGATCCCTAATGCCCATTGGTATGCTGGGGTGGTGATATGGGTATGTGAAAACATA
This sequence comes from Miscanthus lutarioriparius, assembly GCA_904845875.1. NCBI lineage: Eukaryota > Viridiplantae > Streptophyta > Magnoliopsida > Poales > Poaceae > Miscanthus > Miscanthus lutarioriparius. The sequence continues at coordinate 61,427,187 of CAJGYO010000014.1, read as the reverse complement.
CTCGATGCGTAGATGGGAAATGTTTGGCTGCGGCTAAAGTTTTACGTACATACTGCAACGGAGGGAGTTGTATAAGTGCAGCTTGATGAATTTGAATTAACGATGCGGTGTGTAAGGCCGCATGAAAATGACTTAGTTCTGGTAAATTACAATTCTATTTTAATATGTCATGCAATTTGATTCTCAATAAGAGACTCAATAAAGCCATTATTGGTATGGACATAAGGTACTTGATATATAGTACCAAAAACCAAACTGTGCCATATAAAATGGATTTGATCCCGCATCTAGGATAATTTGCTCTAAATTGAAGATTTCGAGCAATGAGTTTGGTATAGTGATGGTTCTCATGACTAAGAGACACACCTGGGACTATATTATGGATGCATAAATATGCATTACATAGTATCTTTATGGTCTATAAAATGGTAAATAGAGTCACATGTATGTTCTTGAATTTCTTCAAGAAATATAGTGGTTCATATTGATGCTATGACCAATAGAATTGACAATAATTCTCAAGTTATCTCTATAGTTCAATAACCAAGGCAAATGTGCCAAGTCTTATTAACATCAAGAGAGAGAAATATTTGTACGCAACATTGGATACAGGTTATGTATATGTAGTCAAATCCAACTAAGGATGTTTTGTTTAAGTATTGCCATATCCGTTGTTAAGAGAAAAATACTCCTCTTAGTTGTCATCTTGGGGTTTCCATATGAAAACCACATTGACGGATATCTCTATAATTTTAACTGGGTACATTATGGAATTAGAATACAAGAATGGATTCATGATTATTATTTGAGTACAAATAGGGAGTATGATAGTAGCACGACCAAAGCCCACTATCATGACATCACGTTAAGCGATTAACAAAATATTTTCTTGTCTCTATGTAAGAGTTTAGGAATATTTTGCTTCCCTATGTATAGAGTTTGTGATGCAACTATCCACTAAGCAAAATTCCTCTTTGCATTTGGATTGACTCCCGTATAGGTCTATATATAGCATGAAGAATATAATGACATTCTTTGCAAATATATAGATTACATACAAGTTAATTAATGGAATATCAAATGTGATGGCACATTATTGTGATATTCAATTAAAATTGATGATAACATTTTATATTACAACACTAAAATGGGACGAAGATACTAGGTATCTTTGTAAATGGGAGACAAATTTTGGTCTCCAAAATGGATCAAGCGAAGTAAATTCGATGATCGTGCTCTCCATGCTCATAAGACCCACTTATTAATTAAGTGTTTGGTTGCTACTTGGTTTCTTCATGAAACTTGTTGTGAACAACTAACCTTCCTGGTGGTGTCAGGTTGAAGATAGAAGCGTGCTTCATATCTTTATTGTTGAGCCGGATATTTATGTCCAATGGATTTGTAATACCGATCAATTAAATGTTTCAAGGCATGACATTTCTAAGTTGTGTGGCTGTAACATACACAATTGGGACAAAATATGGTTCTCTCATATTTGGTAAATGCTTTGACCCTAAAGAATGCACGGGGCTGCTACTTCTTTTTGCGTTAAATCTTACCATTAAAATTCTATGGATGGCATTACTACATGGCATCGAACTTGTAATGATTCTGAAAATTCAATGTACTTCAGATGATAGAGCATCACTATAATGCTAATGATCATTTCTCGATAAGAGTTTATCATACACTTAGACCTGAAGTAATGTAGAAATTAATCTAGAATACATTTGGTAAGTTGTGAGCTTTCGCGAAAACGCAATGTTGGGGGATATTTTGGAACAACATAATTATATTCTCAAGTGGACTTAAGATCCTAGAGATAAAGTTGTGGTCAATCATAGTTTGGCATTGGATAGAATGATTGCCTTGTGTTGTTCGTATCACTCATTGAAAACTAGCCATATAGTGCTTCGATTTGCATCCATCGAAATACACATATGTGTGTTCTGGATGTGTATGGTGCTTTATTTAAAATAAAACTCCATACTTAATTGTTCACTAAGCGGTGATGCTCTCTTACGAGGAGCACCAAGTATATTTTGCTATGAATCCATAGAACAATAAAGTTTAACTTTACGTCCATTGGCCATGTTGGATAATGGTGATCATCAAGAGCAAGAGATCAAACGCTTTGCTGGCTATTATTCTAACAAGGTTTGAACCATAGATTTTCTGAATTTACGCTAAGGGTAAATTTAAAATTGCTATGGTGATGCTGTATTAATTAATGCAAAATAAATATGAGACAAGATCTATCTCACTAATAGTGTAAACCTTATTTATGCTAACACATTAGAGGTAGTCATCATAAAGATGTAGACCTCTAATAATATAGACATAGTCTGTTGAACAGTAGATGCCAAGTGATGTATGCAATTTGTATAAACATAATTTAAGGTAATCATCAAAAGATTGATGTAGACCTTAGTTAATCCGCAAACGAATTGGGTACGCACGTTGAGGATAGTCACTAAGTTGTGGACTTAGTGTAGATTCCGCAGTAGCAACTATGGTGCTACCTTGTGTATGGTCAATAGGAATGCTGATTAATGGTAGTCATCTTGTGAAAAGATGTAGACCGTATGTTCCAATTTGTGATGTTGGGTACACACATCGAGGATAGTCACTAAAAATTTAGTGTAGATCCCACAGTAGCAACTATGGCGCTACCTTGTGTATGGCCAACATACAATGTAGAACATTTGTGTTATACAAATAATGAGGTAATACACTTAATTGATTTTGCATAAAAAAAATGTAAGCGCTATAAGCTTTAAATAAAGCATAAATGGGCTTAACATAAAATGAAAATTGCAAATAACAAAGTAGTTGCAATGAAAACATCATGATAATAATACTACATGTTTATTGGGTTTGCCATTTTGGACAAACACTTTGAACAATATAATGATTATACTACATGTTTATTAGGTTTGCCAATTTGGACAAATACTTTGAACATGCAATGTTAATATCACATGCTTATTGGGTTTGCTAATTTGAACAAACATTTTGAACAGTACTAAAAAATTCAAGAAAACATAGGGTCTGGAAAGCGAATTTATAGTGGTAAATTCATCTGCAATAGTACATGTCATGATGAAATTCTTGATGACACATGGGTCTCAAAAATACTTATTTACAGGAGGTAAATATTATGCATCATAATGCATTTTAAATCTAAGGTGTAAAATGAGCATTTACATGGGGTAAATATAGTACACTGCAGTATGTTAAAACCTGAGGGCTTAAACATAAATCTGGAATACATCAATAATCTATTAGGATTATCATGTAATTCATAGGAGAATGAAGGATTTTTGTGCAAATTTGCACTGCCTTATCCCCAAGGAGGTTTCTCCATCGGAGAAATGCGCGGACGCTGCCGAGATGCGACGCCGCTCGGGGAAGCCGCTCGGGGAGCGGACGATATGCGGTGGCCTTGAGGGCCTTCGCAGACGCAGGTCGCGGCACGGAAGCCGCCAAGAGCCGGCCATCGCTGCCGCCGGGGAAGGGGTCTCGGACTGAGCCAACCATCGCCGCGGGCCATGGGCATAGCGGAGCCGCCGTTGCTGATTTGGGCAACGGGCACAACCATCGCCGCCGGCCCTTATCGCCGATGAGCCGCGGGCGCGGTGGCCTACAGGGCTGCCAGTTGCCGGCGCTGGGGCCGCGAGGAGCGGAGGACGCATGGGCGGCCGACTTCGGGCCGCTTCAGGGGGCACCAGCCGCAGCGCGAGGCCACGGCACGGAGGCCGCTGGTGGCTGAGTCGCCAGCCGCGGGTGCTGACTGCCGACGACGACAGGGTACCAGGCTCGCGGGCATGGCCACTGCTGCCGTCCTGGCGAGCGGGGCGTGGCCACCAGACGCCAGAGTTTGGCCTGGCACACGGGGGCTACCGCGGGCTGAGTGCAGAGGCCCCACCTTCGCTGCGGTTGCCGACGTCGTTGCTCAAGTCATGAAGCAGCAGTACCGCACGCCAACCAGGGTGGGTGCAGACGCAACTGCCGCCTCCGACGAGATGCAGTCACCACCATGAGGCTTGCAATCGGCCAGAGTCGGGCCACACAACGCAGCCGCCTACCAATCCAAGCGCGAATGTCACAGCATCCACGGCCACAACCACGATGCCGAGAAGCGAAGAAAATATGACGAACACAATTAACAGGTTGGTTTCGTACCTTCTGTTCATGTATGCGGAGATCATGAATTTAATGTAGAGGCAAGCAAATTTGCCTTGACATATGACTTGCGTCACCGTTGATATCCACTAGTGTAGGCCGATGTTGTTCTTTGTCTTCCCTGCTGCAATATGATGGTGGAAGATGATTTCGTGGAAGATCACGAGACAGTAAGCCATGGCCATGGCCGTGTCTTCGATCTTGGCGAATCTACAGCGATGTGATCCGGGCTTCATCGGCATCAAGAACATCGGCTTTAGGCTTCTTGGTTGTCGGCCTTTTTTTCTCTCAGGGAGAACAGCGTGTGTGATAACGTGTTAAAGCGTGAATGTAAATGAACAAGATTTGGGAGAACTATTGCTTTCATTGATCTCGGAAATATATTTATACAAGTGGAGGGGTGTCACGAAGGGACACGACTGTTCCCAAAAGACATGTCCTTTGAAACTAAAATTAATTGTCTAATCCTGTCCACTAATCCTGTGCTTGATGGATGAGATCACTCGTGAAGAGACGTATGTTCATCTGTAGACGTCCGTTCGCGTATAGGTGTCGTTTCACAACAAAACCCAGATCACAGAACTATGACCGCAAAAAGTGCATTGAACTTTAAAGTCATCCAGATGCCAAGGAATTAACTAATGAGCTGGGATTACTTAAATAAATTTGAGTGTGTATTCATATGCACACACTGTATAACCTAAATCCTTTTTCCAATATTTCAGTGTATCATCCCAAACAGCTGAACCTATAATTTCTTTATGTTCAATGCAGCAAGGCAGTTTTTCCTCACCTTTTATCTTAGTGTTTGATGTGTTATCCCACTTTACTTCCTTAAGTTCGATCTTAAATTCTACAAAAAGAATTCAACATTATAGGTGGATTGGCACAAGTTTGTGAACCATAGCAACTCTGTTTCTCTAACTAAAATGCATCAGTTTCACTCTTCATAGTTGCTATGTGATAGTACTATTGCTATATTGCCTCCTCCATACTAAGCAATTAATCTCTCTGCAATACACAGATGTAAAGGACTTTTTTTATTATTTCCAATTCTAACTACACAGTGACATATCAGCAATGTGGGGTATCGGGTACCTGCAATGGAGGATCTCTGATGAAATGTTTGGTGATCAATCTGATGCCATGAGATGTGCTTTTGCCAGCAGAATGGATTCTACATGTTTGCACTCTACCAAGCTTGCATGATTGATCCCTCAAGAAAAGCTTGCATGATTGATGATGGAATCATTGATCAGCTACACAACCTTACAGTGCACACTCTCACCACTACACCAAGTAAATGAGCAGTCCCCTGCAACAACACAGTCAATAACACATAAGCTTAGAAATATGTTGGTCTAATAAAGGACAAAATAAGTAACTATTTGTGGTTTATCTCTTGCACTGGCCATTAAAAAGGTCATTTAACTATAGTTCAAGCATCGACAAAACCGCCTAAGATACATTGCTGTAGATAGGAATCTGCTTGGGCAGTAAGATAGTGTATTAATGTGCCAGGTCAGTAGTGACTCTTGGCTGATTACTTCTTGGGCCGGAGTGGGAGCTGGGCACGCCGAGTCAGTTCTATTTGAACCTAATGCTGTCAAATTAGCTCTGAATACCAGGTTGACAGCAGATATGCAAGCATTCCATGAGAGTGCTAAAAAAAGCTCTCTCGTGTGCATATGGAAAAATTCACAAACAAAAGCGGGCCACTGTAAGTTAATGGCAATTCACATGCATGTACCCATAAATTTCTACATAACAGCAGCTAGCTGTCCTCACGTCTAGAGGAGCATACCATATGCAGTGGCTGATGTGCTTTAGTTTGTTCAGTCAGTGGCTCTGAATACTCTAATGAAAACAGTTCAGAAAAATCTAGTACCGTTGCCTCCTCTCAATACCCATTGTGGATTGTTGTTACCTCTAGAAATAGTTATGTAGGTTCCTGTTGCAGATAATTACAGAGTGAATATACGGCATCCAACCTATGAGTAGTACTCAAAGATGTTTCAAGAAAAATCATTAATACCTTTGGTTTCCTCGGTACATAAAAAAGGATGGGGTGTAGCAGACCTGAGATAAGAAAAATGATTAATAGATGTTAAACTTAATGGAATAAATAACATTCTAATAAGTTAGGCTATCCTGAAATTGTTGAAGTCCCTAAAACTAATTTTCTTTTTCAAACAACAAGTACAAATAGAATAAAAGATAATGCATTCGATCTGTAATCTTGCACATCGCCAGCCCATTACAATAATCTTACATATGAAAAAGAAGATTGTGACATGATCGATCATTTACCAACTTAATTTTTAAACAATCATGAAAAACATCAGAAGGATACACTGTTGTAAAACAGCCACCCAACCATACCATTACAAATCCGTAACCAGGTTTAGGTTCTTCGTGTTTAGGCTTCTGGTTGGGAATCGTTCAGAACAATACCCCATGACAAAGAACCAAAAAACACATGTCTGAAAAGGACTACAAACTGAATGCATCGGCCTCCTATCAAATTGAATGCATTGGTTTTTCCTAAGAATAAAGAATCCATATGCTAAAATTATAAGAAGTTACAACTACAATGGTTTTTCCTACTGTAATGGATGAACCTACAAGTTAAACAAACTGAGGAGTGTTATTCTGTATACAAACTCCCAGTAGATGATTAAAGCTGATTGTGGCATCCAATCTAAAGTTTTTCAGGACGCGTCCAACCTCAGGTTAGATCAAGCCCATTACAACAACCTTACATTTAGAGAAAGGTGGTAAATAGCACATCTCAAGCTTATGTATTCCAAAACAGAAGCATATTTATATATCTTAACAGCAAAACAGAGTGTTGTTCTAAAAGTAACAATACTAAAATAGCAAACGTGCCTCAGTTGTACAATCAGCATGAAGTCATGACAAGTTTTATTACACAGGGAAGAAGCAGAGTTTGCTTCGTCTGATACCTGGGAGCACTATCAACCAATTTGTAGTTTTATATACCTGGGAGCACACTATCAACCAATTTGTCTAGCAATAATTTCCTTTGATATATGCCCTAGCTGAAGAATTTTCATTTTGCCAATCAATATACTGGACATTGTGGAAACATAGCAGGCGTAATACATGTACACACATGTAATTAGATCAGATCGGAATAGAAATAGCCAATTAGCTTAACTTAGGGTTGGGTACTCGGTTTTGCATAGCAGGAAGGGAAGAGAAGGGGTTGGCACACCTGGTGCCAGCAGCGAGCCAGGGTGTAGGAGGACTTGAAGAAGCTGCTGCTGCTCGACGTGCAGCGGCCGCTTCTCGCCGGCCGCCCCTGGAGCTCCCGCCGAGCGGGACGGGCTGCGCGTAGGGTTCCAGCCGAGGCCCGAGGTCCGCGCGACGGGCTTCACCAGCACCGCGCGATGGCTGGGGCAGGCGCCGGGCTTCACCGGCATCGCTCGCGGCGCGGCAAGCAGGAGGGCCTCGTCCGGTGCCCTCGGCGGCTGCGGCTTAGTCGGGGGCGCTCGTCGTCGGCGGCGGCGGCGGCGGCGCGGTCTGGAGCGCCCGGCGGAGGGACGAGTCGAAGGTTGGGAAGGTTGCCGCACGGGTGGATGCACGGGAGCGAGAGGCTTTGGTGTTGCACCGGGATACATGGGAGCGAGCGGCTTTGGTGTCGCAACTTTGGACGGAATAGTTATAAATATTTTAGTTATAGAGATAAGTAAAGGTGCAGTCATGCTTAATTTATATTAAGGTTGCTGTCAGCAAAAGTTTACCCTCTAGACTGGTCAAACAGTCAAACCTGCGACCCACAAAGTAAAATTGTATCTAACCATTCTTTTAGTCCATGGATAAAACTATCCTACTCTTCCAAAAGCATGAAGTTTCTCATTTTTATTTGCAGATAGGAGGGTGCTCTGAATGTGCAAGGAGTTTGTCAAACTACTGTGACACATTGAACACTCTTACAGCATATTACAATCCACATGTCACCGAGTGGAATATAATGTTGAATTATTCATGTTGAGTCTTGCCTCTAGCTATTTCATGGACTTCATGTCATAAATTCTTTAAGCACCCATATATCTCTGAGTGAGGTTATTTTTCAAGTACTTATTAAATTTGCCTTGAAGTTTTTAAATCAAAATTTCTTAGGAAACTGTCAAATGTTTGTTGTGGAGGGGAAAGCAATATTAGCATCACAGATAAAACCAGGTGTTAACAGAATGGTCTATCAGGTACGTCCGTTTGTAGCTACTGAATAGTTACATTCTTCCTTAATTTTCTCTAAGCCGTAAGGCCTTGTCTCATGTGTAAGCTTGGTTTTGAGTCCAACGCTACTAACAAAAAAAAAAATTGATTTCAATTGGAATCTCATGCTAAAGTTTTTATGAGGTTTTAAGCAGTCTCTTGTGAATCTGGATTATGTGACAAAGTCACCGAATAGTCCCTGTTTGAAAGCATTCTTGGCTTGGATTCTTAAAGCAATGGCTTTAGGTAATCTTGAAGACGTTTTCCCTGCAACAAGCCTGTGAAAAGATAATGGTATTCAAGCTACATATATAAGAATACACTAGCATCCGTTGCTATGGCAGTGTTTGTAATATCATGTGGCCTATTTTATAGCAGCTTTGGAGTATGAGTCTAAATAAGGTAGAATGAAATTTATTCATTACAGTAGAATTCAATGATATTGTAATCTTATTATAGGCACATATTCTCTTTTTTTATATATATTTTTGAAAAGTGTGATTTGACACATAGTAAAATGTGTTTGATTTGATTTAAAATTACATGTGATGTGTTACCGTGTAAAACCAAATAGGCGTGAGTGCCAAAGGTGCACATGTTCTATTTAAAGCTCAAAGGAATGAAAAGAAAAACAAAAATTGTTTGTTTGTGTGTGTGTCAATAAATCACTTATTTTTAAATCACTATTAAGTAGAAAATTGTTTGTTTGGATTAGTCGATGGTCCAACTAAATTATTTTGTCAAAGTCGAGAACCTTTTCTGTTGGTAGCAGCAAGGTTTAACATTTCAATATCATGAGCGTCTAAAAAACGATGATATAATTTATGAAAAGAATGATACATATGTGTCATGTACTGCCTCGTTGAGCTGCTATACAATGTTGCCTAACACAAACAGTGACAATATGTCATTAAAATAAATGTTTATAAATCAAAACTTTAAATAACCTATATTATATGATTTTTTCTAAAAAATAAAATCAATCATGAAATAATTCAGTGTTTAAAGGTGTGGAACGATTAAGCGTCAAAAAAGGGAAATCACTGGTCAGATGTAGGAGTCACAGTCAGAGAAGCCTTTTACAACCATGATCACGTGCCTGTCCACTAGTTGTTAAAAAAAATCGCTAACAAAACAGCTGCCAGTATTTAATCTGGAGCAGAATCTACGGACTAGACGCGGTTTAGTTGGTGCTGGACGAATTGATGAAACTTATCATCTTTTTTAGGACAACCGTGGCAATAAATCGTCACATGCGAATGCATGCAGTACTTGCATTGCATCGCCGCATCAAAAAGTTGTCAATCAATTCCACCGCACAATTCTCTTTGATCAATCCATTTAATTTCCGGTTAAAATTTTTGAAATCTAATTAATCCCCTCAAGAAACCAACTTAAAATTTACACAGAAATCATCTCTCTTTCTCTATGTCACGCCGCGCAGCCACCGATGCAAGCACGGCACGGATCATCAATTGGTGTTGAACGCGGAGCAGACGTCCCTGACCTCGCCGGCGTCGTCGCCGGTGATGGCGCCGATGGTGCCCATCTTGACCATGGCGGCGGCGAAGTCCCGCTCGAAGCTGCGCGCCGAGGGGCCGAGGTACGCGTCGACGAGCGCGCTGGTGGCGTTGCTGTTGGCGAGCGCGGCGTCGGAGGCGATGACTGCGAAGCCGGAGCGGATGTTCCGGAGGATGGAGTCGTCGAAGTCGGTCCCGCTGCCGCGGTCCAGCGGCAGCCGCGTATTGAAGTCGCCCGGCGGGCATCGGGCCTTGAGCTCCGCCAGGAACGGCGCCGGGATCGACGGGTCCGCGCCCCGACCGCCGCCCGGCAGTGGGTAGCTGTACAGCCGGTCCTTCACGAAGAAGCACGCCGTCGTGCCCACCGTGTGCGCCGCTGCGGCCGGTCTCGTTCGTTTGCCCCAGTAAGTGTCAGTGATGATAGGCGGCGTCCATGTCCATGCACGTGAAGGTGAAGGTACCTACCTGTGAGGAGGACGAGGTCGCGGTCGTCGAGGCCGCTCGCGGCGAACCGTGAGCGGAGCACGCTGATGGAGTCGCCGGCGTCGGGAAGCACGTCGGCGTCGCGGAGGTTGGAGGTTAGCCCGTCGCGCCGCCCCGTGGGCACGTCGAACGACGGGCCGCCCGTCTGGTTGGCATGGGATGCATTCCAATTTCCAGCGCGTCAGCTGCTACGACGTGCATGACTACTTAGGTAGTATAGTAATATCCGGCTGCATGTTACCATGGCGACGGCGTCGCGCGCGGCGAGCGCGAGGATGTCGGCGCAGGAGACGACGCCGGGGCACTGGTCCTCGAGCTGCGCCTTGGCGGCGTCCACCACGTCCTGGCCGCGCAGGCCCTGGTTCTTGGCGTTGTCCACCTCGGCGTCGTTGCTCGCGCTCCTGATCAGCACCGACGCGTCGCACCCCTGCATATATTGCCGAACGCCGGACGCCGGCCGCCGGCGAACACGCAGACACACACACGTACGTAAAAGCTAGCAGCAGAAGTAATCGGCCGGACTTGCATTGCTGGACACGAGCACGCATACACACGTCGTATGGTACCTTGACGAAGCAGTCGTGGAACTGGAGGCGGAGCAGCGCGGGGAGGATGGTGGGGTCGTTGGCGGCGGCGTCCTGGACGGCAGCGGTGACCGTGTCCTCGGCGTCCGGGCAGGAGTCGGAGTAGAAGCCCACCTGGAGCTGGGCACTTCCAACTCCGACTCCAACAAGCAACAGCAAGAACGCCGCCGCCGCCGCCGCCGCTCCGGCTCGGGACACCATGCCGCCGTGGCTTCTGGCCATTGATAGCTCCAAGAAGATGAGCTAGCTGGGAAAGGAAACCAATGGCAACCTGCTGGCCGAGGCCGGATCGAGTCTAATGCTTGACTCGGTGAATGGACGGCATGGCTAGCTGTGGAACTTGTCTTGAGGAATGTCTTTATACACCACAGTCCACAGTGGACGATGGAACACGGACACTCACATGGAACAAGTGTGCATATATAGTTTATAGGAGAAAAAGATGTTTTGTGGGTCTCACTCTCATGTCCATGTGCGGCTTCCATGGATTGCTGGACTCACGTAGTACCAAACAAGCAGTCTCGAGAAAAGGCAATCTTCTTAAACAAAGGTACTAAACTGCCATTAAAACAAGTTGATGGGGGCGTGGTTAGACTGATGATCTGGATGATAAGCTCACATGTCGACACAAGAGGAATTTGATGGGAACTATTACCTAAACCTGTTGGTAAGCCATTGATGTGCAGGCATGATATGGCTGGCCATGGCCATGATTTGTTGCTTGCACCTCCTTTTGTACGTACCATCTGTCTGGTGATTGGGACGGACTTGGCAGCTGGCCATTTTCAAAACAAATTGGGAATATGTACAAACATATGGTTTCAGTCCACTGACTTGTGCTTGCTGCCTTTGTGCAAATAAAGGTACCACGGATGCTGTAGGTTCTTTGAAACAGTACAAATTGCCATTTGTGTACAAATTTCCCTCTTCGAAAGGTGCTCGCCGCCAGCGGCTTTTCCACCACGATGCTGTAGGTTTTTGGGAGCAATAAAACCCACGGGCCCGGCTGGTCTGGGACAGCGTGTACCGTCGGTTTCTCCAGCCGTTTTTACTCCCGTGACTGCGTGCAGAAACACCGCCACCGTCTGCAGTGCAGGTGCAACTTTGTCCCGGCCTGCAACCTGCATTCATCCGCCGGAGATCTCAATGTGCAAATGGTAGCAAGACACCAAGAGGAACAGTCTCAGCCTGATGTAAGCTTGTGCCCCATTAGCTCATGTGTAGTAGGGACCGGTCTGTTTTAGTTATCTTTTCTAGAACTTTTTGAAATAATACACTGTCATTTTTTTCTCAGAAAGCAGACGGTTTCGCCATTTCTTTCCTTAAAAATAGTAGCCGGTTTCCTTGTATTCTTATCAAAAATAGACCGTTTCACCCATGTTAGTTACGGTTCATACTTTGACCACATTTGTTGGTAACTTGTGTGACAAAGGGTTGGTAACCTCTCTTGAGTCTCTTCCCTGAACCCATGCATCCAACCATACACAACAGACACTTTATTATGTACTTTTCTCTTCTTTTTCGCTTCATTCAAGTTTGTTAACCATGACGTCTCTCCTCTTTCTTTGTTCTAATTTTGCTATCGCAAAATATCTCCAAATTCCAGCAATTTCACCGTCAAATCTCTTTTTTTTCTTTTGCACGGCCTGAAACAACCACCATAGTCGTACATTTAAACTCACACAGTCGCTAGCTTTTTCTCGCATGTATAATAATCAGCCAATAGGATCTCCCCTCTCACGTGTTACCTTCTCAACACAATTATGCTTGATTGCTCATGGCTATGACAGTTTTTTATATATATTCTGACCCATGTCAGAATATATTCTGAACCATGTAGGATCTACCAAGTACATAACCTCTCAAAGGGTTTCGGTTCTTGAACTCTACAAAGTGGCTTACTCCAAGCGAGGTGTGAGAATCAGGATCATAATTGAACCTAGAGTGGACCACTTCAAAATTTTAGTGACTGAAATCCTCACTTTTGACAGTTTGTGGTGCTAGATAAGGATCTAGGAAATACTCTCTCCGTTTTAAATTATAGATCGTTTTGGCTTTTTTAGATACACAGCTAGGTGCATAGAACTATAGATCGTTTTGGTCCAATGTAAGGGGGGTGTCTTTACCAGAAGTTCGCATTTGAATCCTAGTATTCTTAAGGCAAAACCTAGGGCCATCCAACCCCCCCCCCCCCCACACACACACACACACCATGGTTGAGTTTTTCCCCGGATTTATACGCACTATTTTTTTTAATGGTAGCCATCGACGCGTCGTGTCCATCAACAGCAAAGCACCTGTAATGACTTCATCAGTCTCAAAATTTGTCGGTCCATCTGCGTCCATATTGGGTTTCACAAAAAAGCAATATAAGACCTAAGCCTCCCAAACAGCTTCATCACCGGGCAAGAATCTGAGCTGCAAGTGTCTAAAATTGGGCATCTAGGAACGCTTACAGTGTTAGGCAAAGTTGCACGCCCATAATCTGTTGCTAGAGGACACATCCCCAAATGCTCGGAGAAAGTATTGTTGTTCTACGTACCACTGCTCTAAATAATCAAACTAGTGTCTTTCTTCCCTTCCTCCTAATAATTTCCTAAACATCCCTCCTGAGCGCCAGGCGATGTGTCCGTGCACTATTCTTTGATTCATGAACAGAGAAGCTTGGACCGTGTGTGAGTAATTTCGAGTAGCAACCAGTATATCACTATATGTACCATACAGATTTCAGTGACAACTGACAAGTATGGAGTCCTAGAAATTCTTTGCATAGCTACAGATTCCGTGACTGCATGCAAAACAACGCCACCGTCTGCAACGCAGCTTTGTCCCGACATGTTCCCTGGTTGGTTTGTGAACTGATAAGCTCGGCTGGTGCTGATTTGTTGTGAGAGAAAGACACTATTGGCTGACTGATAAGCCCTAGCTGAAACCAATAAGGTGGTAGTAAGCTTCTGCCCCATTAGCTCAGGTGTAGTAGGGGCCAGCCTGTTTTAGTTTTTTTTTCCTATAAAAAGGAACTTTTTAAAACAAGGCACTGCCAACTGCCATGTTTCCTCGGAAAGCAGACAGTTTCACGATTCTTTCCTTAAAAATAGTAGTCGGTTTCCTTAAAAATAGTAGTCAGTTTTCTAGTATTCTTATAAAAAATAGACCGTTTTACCGTGTCAGTTACCGAGTTACGGTTCATACTTTGAACTTCACAATGGCTTACATACCTTTCTCTCCTTCTCTCTTCAAGCTGTTGACCATGACATCTCTCCTCCTCTGTGGATGCTCTATTCATTATCTCCAAAATGGAATGACTTCACCGTCAATTTTGCTCTATTTTCTGTTTGCACATGAACCACATCAGATTGCTCTATCCACGAGAGTTGTATATAAATCAACACATATAGCATCTCCCGTCACATGTTACCTTCCCATCCCAATTATGCTTGATTGCTCATAGCAATGAGAGTTTTTTATATGTATTTTAACCCAGGTTAGATGATTCTTTAGATGATTATTTGGTCGTATGAATTACTTGAAATGAAACAACATTCATCAGTTGTTTCCTGCTTAGGGATAACATGGGTTAGTGTTAGGCATCTACTTTTCCAAACCGGTAAGAGCATCTCCAAGAGTATCCAATGTTTTCTTCCCAAAAACATGGAGTTTTACAACTCCTAAAAAAGTATTGGAATGAATAAAGAAGGCCATCTCCAAGAGTTTTAAATAATCCACTCCTAAAATATAGAAGACAATTTTACATCAGGAATCCTATACTATTTCTAAATTATTCTAGCCACTTTTATATATTCTCTCTTGTACATTTGCATCATGAACCATTTCCTACTCTATATTCTTTCCACGCCCTTCCACATTTAAATTGGCCGACAAACACGAGTAGGGAGAGAAGATATGCGCGACTCGGAAGCGCGTAATTTTACGCGAAACAGGGTGACTTTTTCTAAGTTCTAAAAGATTAAGAGGATGGATTATGGCCCCGTTCGCTTGTCTTAAAAATGGCTTGTTCGGCTTCTTTTTGTTGGAATAGTGAGATTTTTCTCATAGGAAGTTTCGCATCAAATGAAACGAGACCTATGAGTTGTTGGAGGAGGTTTTTCTCATAGGAAGGATTGAGGGAACTCTTGGAGATGCTCTAAGACCTACCAGGAGGGGGGTTCAAATCCCTTTGTGAAATGCATGCCCATGGAATTACAGCCTCTACACCTACAAACCTCACTATATTAAGGGCTATAATTTTCATATATATTTTAGTAGAGTAAGTAAAATACACTAGCAATCCTTAAGGTCTCATGGATCTTCTTCAAACCTCTCAAAGGTTTTGGGTTCTTAAACTCTAACCTCTCTTGTCTTAAAAGGTTTTGGCTTCTTTTTTCTTAATGTGTTTTTCTCTCACAACAATTCAGAGATTTTTTGGCAAGTTTTACGGGGCCAAGTGAAATGTGAGAATCATTGAGAAAACAGGCAATTTTTAGAATAAAATCAAAATATAAATCATAACAATCTCATATACTAGTATGAGTATTGCGCGCATACAAGTCAGACTAAATAGCATGAACAGAGAAATTGGATCACAAGGTGTGTACCTTTTGAGATAGAGAGACTACGGCGGCAGCGCATTATTAGCGAGAAAAGAAAAACACTAATTGTTTGGTTTTGGTGAATTGATGAAACACTAAGTGTTAACCTAGTTTATCAAAGTGATTATGAGATAGGTAGCACTATTCCAAGTGGTGGAGCAAAGGTAAAGATCATGATGATGGTGTGACCATGGTGATGATCAAAGTGCTTGGACTAGAAAAAGAAGAAAGAGAAAAACAAAAAGCTCAAGGCAAAGGTGAAATTTTGATATGAGCTTTTTGATTTAGTGATCGAGACACTTAGCGAGTGTGATCACATTTAGAATCGATAGCCGTACTATTAAGAGGGGTGAAACTCATCGTGAAATGCGGTTATCAAAGTGCCACTAGATGTTCTAACTCATTGCATATACATTTAGATTCTAGTGAGTGCTAACACCCTTGAATATGTTTGTGAAAATATGCTAACACACGTGCACAAGGTGATACACTTGGTGGTTAGCACATTTGAGCAAGGATGGAGAAATTGGTGAAGTGGAGGTGTTTTTCACTGTCAAATAGTGACCGGACGCTGAGTTCGAAGTGACCGGACTCAGGGTTCCATCGTCCGGTCAATTATAAAATCGTTGGCGCACTCGGGCTCGGTCTGTTGGTTGACCAGATGCTGTAGAGTAAAAGGGACCAGACGTGCAGGGCCTGTGTTCGGTCACAGGTGACGTACGCTGACGTAAGCAGTTTGGCGAGCGAGAAGAGGGCCTGATGCTGGGTGCGTCCAGTCGCTCCTGATCGGACACGTCCGGTCATCAATTTGACGCTCTAGAACCTCTCTGTAAGCGACCTAACACTAGGAAGCTGCAGGGAGCAGCGCGTCCGGTCTAGTGTTGGGGGCACGCGGTGTTGTGCTGATCTGACGCAACGCTGCTGAGTCAAGTCGTTCACGAGTGCGTTCGGTCGCAACTTAAAGCGCGCGGGACTGGCTACTAGCCATTGGCATCATGCGGCTAATGTTTAAAGCAGGGGACACGTGGCGCTCATCGGGCGACCAGACGCTGGAGGCGTGCGTCTGGTCATCTCTGACCGGCGCGTCTGGTCGGCCCGCAGTGAGGTGCTCGTGGTGCCCAACGGCTCTATTTCGATGGAGCCTCTATAAAAGGTGTTTGGCCGGCTTAAGCTCACTCTCTTGGCCATTTGTATTGACATAGCAACCTTGCGAGCTTAGTCACAACCCTCCCACTCATCCCCATCATTGATTTATCATGTTTGTGAGATTGGGAGAGAATCCAAGTACATTGCTTTAGTGATTGCATCTAGAGGCACTTGGTGTTCGTGTTTCACTGCGGGATTTGCTTGTTACTCTTGGTGGTTGTCGCCACCTAGACGGCTTGGTGATTGTGAGGGGTTCTTGACCTTTCCCCGGCGGAGAGCCAAAATGTATTCTAGTGGATTGCTTGTGGCTTGTGTGATCCTCATCTTGTGTTGGTTGTGTGGCATCCGGTTGCGGGTTTGGCGTGTGATGCCAATTCGCGTGTGAACCTACAAGTGAGTGAATCGCCACAACGAGGACTAGCTTGCCGGCAAGCAAGTGAACCTCGGTAAAAAATCATGTGTCATCATTGTCCGAGGATTTCATTGATTATCTTGTGATTGATTGCGATCATCTTGTGATTGGCTCACTACTTGACACGTCGGTATAATCATCACCGCCATCTCTTGTATTACATTCTTAGTGTTGCTATGCTCTTTAGGGTAATTAGTTTTGAGAGCTAGCTTATGTCGGGTTTAGTAGTTAGTGAGGCTCTTTAGTTAGCCTTTGAGATTTCACTAACTTAGTATAGTGACTTAGTCAATTGTGTGCTTAGAGATCATAGTCATTAGAATTGTGGTAGGTGGCTTGCATTTTTAGTAGGCTAGCGCAACACTCGCTTCGTCGTTTAATTGCCTAACATATTTGCTAAGTGTTGTTGTAGAAATTTTCAATAGACTATTCACCCCCCCTCTAGCCATTAGGACCTTTCAAGTGGTATCAGAGCCATGGTCACCTTGATTTGAAGCTTAACAACCTTCGGTGTCAAAATGCCTCAAATCAACAACACGAAGAAGCCACCCCAATTTGATGGCTCCAACTATCCCTATTGGAAGGCTAAGATGACAACATATATCAAGTCAATCAAAAGAAAGATTTGGAAGGTGGTGGAGACCAAGATTGAGATTGCCAATGAGGAGGCTCCCGCCGTCGCCGAAGAAGTATTGCTCCAAAATAATGACATTGCTCTTAGTGTCATTCATGATATATTGGATGAGAGAACATTTGAGCAAATCAAAAACATTAAGATGGCTCATGAGGCGTGTATGGAAGAAGTTGGAGGAATCCTTTGAGGGCACTCAAGCCGTGAAGCGTGTAAAGGCATACATTCTTAAGTAGAAGTTTGTAAGCTTCAAGATGAAAGAAGATGAGAGTGTGCCAGAGATGTTCCATAGGCTTCAAGTGCTTGTCAATGATCTCAAAGCACTTGGAGAAGAGGTGAAGGACAAGGACTTCTCCCATAAATTCCTAAGATGCTTACCATCAAGATTTGGCACATTGGTCACTATTCTAGTGAGGAGTGGTTTGGACACCATGACACAAAACCAAGTGTTGGGAGATATGATGATCGATGACACATATAGGGATGATGATGAGAAGGAAGAAAAGAAGGAGAAGAAAGATAAGAAGAAGGATGACAAGAAGAAGAGTGTGGCATTCAAAGCCACATCATCCAAGGGCAAGGCAAAGCAAGAATCATCAAGCGAAGATGAAGACTTGAGCTTTGATGAGATGGATGATGAGAAGATGGCTCTCTTTGTGAAGAGATTTGGCAAGTTCATGGTGAAGAAGGGCTACCGTGCTAAAAGGAAGAAATCTTCATCCAAGAACAAGGAAGAGTCAAGAAGGTGCTTCAAGTGTGGAAGCAAGGATCATCTTGTTGCTCAATGCCCATACAATAGCGACAATGATGATGACGACAAGAAGAGCAAGAAGAAGGACAAGAAGGAAAAGAAAGAGAAGAAGAACAAGATGACCTTCAAGAAGAAGAAGAAGGGTGGTTCATATGTGATCACTTGGGATAGTGATGCTTCCTCAAGTGATGATGATGATAGTGATGATGACAAGACCACCAAGAAGAAGGCTTTTGCAAGCATTGCTATCAATGATAAGCCTTCTCTCTTCGACACTTCATCATGCTTCATGGCTAAGGCCACTAAGGTACAAACTTGTGATGATGGATGTGATGAGGAACATGATAATGAAAGTGAAAGTGAAAGTGACAATGATGATGAACCCACTAAAGATGAACTAATTGACATGTTAGAAGATGCTAAAGAACATTTTGACATTAAGAGAAGGGAATGCAAAGACTTGTGAAAGGAACTAAAAGCCCTTAAGCAAGCCTTTGATGAGCTCAATGCATCTCATGAGAGGCTAGAGGAAGCCCATGAGAAGCTTGGCAAGGCTCACAAGAAGCTTAAAAAAACTCATTCCTCTCTACTTAATAAGCAAAATGAGAAGAAGCATGTTGTAACATGTGATAAAGGCTTAACTTGTGATATAATTGATGAATTATTCTATAAGTCTATCATTGTTGCTCTCACTAACCCTTCCTGTAGCATTTCCACTTCTACCTCATCTAATAGTGATGGTTTCACTTATGATGCCTCACTAATGGTTGAAAATAAGACTATCAAGAAGGAGGTCAATGAGATCACTCACACCTTAGGCAAAGCCTATGGTGATGAGAACCGTTTGCTTATGTGCTTGGGTAGCCAAAGAGCATATCTCTACAAAGAGGGATTTGACTATACCTCCAAGAAAGCCAAGGCCCTTAAGCAAGTTGATCATAAAGAATATGAATGCACAACCAAGAACAAGAATGCTAATGTATCCTTAATTAAACTTATTCTTTCTACATGCTTACTAAAGATATAAATGATGTGAAGGCTAAGTTCATTGGTGCTTCTCTACGGCCTTCTCGCCCTTTTCTCACTGGCCTCCCGGGATGCTTCTTCTTCAGTGGCGTCCTTTTTCCTCCCATCTCCAGCTTCTTGCTGCTTAGACGACTCCGGCGCCTTCCTCGCCATAAAACCAAAGCAATCCAAGCCCGAGACCATCTTGATACTTGGATTTTGATTATGGATTCCCCCTTTCACTTCTTGAATCTTGAGCGTGTAAAATATAATTTTATCGGCTTAAGCCCTCTAGGCTGCCGTACGTCTCATATATATATACATGGCCGAACCAGGCTAGGACATATGTCCTATTCCGATGCAACACAGTGCTAGACTCCAATACTACTACGTATTTCTACTGAACGAACTTTTTTTTGTGTGTTGGGAATTTCGAGGATAAGTCCAACATATTGACGGTCTGCGTGCCGTGTTAGTGGTTTTCCCAAGCTCTCCTATTCAGTTGTAATTCTTTTGTCTTTTTCCTCATCTAATAAAAATCCGGCAAAGCTTTTGCCATCTTTCTTAAAAAAAAAAAAAACCCCAACATATTGACAAATGATGCTAACAACAAAGACTAGCTAGAAGTGGCCTAGTGGGAGTTGTTACCTTGGTGGGCATGGATCTTCAAGAATTCGGCAAGGTTCTCAATAGGTCACTGCAGTCTTTCCACTTTGTTTTTGTTTTTTATCATATGAATGTTTTTCATTTTATTTTGTATGAATCCGTTGAAATGAGACCTATCCTATACTATTATTGGGCCATATTTACATAGAACTTGTTGAAATTTATACTAATATAAATAGGCTTTTTTTCAAAGGTATCTGAAACATTACTAGAGCAACACCCTCTTTCAAACAGCCCTTTTTGTAATTTATTTATAAGGAAAATCTTTACCTATCGATGAGTCTCACTGTGACCTCCTGCCAGACCTTTCAAAGTTCACTTTTTTTTTCCTGCTATATTGTATCTGATGGTAGTTTTCATGTCAAATCCAAAACGAATAAATTGGACTACAAAGCAAAGAGGAAAATCAGGGTATAAAACAAATGTCTTTCTCCAGGTAAGGACTTTTTTGCACTGTAACAACCTGCCCTGGTTGGGACAGAGACAAGCCAGGTCTTCTGGAGAAATGAGTCAAACTTGACTGATGCGTGCAAACAAAAAAGTGTATACATTGTGTATAGAAGATAGAACCCTGATTAGTCAAGGAAAAAAAGGGATAGAAACCTGGTGCATGGTTCACTTGGATGATTCTTGAGAAACAACAGACTCAATATGGACAGTTGATTCTTTGGGATGGAAATAACTACTGGATTGATATGCATGCCAAATGTTGCATTGGGCACACATTTAAGCATGAGGTTGAATGCCTTGTTAAGATCCATGGTGGCACACTGTGGTGAGGGCAACTCCTAGGTGACAACTGTGGTCAGTTGGCATAAATACACTAAAATAAATACATATCACTTACATAAGAAAGATCACATTGATAAGATCTGGGACTATTGCAGATGCCAAACTAACCCAGAATAATAAATCAAACATCTGTATCACTGCCATTCTTGAACTAATATTGGATCACCACAAGTTGTGTCTTCGTTGCCCTCCTTTTGTGCTTCTGAAATAGTAAGTTGCATCATTTGTTGCATTTCAATCGGTTCATGGAGTACCACATCATTGGAGACAAATGTCCAAACCGTTCCACCTACCTCTATCCACAGCCAGGAACCTTGCTGCCACACCTGTATCTCATCACACTTCTTACTTTTGCAAGCTCGTACCAAGCTCCTGCGGCAGCAAATGCATTGGACATAACCAGATAATTTACTGCCTCACTTGGTTCCAGGCATAAAAGCCTATCAGCAGCCCACATAAGCAAGTTATGTTCAGGCACAAGATGGTCTCACAAGTCACAAACATTCTGTTAATTCAGTATGCTACTTCTATTATTATCCTTACTCTACATACTACTAATTTTGTAATTTTAGATATCAAGTCCTCTGAATCCATTCACGCGGTATTTTCTCGCTAATTGCCTACTTGCCTTCAGCAAGAACACCAGAAAGAAGGAAACTGAATTCAGATTAGCTAGATCAAGGCAGGGGTAGAACGGCTAGGGAAGTGAGGCACCACGACGGGGGACCCTGTTCCTCTCCCCTTCTTGTTCTTCTCTACAGCCTTCTCACCCTTATTCTCACTGGCCTCCCGGGATGCTTCTTCTGTCGCGTCCTTCTTTTTTCTTCAAGATCTCCAGCTTCTTGCTGCTTAGATGACTCTGGCGCCTTCCTCGCCATAAAACCAAAGCAATCCAAGCCCAGGACCATCTTGATACTTGGATTTCGATTATGGATCCCTCCTTTCACTTCTTGAGTGCACTTGTTTTTTTTTTCTGTTTTGTATCTCCTAGTTGTGGTTGTTCTTGAGCTGTGGTGAACTTTTGTCAGTGCTGGGTTGCTGGCTGCGAATTGTTTATATATATGGGGAAGGGGCAGAGTCCTTGTCATGCAAGCTTTGTGGAAATTTCGAGGATAAGTGCAACACATTGACAAATGATGCTAACAACAAAGACTAGCTGTAGTGTAGTGGCCTAGTGGGAGTTGTTACCTTGGTGGGCAAGGATCTTCAAGAATTCACCTCTTTGGATTTTTTTTCGCATAAGAATGCTTTTCATTTTATTTTGTATGAATCCATTGAAATGAGACCTATCCTATACTATTATTGGGCCATATTTATATAGCAGGGATTTTATTACAAGTACATCAGACTTGTTGAAATTTATACTAATAAATAGACTTTTTTTCAAAGGTATCTGAAACATTACCAGAGCAATACCCTCTTCTAAACAGCCCTTTATAGTTTAAAAGGCAAATCTTTAACCTATGGTTGAGTCTCACGACCCTCCTGCCCGACCTTTCAGAAGTCACTTTTTTCCTATTCTTGTATCCCATGGTAGTTTTAATGTCAAATCCAAAACAAATAAATTGGACTACAGAGCCAAAGAGGAAAACTGTAGTATAAAACAAATGTGTCTTTCTCCAGGTAAGGACTTTTTTGCGCTGTAACAACCTGCCCTAGTTGGGACAGAGACGAGACCAGCCAGCAGCCAGGTCTTCTGGAGAAATGAGTCAAACTTGCATGATGCGTGCCAGCAAAAAGGTGTATATGTAGTGTACAGAAGATAGAACCCTGATTTGTCAAGGAAAAAAAAGGGATAGAAACCTGGCGCATGGTTCACTTGGATGATTCTTGAGAAACAACACTCAACATGGACAGTTGGTTCTTTGAGATGGAAACAACTACTGGACTGATGCATGCCAAATGTTGCATTGGGCACACATTTCAGCATGAGGTCGAATGCCTTATTAAGATCCATGATGGCACATTGTGGTGAGGGCAACTCCTAGGCTTTCAACTTTTTTTTTAATGACAGTGTATCAACCAAGTTCATTTACTGACATTGTTTCCATCTGGATGTAGCTCATAGATCAAATTTTGGTTTGATTGTTGGTAATATTCAAGTTTTCACGTAGAGACATAGAGTTCCATAATTGAGGGTGAAGTACCTTTCAGGGTCCTTTGTTCTGTAAGTTCATTGGGTCAGTCTTGACTCTTGACCAGCACAGCAACACCCCCATCCCTGAATTTAAAGTTCAGCAGCACTAAGGACTTTTATCAGCAAAGGAAATCATACACAACTGGCAGTGATGGTTCATGGGTATCTTAAGAACTTACACTATGAACACACTCAACTACAGAACCCATTGCATTAATGTGGCATGTCCACTCAACACTGCAGTTAACTCTAACATCAGTCATCTCTGTGAGTACCTACCTGAAGCACAGAAGACAACACTGAATACTGGAATCTAGAAAGGTACGAACTAAGGAAAGAAACATTTACTTCGTGCAGGGACAAGAAATAGACCTGCTGCACTAACTTGTTAATCCTTTGGATTCACAAGTTCAGTGCAAAATGATCAAATTGAATGCAATCCTAAAGGGTGTTGATTTTGGTAAACAAGATGGGACCTGGACCCTCTTCCAAGTCAACACCAGTATCCTTAATACATGACAGGTGCAAAACTTAACTAGTATCATATATAATCTGCTAACTCAAATTGAGATCATGTGGCACAGTTACTCATGCAACAACAGCAGGACTGCAAATTTTTAACCAACTACTCAGGATCAAAGAACTGCGGTATTAAAAACTATTATCCAAAAATGTAACTGGCCCTTATGTAAGAAGCTTGTTCAGGAAAAATAACAATATGCGGTACAAACATTATCATCAACTTCCAGAGAAGCAGCAAACATTACTACACTAGGGGCCAAATGGGAATCACAAACAGGATGTATAGTGGCAAAATATTTGAGCAAGAATTAGCTAATCTTAAACACGAAAATATGAATAAAATGGATATCCAAGAGAAATATCAGGCTAGATATCTATTTATCTAAAACAGCACTCAACTACCTGGCATAAACATCTTACCAACTTATGAACTGGAAATAGATTGTACAGCAATATAAACATGTAAAATCGAACACAATCAACAAATATTAAATTAACTGCACTATGGCAAAAAGAAGAAGGGCGGGCCTGGTGCAAGCGGTAGAGTCTTACCGCCTGTGACTGGAAGGTCCCGGGTTCAAGTCGCGGTCTCCTCGCATTGGACAGGCGAGGGTAAGGCTTGCCACTGACACCCTTCCCCAGACCCCGCACAGAGCGGGAGCTCTCTGCACTGGGTACGCCCTTATGGCAAAAAGAAAATGAAATATATATATGCAAGGAGCCACTGCTGTTTTCAAGGAAAATGAAGTAGTTTGTATATCATTTCCCAAGAAAGTGCAGTAAATATCACATATTTGGTAAATTATTAATAAGTTTACAGAATTTGAAATCATTAAGGCTCATAACTTCATATTGTAGAACATGTAAAATATTGATTTGCACCATCGTAAAAATAATCATTCTATACTGTTCATTCTAATACTAAACAAATATAACACAGAATAAAACATAATGCTATTTTCTGCTTTCCTAAGGTTACATAGATCCTATCTTTATGCAACCAAATCAAGTCAGTTTTGGCAATTTAGTTAGTGTGATGATCAGTTGGCAAAAATACACTAAAATTAATACATACCACTTACATGAGAAAGATCACATTGATAAGCTCTGGGACTATCGCAGATGCCAAACTAACCCAGAATAATATATCAAACATCTGTATCACTGCCATTCTCGAACTAAAATTGGATCATCACAAGTTGTGTCTTCGTTCCACTCTTTTCGTGCTTCTGAAATAGTAAGCTGCATCATTTGTTGCATTTCAGTCGACTGATGGAGCACCACATCGTTGGAGACAAATGTCTGAACCGTTCCACCTATCTCTATCCAGCTACAGCCAGGAACCTTGCTGCCACACCTGTGTCTCATCACACTTCTTACTTTTGCAAGCTCGTTCCAAGCTCCTGCAGCAGCAAATGCATTGGACATAAGCAGATAATTTACTGCCTCACTTGGTTCCAAGCATAAAAGCCTATCTGCAGCCCACTTTGCCAACTCAATTTTGCCCCGCATCTTACAAGCACCAAGGAAAGCTCCAACAATATCAGCCTTGCTCTCGCAAGAAAGCTTGATAACAATGTTGTAAGCATCTTCAATCCTGCCAGCTCTCCCTAAGAGATCAACCAGGCAAGCAAGATGCTGTGGATTTGGATCGGTTCTGTAGCCCCTCGTCATCATAAGGAAATAGTGTAAGCCTTCTTCAATAAGACCAGCATGGCTACAGGCAGAAAGAACTCCGAGGAAGGCAACGCCGTCAGGCAGTATGCCTTGTTGGATCATTCTCTCAAACACATGAACTGCACCCTTCGATAGTCCAAGGTACGCGTAAGCCGAAACCATAGAGGACCATGAAACTACATCTGGGTCGCAGATCATAGCAAACGTTTGTGTCGCCTCTCGAACAAAACCGGTCTTGCCATACGCCGTGATAACAGCATTGGCCACCTGCAGAAACTCGTGAAACCCCCTCTTTACGGCATGAGCATGAACCTGAGTAGCCTCGTTTGCTGCCGCCATGCTGGCGCAGGAACTTAGCACGCTGGCAAGCGTGAGCTCATCGGGGGAGCAGCTCCCGTCTCTGAGCATCCGCCGGAAGTGGTCAACAGCGTCCTTGCCTCCACAAACCCGACCGTAGCAGACGAACACCCAGCGCGCCTCGTCGACCCGGCCGCCGCACATGGCGTACATGTCGAGCAGAGCGGTGGTGACCACCACGTCGGCGAGGAGACCCAGCCTGAGCACGAGGCCGTGCGCCAGGGCTCCCATCGCGAGCAGCATCCCGGCGTCGACGACGGCATCGGCGGCGGGGTGGCGGTGACGGCGACGGCGCGGCGGCGGACGGAGCAGGGCGCTGAAGGTGAACCCGTCGGGGGCGAGCGCCCCGGAGCGGCGCAAGGCGGCGAAGAGCACCCAGGCCTGGCGCGCGAGGCCGTGGGAGGCGTAGCAGGAGACCATGGCGTTGCAGAGGACCAGGTCCCTGCGCGGCGCTTCATCGAACACACGGCGCGCGTGCGCGACCAGGCCCGACCGCGCGTACGCCACGGCGAGCGCGGTCGCCACGCGTGTCTCCGAGGCGCGCCCGGACTTGAGGGCCAGAGGGTGGAGCGTCCGCGCTGCGCAGGCGGGCGGGTGGCGGCTGGCGCCGCCGGAGACGGAGATGGAGCTGGCGCGGACAGGGCAACGAGATCGCGCCGCATCTCACCGGGCGGCGGGCGGTGGCCTCATCGGTCATCGCTGCTGATGCGGGTCATGCACAGCGAACGAAAGGAGGGCCCCCGGACGAGCAGCAGGCAGACTGCAGCCTGCACTCTGCAGGACATGAACACGGAGCCGCCCGAGCTGGCAAGCGAGGCCAGCAACGGCGCGCACTTCACTTTGTCACACCTAAATTTAGTTGAATTTGATCAAGCTACCTATTGTTTGGTTGTCACCACAGACTCTGATAAGATTATTTTTGCTTTTTTTTTCCATCGGCTCATTCCTACGTGTCAGTTATTACAAAAAAAAATGGCAAAATTCTCCTAGGCTAGCTAAGGTGTGAAGACCAATTTGATGAACTAACCTTTAGTTAAATTTGGCAAGAAATTGTGACAAACGCTGGCATTCTTAGTATACCAACCTAGACATAAGATGTGCAATTTCGTTTAGTTCGACTCTATATTGTGACGCTATCCACTGCGTTCTCTCTTGTTCGGTCTGTTTTGCTGCCGCTAGGTCTACAACATCCCCTTGTTAGCCGCAGTTGTTGCCCGCTACCCAACAAGTCTATCATTTCCCACCAAACAATGTAACCGCGCCAGTTCAATAATTTTCATTCTCCATAAATCTACTCGACAAGGGAGTCGGATCCTTCTATCTCACTCGACTATTGCAATTGGTGCTTCATAACATGTGTGACCATTATAAATAACTTTCGATTCTTTCCCTCTCCGGTGTAAGTTGTCTTGATCTAGTGGTACAGGTTCATTCATGAAAATCCAATTAGAATGTTGGTTCCATTTCAAAAAGTTACTTGAGGTGGCCTTACCTGAGTCCATGTAAACTACCGAGAAGGGGTGTGGTTTCATACTTTCATTTAACCACTAGAAAATGGTCTATGTGGACTATGAGGAATCGAGTTTTGAGCAGTAGGCGGCGCGAGTCTCGTAGAGAGAATGAATGAAACTGCACCCAGAAGTTGGTGGCATAAAAAAAATCAAGTTGGTGGCGCATGTGAGAGTTGGAGTTACTCAACTCGCTCATTTGATATTTTCCAGATATACAAATACCTATTTTATTTTATAAAAGAAAATAGTTTGGACGATTAATAAAAAATCAAAATACAAAAACTAAAATGGTCCTTGTACATAATAGGACCTAAACTAAAAATAGTTTGCGTTTTCGTTTATATCAAAAAGTCAGAAAGAACTTGGCAAGAAAAAACTCCGAAAGAAAGTTTAAATCAACAAAAAATTGAAAAACG
The DNA here is from genome assembly GCA_904845875.1 of Miscanthus lutarioriparius. Taxonomy (NCBI): domain Eukaryota; kingdom Viridiplantae; phylum Streptophyta; class Magnoliopsida; order Poales; family Poaceae; genus Miscanthus; species Miscanthus lutarioriparius. The sequence goes on along the minus strand of CAJGYO010000014.1, from coordinate 61,399,564 downwards.
AAAGCAACGAGAATTCCTGGTACTTGTAGGGGCTAAGCTAAAGAAAAATGTTTTTGTTTTTGTTTTAAAGTCGGGATCAGATGGTAAGTCATTGGGGTGCCCATGTTGTCGTAACAGGCTTAGTTGGGGCGGGCACCCCTCTCGCATAGTAATTGCGAGCTTATACCACTCCTCATCTCCCTTTAACTGCCTGAAGGATCATGTTTTGGTACGGCCGCACCCTGGTCCTCTTTAATGCAGCCGCTTGTGCGCTCCCCGCTGTGCTCCGCCGATGTGGGACTAAAATGCTCCACTCCCACTGTGTCGTGCTACTGAGTACTGACAGTGGCAGCCGAGCAGCCTGGTGCGAGTCGGACGGAGCTCGCCACTGGGCCATGGACTGGCCAGGCCTATTTAAATATAAATGGGCCGAGAATTCTACTCATCACATTCGGGCCCCGCTCGACTTGGCCTGCTCATCAGTTCGTAGTACGCTGTGCCGCTTGGCGCTTCCTTTTGGTTCAAACATGACCGAATTAAGAATCCCATCCCAGTCGAGTAAATTGCTGCATTCCCCCTATCAAAAAAATGATGCATTCCCCAGTTTAATTTTTAATATAAATTACAAAAAAGATTAGAGGAAACACGAGAGCCAATGCATTTTGATCCTTTCTTCCGTTGAGTAGGCTATTCCCTTTATCAGAATAAGAAAAGCTTGCAACAACCAGCTTCAAATCCTAGGCATAGCAGGATCGAGAAAAAAGATTACACATTTTGCTCTTGAAATACAGTATACTATTTTTCCTTTCTACTGACATCGCGAATGTTACCCCGTCCGATGAACATCTAATATCGTGAAAAATGAAGCATGCTAAATCCGAATTTCTTCACTACGGTCTCTCTTCCTCTGCCTAATCAGCAACAAGTTATTCATCCTCTAACTTAGTTTGATAGGCTAGTGATAGGATTAGAACCTGTGGGGGTATGACCCACAGTATCCATAGGACAAGACATGTGACGCACCATCAAAGGTGGCCCAGCCTACAAGACTGTGCCTGGGTCACGCCATTAGTGGAGGCCAAGCTCACAGGACCGTGATGTGCAAGGCACGATACCGGTTAGCGTGCCTCACAAGACTGCATTAGGATCTCCGGCGATCTAGGAGACCTACATGGATACACTAGATCTCGAGATATCTGTAAATTTCTATCTTGTAAAACCGATCAGGATAGAAACAACCGATTAGGATAGAAACAACCGATCTGTAACCATACCCCCAAGCTATGTAAGGCGGGCAGGGGACTCCTCATTTTCATCGAATCATAAGCAATACAATCCATAAAGACACAGGACGTAGGGTATTACGTCAAGTCGACGGCCCAAACTTGTATAATCGTTGTCTCTCGCGTTCTGTGTCACCATCCGGCTCCCTCACGCGTACCTCCACCGATTCGTCTACTACCGTGGGCATACCCCTCGGTAGACTACCGGATGTATTTCGTCGACAGTGGCACGCCAGGCAGGGGTGTGCGTGTCGAATTCATGGCGAACTAGATGATCACTTTTCAAAGCTCCATGGCCTTTCCCGAGCTGGGCCAGATCTTCACGGTCGGATCCATGACCTAGATCATCGGCCCCGATGGCAACGGGGAGATCGTGGAGGCGGTGCAGGATCACCCTGCACCGATCGCGCCAACACCTGCAAGGGCATCTCCGATCTTGGCACCCCAACGCTGGGTTAGGAGATCCATCAACAACAATGATCTGATCGCATCTATCGATCAGGTCACGGACCGCTTAATGGAATGTTAGCTCCTCGTGGATTCGGTCTTAGATCAATCCAGACCGAGCGATGAATTTCCCGCACTCCAAGATCACCAAGCCGCTGCAACCGAGCGACCTGCTTGGCCACACCGTTCAAGGCGGCTAGATTCTAATCTGGTGATCACGGCTACTCCAGAAGGGTGCACAGTGCGGCGCTGACCACTTCCCGCTACTGGCCTACGTTTGGCCGACTATGAGGCCCCGATGGAGGTTCCGTCGAAGCCCTATCCTTTTGGGATGGAGGGTGCGGGATCTACGTACCAGAACGCCATCCACCACCTCTTTGTTGATCACATCGAGCGTGACCACGTCACCGACCTCTACATGATCAACCCGAATGACTCCGGTCAACCCGCGCCCGTGGTCAACATGGTGGCTCTCCACCAGCTTTCGGATGATCCCTCTCTCCAAACCGAATCTCTTCATAGTGTTCTAGATGAGAGCCCCGATGACTATTTTGAGGGCTCGACCTAGATCGAGCTGAGCTACCCTGCTTTCCCTCTGGGGTTTGGGGGTGTGATTTTCCACGTCAGCCATAATAGCGTCTACAAGAACGCTGAAACCACTGAAGAGCGCACGGCTCGTCTGGCGAGGAACGCCGATCGCGAATGTTGCCGAGATGCAGAAGCAACCCAAGAGGCCATGAGGATGGTCGTGGTCTGCCCTGCCATCAAAGTAATCTAGAGGAGGCATTCGACATGGTGGGCGACCAGCCAGTTTACCAAACTCCAAGCGCTAATCTGGCCATCGCGTTCAACAAGCTTGACAAACTTCCTCACACTCTAGAGGTCGAGAAGGTTCGAGCACATATCATAGCGGCGCAGGTCCAAGTCAACGAGTTCCGAAATGATGCCTGTCTTATTCCACCGCATCAGCTCAAAGCCACCGCTCTCGTCGAGATGGAGGAGGCCAGCACCATGGCGCCGAGGGCCCCTGTGAAAGGTCCTAATGGCTAGAGGGGGGGTGAATAGCCTAATAAAATTTCTACAACAACACTTAACAAAAGGTTAGACAATTATGAGGCGAAGCAAGTGTTGCGCTAGCCTACTCAAAATGCAAGCCACCTACCACAATTCTAGTTTTGATAGTGTCGATTCACACAAGAGCTATGACACTACCCTATGTTAGTGTGCTCTCAAAGGCTAACTAAAGAGCCACACCAACCAACCAAGCAAGCTCTCACAACTAGCTACACTAAAGAGCTTGGCAACTAGTTTGCGGTAAAGTAAAGAGAGTGATCAAGAAGGTTATACCGCCGTGTAGATGAAAGAACCAATCAATCACAAGGATGAATAACAATGAATACCAATCACCTCAGAATCAATGATGAACACAATGATTTTTTACCGAGGTTCACTTGCTTGTCGGCAAGCTAGTCCTCGTTGTGGCGATTCACTCACTTGGAGGTTCACGCGCTAATTGGCTTCACACGCCAAACCCTCAATAGGGTGCCGCACAACCAACACAAGATGAGGATCACACAAGCCACGAGCAATCCACTAGAGTACCTTTTGGCTCTCCGCCGGGGAAAGGTCAAGAACCCTCACAATCACCACGATCGGAGCCGGAGACAATCACCACCCTCCGCTCAACGATCCTCGCTGCTCCAAGCCGTCTAGGTGGCGGCAACCACCAAGAGTAACAAGCGAAATCCGTAGCGAAACACGAACACCAAGTGCCTCTAGATGCAATCACTCAAGCATTGCACTTGGATTCACTCCCAATCTCACTATGATGATGAATCAATGATGGAGATGAGTGGGAGGGCTTTGGCTAAGCTCACAAGGTTGCTATGTCAATGAAAATGGCCAAAGATAATGAGCTACAGCCGGCCATGGGGCTTAAATAGAAGCCCCCCATGAAATAGAGCCGTTATACCCCTTCACTGGGTACAGTGTGGGCTAACCGAACACTCTGGTCCAACTGACCGGACGCTGCTCCTCAGCGTCCGGTCGCCCGATGGTGGCCACGTGTCTCTTGCGTTCAATAGGGAACGTTTGATCTCAACGGTCGACATGTTGGCCAGACACTCCGACAGAGCTGACCGGACGCTGGACCCTCAGCGTTCGGTCGTTTACAGTAAGGGTCCAAACCGAGTTTTTGCCGACCGGACGCGTTCGGTCATGCTTGACCGGACACAGCCCAGCGTCCGGTGCTTAACCCTAATCACTGTGCCGACCGACCACTCGACCGGACGCAGCCCTTCAGTGTCCAGTCGCATAGCGACCCAGCGTCCGGTCAGTTGACCGACGCCAGCATCATTGCGACCAACTCCATTTCACTTCTAACTTCTCCACCCTTGCTCAAATGTGCCAACCACCAAGTGTATCACCTTATGCACATGTGTTAGCACATTTTCACAAATATTTTCAAGGGTGTTAGTTCTCCACTAGATCCTAAATACATATGCAATGAGTTAGAGCATCTAGTGGCACTTTGATAACCGTATTCCGATACGAGTTTCACCCCTCTTAATAGTATGGCTATCAAACCTAAATATGATCACACTCTCTAAGTGTCTTGATCACCAAAACAAAATAGCTCCTATGGCTTATACCTTTGCCTTGAGCTTTTTGTTTTTCTCTTTTTTTTCAAGTTTAAGCCCTTGATCATCACATTGCCATCACTATTGTCATGCTATGATCTTCATTGGCTTCTCCACTTGAAGTGTGCTACCTATCTCATGATCACTTGATAAACTAGGTTAGCACTTAGGGTTTCATCAATTCACCAAAACCAAACTAGAGCTTTCAATCTCCCCCTTTTTGGTAATTGATGACAACCCTTATACAAAGATATGAATTAAAATTCAATTAAATCCATGTTGCTTGTCCAAGCATATTTACCATGTGTAAAAGGATATGGACAAGTTTCATGAACCCCAAATGGTAGCAATTGCTCCCCCTACATATGTGCTAAGAGTTTGGATTGAAGCTTGCACATATGCTTAGATAGAAAATATAGGAGTCAATGTCTACCATATGATGCTAAGGTATAAAAGATGGACCTTTGAAGCGTAATACCAATTGGAGTGCACCATTATACCATCCTTAGCACCATGGTTAGTTTAATACCACTTGGAAATACTTGGAAATGAAAGTTATCTAGTGATTTCATTTCATCATTCAATCTAACAACTAGCATACACCACACAAGCATGGATATTTTAAATTTAGAACGTATGCCATGCAAGCAAACATATGAAATGCACATTCAAATGCACCATACAAGTTCATGAGCTTGCTCCCCCTACTTGTGTGCTCAAAATTTTAATTGATCTCTTTCCATATATCAAGTCATATATCAAGATATCTTTATGTTTCTCTCCTTTTATGATATTTCTCCCCCTTTTTCACTATCTTTACTACTATCTTTGTTTATTTTCCCCTTTGTCATCAATGACCACAAAGGTTCAAAAATATAGATAGTATTACATGTAGGGTCGAGATTATCAATGTCAATCAATGGGGTGAGGATCATTTTCCTAAATTTGGTCTAGTCTAGATCATTTACCAAAGATATTTAACTCGGTTTGATCCAAGGACAAGCTTCTTCACACCTCCAAATAAGGGTTATCTTGTACCATGTTGAGTTAAACACTTATAGCTCATTTTCTAGATTAAACACTAGGTTTACAAGCCCACAAACATGTCATATGCTACCACTAGATCAAGTCAAGCGTAGAAGCAATAGTGATACCATATAAACATCAAATTCATTTGATTTTCATGAATGAGCCAAATAAAATAGAACCACTTGAAAGGTCCTAATAAAATTGAAAATGTGACTAGATGCACTAATCATGTCCTTAGCAAAGATGTATGTCATGCCAATCAACTTTTACCTTGGGTTGCTCGAAGGAGAGGCATGTCATATGAATGGGGAGTGCATCAACACATATTTGAGAAATCCAATATGTCCAACTCATTCCTTAGCTTGCAAAACCTTTTCTCATTCAATGGCTTGGTGAATATATCGGTAAGTTGATCTTCGGTGCCTACACTCTCAATGCAAAATGTCCCCTTTTAGTTGGTGATCTCTTATGAAATGGTGGCGGACATCTATGTGCTTTGTTCTTGCATGTTGAACCGGATTGTTGGTTAACTTGATTGCACTCTCATTATCACATAGCAATGGCACTTTCTTGAACTTGATTCCAAAGTCACTCAAAGTGGCCTTCATCCAAAGTATTTGTGCACAACAACTACCGACGGATATGTATTTGGCTTCGGCGGTTGATAATGCAACACTATTTGCTTCTTTGATGACCAAGAAACAAGTGATCTTCCCAACAATTGACATGTTCCCGAGGTGCTCTTCCTTTCAACCTTGCATCCCGCATAATCCGAATCGGAGTAACCAACCAACTCAAATTTTGCTCCTTTTGGATACCACAAACCAACATTTGGTGTATGCTTCAAGTACCTCAATATCCTCTTTGTAGCCTTCAAATGACTTTCTCTTGGTGAGGCTTGAAATCTTGCACACATGCATACACTAAACATGACATCCGGCCTTGATGCGGTCACATAGAGTAGGCTTTCAATCATAGACCGATACAACTTTTGATCCACCATGTTTCCATTTGCATCACTATCCAAGTTGCCATTGGTTTCCATTGGTGTGCTAATGGCTTTACTTTCACTCATGTCAAACTTCTTGATCATGTCCTTGATGTACTTGCCTTGACTTACAAATGTATCATGTTTCAATTGCTTGATTTGAAGACCAAGAAAGTAACTCAATTCTCCAATCATGGACATCTCAAACTCATTAGCCATCATCTTTCCAAACTCGTCACAAAAAACTTGATTGGTTGATCCAAATATGATATCATCAACATAGATTTGCAACATAAATAGATCTTTTCCAATCTTCTTAATGAAAAGAGTGGTGTCAACCTTGCCCATTGTGAACCCTTTAGAGAGGAGGAAGTCCCTCAATCTCTCATACCATGCTCTAGGTGCTTGCTTCAAACCATACAAAGCTTTCTTCAATTTGTACACATGGTTGGGCTTCTTGTCATCTTCAAAATCGGGAGGTTGCTCAATATATACTTCTTCATTGATGTAGCCATTGAGAAATGCACTCTTAACATCCATTTAATAGAGCTTGATGTTGTGGGCACAAGCATAGGCTAGTAAGATTCTAATTGCTTCTAATCTAGCAACCGGGGCATATGTTTCTCCAAAGTCAAGACCTTCAACTTGTGTATAGCCTTGTGCTACTAATCTTGCTTTGTTCCTTACTACTATCCCATCTTGATCTTGCTTGTTTCTAAAGACCTATTTGGTTCCAATCACATTGTGTCCCTTTGGTCTCTCTACTAATTCTCATACTTGATTTCTTGTGAAGTTGTTTAGCTCTTCATGCATAGCATTGACCCAATCAACATCCATCAAAGCTTCATCTATCTTCTTTAGTTCAATGGATGACACAAATAAGAAGTGTTCACAAAATGATACCAATCTTGATCTTGTTTGTACACCTCTAGAAATATCACCAATAATAGTGTCCAATGGATGATCTCTTGCAATATTGGTTGGTTGGAGGATTGGAACTTGATTGCTTGCACTTGCTTGATCATTGGGTTGAGATGATATACTAGCCACTTGATCTTGTTCAGTGTCATGAGAGCTACTTGCACTAACTTGATTTGTATCATCTTGCATATTTGAGTTGGAGAGCACTTGCACTTGATCATCTTCATCATCATTCACTTGCCTAGGCCTCAATTCACCAATATCTATGTTCTTCATGGAATTTGAAAGTTGAATGCCTCTAACATCTTCCAAGTTCTCATTCTCTACTTGTGAACCCTTGGTTTCATCAAATTCAACATCATAAACTTCCTCAAGAGTGCCACTATCTAAATTCTAAACTCTATATGCTTTGCTTGTAGTGGAATAGCCAAGTAGGAATCCTTCATCACATTTCTTGTCAAACTTGCCCAATCTTGTGCCTTTCTTCAAGATATAGCATTTGCAACCAAAGACCCAAAAATATGCAATGTTTGGCTTTCTACCATTCAATAGCTCATATGGTGTCTTCTCTTTCAATCGGTGACAATAGAGGCGGTTGCTACAATAGCAAGCCATGTTGATAGCTTCGGCCCAAAAAGATTGACTCACATTGTACTCACTAAGCATAGACCTTGCCATATCAATGAGTGTTCTATTCTTCCTCTCAACAAGACCATTTGAATGTGGAGTGTATTTGGCCGAGAATTGATGTCTAATTCTAAATTCATCATATAACTCATCAATTCTAGTATTCTTGAACTCACTACCATTGTCACTTCTAACTCTCTTGATGAATGTTTCAAACTCATTGTGAATGCCCTTGACAAATGATTTGAATGTTGCAAACACATCACTTTTGTCCACTAGAAAGAATACCCATGTGTATCTAGTGTAGTCATCCACTATCACAAATCTATATTTGTTTCCACCGATACTAGTGTATTGTGTTGGCCCAAATTAATCCATGTGCAATAACTCAAATGCTTTACTAGTGCTCATCATGCTTTTCTTAGGATGGGTGTTTCCAACTTGTTTGCCGGCTTGACAAGAGCTACAAAGTTTATCCTTCTCAAACACAACATTTTTCAAGCCTCTAACCAAGTCATGCTTAACCAATCTATTCAATTGTTTCATTCGAATATGACCAAGCCTTCTATGCCATAACCAACCCATGCTAGACTTAGTGAACAAGCATGTAGATAATTTAGCTTCACTGGCATTGAAATCAACCAAGTATAGATTCTCATATCTAAAGCCTTTGAAGATCAAGTTAGAACCATCTACACTTATGATCTCTATATCATCTACCCAAAATATGCATTTGAATCCAAGATCATACAATTGAGCCATAGATAGCAAATTGAAGTTCAAGCTCTCTACTAGCAACACATTGGATATGCTCATGTCATTGGATATTACAATCTTACCTAGCCCTTTGACCTTACCTTTGCCATTGTCACCAAATGTGATACTATCATAACCATTATTGCCATTGGTGTTGATTAAGTTGAACATTCTTGCATCACCGGTCATGTGTTGAGTGCACCCACTATCAAGAACTCAATGCCTTCCTCCGGCTTTGTAATTGACCTACAAAAGAAGATCAATTCTTTTTAGGTACCCAAACTTGCTTGGGTCCTTGAAGGTTAGTCACTAGGCTCTTTGGTACCTAAATGGCTTTCTTCTTTGAGCCCATCCATGGTTTACCAATGAACTTAGCCTTCACATCATTTGTACCCTTAGTAAGCATATAGCATGAATCAAGCTTAATGGAGGCTATATTAGCATTTTTGCTCTTGTTTTTGCATTCTTGCTCTTTGTGACCCACTTGCTTGCAACTAGTGCAAAACCAACCAATGTTCTTCATAAAACTAGTCTTGTAAGGAGCAAAGGCCGCCTTGCCTTTCTTGGGGGTATAGCCCAATCCCTCTTTGTAGAGAGAAGCTCTTTGGCTACCCAAGCATATAAGCAAGCGGTCCTCACCACCATAGGCCTTAGCCAAAGTGTGAGTGAGCTTAGTGACCTCCTTCTTGAGGTTCTCATTCTCAACCATTAGTGAGGCATCACAAGTGAGACCATCATTACTAGATGAGGTGGAAGTAGATGTACTACAAGAAGGGTTAGTAGGAGCAACAATGATAGGCATAGATAGTGATTCATCAATTATATCACAAGTTAAGCCTACATTGCAAGTTTTAACATGCTTCTTTTTATTTTGCTCTTTAAGCGAAGAAGAATGAGCTTTTTCAAGCTTTTTGTGAGCTTTGCCAAGCTTCTCATGGGCTTCCTCTAGCTTCTCATGAGTTGCTTTGAGCTCATCAAGGGCTTGCTTAAGGGCTTTTACCTCCTTATTCAAGCTCTTGCATTCCCTTCTCTTAATGTCAAAGTGTTTTTAGCATCTTCTAGCATGTTAAATAATTCATCCTTAGTAGGTTCATCATCATCACTATCGCTATCATTTTCATGTTCATTATCATCAACATGTTCTTCATCACTTTCATCATCACAAGATTGTACCTTAGTGGCCTTAGCCATGAAGCATGATGAAGATTTGAAGAGAGAAGGCTTCTCATTGATAGCAATGCTTGCAAGAACCTTCTTCTTGGTGGTCTTGTTATCATCACTATCATCATCATCATCACTTGAGGAAGCATCACTATCCCAAGTGACTACATATGAACCACCCTTCTTCTTCTTGAATGCCATCTTGTCCTTCTTCTCTTTCTTTTCCTTCTTGTCCTTCTTCTTGTTCTTCTTGTTATCATCATCATTGTCGCTATTGTATGGGCATTGAGCAACAAGATGATCTTTGCTTCCACACTTGAAGCACCTTCTTGACTCTTCTTTGTTCTTGAATGAAGATTTCTTTCTTCTTGCACGGTAGCCCTTCTTCACCATGAACTTGCTAAATCTTTTGACAAAGAGATCCATCTTCTCATCATCATCATCATCATCATCCCAAGATTCATCTTCTTCACTTGATGTTTCTTGCTTTGCTTTGCCCTTAGATGATGTGGCTTTGAATGCCACGCTCTTCTTCTTGTCATCCTTCTTCTCATCTTTCTTCTCCCTCTTTTCTTCCTTCTCATCATCATCTCTATAAGCATCATCGGTCATGATATCTCCCAAGATTTGGTTTGGTGTCATTGTGTTCAAACCGGTCCTCACTAGTAAGGTGACCAACATGCCAAATCTTGCGAGCAAACATCTCAAGAACTTATTGGAGAAGTCCTTGTCCTCTATCTTCTCACCAAGTGCTTTGAGATCATTGACAATCACTTCCATCCGATGGAACATGTCTGGTACACTCTCATCTTCCTTCATCTTGAAGCTTGTAAACTTCTCTTTAAGAATGTAAGGCTTAGCACCGTTCACGGCTTGAGTGCCCACAAATGATTCTTCCAACTTCTTTCAAGCTTCATGTGCCATCTCAATATTCTTGATTTGCTCAAATGTTCTTTCATCAATTGCATCATGAATGTCACTTAGAGTAATATCATTGTTTTGGAGAAGCACTTCTTCGGCCGCGGTGGGATTCTCCGGATCTTCAATCTCAATTTTGGTTTCTACCACCTTCCACACTCTTCTATTGATTGACTTGATATGTGTGGTCATCTTTGACTTCCAATATGGATAATTTGTGCCATCAAATTGAGGTGGCTTCTTGGTGTTGTTGATTTGAGCTATTTTTACACCGAAGGTTGTTAAGCCTCAAATCACGGTGACCTTGGCTCTGATACCACTTGAAAGGTCATAATGGCTAGAGGGGGGGGGTGAATAGCCTAATAAAATTTCTACAACAACACTTAACAAAAGGTTAGACAATTATGAGGTGAAGCAAGTGTTGCGCTAGCCTACTCAAAATACAAGCCATCTACCACAATTCTAGTTTTGATAGTGTCAATTCACACAAGAGCTATGACACTACCCTATGTTAGTGTGCTCTCAAAGGCTAACTAAAGAGCCACACCAACCAACCAACCAAGCTCTCACAACTAGCTACACTAAAGAACTTGTCAACTAGTTTGCGGTAAAGTAAAGAGAGTGATCAAGAAGGTTATACCGCCATGTAGATGAAAGAACCAATCAATCACAAGGATGAATAACAATGAATACCAATCACCTCGGAATCAATGATGAACACAATGATTTTTTACCGAGGTTCACTTGCTTGCCGGCAAGCTAGTCCTCGTTGTGGCGATTCACTCACTTGGAGGTTCACGCGCTAATTGGCTTCACACGCCAAACCCTCAATAGGGTGCCGCACAACCAACACAAGATGAGGATCACACGAGCCACGAGTAATCCACTAGAGTACCTTTTGGCTCTCCACCGGGGAAAGGTCAAGAACCCCTCACAATCAACATGATCGGAGCCGGAGACAATCACCACCCTCCGCTCAACGATCCTCGCTGCTCCAAGCCATCTAGGTGGCGGCAACCACCAAGTGTAACAAGTAAAATCCGCAGCGAAACACGAACACCAAGTGCCTCTAGATGCAATCACTCAAGCAATGCACTTGGATTCACTCCCAATCTCACTATGATGATGAATCAATGATGGAGATGAGTGGGAGGGCTTTGGCTAAGCTCACAAGGTTGCTATGTCAATGAAAATGGCCAAAGATAATGAGCTATAGACGGCCATGGGGCTTAAATAGAAGCCCCCATAAAATAGAGCCGTTATACCCCTTCACTGGGTACAGTGCGGGCTGACCGGACGCTCCGGTCCAACTGACCGGACGCTGCTCCTCAGTGTTCGGTCGCCCGATGGCGGCCACGTGTCTCTTGCGTTCAATAGGGAACGTTTGATCTCAACGGTCGACATGTTGATCGGACACTCCGACAGAGCTGACCGGACGCTGGACCCTCAGTGTTCGGTCATTTACAGTAAGGGTCCAAACCGAGTTTTTGCTGACCGGATGTGTCCGGTCATTCTTGACCGGACACAGCCCAGCATCCGGTGCTTAACCCTAATCACTGTGCCGACCGACCACTCGACCGGACATAGCCCTTCAGCATCCGGTCGCATTGCGACCCAGCGTCCGGTCAGTTGACCGACGCCAGCATCATTGCGACCAACTCCATTTCACTTCTAACTTCTCCACCCTTGCTCAAATGTGCCAACCACCAAGTTTATCACCTTGTGCACATGTGTTAGCATATTTTCACAAATATTTTCAAGGGTGTTAGTTCTCCACTAGATCCTAAATGCATATGCAATGAGTTAGAGCATCTAGTGGCACTTTGATAACCGTATTCCGATACGAGTTTCACCCCTCTTAATAGTACGGCTATCAAACCTAAATGTGATCACACTCTCTAAGTGTCTTGATCACCAAAACAAAATAGCTCCTATGGTTTATACCTTTGCCTTGAGCTTTTTGTTTTTCTCTTTCTTCTTTTCAAGTTTAAGCCCTTGATCATCACATTGCCATCACCGTTGTCATGCTATGATCTTCATTGGCTTCTCCACTTGAAGTGTGCTACCTATCTCATGATCACTTAATAAACTAGGTTAGCACTTAGGGTTTCATCAATTCACCAAAACCAAACTAGAGCTGTCACCCTGACCTCAGGCTAGGGGTCCCTACTTCTATAGAGGATCTAGAGGCAACCACGAGGTTCATTCACGCCACGACGACCATCCACCGCGCCCCTAGGGAGGTCAAGGCAGCAATCGCCACCAGGAGGTCAATCAACCCCCCTCTCACGACCTTTGTGACCACATCAATGCTGGCACAGATGTCCATGGTTGCATCGAGAATAGTAGGGCCGCACGCTATCATGTAGAGATGGAGCGTCGCCGGCAATTTGATGCCGAACATGAGGGATTTGCTGCCCATCATGCTCCGCTTCCCACAGGCGCATCAGAACTTTGCCCCTTCACGAAAAGGCTCCAAGTTGTCCGATGGCCTGTGGGCTTCAAGGTCCTTGGTGTTAATACCTATGATGGAAAGGCCAACCCCGCTCAGTGGCTAACTCTATACGAGATCATTGTGAGAGCTATAGGCGTAGACGAGGGTGTCATGGTGAACTATCTACCCATTATGCTTAACCAGTATGCGAATAACTGGCTTCTTAGCCTATGGGAGAACTCCATTCGATCTTGGGATGACCTCAAGAAAGCCTTCACCGACAACTATATGGCTACGTGCGAACATCCTGGCACCAAGTTCGACCTAGAGAAGCTTCATCAGTATCCCGAGGAATCCCTACGCGACTTCATCAAGCGCTTCTCGGAGACAAGAAACTCTGTTCCTAACATCTTCGATGCCAAGGCCATCGCTGCCTTTACCAAAGGCCTCGGCATGAGCAACATCGTGGCAAGCTGTACCGTAAGAGGCCTACAACCATCGATGAGCCGATACAAATGGCAAATGGATATGTCGACACCAAGGAAGTTGAACGGGCTACCCGCTCTGCTCACCATCAACGCCACGATGATGACCATCGTGATGATAGGCGCTATGAGGACCGCGATCGCTGCCGTGATGACCAAGGTCACCATGACGACCGTGACCACCATCACGATGACCGCGAGCCCCGACGTGACGACCGCCTAGACAGCTCGAGAGGCAGACAAGGCCATCGTCGCTGGCCTGATAACTCCATCAGCACCGTCAACTCCCATGCCAAGCGCACCTATGATGCTAATTTTGGCAAGTTGCTAGACGGCTCATGCCCTATCCACAAGGATGGCAAGCACACCATGCAGGAATGCAGAGGCCTAAAGATAACGCTCGATGGCGAATCATCAAAAAGGCCACGGCACGACGACGACAAGACCGAAGACGATCAAGGTGGAGAATGAGTAAAGAACAAGGGCCCAACCTACCAGGACCCCACCAAGACCATCGCCACCATCTTTGGTGGGAGAGCTATCCCTGAAGACAAGCGTGAGCAAAAGCTTGTAGCCCGATGTGTCATGTTGAATGCTACATATGATGGCCCCATCATCGATACCAAGTACCTCGACTGGTCGGAGCACCCGATCACGTTCACTAGGGCCGACCAGTAGTCGAACATCCCATATCCAGGGCGTTTCCCGCTTGTCCTGGACCCTATTATCAAGGACGTGCGCTTTTAGAAGATCCTCATCGATGGAGGGAGCGCCCTCAACATCTTGTTCGTTGGATCCCTAGAGGAGCTAGGGATCAAGAAAGAAGACCTTACCCCCATGGACTCTCCATTTTGGGGGATCATTCTCGGTAAAGCATCCCTACCTCTAGGATAGATTACACTGTCGGTACAATTTGGCACTGCTAAGCACTTCCACGTCGACTACATTAACTTCCTGGGTGCCGATTTCAACAAGGCATACCACTCCATTCTTGGCCGACCAGCCCTCACCAAGTTTATGGTCGTACCACACTAGACATATTTGGTGCTAAAGATGCTGACCGAGCAGGGGGTCCTCTCCCTGCGTGCCAACCTCGACGTTGCCTACTCCTATGAGAAGGAAAGCTTCACGCTTGCTGAGGCTACTGACATCTCCATCCGCATGTAGGATTATCTTGCGTCTTCGTGATAGATTTCCCCACAGGACCTAGAGATCTCAACCATGGAGACCACCCAGGCCTCAACCAAGTCCAAGGAGGTGAAGGAAGTAGTCCTCGTCCCCGGCAACTAGTCCAAGACTGCTCGGATCGGGGCCAACCTCGACCCCTAATAGGAAGATGCACTCGTCAGCTTCCTATGGGAGCATGTTGACGTGTTCGCATGGAAACCGACGGGCATGCCTGGCGGGCCTCGGGAGCTGATCGAACACTCCTTAAATGTCTTGGCGATCGCCAAGCCGATCAAGCAGAAGCTTCGACGATTCGTGTGGGACAAAAAGGAGGCCATTAGGGTAGAAATAACCCAGCTATTAGCTGTCGGTTTTATCAAAGAGGTGTATCATCTAGAGTGGTTAGCCAATCCAGTTCTTGTAAGAAAAAGAGTAAAGAATGGAGAATGTGCGTTGATTACACCGATCTCAACAAACACTGCCCTAAAGACCCCTTCGGGTTATCTCGTATTGACGAGGTCATTAACTTTATAGCTGGTTGTGAGCTCCTATGCTTTTTAGACTGCTACTCTGGTTATCACCAGATCGCGTTGAAGGAAGAAGACTAGATCAAGACGTCGTTCATTACGCCCTTCGGTGCCTACTGTTACACGACCATGTCCTTTGGGCTCAAGAATGCAGGTGCGACTTATCGAAGAGCCATCCAGCGCTGCCTCAAGGACCAGATCGGGAAGAACATTGAGGCCTATGTCGATGACGTGGTGGTAAAGACTATGACTGTCGACACTCTCAACGCTGACCTCACCGAAGTTTTCAAAGCCCTAAAAGTGTACCGATGGAAGCTGAACCCCACCAAGTGCATTTTTGGTGTTCCGTCTGGTATTCTGCTAGGCAACATCGTCAGTCGCCGCGACATCGAAGCCAACCCAGAGAAGATAGTGGCGATGACCAACATGAAGCCTCTGACCTATGTCAAGGACATCCAGAAGCTAACGGGGTGCATGGCAGCCTTAAGTTGTTTCATATCTCGTCTAGGCAAAAAGGGACTCCCCTTCTTTAAGCTACTTAAGGCTCAAGAGAAATTTGTCTGGTCGGAGGACGCCGACAAGGCATTCGCTGAGCTCAAGCGATTTCTCACCACACCTTCGATCATGACCGCCCCCCAAAAGGACGAAACTCTGCTAATCTACATCGCAACAACCAACCGGGTAGTCAGCACCGCCATCGTTGTTGAACGATAAGAGGCTAGACATGCATACAAAGTCTAGCGCCTAGTCTACTTCATCATCGAGGTCTTTAATGAGTCCAAGACACGCTACCCCTAGGTCCAGAAGTTGCTATATGCCATCCTGATCACATCCTAGAAGCTTCATCACTACTTCGACGCCTACCATATAGCGGTAGTCACTGAGCACCCACTCAGCGATATCCTTCGAAACAAGGAAGCCAGCGGCCACATCATTAAATGGGCGATTGAGCTCGGCACCTATACCATCGACTTCAAGCCTCGCCATACGATCAAGTCACTGGTGCTCGCTGACTTCATTATCGAGTGGACGGATATGCAGACCCCTATCCCGGTTGACCACCCCGAGCATTAGACAATGTACTTTGATGGGTCTCTCAACCTCAACAAGGCTAGGGTAGGCGTGTTTTTTATCTCATCATTGGGGGATAAGCTTCGATACGTTCTCTGCTTACACTTTCGAGCTTCCAGTAATACCGCTGAATACGAGGCGGCACTTCATGGTCTTCGTATAGCTGTTGAGCTCGGCGTTAAGCACCTCTAGGTATACGGCGACTACGCCCTTGTTATCAATCAGCTCAATAAGGATTGGAATTGCACCAATGAGAAGATGGACGCTTACTGCGCCGTGATAAGAAAGTTAGAAGAGAAGTTTTACGGTCTCGAGTACCACCATGTGGTTTGGGCTGACAATCATGCAGGCGATGAGCTATCAGAGTTAGGGTCAACCCAGGCTGAAGTCCCACTGGAGTGTTCATCTAGGACCTTGTGACACCATCCATCAAGCAGGGGCAAGCATGCATTGAAGAAAAGCCACCTAGCGAGTCGTTAGTCGCAGTGGTCCCTGGCCCGAGCAGTGACTGAAGGGAACCTTTCATCAAATACATCACCACCATAGATGTCCCGGCCGACCACATAGAGAGAGAACGCCTCACTCATCGTAGCAAGCATTACATCCTAATTGAAGGGAAGTTATATCACAAGAATGCCAAGGGTGAGCTACTTCAGAAGTGCATCTCCGTGGAGGAGGGCGAAACGATACTCAAGGAGATCCACGACGGCACTTGAGGCAATCACCCAGCCTCTAGAACACTAGTCGGTAAAGCCTTCTGAGCTAGATTCTATTGACCTTCTGCAGTCATCGACGCCGAGGCCATCATTCGCCGGTGCGAGAATTGTCAGTTTTTGGCTAAGCAAACCCACGTCCCGACCCAAGCCTTGCAAGCTATTCCTACGTCTTGGCCCTTCGCATGTTGGGGACTCGACATGATCGGACCCTTCAAGCCCATGCTGGGAGGTTTCCGCTGGGTCTACGTCTGCATTGACAAATTATCGAAGTGGATCGAATATAAACCCTTGGTCCAAGCTACAGCGAACAAGGCGGTCGAGCGGCTTGACGACATTATTCACCGGTTTGGCCTTACGAACAACACCATCACTGACCTAGGGTCCATGTTCACTGGCACTGATTTCTAGGACTTCTGCGATGAAAGATGCATCTCAGTTAAGTACGTCTTGGTCGCGCACCCTAGGGCTAACGGCTAAGTTGAACGCACCAATGGCATGATTCTCGATGCGCTGAAGAAAAGGCTCTATATGAATGAGCAGAAGCACCCCGGCAAGTGGCTCAAGGAATTACCAGCTGTGGTCTAGGGGCTAAGGACCCAGCCTAGTCGCAACACTGGCGTCTCCCCGTACTTCATGGTGTTTGGCTCAGAGGCGATTTTGCCAGCCAATGTTGCTTTCCGAGCTCCCAAGGTGGAGAACTACAGCGAAGAAATCTCTGACCAAGCTCGGCTCGTTGAGTTGGACAGTCTAGAAGAGGAGCGCTTGGTTTCGTGTGTCTAAACAGCGAAGTACCTTGATAGTGTGTGAAGATATTACAACCGCAACGTCAATGATCGGTTCTTCGTGGTTGGAGATTTAGTGCTCCGCAAGAAGCAGAAGACTGATGGGATACGCAAGCTATCTTCACCCTGGGAAGGCCCCCTTATCATCATGGTGGTCACCCGACCAGGTTCCTATTGGCTATGCGACATGGATGAAAGAGATGTCCCAAATTCTTGGCACATCGATCTCCTTAGGCGCTTCTACCCTTGAAGGGTCCCTTTTCAAATATATGTATCGTTCGTATTCATGTATTCAATAAAAATTTTTGTTCTAATGTCTTTCCATATTGTTATCTCTATGCTTTTTTCTAAGCAATCCTGTTCACGCGTATGACATCTTAAAGATGACACGCCAACCACGCCAAAAGCAAATGCCCGAGCAAACACGTTGACACTTGGACGCCTCCAGAAACGACCCTGTCTCCGACTTCTCCCTACACGTGCATGAGCATCCACCCTCTGCGTAATGGGTGGTCGGCAGCGGTTCCTTAGCAACATCCTGTTATTCCCACACGCACTGGCCCCTGTGCCCTGTGCCGGTTAACAGGCTAGCTAGGACTGGGAACTCAGCTATACACTACTGCTCAGATGGTTTATATCAAATATAAACACAAATATATCATAAATTGTCAAATACTATCACACAACGTTTCTACATAAGTTTCATCTTAGCTATGGGGCACTACTCCGCCTTCATTGAATAGCTCGACATCTTCGACCAGTCTCTTTGCTGGCTCATCCGCATCGTCTTCTAGCTTGGCGATCTTCTCCGCGTCCTTGCCCTGCACATACCCAGATGCCACCCACTGGAGGTCCACTGAGGGGTAGTGCGACCGTAGCTGTGCGAGTGCGTGGACCACAGCCCCACGGGTGGCGCTACGTGTGAACTCCTTGAAGTCCGCCCATGTCGTTCGGCAACTATCCATGACCGACCGGTATGGCCTGTCTCCGGGCACCTGTGCTCCCTCGGGTGGTTCAAGACTGACGTAGTCCAGCGCAGGTTGGATCCCTGCGGTCATCGCCTCTAGCTTTTCATTATGGGTCTTCACTTGTTCCACAAGTACCTAGAACTGCGCCTGGGTTTGGTGTCGATATTCTACAAACAAGACAGACGTATGACAAGCATGCGCTCAATGCCACACTAGTCAAAATAGCGTGAAGGGCACTAACGTCGAAGATCTTCAGTGATTTTTTTGGCCTTCTCCTCCGCTTTCTCCTTCGCCTCCTGCATCTGGCCAAATGCCTCTTGGGAAAGTCCGAGCTCCATCTCCAGTGCTGTGTATAATAGTCAGATGTCTTACAATGCTGAATATAACTAAAAGCAAAATTATGAGACCTACCTTTCTGCCGATCAGTGCTATGGCTGAGCTGCTCTACCATCGATTGGCTCTCCATCTCCATTTGCTAGCGCTCTGACTCCAACGCTAGAACCCTCACCTCTAGGTCTTCCCTGCGGTGGCGCTCTTAGAGCAGGTGCACCTAGAGGTCTTTCACCGTCGCTTGCAGGCTTTTATTCTCCTCCAACACTAGAGACATCTCCTCTAGCTGCCGCCGACGCTGCTCAGACACCTTCATCACATTCTGTAGGAAGCAAATAGATTAACAGACTACACTATTTAAAATACAGAGAAGATCTCTTTAGGGTTACCTCAATTTGGCCTATCATCGATGTTAGATCGGCCCTCAGTTTCTTCATCTCCGTGCTCGCCTCCACCTCCTCCAGCATCTCAAATTCTTCTCCGCGCTGAATGACCGTGCGGAGGAGTTTTTGGCGCTAGGGTGGGCTCTCGCACTATTTCTTTGATTTCCATGGTGGACATTAGCAAAGGTGCCCTCCTGGGTTCCTACCATGCTCGGCCAGGGCATCTGAGCACCTCTCCTATCATTGGTGGCGCTATAGCCGACGCTTGTTCAGCAACCGGGGGTGAACCCTGTGTTGCACTACTCGGGGCGTCTCCCACAGGATCCGCAAGACTGTATAATGGCTCCTCTGCACCAGGATCACCCTTGTCATGCAATTCGCCGCCAGGAGAGGTTGGTCCGGTCATTGAAGGCTCCTCCGTAGCTAGGGCAGTCGGTTCTGTAGCCGACGTTTGCTCTGTGGTGGGGGCGACCAAAACCGTCCCTGTCTATGCTTGCTCGGCATGGGGCGCTGTGGGCTCCTTCGTGTGCCCTCCATCATCGGTAGTGGATGGCTACAGGACCTCTATCGACTCCGCACTAAAAAACAAACTCTTAAGAAGCATACCGCCACGTCGAAAGAATATGCTAAATGTATAAAGCACTCAGAATTGGGACTCCCACTGCATAGCTCGAAACCTGCATCCGCACTTGGGACCGGTCCGACCAGCTACCGAATTGCCCGGCGCTTCCATCCCTGCCGCCAATGTCGTCCGCGTGGTCTCGGGGACTGCGGTGGTCCCCTATGCCGCCATCACTAGAGTTGTTCACGTAGTCTCAACTATGGAGGTCAGATGGTCTGCTGTCGACAATGCTACCCAAGTTGCTGCTGTTGCCGGTGCCGAACGCATTCTGTCTGGTGTTGTCGCTGTGGTCTCCCGTGTCCGTCGCCTCTTCCTCGTTTCTGCCCCATGCGACATAGACGGTGGGTGAGTCGCGGCCCTCGGAGATGGAGGCGCCGCTTGACCATCGTCGTTCGATGAGCTCAACATCACCACTTGCCGCCTTCGAGGCTAGGTAGATGCACCAGTGGTCACTGCCTCTCTTCCTAGCGAGTCAGTGTAGCTACTTTTCTTCTTTTAGGGGTGGCTCCTCGCCAGCCGGTTGCTTCCCCCGGAGTTTCTCGCGGACGTACGGCGTCTGCATGTCCTCATCCTTACCGTCATCGTCGGTCGAGCTATGCCCGCTAGCCTCCGGGCTAGATCGACGCTAAGGACGGCTCGGCCAGTCAGCTAACGGTACTACCGAGAAGTACACCGACCGATCTGGCCCATGAATCTTCAGGAAAACGAATGAGTATATCACAATTTTAGTAAGCAATGGATCAAGTAAGATTAAAAAGAATAGATCTTACCCGTGGTGGGAGAGACCCTACACCGAAGGCCCTCTACTGGTTGTTGATCTTACGGTGCCCCGTGAGGTTAAACAACACCCCGATTCACCGCATAACTTCATCCCAATACTCATATCCGGGGTGCACTCTCTCCTTGCTGGGCTGGCATCGTCAGAAAGTAAAGTTTTTCACCACTATGACACCGTCCACCCTTCTCCGGTCAATCAGCACCAACAGCTCCATCACCTGCGCCATCCCATTGGCACCGGATCACTTTGACCACTTGGAGTTGCTCATGGGCATCTGGTCAATGTCGCATGCCACATAGTGCTCCCCTGTGGCATGTAGAACCAGTGCTGCGCCCAATACTTTACATTCATGTGTCAACAGGGTGGCGATGTACTGGCCAACCATCCCATCCCGAAGCTACAAGTATGCGCTACCTACGATTCAAGATCCAGATCCCCCTGGGCTTTCAAGCAAAAGAAGTGGTGAAAGAGATCGAAATGAGGAAGAATGTCGAGATAAGCCTTGCAGAAATGTACGAATACAGAGACGTGCATGATGGAATTCGTGCTCAGATTACAAAGACTAATCTCGTAATAGTCAATCAATCCATGGAGAAATAGATGGATTGGAATGCCAAATCCGTGATAGAAATAATCTTCAAAAACTACAAGTTCATCACCACGGGGAGTTGGAAAGCTCTCACCGCGAGCCGAATGCCATCCTGTCGTCACCCTATCGGGAAGCACGCCATCTTCCACCAACCGATTGAGTGTCACCTCGTTGCTAATGGACACCACCCATTCCTCAGCGCGATTGAGCTCGTGCGGTCCTCTACTCGCACCGCCATAATTCCTTTTGGGTGCCATCTCGTAGATTCACCGCTAAGATGAGGCTGCGCATTTGCGGTTGCTCTAATGGTGGAGTAGTTGCTGGGCGGAGCGATGAAGGCGCAAGGAAGAAGATGAAGTGGCAGAGAGAAAGTGGGGAATATGTGCCGGGGTTGCGGCGCTATTTATAATGGTTTGACCCCTGACCTTCCGCCTTCTAGGGTTTTTGGGAAACCACACCCACTGCGCTGCATTCCCCTCTGATGTCTTCGCACCTGTTGTGCTGCATTCCCCTCTGATGCCTCCACACCCCGTTGGGCTGCTGAGTGGGCCTGGTGGGCCGCTGCATCACACCATGTCAAATACAGGTTGCTTTTCAATACTAAGTGTGCTATGGCATGATATTTCCTTTTTCTGACCCTGCTACAAGATATCTTCAAAATCTTCCAGCAGGCTCGGGGACTACATGTGTACACGTCATCTCGCGATGACTATATTTATTTCTACACTGGTTTCCAACGACATTGGGGACTAGGCCAGCACCTAAAGATTACTACTTTGGAACCTGGCACCACATGACTACTTCACCTATTGCTAGGTTCGGGGACTAAGTGGGCACACTTTACCTCACGGTGAATGTGCTTATTTTTCGACTTAACCTTTTACAAAGTGCCTAAGTTCCTCCACGCTGACTAAGTCAAGGACGCTAGGTGTCGGGTTCATAAACCCGGGGTCCCTCATGGACCGGCTTGCCAGCAAAAGCTCAGCCAGTAGACGACGTCACGAACAACGCATAACTACTAGACAACCCAAAAACCTAATGACAGGCCAGAAGGGCGATCCAAACTTTGACCGGAGGGCTAGGCCAAGGACGAACGGTGCTAGCTCGTCTCTGACTCTAGCCCACCTCTCCGACCAGAAGGCCTGGATAGGGACAAACGACACCCACTTTCGGCTCCAACCCACGTCTCCGATCGGGGATACACTGAGCCTCTTCTTACAGCTCTTCTTCGACTGGCGCAGTTAGAGCCGACTAGGACCTACCGACCAGGGATGCCCGCTCAGTGAGGACCAAGAAACGGGCGAAGCAAGTAAGACAGGGCGCTCAAGTCAACCGTAATACCGAGGACCATACCCTTGAAAGCTCTAGTTTGGTTTTGGTGAATTGATGAAACCCTAAGTGCTAACCTAGTTTATCAAGTGATCATGAGATAGGTAGCACACTCCAAGTGGTGAAGCAAATGAAGATCATAGCATGATGATGCTGATGCCATGGTGATGATCAAGTGCTTGGACTTGGAAAGAAGAAAGAGAAAAACAAAAAGCTCAAGGCAAAGGTATAAACCATAGGAGCTATTTTGTTTTAGTGATCAAGACACTTAGAGAATGTGATCACATTTAGGTTTGATAGCCGTACTATTAAGAGGGGTGAAACTCGTATCGAAATGCGGTTATCAAAGTGCCACTAGATACTCTAACTCATTGCATATGCATTCAGGATCTAGTGAAATGTTAACACCCTTGAAAATGTTTGTGAAAAATATGCTAACACATGTGCACAAGGTGATACACTTGGTGGTTGGCACATTTGAGCAAGGGTGAAGAAGTTAGAGGTGAAAAGGAGTTAGTCTCGCTGGTCACAAGGTGACCGGACGCTAGTCCCAGGGGAACCAGCGTGTTCGGTCAGTTGTAACAGCAGAGATGCTGGCATCGGTCAAACGACCGGACGCTGGGTCTTGAACGATCGGACGCTGGAAGGGTGTGTCCGGTCCTATTGTCGGGTAGCACATAGAGGCAAGGGTCTTTGACCGGACGATGGCAAGGTCCGGTCGTGTATGACCGGACGCGTCCGGTGGGTAAAATACATTTCTGGAACCTTACTGGAAATGACCGGACACTGGTGGCTCAGCGTCTGGTCAGTTATAGTGTAGTGTCCGGTCAACTCAAGTGACCGTTGAGATCGGGACACATGGCTGTCATCGGGCGATCGAACGCTGAGATCTAGCGTCCGGTCAACATGACCGGAGCGTCCGGTCAGCCCGTGTTGTGCCCAGTGAAGGGGTACAACGACTCTATTTCATGGGGGCTTCTATTTAATCCCTATGGCCGGTTGAAGCTCACACCTTTGGCCATTTTCATTGACATAGCAACCTTGTGAGATTAGCCAAAGCCCTTCCACTCATCTCCATCATAGATTCATCATCTTTGTGAGATTGGGAGAGAATCCAAGTGCATTGCTTGAGTGCTTGCATCTAGAGGCACTTGGTGTTCGTGTTTTGCTGTGAATTTCGCTTGTTACTCTTGGTGGTTGCCGCCACCTAGATGGCTTGGAGCAGCGAGGATCGTCGAGCGGGGGGTGGTGATTGTCTTCGGCTCCGATCGTGGTGATTGTGAGGGGTTCTTGACCTTTCCCCGATGGAGAGCCAAAAGGTACTCTAGTGGATTGCTCGTGGCTTGTGTGATCCTCATCTTGTGTTGGTTGTGCGGCACCCTATTGAGGGTTTGGCGTGTGAAGCCAATTAGCACGTGAATCTCCAAGTGAGTGAATCGCCACAACGAGGACTAGCTTGCCGACAAGCAAGTGAACCTCGGTAAAATCATTGTGTTCATCATTGATTCTGAGGTGATTGGTCTTCATTGTTAATCATCCTTGTGATTGATTGGTTCCTTTATCTACACGGTGGTATAACCCTCTTGATCACTCTCTTTACATTACCGTAAACTAGTTGTGAAGCTCTTTAGTGTAGCTAGTTGTGAGTGCTTGCTTGCTTGGTTGGTGTGGCTCTTTAGTTAGTCTTTGAGAGCACACTAACATAAGGTAGTGTCATAGCTATTGTGTGAATAGATACTATCTAAACTAAATTTGTGGTAGGTGGGTTGCATTTTGAGTAGGCTAGCACAACACTTGCTTCGCCTCATAATTGTCTAACCATTTTGTTAAGTGTTGTTGTAGAAATTTTTATTAGGCTATTCACCCCCCCCTCTAGCCATTAGGACCTTACAAGTGGTATCAGAGCCGAGGTCACTGTGATTTGAGGCTTAACAACCTTCGGTGTAAAAATGACTCAAATCAACAACACCAAGAAGCCACCCCAATTTGATGGCATAAATTATCCTTATTGGAAGTCAAAGATGACCACACACATCAAGTCAATCAATAGAAAGGTGTGGAAGGTGGTAGAAACCAAAATTGAGATTGGTGATCCGGAGAATCTCACCGCGGCCGAAGAAGTACTTCTCCAAAACAATGACATTGCTCTAAGTGCTATTCATGATGCAATTGATGAGAGAATATTTGAGCAAATCAAGAATATTGAGATGGCACATGAGGCTTGGAAGAAGTTGGAAGAATCATTTGAGGGCACTCAAGCCATGAAGGGTGCAAAGGCCTACATTCTCAAGGAGAAGTTTGCAAGCTTCAAGATGAAGGAGGATGAGAGTGTGCTGGAAATGTTTCATAGGCTTCAAGTGCTTGTCAATGATCTAAAAGCACTTGGAGAAGAGGTGAAGGACAAGGACTTATCCCACAAGTTCTTGAGATGCTTACCCTCAAGATTTGGCACATTGGTCACTATTCTAGTGAGAAGCGGTTTGGACACCATGACACCAAACTAAATATTGGGGGATATAATGACCGATGACACATATAGAGATGATGATGAGAAGGAAGAAAAGAAGGAGAAGAAAGATGAGAAGAAGGATGACAAGAAGAAGAGCATGGCATTCAAAGCCACATCATCCAAGGGCAAAGCTAAGCAAGAAACATCGAGTGAAGAAGATGAATCTTGGGATGATGATGATGATGAGAAGATCGCTCTCTTTGTCAAGAAGTTTGGCAAGTTCATGATGAAGAAGGGCTATCGGGCTAGAAGAAAGAAGTCTTCATCCAAGAACAAAGAAGAGTCAAGAAGGTGCTTCAAGTGTGGAAGCAAAGATCATCTTGTTGCTCAATGCCCATACAATAGCGACAATGATGATGACAACAAGAAGAATAAGAAGAAGGACAAGAAGGAAAAGAAAGAGAAGAAGGACAAGATGGCATTCAAGAAGAAGAAGGGTGGTTCATATGTAGTCACTTGGGATAGTGATGCCTCCTCAAGTGATGATGATGATAGTGATGATAACAAGACCACCAAGAAGAAGGTTCTTGCAAGCATTGCCATCAATGAGAAGCCTTCTCTCTTCGAATCTTCATCATGCTTCATGGCTAAGGCCACTAAGGTACAAACTAGGGATGATGAAAGTGATGAAGAACATGATGATGAAAATGAAAATGAAAACAACCATGATAGTGATAGTGATGACGATGATCCTACTAAGGATGAATTATTTAACATGCTAGAAGATGCAAGAGAACACTTTGACATCAAGAGAAGGGAATGCAAAAGCTTGCGTAAGGAACTAATAGCCCTTAAGCAAGCCTTTGATGAGCTCAATGCATCTCATAAGAGGCTAGAGGAAGCCAATGAGAAGCTTGGCAAAGCTCACAAAAAGCTTGAAAAGGCTCATTCCTCTTTGCTTGATGAGTAAAAGAAAAAGAAGCGTGTTGAAACTTGCAATGTAGGTTTAACTTGTGATATAATTGATGAATCATTATCTATACCTATCATTGTTGCTCCCACTAATCCTTCTTGTAGCACTTCCACTTCTACCTCATCTAGTAGTGATGGTCTCACTTGTGATGCCTCACTAGTGGTTGAGAATGAGAACCTCAAGAAGGAGGTCAATAAGCTCACTCACACTTTAGCTAAGGCCTATGGTGGTGAGGACCGCTTGCTTATGTGCTTGGGTAGCCAAAGAGCTTCTCTCTACAAAGAGGGATTGGGCTATACCCCCAAGAAAGGCAAGGTGGCATTTGCTCCTTACATGGCTAGTTTTGTGAAGAACAATGGTCGGTTTTGCATTAGTAGCAAGCAAGTGGGTCATAAAGAGCAAGAATGCAACAACAAAAGCAAACATGCTAATGTATTCTCCATTAAGCTTGATTCATGCTATATGCTTACTAAGGGTACAAATGGTGTGAAGGCTAAGTTCATTGGTAAACCATGGATGGGCTCAAAGAAGAAAGCCATTTGGGTACCAAAGAGCTTAGTGACTAACCTTCAAGGACCCAAGCAAGTTTGGGTACCTAAAAAGAATTGATCTTCCTTTGTAGGTAAATTATAAAGCCGGAGAAAGGCATTGGATTCTTGATAGTGGGTGCACTCAACACATGATTGGTGATGCAAGAATATTCAACTCAATCAACACCAATGACAATGATGGTTATGATAGTATCACATTTGGTGACAATGGCAAAGGCAAGGTCAAAGGGCTTGGTAAGATTGCAATATACAATGACATGAGCATTTCCAATATGTTGCTAGTAGAGAGCTTAAACTTCAACTTGCTATCCGTCGCTCAATTGTGTGATCTTGGATTCAAATGTATATTTAGGGTAGATGATGTAGAGATCATAAGTGTAGATGGCTCTAACTTGATCTTCAAAGGCTTTAGATATGAGAATCTATACTTGGTTGATTTCAATGCTAGTGAAGCTTGATTATCAACATGCTTGTTCACTAAGTCTTGCATGGATTGGTTATGGCATAGAAGGCTTGGTCATATTGGAATGAAACAATTGAATAGATTGGTTAAGCATGACTTGGTTAGAGGCTTGAAAGATGTTGTGTTTGAGAAGGATAAACTATGTAGCTCTTGTCAAGCCGGCAAACAAGTTGAAAACACCCATCCTAAGAAAAGCATGATGAGCACTAGTAAAGCATTTGAGTTATTGCATATGGACTTGTTTGGACCAACACAATACACTAGCATTGGTGGAAACAAATATGGTTTTGTGATTGTGGATGATTATACTAGATACACTTGGGTATTCTTTCTAGTGGATAAAAGTGATGTGTTTGCAACATTCAAATCATTTGTCAAGGGCATTCACAATGAGTTTGAAACAACCATCAAGAGAGTGAGAAGTGACAATGGTAGTGAGTTCAAGAACACTAGAATTGATGAGTTGTGTGATGAATTTAGAATTAGACATTAATTCTTGGCCAAGTACACTCCACAATCAAATGGCCTTGTTGAGAGGAATAATAGAACACTTATTGATATGGCAAGGTCTATGCTTAGTGAGTACAATGTGAGTCAATCTTTTTGGGCCGAAGCTATTAACACGGCTTGCTATTGTAGCAACCGCCTCTATTGTCACCCATTGAAAGAGAAGACACCATATGAGCTCTTGAATGGTAGAAAGCCCAACATTGCATATTTTCGGGTCTTTGGTTGCAAATACTATATCTTGAAGAAAGGCACTAAATTGGGCTAAGTTTGACAAGAAATGTGATGAAGGATTCCTACTTGATTATTCCACTACAAGCAAAGCATATAGAGTTTGGAATTTGGATAGTGGTACTCTTGAGGAAGTTCATGATGTTGAATTTGATGAAACCAAGGGTTCACAAGTAGAGAATGACAACTTAGAAGATGTTAGAGACATTCAACTTTCAAATGCCATGAAGAACATGGATGTTGGTGAATTGAGGCCTAGGTAAGTGAATAATGATGAAGATGATCAAGTGCAAGTGCTCTCTAACTCAAATGTGCAAGATGATACAACTCAAGCTAGTACAAGTGGATCTCATGATAATGAACAAGATCAAGTGGCTAGTACATCATCTCAATCCAATGATCAAGCAAGTGCAAGAAATCAAGTCCCAATCCTCCAACCAAACAATGTTGCAAGAGATCATGCATTGGACACTATCATTGGTGATATTTCTAGAGGTGTGCAAACTAGATCAAGATTAGCTTCATTTTGTGAACACTTCTTATTTGTGTCATCCATTGAACCAAAGAAGATAGAAGAAACATTGAAGGATATTGATTGGGTGAATGCTATGCATGAAGAATTGAATAATTTCATAAGAAATCAAGTATGGGAATTAGTAGAAAGACTAAAGGAACACAATGTGATTGGAACCAAATGGGTCTTTAGAAACAAGCAAGATCAAGATGGGATAGTAGTAAGGAACAAAGCAAGATTGGTAGCACAAGGCTATACACAAGTTGAAGGTCTTGACTTTGGAGAAACATATGCCCCGGATGCTAGATTGGAAGCAATTAGAATCTTGCTAGCCTATGCTTGTGCCCACAACATCAAGCTCTATCAAATGGATGTTAAGAGTGCATTTCTCAATGGTTACATCAATGAAGAAGTATATGTTGAGCAACCTCCTGGTTTTGAAGATGATAAGAAGCCCGACCATATGTACAAGTTGAAGAAGGCATTGTATGGCTTGAAGCAAGGACCTAGAGCATGGTATGAGAGATTGAGGGACTTCCTACTCTCTAAAGGGTTCATGATGAGCAAGGTTGACACCACTCTTTTCATCAATAAGATTGGAAAAGATCTATTTGTATTGCAAATCTATGTTGATGACATCATATTTGGATCAACCAATCAAGACTTTTGTGATGAGTTTGGAAAGATGATGGCCAATGAGTTTGAAATGTCCATGATTGGAGAGTTGAGTTACTTTCTTGGTCTTCAAATCAAGCAATTGAAGAATGGTATATTTGTAAGTCAAGGCAAGTACATCAAGGACATGATCAAGAAGTTTGGCATGAGTGATAGCAAAGCAATTAGTACACCAATGGGAACAAATGGGAACTTGGATAGTGATGCAAGTGGAAATATAGTGGATCAAAAATTGTATCGGTCTATGATTGGAAGCCTACTCTATGTGACCGTATCAAGGCCGGATGTCATGTTTAGTGTATGCATGTGTGCAAGATTTCAAGCTTCACCAAGAGAAAGTCATTTGAAGGCTACAAAGAGAATATTGAGGTACTTGAAGCATACACCAAATGTTGGCTTGTGGTATCCCAAAGGAGCAAATTTTGAGCTAGTTGGTTACTCTGACTCGGATCATATGGGATGCAAGGTTGAAAGGAAGAGCACCTCAGGCACATGTCAATTATTGGGAAGATCACTTGTTTCATGGTCATCAAAGAAGCAAAATAGTATTGCATTATCAACCGCCGAAGCCGAATACATATCCGTCGGTAGTTGTTGTGCACAAACACTTTGGATGAAGGCCACTTTGAGTGACTTTGGAATCAAGTTCAAGAAAGTGCCATTGCTATGTGACAATGAGAGTGCAATCAAGTTGACCAACAATCCGGTTCAACATGCAAGAACAAAAGCATATTGATGTCCGCCACCATTTCATAAGAGATCACCAACAAAAAGGGGTCATTTGCATTGAGAGTGTAGGTACCGAAGATCAACTTGCCGATATATTCACCAAGCTATTGGATGAGAAAAGGTTTTGCAAGCTAAGAAATGAATTGAACATATTGGATTTCTCAAATATGTGTTGATGCACCCCCCCCCCCACTTATATGACATGCCTCTCCTTCGAGCAATCCAAGGTAAAAGTTGATTGGCATGACATACATCCATGCTAAGGACATGTTTAGTGCATCTAATCACATTTTTAATCTTATTATGACCTTTCAAGTGGTTCTATTTTATTAGGCTCATTCATGAAAATAAAATGAATTTGATGTTTATATGGTATCACTATTGCTTCTATGCTTGACTTGATCTAGTGGTATCATATGACATGTTTATGGGCTTGTAAACCTAGTGTTTAATCTAGAAAATGAACTCTAAGTGTTTAACTCAACATGGTACAAGATAACCCTTATTTGGAGGTGTGAAAAAGCTTGTCCTTGGATCAAACCTAGTTAAATATCTTTGGTAAATGATCTAGATTGGACCAAATTTAGAAAATGATCCTCACCCCATTGATTGACATTGATAATCTCGACCCTACAAGTGATACTATCTATATTTTAAGTCTTTGTGGTCATTGATGACAGGGGGAGAGAGAAACAAAGATATAAGTGAAACAAAGACATAAGTGACAAAGGGGAGAGATAGTGCACAAAGATAAGTGAAAAGACAACACAAATGGGAAGAGAAATAAAGATACAAGTGATAGGAGGAGAACTTGACATAAGAGGAGAGATATAAGAGGAGAGATATGATAAAAGAAAAGGGATCAATTAAACTTTGAGCACACAAGTAGGGGGAGCAAGCTCATGAACTTGTTTGGTGCATTTGAATGTGCATCTCATATGTTTGCTTGCATGGCACAATTTCTAAACTTAAAATATCCATGCTTGTGTGATGAATGATAGTTGTAAGAGTGAATGACGAAATGAAATCACTAGATAACTTTCATTTCCAAGTAAGTTTTTACAAGTGGAATCTTTTCAAAGTATGTTTCCTAGTGGTATAAAGCTAACCATGGTGCTAAGGATGGTATAATGGTGCACTCCGATTGGTATCACGCTTCAAAGGTCCATCTTTTATACCTTAGCATCACTTGGTAGACATTGACTCCTATATTTCCTATCTAAGCATATGTGCAAGCTTCAATCCAAACTCTTAGCACATATGTAGGGGGAGCAATTGCTACCATTTAGGATTCATGAAACTTGTCCATATTCTTTTACACATGGTAAATATGCTTGGACAAGCAACATGGATTCAATTGAATTTTATTTCATATCTTTGTATAAGGGTTGTCATCAATTACCAAAAAGGGGGAGATTGAAAGCTCTAGTTTGGTTTTGGTGAATTGATGAAACCCTAAATGCTAACCTAGTTTATCAAGTGATCATGAGATAGGTAGCACACTCCAAGTGGTGAAGCAAATGAAGATCATAGCATGATGATGATGATGCCATGGTGATGATCAAGTGCTCGGACTTGGAAAGAAGAAAGAGAAAAACAAAAAGCTCAAGGCAAAGGTATAAACCATAGGAGCTATTTTGTTTTAGTGATCAAGACACTTAGAGAGTGTGATCACATTTAGGTTTGATAGTCATACTATTAAGAGGGGTGAAACTCGTATCGAAATGCGGTTATCAAAGTGCCACTAGATGCTCTAACTCATTGCATATGCATTCAGGATCTAGTGGAATGCTAACACCCTTGAAAATGTTTGGAAAAATATGCTAACACATGTGCACAAGGTGATACACTTGGTGGTTGACACATTTGAGCAAGGGTGAAGAAGTTAGAGGTGAAAAGGAGTTAGTCTCGCTGGTCACAAGGTGACCGGACGCTGGTCCTAGTGGAACCGGCGCGTTCAGTCAGCTGTAACAGCAGAGATGCTGGCGTCGGTCAAACGACCGGACGCTGGGTCTTGAATGACCGGACGCTAGAAGGGTGTGTCCGGTCCTATTGTCGGGTAGTGCACAGAGGCTAGGGTCTCTGACCGGACGATGGCAGGGTCCGGTCGTGCATGACCGGACGCGTCCGGTGGGCAAAATACATTTCTGGAACCTTACTAGAAATGACCGGACGCTGGTGGCTCAGTGTCCGGTCAGTTATAGCGCAGCGTCCGGTCAACTCAAGTGACCGTTGAGATCAGGACACGTGGTTGTCGTCGGGCGATCTAACGCTGAGATCCAGCGTCCGATCAACATGACCGGAGCGTCCAGTCAGCCCGTGTTGTGCCCAGTGAAGGGGTACAACAACTCTATTTCGTGGGGGCTTCTATTTAAGCCCCATGGCCGATTGAAGCTCACACCTTTGGCTATTTTCATTAACATAGCAACCTT
The DNA here is from genome assembly GCA_904845875.1 of Miscanthus lutarioriparius. NCBI lineage: Eukaryota > Viridiplantae > Streptophyta > Magnoliopsida > Poales > Poaceae > Miscanthus > Miscanthus lutarioriparius. The sequence goes on along the minus strand of CAJGYO010000014.1, from coordinate 61,367,111 downwards.
GTGAGATTAGCCAAATCCCTCCCACTCATCTCCATCATAGATTCATCATCTTTGTGAGATTGGGAGAGAATCCAAGTGTATTGCTTGAGTGCTTGCATCTAGAGGCACTTGGTGTTCGTGTTTTGCTGCGGATTTTGCTTGTTACTCTTGGTGGTTGCCGCCACCTAGACAGCTTGGAGCAGCGAGGATCATCGAGCGGAGGGTGGTGATTGTCTCCGGCTCCGATCATGGTGATTGTGAGGGGTTCTTGACCTTTCCCCGGTGGAAAGCCAAAAGGTACTCTAGTGGATTGCTCGTGGCTTGTGTGATCCTCATCTTGTGTTGGTTGTGCGGCACCCTATTGAGAGTTTGGCGTATGAAGCCAATTAGCGCGTGAACCTCCAAGTGAGTGAATCACCACAATGAGGACTAGCTTGCCGGCAAGCAAGTGAACCTCGGTAAAAATCATTGTGTTCATCATTGATTCCAAGGTGATTGGTCTTCATTGTTAATCATCCTTGTGATTGATTGGTTCCTTTATCTACACGGCGGTATAACCCTCTTGATCACTCTCTTTACATTACCGTAAACTAGTTGTTAAGCTCTTTAGTGTAGCTAGTTGTGAGAGCTTGCTTGCTTGGTTGGTGTGGCTCTTTAGTTAGTCTTTGAGAGCACACTAACATAAGGTAGTGTCATAGCTATTGTGTGAATAGATACTATCTAAACTAAATTTGTGGTAGGTGGGTTGCATTTTGAGTAGGCTAGCATAACACTTGCTTCGCCTCATAATTGTCTAACCATTTTGTTAAGTGTTGTTGTAGAAATTTTTATTAGGCTATTCACCCCCCCTCTAGCCATTAGGACCTTACAAGTGGTATCAGAGCCGAGGTCACCGTGATTTGAGGCACCTGTTCCTGATGATCAACAAGACTTAGTAACATATGTACTCTCTCTCTCTTGTAAGGTCGTCTCCTTCATCTATAAAAGGGGATGCGCTCTCTCCCAACAAGGAGATCCATCAGTTTTACACACACCCAATGATCGATTCACCCTCTGCTAGCTTTAGACACTGTAAAGCTATATAGAGCACTCGCTCGAATACTTAGCACATGTAGGAGCTCCCGTCGCTCTTGGCCCTTCGGTCCGGAGTCTGACCGGACCTCTTGCACCCCCATCTTTCTCCCTTCCGTTTATAACCACACAACAAACTTTGAGCACCTGGGCTCAGGAATAAAGTCACCGACCGACTCAAACTGGACATAGGGCACGTTGCCTGAACCAGTATAAACCCTGTGTCATTGAGTGCTAGGCCCCATCCTATCACAACGTATGACAAAACTATAAATATTTACGTGTTGGTCACTTTCTGCACCGACACTAGGCGTCTAACTTCGATGCCCGAAACCTAAGTGGGCACACTTCATCCAAGATGGAGACTTCAATTTTTTTTTCATGAGCCCCTTACATCCTTCTGGCAAACCTCAGCTTCGAGTAAGTATGGGCTTCCTCACAGTTGAACTGCTCGGATGCTGTTCCCACTGCTCGAACAACAGCTTGGATGACAGTTCAACTGCTTGAACGCCTGTTCAACTGCTCGGATACTCGCTTCAACAGTTCAGCTCCTAGTTAAACTGGTTGGACACCTGTTCCTGATGATCAACAGTAAGTTGGATAGCTCGGATAAGCTCAAGACGACGTTGCTCAGTGGATAAAAGGCGCTCGGGGACTAGCTGTGGGGTATGACCCCCGGTACCCACAGGACAAGACATGGGACGCACCATCAAAGATGGCCCAGCCCACAAGACTGTGCCTGGGTCACGCCATTAGTGGAGGCCTAGCTCATAGGACCGTGTTGTACAAGGCACGATACCGGTTAGCGTGCTTCACAAGACTGCATGAGGATCTCCGGCGATCTAGGACATCTGCTCGGATACAATAGATCTCGAGATATCTGTAACTTCTTATCTTGCAAAACTGATCAGGATAGAAATAACCGATCAGGATAGAAACAATCGATCTGTAACCCTACCACCCGAGCTATATAAGGTGGGTAGGGACCTCCCTTGTTTTCATCAAATCATAAGCAATACAATCCACAAAGACATAAGACGTAGGGTATTACGTCAAGTCGATGGCCCGAACTTGTCTGATCGCTGTCTCTCGCGTTCTGTGTCACCATCCGGCTCCCTCACGCGCACCTCCACCGATTCATCTACTACCATGGGCATACCCCTCGGTAGACTACCGGACGTATTTCGTCGACAGAACCTATGTTGCACAACTCTTTTATGGTAGAGATAGCAACATACCTATAGCAAAATCTTGGTTGCGTATCTAGATAGATTATTTGTTGCACAGGTTTTGACTAGGTGGAAATTATATGTCATAGTTTTAGAAATGGTTTTTAAGAAATTAGATGTCATAGTTTTAGAAATGGTTTTTAAGTTGTCTAATTCAACCCCGCTCTTAGACGGCATGGTCCCTTCATGGGTGTAGATCCATAGAATTCGTGGAACTGTTGTACGGTGGATCTGTGTGGAGCTTGAAGTGTTTGGATTAAAAGGAGCTATAAATTGGTACCCATAGAAGCTTGAAAAGGAGCTAGAGGTAGAAGATAATAAGAGAAGCCTCTCCTAACTTAATCTTCTAGATCCGGCACCGCATAAGATCATCGTATATTACATGCTCACATTATTTTACATTAAGAGAGACATCATAGGTTACAAGCTCATAGCAAAATACAAAGTGCAACAAAGGTCCAAAGCCCAATCACAAACACAAACAGAAAGTTCCACACACCCTACAAGCTAGTGCAAATGTGGCTCATAAGAGACAAGTAAAAGTTTGAGACTCAATTATTCTCAACTCATTCTCTTCATAGATCTTCATCATCACTAAAACCGCTATAGAGGCAGTAACGCTATCCTATTTAGCTGCGCTCACTATAGCAGCCTTAGTTGCGATAGCGGGGAAATATGCAAAATTCTTATCGATATGCTGTTGAAAACGCTATAGCGATGCATACAAAGTGAGGGCAACTTGTTTTACCCCTTTTGACATGATTATTTATGATATCCATCAATTTTGATTTCGGATAGGGGAGGACTATTACTTTTCATTGTGACCTGCGACACAAAAAGTATATATAAATGAAGTAATACTCGTCCGATCTAGTGCCAACTCAAAAGAAATGATTAATAAAGTGTATGGAAGATGGGCATAACGTTGGGTAATTTGACAGGATCCATTATGATACCCACCAACTACCAACTTATGCGTTAGCATAGTTATGAACCACACCACTTTGTCGTACTGATGAGAGGGCAGTTTCAGCTAATCTCCTGTACAAAATCAAGTACGTATAATATTTGTGCTTGAGTTAAACCAAAAAAAGGGGTATAAAATTAAAATATATATGTTTTGTGCTTGAGTTGAACATAAAAGGGGATGTAGCTCAAATGGTAGAGCGCTCGCTTTGCATGCGAGAGGCACGGGGTTCGATCCCCCGCATCTCCATTATTTTGTCTCCTTTTTTATTTTTGCAATCTCCAAAAGGTTCATTCAAAATCTATTTTTGAACGAAAGGAAGTTTCATTTCATCCGATCTCCACATCAACCAAAAACAAACACTGCCGTCCACAACTGACAAGCATCAACAATAACCACACCAGAAAACCGCGGCATCCCAAGCCAAATCAATTTTCACCGCGCGGGCAAGGCCGCGGCGAGCTGCAGCACAAGCTTCCCGCCGCCGCCCCTGCGCACCAGCACGAGGGCCACCACGACGGCGACGGCAATGCCGACGAGCAGCAGCGCCGCGATTCCGCCGGCCAGGCAAACGCGCCTCCGCCGCGCCGCGCCCCGCAGCCGGCGGGCCTCGGTTAGCTCCGCCTCGGCCGCAGCCACGTCGCCGGCCGCCGCGCCAACCTGCCGCTCGATGTCGTCCAGCGGCGCGCCCTGGGCCTCCACGAGCGCGGCCATGTCCAGGAACAGCTGCTGGAGCTCCACGAGGCCGCGCTCCACCTCCGCCACCTCCTTCGCGGCCTCATCCTGCTCCGAGCCTGCGGCAGACAGCAGCGCCGCTCGCATCGCCGCGTCGGAGGAAACAGAACCGTCGTCGGTGCTGCTGGCCAGGAGGCGGTCCAGCTGCTCCTCGGTCGGCGCGTCCCCGGCCACGGCAAGGTACCGGCGGGCCGCGTCGCTCCGGCGCTCCACGGAGACCTGCCGCCGGAGCGCCTGCACGTCCGCTGTGAGGTCGCGCACGCGGCGGCTGAGACCCGCCGCGGCCTGCGCCGCGGGGGCCGGGGCGCGCCGGTCCATGGAGGCGAGGCGCGCGCGGAGGCGCCGCGCGGAACCGAGGAGGCGGACGAGCGCCGCCTGCGTGGCGGCGCGCGCCTCGCCGGCGCCCGCCACGGCGTTCTTGGACGCCTCGTGCGCGGATCGGAGGTGGGACAGCTCGTCGCGCAGCGCGGCCATCTCGGTCTTTGCCGCGTCCGCCTCGGCCAGGAACGCGCCGAGCTCCGGGTCGTCGCCGCCGCCGGCGGGGGCGGCCGCGGCGGCGACGAAGGAGTCGGTCATGAGGTCGTTCATCCTGGCTGGCCGGCGTCGGAACTGATTGCGAGATGGAACTTCGCTGGCCGGTGTCGGAGCTGGTTGCGAGATGGATCTTTTGGTGTGGTCAAATCTCAATCTCAAATGGTCGCTGAGAAAAGCAAGATTTTTTCTGCATTTAATCAAGTCGGCGCTTATTGCCAGATCTAGCTAGTGTAGTGGCCTAATGGCACGTATCCTTCTTTTCTATTTTTTTTAATCAATGAAGCACAATATCTCTCCAACACCCCTCATTGGAACATCAAAAGAAATGCTACACTACTGATGGCCATGCAAGATTTCCATTTTCAGACTTCCCATTTCCAGGTGAACAAGATACCAAGATCAATGAACACTACATACTCCCATTTTCAGGTGCACAAGATACCAAGATCAATGAACACTACAGGCTGCAGGTCAGTCTTTAGCTTATCAGGCCTTTAATTCCACTGTTGCTACAAGTCTTCTCCTGTACTGCTGCTCAGCACAGGAGCTACCTCTCTGCCCTGTCAAAGTGGCTCTATCCCATCTCAAATGGGATGATTGTAATCTACTGTCGCGCTGTTAATTTTAATGAATGCCACTTACATAAAAAAAAATCATCAAGCACAATGAGAGCAAATTTTCACACTTCATTGGATAGATTCAGGAAGAGATATATAGGCATATAGCTAATCATACTTCAAATAACACCTACTCCCTCCTTTTCAAATTATAAAACCTTTTGTCTTTTCTACATAAATAGCTTTTATTATGCACTTAGATATACACTATCTAGGTATATAGTAAAAGTAATGTATCTAGAAAAGCAAAAACATCTTATAATTTGAAACAACATGAGTACTATTTACCAAACTGCTGCAGTAAAAAAAAGTTTAGTACTTGCATCAAATATAGTTCCGATGCATTATTAATTTCTTATTACAATTCAGCGCCTTTGAAATGTCTTTAACTTCTTGTTCAGGGTGTCACAAAATTATTTTTTTCAAGTAAATGTCTCTGAATTATTGAAAATTGCAACACCTTTTTTCCCCTTTTGACAAAGTGAATGGTGAAAGCTTGATTAGAAACCTATTTCGGCCTAAACAAAGAAATTAAATGAACAGGAGCCAAGTGCCAACTTGCGCTAAGATCTGGAGCAAGCATTCTTCAGGATGGATCTGAGGTTTCTTGTCTCAGTCACGACACATTCCCGGTCAAACAGAGCAGAGACCACGGCCACACCTTTCAGATTTGGGAACCCAAGCTCCATTACCGAACCTGCATTTCCAGCATTGATGCCGCCGATGGCCACCACAGGTAGCTTCGAAGCCAAGCAGACGGTCTTCAAGCCCTCAAACCCTAAGGTGGGATTGTTCTCCTTCGTTGAGGTTGGGAAGACACCGCCACAGCCGATGTAATTTGCACCATCCTTCCATGCCTGCTCGGCCTGGGCCGGGGTTTTACATGAGACGCCAATGATTTTTCCAGGTCCTAGGAGTTCTCGTACTTCCCATGCTGGCATGTCTGATTGACCAACATGGACGCCATCTGCGTTGCATGCCAGAGCGACATCTATGCGGTCATTGATCAGTAGCGGCACTCCACTAGACTTGCAGATTTCCACACAAGCCTTGGCAGCTTCCAAGAACTCCCGTGTCTCGGTGTCTTTTTCTCTGAACATTAGAAGTTCAAAGGACGGTCAGTGAAATCAAATGAAGAGACTGAATGAACAAAAGGAACTTTGGTCGTTTTCAAGAAAGATAACCTCAATTGGACAATGGTAGCGCCACCTTCAATGGCAGCTTTCACAGCATCTTTTATCGAACGACCCCACTTCTTGTTCATCCCAGAGTCTGTCACTGCATACAGGAAGAGGTCATCTGGATTGAACTTTTGCAGTGATCCCATCTTGTATAATGGAGACTTGAGCTCGAAGAGGTGGTCAAAAGGGCCCTGAGGTCCATTTCCAATCACAAGATCTTTGCTGTGATAAAGAGCAGATTCCACAAATTTCTTTGCAACCTGCCAAGATAATGTATGGAAAATAAGACATAATGTAAGATACTACTATTATGAACAGAAAACCTGAAAAGATACATAAAAAACACTGAAAAATCTTACTATTATGAACAGTCAACCTTCATATAGTGCCAAACTGCTAATCAAGGTTCCAAACCACTAGGAACTGAATTAAGCAACCAAGTAAGGTACTACCTATGTTCCAATTTATTGGACATTTTGCTAACCTATTTTAGCCTACCAAAATGTCTAGTAATTTGAAACAGATAGGTATTTAAGAAAAGAAAAAACAACCAAGGATCTGATGATGGACATGATTTGAACAAGAGTCACAGCTCGAAACAGCCTAGTTGATTCTTTGCAGTAAATGTGCCTTGCAATATCTCATCTAACAGAAAACAAATTAGCACCAGCACATGCCAATTCTCCAGACCTTTGTACTAAAGAGTCACCCCATTACAGGGGACAATTTACTTAGCAAGTTTTGTAGCACCAAACAAATCCAAGTAAATATGAACCTGATAAGAAAAAAGTTTCAATCTATGTCCTGTTCATTGCCAAAGAATTATTTTTCCTAGTGATAAATAACACTACAGGAGATAATTTGCCTCAATTGTTTTTAATTATTAGTATCAGGTATCAGTGTGTGGCATCTTAAATGTTAGTACTTGCAGCCTAACCTGAACAGCATGCAGCATTGTTGCACCTTTTGCTAATTCAGCAGCAATACATGAAGCTAACGTGCAACCGGTTCCATGTGTGTTACGGGTCTTTATACGCAAACCACGAAGCTCAATGAACTCCTTACCTGATGAAATAGGTCAGAATTTGTATGAGGATGCTAAAAAGGGTGGAATGAAACAAGTTAATTGTCAGAACAGAGTAGTATTAAATTACTCAAATATACCATCAAATAATACATCAATTGCATCTGATGAATCTGGCATATCCCCACCTTTCACAAGCACATATCTTCAAATGGTAAGATTGTATTAGCAAATTATTCATCAATCACTACATTCAATTTTAAAGAGGACATTCACTAATGCAATTAACAATGGAGTCAAATGAAGAGCTTTCAGCTAGCAACGCACAGTGACAAGGTTTAGTACTTATTCAAGACAGGAGTGTCATGAGGAAACTTGTGACTGGTTTAAATGGTACGGGCCATTAGCTCCTCAAGCTGGAACTAATAGAACTTTGTATATTCAGGCATGATAAATCAACAAGAACCATGTATAGTTTGCTCCTAAAGCTGGAAATCTGGAACAGAGGGAAATTATGTATACTATTCAAGAATGATTTCATCCATATCACCACTTAACGTGCCCTTTTCATTTATACCATTAGCCTGTGTCAATGACAATGACATGTAGGACCAGACCCCACATGTCATTTACTAGCTTCATGGTATAGATGGAAACTGTAGCTTAAATTGTTGTACAGATGCAAGCTCCCCGTGATTCCAAGCTTATTACAACTATGGTAGCAAGTTTGCTTCAAACAATATACTTAAAAGATTCATATAGAACATTGGGAGGTTAGGCTGACATTCCCCCATACAGATGTAACATCAGATGACAAGAACGTGATAGCGCACATGTAGGGTAAGGGTAAGAGATCAAATAAGGTAAACAGAACAAATTTACAGAAATAGAGAACACATACTTTGGACCAAGTTTGTAAATGGATTCAGCTGCATTGCGCATGTCAGAAATTGTCTGCAATGATATATCCCCAAGTAACTTAGATGCTTCTTTCACATTTGGAGTGACTATATCAGCCATAGAAAACAGTTCATCCCTGCTCATAACAATTGCAAGAGCATGTCCATAAGTACTACGGTATTGAGGATGTAACAGCAATAACATTCCAACAAGAACTCATAAATGCATACGGAACAAAACAAATATTGATCCTGTACCTATATGTAGCGAGAGTAGATGGTCCTGAAAGAGTATCACCACTGGTGGACACCATGACCGGATCCACCACTAGAGCTGCCTTCAGAAGCATAAGTCATAGCAAGTAAATAACTGAGTTGGCATTGTATGCTTTCATCATAAACTTACCTTTGACTGGAAACTTCCTAAGACTCTCGCAGAGAACTTTAACAACTCCAGCTGAAGGGAGCATCCCTGTTTTCACCTAACAAAATCAAGAACAGAAGACACATAGCATGAGTTCCAAGTGAAAATAGGATACAAATCAAATAGATTAAATCATAACAAACTATCACCTAACTCCAATTTCATATGACAACTTCTACAAAAGCACATTCAGAGAATCAACAAGTCTTTTGGGATACAAACATAACTAAGCCAATCAAATATCATTCTTTAGGCAGAGCAATGCATCTAACAAGGATGAAGGATTAGGGGGCTGTTTGCTTCGCACCCTGGAAAACGCGCCTGGCCCAGGCAGCAACACCAGGCGCTCATGGGGTCGGATCTGCTTGCCTCGCTGCGGCTCCCAGGCGAGGGCGCAAACTAAATACGCCCTAGGATTCTAGGCTCTGTTTTGAAGACGTCACCTAAGTGTCCAGGCAGACCCAGCTCCACTTGGTTTGCTTTGTCACCTTTGAAACCATGATTCCAGTAAATTCAAACATTATATACTGTTGGTAACTATATGCTATAAACTGCGGTGATAGCCCTTGGCAGTGAGAAATGGGAACAAAGTTCGATCACCTTAAAGGAAATGAAATATATGTTCGCACCTAAGCTGCCGATTTCACAGTAAGACAATCCAATTTCATGGGAAGTTAACGCCCTAACACTTAAACTGACGTGAAATAAACTAACTAATAGAAATAATCAAACTCCTTCCATGAATCACTTTTTCAAGGCTGTGCGCTTCTTGTTAGGCAGAGGTCACAAGTACTTTTTCAAGGCCTTCCATCATCTCGATGTAATGCTTTGAGAATTTAATAAATGTTTCCTTTATCAAAAAAAAAAATGAATGACTTTGCCAAGCATAGTAGCTTTGTAATCATAGCAAGAATAGTCTGTCCCAAACAAAAAGATCTCTGTTTATAGCACGCACATCAGGGGCACTGCGTGCGTTAAGATTTGGAAGAACTAACCCCTAATAAGACATACCATGGCATCGTTACTGAATGCCGAAGGGCAAAGAAGCTCACCACGTCCACCGACATGTCCGAGAGAACCGACCTGAGCTGCTCCCCCACGAACTCCTCCGGCACAGCATGGACCCCCTACAGCACCACCGGATCATCCATCCCCTGTTCTCGGTCGAATCGTGGCGAAAGAAAGCGGACTAGTAGCAAAAGAAGAGCGGGGAATCGGGGCATAACGTGCCTGGACGCCGACGGTGTTCTGCGCGGTGACGGCAGTGATGACGGAGGAGCAGTAGGCTCCTAGGGCCGCGCACGCCTTGATGTCGGCCTGGATGCCCGCGCCGGCGCCGGAGTCGGAGCCGGCCACCGTCAGCACGTGCGGCCACGGCATCTCGCGCGCCGACGCAACCGCCGGGAACCTGCGCGGCCGGGTAGCCGAAGAGAAGGGCGAGAAGGAGTGGGAGCGGAAGAGAAGGGCGGCGGCGTCGGAGGGGCGATATGGGGCGAGCGCCGCTGGGAGGGGTGGGACGGACGCCATGGGCAAGTCGGCAAGTGGAGGTTTATGACATTGGATGGGGAATCAAAACTTTTTCCATTTTGATGGATAAATTATTTTTTAGTACCAATCACAAATCAGGCATTAATCCTCTTTTTCACTCATCTAATTTCTTTCTTCAAAATCTTTCTTTTGTTTTTTTACCCATGGGAATTAAGTGACCTTTTTGGGATGGATTCTATTTTCTTAGCGTTTGTGTTAGGGTTTTTGAGAAGCATTTACTCTTGGCAAACTATATTGCGCGCCCGTGCCGCTCGTACCCCGCCGGAGAGGGGGGAGAGGGGGTGGGTTTAGGGTTTGGGGTTGGGGTTGGGGATTAATCTCCGACGGACTTAGAAGGGGGTTGGGGGGCGTGACAAGGCGGTGGAGGTGGGCAAGACGGTGCCGTGACACGTTAGTTGATGCATATGAGCTCTACCCCTTATTTATGTAGTCTCCTCCAAGGCTCTCGTACATGCAAGATGAGTCTTATTCCTAGTACTAGTAGAATTCTACATCAGGTCATAATAGAACTAGATATCATAATAACACACCTCTATTAAATCATATTATATGTAGCATTTGATTTACCGCACAACATGTTGCTTCCGTTACAACAATCGAGCAAGAACCTAGGCACTGTGTTAAATCCCACGGTCTAAAGTTTAGCCACTAAACTTTATACCACTCTAGCTCTTGAGGCTTTGAGCAGGAGGTTAAAGTGTTTATAAAGTTTAGACTATCTCATGAAATTTTTGACCATCTATAAGTGAACTAAAGTGGTCTGAAATTTTAGTTCTCGATTTTACTTAACCAAACTTTAGACATGAGAGAATCTAGACAGACTGCTAGTCCTAATGATTACAAGTGACTAAGGCCTTGTTTAGTTGGCGATTTTTTTTTTGAAAATGGTACTGTAGCACTTTCGTTGTTATTTGACAATTAGTGTCCAATCATAGTCTAATTAGACTTAAAAGATTCGTCTCGTGAATTTCGTCTAAACTGTGTAATTAGTTTTATTTTTTATTTATATTTAATGCTTCATGCATGCGTTCAAATATTCGATGTGATGAGAAATCTTGAAAAATTTTGCAAAATTTTAGAAACTAAACACTACTTAAATCCAGGAGCGAGTAATTGGCATGAGGGCTGGATCGCCATTCCAACACAAACATCTTTTCCTTGCCTGCATAAAACCGAGCAGACACTCGACCACGGCCGACATGCGCTTGTGGGCCGCGGACGGCCGCGCTGGCGGGGTGGGCCACGGCGTCCATCTGCGATGCCGATGTGTGGGTGCGGGTCGGGCGACGGGGAGCGGCTGGTTCGGCGCTGGTGGCCGCGGCGCGGACGGGCAAAATTACCACGGACTGGTTTTTTTAGAGTGAAGTGACGATCGTTGGCCTCGGCTGCGCACATCGCAAGGCAGGACGAACAGCGCTGCAGATCAGTCAGAAGGCGTTGTCGCGCTAGCCACCAGCAGCAACCTCCTTCCTGCATCAATCATAGTGCTGCTGCTGCTGTTCCGTGAGAGTGGAAATAATCCTATTGGCATCAGATGCACTTTGCATGTAACTCCTCCACTTGTGGGCAATGTATTGTTTTGCAACCCTCTAAGTTGTAGAGACAATGTAACATTACCAAAATATAAACAATGGCTCGCTCAATTCGTTTATCATGATTTCAAATCCCATGGTAATATACAACATAAATAGATCTCACAAACACATAATGTCGTTTTCAAATAAAATGATTACAGCAATAAATCTCAAATCTGTCCAGAATTCTGGTTGTATGTTTATCATACGCATGCCAAATCAAACATTTGGCCCCAACTATACCTCCAACTTGGCACAGTAGTAAACATTAGCTGAATCTTAATTACGGAGGCTACACAGTACAGTAGTAACCTTAACACAAAAATAAGGAGAAAACGTGGCACAGTCAAAGGGATTTGCAGACTTGGGAGAGAGCCTTAAAAATCATGAGTGATAACTTTCTCGGGAATGTGCTGGATCTTTTGCCAGTTTGGATCCTCAACTGTTTCGCATGACCACATGAACTCCTCGTTGCAGAACGTGAGACAAAAAAGCTCAAGGGACCGGGGCAGTGCTGGAAGGGAACGAATGTTCGGACAACGCAATAGATCCAGTACCTGGAGTGACGTCAGTTGCCCTATATTATCGGGCAACGAGGGCCAATTGCTGCCCCAAAGCTTAAAGCAACGAAGATGGACGAAGACCTCAAAAAGTTCAGGAGCCGGTTCAAGTCGAGTGCACCTGTCGAGACAAAGATAATGCAACCTCTTTGGTCCGCCATTCTGCTTACCCACCATCCAGTTTGGGTACGTCAAGCCGTGGTAGTTCGTAATTTCTAGCCTTTCAACATACTTTGAGGGGCAAAGACCCTCAAGCACCTCTGCTTCAACTTCTTCAGGACTGCAACTCGTATCGTGCCCCCAGCATAGTTCAAGCGTTGTCAGCCGTTCCTTGTCTGCAAGACTAGCTTGAACAGCCTCCTCCTTGCTTTCAACGTTCTCAAGATTACTGATCTGTAGTCTGCCTTCAAGTTTGTTTAGGTCCTTCAGTTGTCGTAGCTCGAACCCCTGTTTCTTCATTACACTGAAGTTTAATAACACTTGGAGCCGTTTAAGCCTGCCAATATTTGGAATATCCAGATCCACACGGCTGCTTACACACCGCAAGTTGACAAGGTGATGCATATTTTTACCACCAGAAAAAACCACATCATCGAAATCAGAAACATTTAACAGCTGAATGTGGTAAAGCTTGGTAATACTACTTGGTAAAATTAGCGTGCTGCCCCAAAACCTATCCAAACGAAGATACCGTAGATGCTTTAGCTGACCAATACATTCCGGGACTGAGAAGGTGTGACCACAACCATCTATACGGAAACGTAAAATCAGCACCCGCAATTTTCGGAACCTCCTGAGCGTTCCCTGAAAGACTTCATCATCAGGTGGTAAGCAATCATCAAATATTAGAGTGCGTAGATTCTGCAATTCAGAAATCTTGTTGGCAACCATCTTTATATCAGGACTCCCAACAAATAGATGACGAACATCTGGGGGAACTTCTCCTGTGAAATCTTTCTCGATTCTGAAGCAATCTCCTCTGGCAGCCTCTTCTGCTATATCACGCAGCAGGTCATGAATAGTAAAGTAATCAACCTCACATTCATATTCTGCTTGTCTCTCTCCTAGTTGCAGAAATGAGGCCGACAATAATTCATCGAAGTACTCCTGACCAATACCATCCAGTTCCTCTTCATCATTACTTGTCTTTATAAACCCTTCCGCCATCCAGAGCTCAACTAACTCCTTGCGTTTCAAACGGCGTCTTCTTGGGAAGATACTGCAATAAGCGAAGCAACGCCTGACCTGCTCATCAAGATGCTGGTAGCTCCACCACAGAGCTCCCATGGTGTCATTCAACAGGGCCCTGTCTTTTGTTCTTCTCCAAAACTCAACATTGGGTCTTAGACATAGTTGTGCACCCACGGTTCTGGCTGCCAAAGGTGACCGCTTCAGCTTTTTTGCAATGTCCTCTCCAAGCATTTCGAGTTTTGCTCTATCATGGTCATCCTCTATCGTTGCATCTCCAAGTGCATAGTGCATGAACATCTCAAAGAATGCTTCATCATCCAGATCAGGTATTGGAATACATCTCTCTTCTACAGAACCCAGAGCCAATAATGCATCTCTGCTTCGACTAGTCACCAGGATCTTGCTTCCTGTTTTGCCAACTTTGAGGGGAGAAAGTATTTGTTGCAGTTCTTCTTGCTTCCTTGCATCCCTATTATTGTACCAGACATCATCTAGTACCAAGAAAAACCGTTTTCCATGCAGTTTCTCCTCCAGTTTTTCTTGCAGGGCGTTGCGACTATTGAATGTAGGGCATGGACTCCCTGTAGCGCCCTCCATCAACTCCCTAAAAATCACATCCAAATCAAATTTCTGAGAAACATGGACCCACATAACAAGGTCAAAATGGCCGACTTTGTTCTCTTGCTTGTCCTTTTTCTCATGGGCATACACAACTTGTGCAAGAGTTGATTTCCCAGACCCGGCGATGCCATGGATGCCAAGTACAGAATAAGGAATACCACTCTTGCTCTTTTGTTGACCATCGCATTCTTTCTTATGAAGCATTGCTATGACCTTGTCACGTTCCTTATCTCGACCGAATACTTTTAGCGGAGGAGCTCCAGTAGTGACTGCACTACATGAATTAGCAGGAAAATTTTGTCTCCCATTAGAATTAGCTACGCTTGGCAAGTTCAGGTGTTCCAAAATCTGGCATGCATCATTTATAATCATCTCTATCTTCTCAAGGCCATTCTTCAACTGTTTTTTTGACATACCACTCTCCTAAAAAACAAAACAGTAGCAAGATAAGGCCATCAAGTAATCTTTTTGTGAATGATGTGTATTTTTTTTTGTTGAAAAGTACAGGTTCTATTCAAATACCCCTCCTTCGAGAAGTAGACGAGATGATGTGTATTTTTTTTGTTGAAAAGTACAGGTTCTATTCAAATACCCCTCTCCTTCGAGAAGTAGACGAGACCTCTGACATTGATTATTGTCTCCACTCTCCAACAATTCTTTTTTCAACATTACCTTTATACGTATCAACTAATAAAAAATAACAAAAATCCAAAGTACACTCTATATACGCTTCTATATTAGACGGTTTTGAGACTTTTAGGTCATGTTTGTTTTAGCTTTGATATTGTGAATTCCATCTTGGAGGTTGTAACAATATACAATTTGCAACAAATAGACGCGTATTGAAATAATCCATAGGGCATATTGTTACAATCCAACAATCTGCTAACCACTAGCTTGCAGATTAATTAAAATAACCTACAGTGACCATGAATCTTCATCTAAATTACCAACTTCTTTTAGTATTATACCCATTTCTATATTGTTATTAGTATAGAAAAAAAAAGTCAAGGCATGCATGCATGCTGTCTTTGAACACATCAAGGTCTCTAATTCGGGTTTCGGTGATTGATGAACGCAAGGACATGTGGCTAACTTTGTTTGTAGGGTTAATGACAAAGAGTTAGGGGGTGTTCGGGACAGCTCCAGCAACTCCAGATCCAGCAGCTCCAGATCCGCAAAAAATAGCTCCACTACCACTTTTTCTAGCCAAACAACCCCAGGTCCACCGGCTTCAGATCCACCAAAACATGGGTCTAGTTCCCAGATCCACAAAATCCACACAAAATCCATGGAGCTCCTCAAGGGATGCCCTAAAAACTTACCGACCATACCACTGATTACACACCCAAAAGCCTGTACCGGTTCGTTCTGTTTCTATCCGATGTTTCTTCTCCCTCGGCGCGATTGTCTTCGGGTGCCCATCTCGACCTGCCAGCGTCCTGCACCCTGACGTGGCCCCACTCGCCCCGAGCCTACCATCTCTCCCTCCTTCACATCTGCCCCAACCATGGCCGCGACCAGCAACCTATCCCTCCTCCGCACCGCCCCGGCCGTGGCCGTGCCAGGCAGCCTCTCCCCCTCCCCGCCCCCATGCAATGACCGCGCTGCCTTCCTCCCCGCCCCCGCCCTCGCGCCCGGCCAAGCCGCGTTGTACCTCGCCCTTGCCCCCACGGTCTTCTGAATAATCGTATATTTTCTTAATTGCCTATGAATCCAGATCCATGGTGGAGCTCTCCCAAACAGTTTTCTTAGAGTCTAGATCCACGGTCGAGCTGGTGCTTTAGATTTACTTTTGTGGAGTAGGAGCTGTCCCAAACAGATCCTTAGTCCATATCAAGGAACTTAGTTTTCTTAGCCCTGGTGTTTGGATTCAACGTATGGTGCAAGAAGATTTGTTAAGGCTAAGGACATGATAGCTCCTAAGTCCATTACTTGGAGTTTGGGACACTTAGTCTTAGTGTTAGGGATTTCGTTTATCTTTGGCCATACTGTTAAGAGGAGACAAGATTAGCACCTTGATCACAGTTCGAGTCAAGAACATTTTGATGCACAATGAGAGATACTCCAAGCAAAGTTGATCAAGAATGGCTAGAATATATAGAGAATAAGTCAAGGATCTCAAAGAAGTTGAAATGGATAAGATCAGACTTCAAACAGAGCTAGAATATAGTTTTAAAGTGCACTGGATCGGTTGATCAAGGCCAAAGGATTGTCTGGTGACACTATGTCATACTGAATGTGCGGCAGTGTCACTCACCGGATGATACAGTAAGGGGTCCTATGTGGACTGGCGGATGATTCGATGACATTGTGCTGTGAAGGTTCAAGTAGGATATGCCTACTAGAGTGCATAGTATGATCTAGTAGCTCTTTAGACCCTACAGATCATTCAGTGATACTATGTAGCGACTAGCTCAACTTGGACAAGCTTACTAACATGCACTGTATGATCTGCTATATACCTTAGTGGTTGTACTGTATCATCCAGTGAGGAATATTATGGAATCTTTAGGAGTTATTGTGGGAAAAACAGGAATAGAGGGTCACTAGATAATCCGATGCCTCTCAGTGAGGTATGGTGGATCGTCCGATATTGACTTTCTCAGTACATATTTTCCAGTGCTAGGACCTCACCCTTGGCCTAGATATATGCGTTCTCTAGCTCATTTGGAGGTCCCTCCGACCTTGACAGTTACTTAAATATTGCAAGTCTTTGCAGATGGTTTGAGTGCAGTTCAAGTCAAGAGGGGGTGCTTGTGATTGACTTAGTGTGCATCTTTGTGCTCTTGGCTTTAAGGTTGATCAAGTGAAGATCTAATTGTTAGTCTTGGAGTTTGTCAGCTCCTAGACAGCTGGGTGGAGGTCTAGCTGATCTTGTCGATGGAGTTGATTATTGTAAGGCTCCTAGAGGTGTGCTTAGCCGGGTGGAGAGTGGGTACTCTTAATGGATCTTCAGCCTTTGTGACTCAAGAGAGCTCAACCCTCAGTGGTTGCTCCAACATGATCTCGGGGGTAGCGGCAACTACTCAACACTACCGGAAAAAAATAGTTTCTCTCTTGTTCACTTATTTCTATTCAGTAGCATTATTGCTTGAGGCATTGTGAATCTCATTCTAAACTTTATTTTGTTTTAGTGTGATGAACTAGATAGGTTTCTTTCTAGGATTTTTTAAGGACACTATAGTTAGTGTGTTCTTACTAAAGCATGGTTTAGTTTGGTAGCCATAAGGACTTACTTAGTTTGCTTTTTGAAGTAGTTTTAAAGCAGGTTCTTACCTAGCGGTGAATTAGTTTGGTTGGGTTACGGTTTGTTGTTTTAAATTTTTATAGCCTTTCAAACCCCGCCACCTCCTTTGAGGCCATTCGATCCTTATAGTGTGTCACCATGAAGACCATGTATACACATATGTATGAAGTAATGAGTATACCTATAAGAAACAGGGACCTTAGCAAGGGTTTAGTGATTTTGGTGGTTGATTAACAACATAACCATTAGTAATAAAAATGTTTGCTAGTATACATGGTATTTAGTTTTATGGATGCAAGAGATGGACTTGAGCTAGGATAAGATGAAAATTAAGGAATCAACACCTCAAATGAACACTGAGCGATACAGGACCTTAGAAGACAAATAAGAAACTCAAGACATCATAAAAGTGAAGCCCGGACAATGGATGCCAAGAAAGGCACATAGAAGAGCACCGGAGTGCTAGAACAGGAACAACAGTGTGCTGGAACAAGAGCACCAAAGAAATCCAGTGGGGTTCAATCCAAGGCAAGTTGGAAGCATGCACATGCATACTTCCAGTGGGTGATGCGGCGAAGATTGAGTACAGAGAGTGTGCATAGGCGTGGTGGAGAGCTAAAGACAATCCGAAAAAGCACCGAAGAATAAGGGTGCAACAGTGAGGTTCCAACGGTCGGCTAATGGCTAGTCTACATGTCGGGCACCGAATTCCTCTGGTGTGGTCACCAATGATCTTCGGTATTCACTGCTGAGGCAGCCCTTGCTTCTAAAGGCTAGTTAAGTGTGTTGGGCTATATATACCCCCATACCCGTCCATTTGGAGCGTGGAGTTTAAGGAAGCTATAGTTGAGCTAAGGCTTAAATATTTGTGCTCTAGCCACCATATGCGCTTAAGATTTAGGTGATTAGTTAAAGTGCTTAGTTTAGTGCTTAGGCTAGTTAGAGGCTGCTTTAGCGCTTGATCTAGATTTAGGCCTAGTGTTTAATGAGGTCTGCATACCTCTAAGCTATTGATGCTTGCGTGCACCAAGAGTTATATACATGGGGCTTGTAATCTTTCAAGATCATACCAATCACGTTTGTGGCGTGGCCGTCGATGTTGCACGAGGGACGAGAGGCCCTCGGCGTTTTGCCTGAAACTATCCATAATGAAGACAATGGGGAGCGATCTGAGAGAGGCCACTTATCCATGAAGTTACTCGACCAGGAGCGCATACACATGGATGTAGTAATGAAATATCAATGTTGTTACTATAGGAAAATGTATTATTTGACTAAATATTATAACATATATGCAATTATGTATTGATAATTCAATTATACATACTATTATACTACAGAATTTTGAGGAATATACGACTATATTCATAGTTTTTGCGTAGAGGGAATTAGACATCTCAAGCACTAGTGTGTTGGCTAAAAACATGTTTAATGTGATTGTAATAACTAAGAGTGAAGTCCAGGATTGGAATCCAAATTCTTAATAAATGAAAATAGGGAATCCAGAATACAAGGGACCACAAGTGTTGCGGTTTCAACTTAAGAGAAAAATCTTATTAGGAATTACAAGAAGTAACAGTAATTCATGTATGATGCCTGCCACCGTGCATACCACAAATATATATTGTTCAGGAGCAATGTGCACATCACTTTCCACTGTTTAGCAGTCATGCAAGATGTTTTATTAATGACTTACATATCAATTATAATAGTAATGATGTTAAATTAAAAAAAAAACATCTAAGTTGCTACTTTATGTAAATTTGTTATGTTTTTACTGAAACATCACGACCTATATGCATTGATAGTTCAATTGTAAGCAATGCAATGTTTTTTAAGAAAGTTATTCGAACATACTCATAAACTTTTGTTAACGGAAAATAGACATTCAAAGGCTTCAATCACTAGGGTGTAAATCCAAATTGAGATTTGAGAATCTGGAATAGAAGGTATACAACAAGTGCTTTATGGCTTGAGCTGAACATGTGCAAGAGAAAACTTTTATTATAAACTACAACAGCTAAGGCCAAAATTAGGTGCCTAAAATCTGGATTTATGGAGTCACACTAGATGGGTTGCACTAGAGGCTAATGTAGCTCAAACTAAAGTGCTAATTAAACACATATTACATGTTGAATCGGGATGAAAAAGCATACAGAGTAACTGGTAATAGAATCACATGCGAGTAATAAGAGAGAGCAAAGAAAGGCGACCTGATCTTTTAGGGGGCATCTCGGTGTGGCAGATTGGAGCTTCCTCTTCATCCCCCTCATCCGTGAAGATGCATCGCCGTCTAACTTCACCTCATTATCCTTGATCTGTCTCTCGAGACGGTAGTACTCAATATCACCCAAGATGTCTTCCGCCTCACAGAAAGCCGACTTAAGTTCCCTGAATAGCTTCTCCAAACGAGGCCTGTGCGGGCTCTCCTCCACAGCTTCCATCACCCGCTCCAGCAGCAGCAGCCTTGTCTCAAGTTGCTTAAGCTTCTTCGGTGCGTCAAAGCCGAGGTAGGAGAAGCCTTTCTTCAAGATCTGAGAAATGATGGGCGAGGCGAGCCATCCTACGACTTTGATGCCCCATCCGACAGCTACAGTAGCGGTTACTGGATCCGCCATTAGAAGCCGCAAGCTCTTGGGGATGTTCCAGCGGTAGCCTCAGCCCTCAGGAGAGATGGAGGGAGGGTCCGGTGTGAAGATCCAGTTTGGCGAAAGCTCGTCAACGGCTGGCTGGGTCAAGGCTCAACGCGCTTCCTGCCGGTCGACGAATAAGCAAAGACACAGAGGGTGAGGAAATTTCCATCCAAATGCCTGCTAGCTGCTGCGGCAAGTAAGACCCTCCACAATGGGCGAGTGATGCCATTAAAAAAAAAGGTACGTCCTACAAACACTATCAGACATCGAGTACTTTATGGCTGCAGTGTGACAAACCAAATCTATCTCGCCTCAGTACATGTTCAATTAAAATAGTGTTTATGCTAGTTTAAATAGGACGGATGTACGGAGGTTCTGCTATTCATGTACAAAAATTAATATTTTTTAATCAATCAAGCAGTGACGCAACTACTTGCCTCGCTCCCACTTTTTCGGGCACCACTAGAAGTTGGCATCTCCTCCTACAGTGTATTGAGTGACTCCTAAATTTTTTCTTTCATCTCCTGGCATCACTTAGGCGACACGCTGTGGAAGGCCTAATGACGCCCACAAAGACAAATGCTTTCTCATATTTCTTTTTGGAAAAATTGGCTAGTGGACACTCATCAAAGGTGACTTTTGTGAGTTTGTCATAGGTCATTAAGAAAAGTTGTCTTTGTTAAAAGATACTATAAATTAATACTCTCTCCTTTTCAAATTATAAATCGTTTTAACTTTTTTTTACATATATTTTGCTATATATCTAAGCAACTTATAATTTGAAACAGAGAGAGAAGTAATTTGCTAGTGGACACTATAACTCTTACAATAATATAGTTTTCCCTACTCAAACAGATCACAGTATACTTATAGAGGACAAGTATGCCCCTGCTGTTCGAACCAACATTTCAACAATATAACCAAACAGAGAGGTCAACATAACAATATGTTGATTTGACATTTCAGCCAGTTGACTGATACAGAACGGTACATAATTCACCCTCATAGAGTAAAATGGTTCAGCAGGACCAGCAAAATAAAATGTCAGGTTTGAGCCACATCTGGCTATCTTGATGCTGCCAAATCCACACACTACAAGGTCATAACTGAACAACTATTGGATAATAACATGACACCCTGCATAGCCTATGTTTTCTCGGACCAGACAACCTTCAACCTTTTTCCTTTTCCCTTCTCATTGCCAGCAACTGAACAGGCTCTATAAAGCCTTCAAGTTCTAGCATCCTGTTACAACTGTAAATGAACATAGAAGTATGTCAACTAAATGGAGATAGCAAGCAGTAAGACATAAAGATCGAAGGAGTTATACCCTCTTGTCATAGGGCTAGGTGTTTGCACAGAAGTGATACCTCTAATTGTACCCCCTCTAGTTGCCCAATATCATCGATGAAATCAGAATCAAGATGGTAGTTCTATATATATATATATATATATATATATATATAGCACTGAGAACCTTCTTATGTCCCAGTACATGTCAAATTGTAATCTCTTCGTAGCTATGACTCATACTGCCTCCGTTGCCACTGGGAAGGGGTCTCCGTTGCTGCCGTCCCTGCGGGAGCGAACGTCATTGTTGCCAGCGGAATGGCCCACCGCCGCCTGGATCGGCCACCACCGCGGATAACCCAGCGTGCGGCCGTGTGGACAAAACGGGCGAGATGGTGCGATGTGCGGCCGTGTGACTGAATGAATGGGATGACCTGCTGTGGCCTGTGGGGAAAAAAAGTATAGTACTAGCATTAAATGTAGTTCTGATGCATTATTAATTTCTTACTACAATTCAGCACCTTTGAAATGTCACAAAATTATTTATTTTTCAGGCAAATTATTGAACACTGCAACGTCTTTTTGTTTCCCCTTTTGACAAAGTGCATGGTGAAAGCTTGATTAGAAACTTAATTTGGCCTAAACAAAGAAATTAAATGAACAGGTGCCAACGTGCCAACGTGCTCTGAGATCTAGAGCAAGCATTCTTCAGGATGGATCTGAGGTTTCTTGTCTCAGTCGCGACACATTCCCGGTCAAACAGAGCAGAGACCACAGCCACACCTTTCATATTTGGGAACCCAAGCTCGATGACCGAAGCTGCATTTCCAGCATTGATGCCGCCGATGGCGACCACGGGCAGCTTCGAAGCCAAGCAGACGGTCCTCAAGCCCTCAAACCCTAAGGTGGGATTGTTCTCCTTCGTTGAGGTTGGGAAGACACCGCCACAGCCGACGTAATCTGCACCATCCTTCCATGCCTGCTCGGCTTGGGCCGGGGTTTTACATGAGACGCCAATGATCTTTCCAGGTCCTAGGAGCTCTCGTACTTCCCATGCAGGCATGTCTGATTGACCAACATGGACGCCATCTGCGTTGCATGCCAGAGCGACATCTATGCGGTCATTGATCAACAGCGGCACTCCACTGGACTTGCAGACTTCCACACAAGCCTTGGCAGCTTCCAAGAACTCCCGTGTCTCGGCATCTTTCTCTCTGAACATTAGAAATTCAAAGCACGGTCAGTGAAATCAAATGAAGAGACTGAACCACAAGAGGAACTTTGGTCGTTTTCAAGAAAGATAACCTCAATTGGACAATGGTAGTGCCACCTTCAATGGCAGCTTTCATGGCATCTTTTATCGAACGACCCCGCTTCTTGTTCATCCCAGAGTCTGTCACTGCATACAGGAAGAGGTCATCTGGATTCAACTTTTGCAGTGATCCCATCTTGTATAACGGAGAATTGAGCTCGAAGAGGTGGTCAAAAGGGCCCTGAGGTCCATTTCCAATCACAAGATCTTTGCTGTGATAAAGAGCAGATTCCACAAATTTCTTTGCAACCTGCCAACATCAAGTATGGGAAATAAAAACTATGTAAGATACTACTATTATGACAGCGAACCTGAAAACATACATACAAAACACTGAAAAATCTTACTATTATGAGCAGTGAACCTACGTATAGTCAAGGTTCGAAAACTATTAGGAACTGACTTAAGCACCCAAGTAAGGTATTTAACAAAAGAAAAAACAACAAAGGATCTTACAATTGACGGGATTCGAACGCATATTCCAAGACACAGAGTCACAGCTCAAAACAGCCTAGGGGATGCTCTAGATCTAAAGAAGATTATGGCTGGCCAAGGTGCCACATGCAGTAAATGTGCATTATAACATCTCATCTAACACAACAAAAATTACCACCAGTCACATGCCAATTTTCGAGACCTTTGTACTAAAGAGTCACCCCATCACAGGGGAGAATTTACTTAGTAAGTTTTGTACCACAAAAGAAATCCAAGTAAATATGAACATGATTAGAAAACAGTTTCAATCTATGTCTTGTTCGTTGCCAAAGAATTATTTTTTTCCTAGTGAATAACACTTCAGCAGATAATTTACCTCAATTATTTTTAATTATTCTCAGGTATCAGTGTGTGATAACTTAAATGTCAGAACTTGCAGGCTAACCTGAACAGCGTGCAGCATTGTTGCACCTTTTGCTAATTCAGCAGCAATACATGAAGCTAATGTGCAACCAGTTCCATGTGTGTTACAAGTCTTTATACGCAGACCACGAAGCTCAATGAATTCCTTACCTGATGAAATAGGTCAGAACTTGTATGGGGACGCTAAAAAGGGAGGAATGAAAGAAGTTAATTGACCTAAGCGAGTAGTATTAAATTATTCAAATATACCGTCAAATAATACATCAATTGCATCTGGTGAATCTGGCATATCCCCACCTTTCACAAGCACATATCTTCAAATGGTAAGCTTGTATTAGCAAATTATCCATCAATCACTATATGCATTTTTAAATAGGACATTCAATAATGCAGGTAACAATGGAATCAACTGTCAAATGAAGAGCTTTCAGCTAGCAAGGCACAGTGACAAGGTTTAGTACTTATTCAAGACAGGGCAACAATCAGTGCCATGAGGAAACTTGTGACTGGTTTAAATAGTAGGGACTATCAGCATCTCAAGCTGGAACCAATAGAAATTTGTATAGTCAGGCATGATAAATCAACACAAGAACCATGTGTAGCTAGCTCCTAAATCTGGAAATATGGAACAGAGCAAAATTATGTATATTATTCAAGACTGATTTCATCCATATCACCACTTAATGTGCACTTTTCATCTATACTATTAACCTGTGTCAATGGCAATGACATGTAGGACCAGACCCCACATGTCATTTACTAGCCTGATGGTATAGATGGAAATTGCATCTTAAATGGTTGTATGACGCAAATTCCCTGTGATTCCAAGCTTATGACAACTATAGTAGCAAGTTTGCTTCGAACAGTATACTTAAGATATTCATATAGAACATTGGGAGGTCAGGTTGGCATTCCCTTATACAGATGTAACGTCAGATGCACAAGAATGTGATAACGCACATGTAGGTTAAGAGAACAAATAAGGTAAACAGAACAAATTTACAGAAATAAAGAACACATACTTCGGACCAAGTTTGTAAATGGATTCAGCTGCATTGCGCATGTCAGAAATTGTATGCAATGATACATCCCCAAGTAACTTAGATGCTTCTTTCACATTAGGAGTGATTATATCAGCCATAGAAAACAGTTCATCCCTGCTCATAACAATTGCAAGAGCATGTCCATAAGTACTATGGTATTGAGGATATAACAGCAATAAGTCCAAAAACAACTCATAAATGCATACAGAAGAGAAAAAATATTGATCCTGTACCTATATGTAGCGAGAGTAGATGGTCCTGAAAGAGTATCACCACTGGTGGACACCATGACCGGATCCACCACTAGAGCTGCCTTCAGAAGCATAAGTCATAGCAAGTAAATAACTGAGTTGGCATAGTATGCTTTGATCATACACTTGCAGCAATACAGCATACCTTTGACTGGAAACTTCCTAAGACTCTCGCAGAGAACTTTAACTACTCCAGCTGAAGGGAGCATCCCAGTTTTCACCTAACAAAATCAAGAACAGAAGACACACATAGCATTAGTTCCAAGTGAAAATAGGATCCAAATCAAATAGATTAAATCATAACAAACTATCACCTAACTCCAATTTCATATGACAACTTCTACAGAAGCACATTCAAACAATCAACAAGTCATTTGGCAATACAAACATAGCTATGTTGATCAAATATCATTCTTGAGGCAGAGAAATGCATCTTGCAGGGATGAAGTGTTAGGATTCCAGGAAATTTCAAACATTATCTACCACTGGTAACTAGTATACGCTATAAACTGTGGTGAACTGGTGATAGCCCTTGTCAGTACGAAATGGGAACACAGTTCAATCACCTTAAAGGAAATGAAAATTGAAATATATGCATTCGCACCTAAGCTGCCAATTTCACAGCAAGACGATCCAATTTCATGGAAAGTTAACCCCCAACAGACAGAATTGACGTGTAATAAACCAACTAATAGAAATATTCAAACTCCTTCCATGAATCACTTCGCCAAGCAAAATAGCTTAGTAACCATAGCAAGAATAGCCTGCCCCGAACAAAAAGATCTCTGTTTATAGCACACATATCAGGGGCACTGCGTGCGTTAAGATTTGGAAGAGCTAACCTCTCATAAGACATAACTGGACCATGGCATCGTTACTGAATGCCGAAAGGCAAAGAAGCTCACCAAGTCCACCGACATGTCCGAGAGAACCGACCTGAGCTGCTCCCCCACGAACTCCTCCGGCACAGCATGGACCCCCTACAGCACAACCAGATCATCCATCCCCTGTTCTCGGTCGAATAGCGGCGAAAGAAAGCGCACTAGTAGCAAAAGAAAAGATGGGGAATCGGGCATAACGTGACTGGACGCCGACGGTTTTCTGCGCGGTGACGGCAGTGATGACGGAGGAGCAGTAGGCTCCTAGGGCCGCGCACGCCTTGATGTCCGCCTGGATGCCCGCGCCGGCGCCGGAGTCGGAGCCGGCCACCGTCAGCACGTGCGGCCACGGCATCTCGCGCGCCGACGCAACCACCGGGAACCTGCGCGGCCGGGCAGCCGAAGAAGGCGAGATCCCGGGTGAGAAGGAGGGGGAGCGGAAGAGAAGGGCGGCGGCGTCTGAGGGGCGATTTTGGGGGAGGGGTGGTACGGACGCCATGGCCAAGTTCGCAGGTGGAGGTTTATGACATTGGGAACGGGGATGGATGAGTCAAACTTTTTTTTTCAATTTGAATAAATTATCATTATTGTACAAATCACAAATCAGGCATTAATCCATTTTTCGCTCATCTAATTTCTTTATTCTTTTCTATTGTTTTTTTTTCACGAGCCCGTTGAGCCCGTTGGATCCTTGAATTGAATTCATTTTAATAATCATAATCTAGACACACATATTAATTAAGCTAATATGGTTGTATATGAATTATATTTGTATATTATTCGTCATGTTCGTTTGGCTTATAAGCCGTACTTTTCAGCCAACGAACAGTATTTTTCTCTCACAACAAATCATCTAACAGTACTTTCATCAGCCAAGCGAACACGGCAATTGTTGGCTATGCAAGATATATACTCATGTGTTGCATTTCTACCGTAGGAGAGTGAGTTGAAGAGCGTGTTATAAGTTACAACATAGAAACATAGCATGGTGAACTGTAGAATCAATTTTCATCTCCCACCCTATGAATTTGACGTAGGCTTATATGTGAACTTTGAAAATTTGTGAAATATCAAATTCCAAGTCAAATAGCCTAGCTTATTAAGTAGATTTCAATTCCTATAAATAAAAGAATCTAAATAACCTCTAAGGGAATTCAGTCAGGGGCAGATCTAGCGTGGGGGCATGGGGCCTCCAGCACCCTCTAATTTTTGTGGCCATGGATGAATAGGAAGAAGGGGAAAGAATAGGAGAAAGGGGGAAGAAGAGAAAGAGGAGAGGGAGAAAGGAGAAGGTGAAGTTGAGCACCCCCACTCACAAGTTCCTGGATTCGCCCTAAATTCAGTGGCTTTTTTGGATGGTCTCTCTCACTTTTTCGTGTGTTGCGGGTGGGGAGGTTGAGGGGGGCGTGGTATGTTTGTTTGTTTCATAAGAAATTCATATTTGAACGCTTGGAAGAAACATTACCAAAAATAGACCCCTAGAAGTGCACGAATGTAAATGGTGCCAAGGTTCCACGTCACGAGGCCATATGCTTTGGCGCTAAGACCTCTTATGTGGAGCTTACATGTTAGGATGCTCAAGGCTTAGGTTTGCTTGGACAATATAAATGGCGCATAGATTTACAATGTATGAACCAGTTTATCCTGTGGCACAAAATGCTCCTACTTCCTAGCCTCTTACATTATTACAGTCTCAGTTGTAGCCGATTATTGAAAACCCTGATTAGTCGATACCACCTCGTGGCCAATAGTTGCATGAGGTGCAAGAGTCTCCAGGGCCTCAACCTTATCAAGCAGAAGACAAGCCTAGACACCATGAGTGGTAGCAGCAGTAAGAACGAGAAGAGCCCGTACACGGGTAGCTCCCACGGAACCCGAGGTACTAGAAATACATGCGCTAGAAGAGGCCGCCAAGAAACTGGAACAACGTCAAAAGGTGCGGGTGATGATAAGGCTTTCTAAGAAGGTGGAAGCCTCGGTGTGGCCAAGCTATGGCTGGTAGTAGATAGGAAGGAGAGGAAGAGCTCCACGCGTCAAGAAAACCGCCGCTAGCAGACGACAGCCGACCCGAGCCACGGCTGACAAACCGTCTACAACAAAAGGTAGGAAGAGGTAGTCAGCCTGTTAGGCTGCTCCACTCTCCCCTTGTTTCAGCTTGTTCTCTCTCACAGAACACTATTGAATTATCCGAAATCATCTGAAATCAATAAAAAACTGATTAATGTGTAGTTCATCAAAGATATACCAGATTGCCCCAAAAAATATCAAAGAGGCATGAATTAAGTCGAGGACTTTTCGGTTCGGCAGGTTTCATCACAAGGAATCCAACCAGCTGAGCTACGCTCAGTTCGCCTCAACAGCATTTCGAGTCTCATTCATTTTTTGCATAGGGCCCTTAAATTTCAGGTACGGTCTCGTTTGTAGCCCTTGTGTTTTTCCAAATGACGAAGGAGAGCTTTCTTTTCTAGTCATTCAACAATAGCATGGGGGTTGTTGTAAAAAAAAAATGGCATGGGGTAGAGAGATACTTGCCCTGGGTAGAATCATCTCATCGTTAGATTGATGCTCTGGACCGTTGCATTCTCTGTCTCCCTGTTTTCAGGTTTTTTCTACTAGCTAATATAAGCTCTGATCAATTGATTGTCAGTTTCCATTTCACCAAGAACAGAAGACAAAAACGGAGAGGCCCAAACCCAAATCGAAGTGATCTCACGTTCTCACACATTCACAAATGGATCCATATATAATTCCAGATACACAAATATCGCATGCATGCATCTGCCTTTTATTGTTCATGCGAAATTAGAAATTCTAGGGCAGTTCGCTGGTCTGGTTTGACCAGCCAGCCGGCTGCTCACCCTCTCAGTTCACTATTCATCAAACCAGCCGAACAGTGTTTTTTTCTCACAATAATTTAGCTGAAACAATATTTTTCAGTCCAGTTTCAGACCAGCGAACGGGGCTACCTATATATGGTCGCTGGCAGCTGGCACCCGCGCCCCCTCTAGTGGCTAGCTAGCTAGCCGATCCGGGGAGCTCTGGCAACCTTGTCGTTGGAGTCGACGAAGACCCTGACTCGGCCGGTGTTGTAGTCCATGGTGACGAAGGCGTCGGCGGGGACGACCTGCACGTCGACGCCCGGCTTGTCCTCCTTGATCTTCTTCTTCGCCTCCTCCGACGACATGCCCACCAACTCCGGCCACGAGTCCTTGGGAGCGGCAGCGGCGGCGCCAGCACCGGCAGCGCTCGGTCCACCTGTTGCCATCGCGCGCCTGGAAATAACTAATTTGGCAAGGGAAACAGATAAAGAACCTGGTCATCGATCGTCATCACAAGGCAAGAAACAAAGAACCCGATCATGCATCAGGGAGAGCAGATTACCCAAGGGTGCTTGTACCGGTCGAGGTAGATTGGAAATGCACTATTTGGCCTTGGTATAGGGTATAAATGGGTACGCTGTTGATCTATGGGGTGTGGATTGTATTGTACTAGAACTAGTATACATGTATATGCAATTTATAGGCGGTGGGGTCATTGAGAAAAGCTTCGCCCTGTTTGTTTGGCTTATAAGCCGTACTTTTTCAGTCAATGAACAGCATTTTTTTTTACAACAAATCAGCCAATAGTACTTTTAGCCATGTCTTATTAGCTAAACGAACAGAACCTTGTGAGCGACGACAGAGGAGATTATAGGTAATCGGAGTTTTGGACGGACGCACCAACGTTCACAGATGGCAACCCAATGCTGCTCTATTCCTTTGTTCTCATCAAACACAAAGTTAAAATAACCAATGCTTTGCCGGCCTGCCGGCGAAGTAATCTCGCTAGCAAGTTACTTAAGCCTGAAGGTCATTTTTCTTAAGCGGGTATTTCCTCCATTCAGTCGTGCTATATACGCGTAGCGTGCTGTTGCGTGCCTGCGTTAATTAATTATAATATATAGATATAAGTTGCGACCAACCATTATAGGCCGCCAGCAGCAGCTAGCCTGCATCGAATATTTTAGCAAAGCTAGCTAGTCGTCGCTCTTATAGTTCGCAATTCATATACTTTTTTTATAGGACAATTCATATACTTTATATATTATTATTAGAAGAACATTACAAAAGAAATTATAATTTACCTATCCTCTTTGAGCTGAGTCCTGTTTCGGTCCTTTATTTATTGTTGGGTTTGCAAATCATGGGCCCTTGTTTGGGTTTTCTGGAAGTTTTTGGACCTTTAATTTTAAAAGCCAAAGTGCTTCTGAAAGCCAAAAGCTCGATATAGTGAGTTTTTGGGCTTTTTTTTTTGGCTTATGTGAGCTGTTTGGTTTTTGGAAAGTCCAAAAGCTAATATAAAGGTGGTAAAAAAAACACACAAACAGGACCTAAAGGTTCCTGTACGTGCATCTATTAGTGCTAGCAGGTAAAATTAGCAGGTGAGGCCACACATTACTAGTAGTTAATAGACCAACTAATTGTTACTCCGTCTGGTTCAAAGATCAAGGGTACTTAACTCTCTCTCTCAACACTAGTATTGTATCTATGTACGTGTGTCTAGAGAGAGCAGGCCTTATATTATGGGGCATGAAAAAAAAATGGTTACGCCTTCTATATTAAGATGGAGGGAGTAGTAATTAGTACATTTTTAATATTTGAGTTGGTGGAGGGGTACTAATTAATATGTTTTTTTAGCAAAAGAGTCACCCTTCTTTATATATCCGAATAAGAAGTACAAACTCCATAAGGAGACGAAGTAAATCAAACATATCTTCCTACCAGAAAATGAACATAGCTCCTAGCTAAACAATGAGCATCAAAATTGGAGTTTCTTCCTTCGTTGACGTATTCCACTCTTGTGAATCTATCCTTCCTACTCCTGATCTCCTGGATGATGGAGTTGTGCGTTCCAAACCCTACTCCGTGGATGCTTCTTACTGCGTTGACGCAATCACTAGCCACCCGAAATATTTGGAGATCGAGGTCGCTGGCCAAAGCCAATCCCTCATGACATGCCACCACTTCAGTTATTTCCACGATATCCGTGCATCCCTCTAGAACCAGCGTCGCTGCCCCCAGCAGTGATGATCTAGAAAAATATTAGGAGGGGCTGGACTGAATAGAGAGCTAGACTAGCAAAGTTTCCATGGCTTCTATAGCTGAAACTTCTAGGGGAGGCTAGGGGGGGCTCCGTGGACACATCAGCAGTAGGGGGTCTTGAGCCCCACCCGCCCCACTGCTGTCTCCGTCCCCCAGGAATTGCCATCTTCATCCCTAGCCACAACAGCCACCAAAGCCATGGTCGAGTTTTTAGAGATCACCGCGTCAACATTAATTTTCGCAAAGCCTCTTGGCAGTTTGATCCAGCGCACTACTGGCCTCCCTGCCGTCAGCTTCTCCTTGTTCTTGGCGTGATCGAATCCAACTCGTTAATGAACCGCTCCACAAAGCTTCCAGTGCCCTTCGCCATTTCTTCCTAGGCCGAAGGCTCCACCCTTCGTTCTCACCTTGCTGGAACACCGAAGGTTTCTGCATCCTTCCGAAGGCTTCCCCTTTAGGGCCTCCCGGGTGGTCCCGTGGGACTTTGCACCATCGTCTTTGGCAACTTGTGGGCCTTCACCTAGTCCTTCTATCAGAGCTCCTATAAAAACATTATATGAAAAAGAGCTGTGTTATTTTAGGCCTTCGAGTGCAAGGCATGGCCCCAACAACGCCATAGCCAAGTGTGTGCCAAAAAGCACCCCGCCGCCACCCTCCTCACGACCACTGGCATCCGGTGGCCCGCTCCGACAACGGCGAGAAGAGGGTGGGGAGGAGGAGGCTTAGGGTGGGGGGCGACAGGCTCTGCCTGAGCTGCTCTGGAGCCGGGCGACGCGGGGGTATCAGAGCCGTTGTCACTGTGATTTGAGGCTTAACAACCTTCGGTGTAAAAATGGCTCAAATCAACAACACCAAGAAGCCATCCCAATTTGATGGCTCAATCTATCCCTATTAGAAGGCTAAGGTGACAACATATATCAAGTTAATCAATAGAAATGTTTGGAGAGTGGTGGAGACCAAGATTGAGATAGAAGATTAAAAAAATCCCACTACCGCTGAAGAAGTGCTTCTCCAAAATAATGACATTGCTCTTAGTACCATTCATGATGCTATTGATGAGAGAACATTTGAGCAAATCAAGAACATTGAGATGGCTCATGAGGCATGAAAGAAGTTGGAGGAATCATTTGAGGGCACTCAAGCCGTGAAGGGTGCCAAGGCATACATTCTCAAAGAGAAGTTTGCAAGCTTCAAGATGAAGGAGGATGAGAGTGTGCCAGAGATCTTCCATAGGCTTCAAGTGCTTGTCAATGATCTCAAAGCACTTGGAGAAGAGGTGAAGGACAAGGACTTCTCCCACAAGTTCTTGAGATGCTTACCTTTAAGATTTGGCACATTGGTCACTATTCTAGTGAGGAGTGGTTTGGACATCATGACACCAAACCAAGTGTTGGGAGATATAATGATCGATGATACATATAGAGATGATGATGAGAAGAAAGAAAAGGAGAAGAAAAATGAGAAGAAGGATGAGAAGAAGAAGAGTGTGGCATTTAAAGCCACATCATCTAAGGGCAAGGCAAAGCAAGAATCATCAAGTGAAGATGAAGACTTGAACTTTGATGAGATGGATGATGAGAAGATGGCTCTCTTTATCAAGAGATTTGGCAAGTTCATGACGAAGAAGGGCTACCGTGCTAGAAGAAAGAAATCTTTATCCAAGAACAAGGAAGAGTCAAGAAGGTGCTTCAATTGTGGAAGCAAGGATCATCTTGTTGCTCAATGCCCATACAATAGCGACAATAGTGATGACAACAAGAAAAACAAGAAGAAGGACAAAAAGAAAAAGAAAGAGAAGAAGGACAAGATGACATTCAAGAAGAAGAAGAAGGATGGTTCATATGTAGTCACTTGGGATAGTGATGCTTCCTCAATTGATGATGATGATAGTGATGATGACAAGACCACCAAGAAGAAGGCACTTATAAGCATTGCTATCAATGAGAAGCCTTCTCTCTTCGACACTCTATCATGCTTCGTGGCTAAGGCCACTAAGATATAAACTTATGATGATGGAAGTGATGAGCAACATGATAATGAAAATAAAAATAAAAATGAAAGTGATAGTGATGATGATGAACCAACTAAAGATGAACTACTTGACATGCTAGATGATGCTAAAGAACACTTTGACATTAAGAGAAGAGAATGCAAAAGCTTGCGTAAGGAACTAAAAGCCCTTAAGCAAGCCTTTGATGAGCTCAATGCATCTCATGAGAGGCTAGAGGAAGCCTATGAGAAGCTTGGCAAGGCTCACAAGAAGCTTGAAAAGGCTCATTCCTCTTTGCTTAATGAGCAAAATGAGAAGAAGAATGTT
Source organism: Miscanthus lutarioriparius (assembly GCA_904845875.1). Lineage (NCBI taxonomy): Eukaryota > Viridiplantae > Streptophyta > Magnoliopsida > Poales > Poaceae > Miscanthus > Miscanthus lutarioriparius. Next base: position 61,334,044 of record CAJGYO010000014.1, on the reverse strand, counting down.
GAGACATGTGATGCAGGCTTAACTTGTGATATAGTTGATGAATCATTCCATAAGCCTATCATTGTTGCTCCCACTAACCCTTCTTGTAGCACATCCATTTCCACCTCATCTAGTAGTGATGGTTTCTAATGTGATGCCTCACTAATGATTGAGAATGAAACCCTCAAGAAGGAGGTCAATGAGATCACTCACACCTTGGCTAAGGCCTATGGTGGTGAGGACCGCTTGCTTATGTACTTGGGTAGTCAAAGAGATTCTCTCTACAAAGAGGGATTGGGCTATACCCCCAAGAAAAGTAAGGTGGCCTTTGCTCCTCATAAGACTAGTTTTGTGAAGAACAATGGTCGGTTTTGCACTAGTTGCAAGCAAGTTAGTCATAAAGACCATGAGTGCAAGAACAAGATAAAAAATGCTAATATATCCTCAATTAAGATTAATTCTTTATATGTGCTTACTAATGGTACAAATGGTGTAAATGCTAAGTTAATTGGTGCACCATGGATGGGCTCAAAGAAGAAAGCCATTTGGGTACCAAAGAGCTTAATGACTAACCTTTAAGGACCCAAGCAAGTTTGAGTACCTAAAAAGGATTGATCTTATTTTGTAGGTCAATTATAAAGCCGGAGGAAGACATTGAGTTCTTGATAGTGGGTGCACTCAACACATGACCGGTGATACAAGAATGTTCAACTCAATCAACACCAATGACAATAATGGTTATGATAGTATCACATTTGGTGAAAGGTCCTAATATGGCTAGAGGGGGGTGAATAGCCTATTTAAAAATATGCAAATCAACTAGAGCAATTTGATTTGTATAACAAATAGAGAAATGCAAACTTGCTCTAGCTCTACAAGGGTTGCAAGCCACCTATCTAACAATTCTAGTTTCTATGATCACTAAACGCACAATTTGCTATGTCACTACTCACTAAGAGCTCTCACACTTGCTACAGTAAAGAGCTCCACTAGATGAACTTAAACTACAAAGCAAGCTCTCAATTCTAGCTACACTAAAGAGCTTGCTACAACTAGTTTGCAAGAATATAAATGAGTGAGTAGGGTGATTATACCGCCGTGTAGAGGAGTGAACCAATTACAAGATGAATACTAAATCAATCACTGGGAGAATACCAAAGGGCAAGAGATAACCAATTTTTCTCCTGAGGTTCACATGCTTGCCGGCACGCTAGTCCCTGTTGTGTCGACCAACACTTGGTGGTTCGGCGGCTAAGAGGTGTTGCACGAATCTCATCCACACAATTGGACACCGCAAGAACCTATCCACAAGTGAGGTAACTCAATGACACGAGCAATCCACTAGAGTTACCTTTTGGCGCTCCATCGGGGAAGGCACAAGACCCCTCACAATCACCGCGATCGGAGCCACCACACCCTAACCCTAGCAGGACTCCAGTCCTAGGCGCCGTCTCCGCTCGAACTAGCAAGCCGCGCCCCTGCACCCGCGACACCACCTGCGCCCCGACTCCCGTGTCCACGTGATTCACGCCGCATGTCCCGTCCGTAGCATGGACGACGAGGATCATTGGAGCCCCTAGAACACTAGCCCGCGGCGTGTGCAAATACACCAGCAGACGCCACCCGCTGGGCCTCTCCCGGTAGCCGTCGCCACTCCTACCTACTCCATCTCCACGCCCGTCGGTCCGAGCACCGCCACTTGCTAACGCCTCGGCCACCTCAGTCGTCCTCGCTGGTTGACCCCGCTCCATCAACGCGCCCCCACTCCGCCTCGACTCCACCTGGAACGCCCGCGGCAATGACGCCGAGCATCACCACCACGCCGGGCAAGCCGCTGGCCGTCCACGGACGTGCCACGGCCATCCTCGATGCCTAGCCGCTCCTTTACCGCTCTGGCGTCCACGCAGACACGGACAGATAGGGCCGCTCTGCGTGAGCACGCCGCCGCTCAGGGCACCGTCGACCCCGACCCCATCCACGACATCGCCCAAAGCCCCGTGGCCGCGCTGACCGCCGAGCTACTATCGGCCACGACCACCTCTGCGTCTGCCGCCCGCGCCGAGCGGGGAGCCACGACATCGGTGTCATTCACCACCTCGCCATCATGCACTAGCTCCGCCCTCGCCGGCCAGGAGCCCTCGCTGTCTTTCACAGTGGTCGCCCTATCCATGAACGCGCCGTGGCTGACCCGACGCCCCAGCCCACCTCTGCTTCACCCGCCTTCACCAAGCAGAGCACCACCATGAACCCGCCTCTGCCTCGTCTCGTCCCCGATGTCGGCGAACACCACCGGGCCTGCACGCGAGACAAGGCCCCGCTTTCCTCCCTTCGCCACTCCGCCAAGCCGAGGAGCAACACCGTTCTTGCCGTGTCGTGGCCTCCATCCCCATCGAGCGGTGACCGCGATGCCCCGGAGACTCCAGCAGCATCCGCGACATCCACCGCCCCTGCGTCACCCACTGCCGCACCTCGCTGGAGGACAGCGACCACTGCCGGTGAGCCTCCAAAGCCCAAAGCTTCCACCTTTCCCTTCCCATCGATGATTCCATGGCTAAGATCGGCCTTTGTGCCACGTTCTTCCACCGTCGCAGGGAAGCAGCGGCTCTGCTGTGCCATTTGATGGAGCTGGATGTCGATGCCTACGTCACCGTAGCTTCGACCGCCTTCCTGGCCGCCTGCTGCCATGTCTGGCCAGCAATGACCACCTCCTAACCAGGCTGCAGCCACCCCTGGCTAGCCGCTGGCTGGCCGCAGCCACCCTGCAGCTGGCCAAAGCTTGTTGCAGCTAGCCGTAGCTCACTCGGATGCTCCGCAAGACCCACCGCAGCGAGCCTCGTCTCCCCCGCCACCATCAAGGTTGAGCCTTTCAACCCCGTCAACGCCATCCTCGACGTCGACACAACTCCCTGCTTTTCATTCCATTCATACTTGTCATCCATACTTTCACATGCATGCTCTATCCATATCTATGCCTGCGCCGTGCCTTCGCGCCGGTCTATCTCAAGTGCTATGGTTATGTGCTGCTCCATGTCATGCTCTTTGTGTCGATTCTTTGTGTGTTTGTGTTGTTGTCTGTGGACCGAGCCTTCGAGCCGGTCGAGGGATCGTATCTCGTTCGAACATTTCGGTCGTGGGATTTGTCCCGCTGTGGCTGTGATGCCGAGCGTAAGTCGACCCCTCATTTTTAGTTGACTTTGTAATGCCGTGATCGTTGGCCCCTCCTATGGCCCTAGGACGTGGCCACCATGGGCTCAACATCGGTGTGCTTCCTACCCGCACATGATGAGCCCATATTTGACCTAGTCTACTAGGGACGAATTAGGGGACAACCATCATGGAATTCACATAACACAACTTGTTTAGGTAAAGCTCATGGCCACGAGTTGCCTCGCCATAACCATCGGGCTCTACCTCTTTTGCTCTTTTTGTTCTCCTTTGTTCTTTTGTTCTTCCTAACCACCTCGTATGCTTGTGCCACATTGGCCGTAGCATTTCTTTGGTTCTCACGGTGACAACCGCACCGCTATGAACCCTAGGAATAGCAAACTGCCGATCTAGTTGCACATAGGTCGTGGTGCCCTACGGGTTGGTGTGGAGTGTCGTTAGTGAGTGTTTGTCGAGTCAACTCCATTGTGCGTCACTTCTTTCGGTTCCCATCCATTACCATGATGAGTGGATCGGAAGGTAGTGGACTGCTGATGCATTTCTTCGGTTACTGCCTTTTGCCATGGTGAGTAAATCAAAGAGTGGTAGGCCTTGCTACCCGTGCCTCTCTTTTTGTTTGTCTAACTCTTTCAACCTCCGACCATTACCATGTCGAGTAGGTTCAAGGAATGAGGGACCATTCTTCGTGTTCTCTTTCGATCCTCGTCGATCTAGTAAGATGTGGATTGAGCCCTCTTGTTCCAACTTCTTCGATTCATGTCTGTTGCCATGACATGTGGATCGAAGTACCATGGAACCAAAATCCCTTTTTGCCTGTTTGTGTCTCTTAGTGTTCTTTTGTTGCGTTCTTGATTCCATTCCTTTGATTCCCATCGATTGCTATGGCGAGCGGATCAAAGGAAGGTGAATCCGTATTTCCCCTCTTTTGGCTCTTTCGTGCTTGGGCCTCTTGTATGCATGTACCTATTTTAGACCTTAGCACTCTCTAGGTTCTAGCGGTGACAACCGCACTGCTAAAACCCTAGGGGTGTCTTCATGCCATTTAGTGCACGTAGGTTGAGGTACCCTATGAGTGGACTTGGGTGTTCGTGTTCTCTTGTGTGTCGCTTCCTTCCGATGCTCCGTCTTTTGCCATGGTATGTGGATTGGAAGAAGCAGACCACCGCTCCTCTCTTTTATCCTCCTATTCCCTCCTCTCTTTAGTTCTCATCAATCATCATGGCGTACGGATTGAGAGAGAGACCGGAACTACTCCCTTTCTCCTTTAGCCCGCTTTGTTCGATCCCGTCTTTAGCCATGACGATCGGATCAAAGACCGGACTATCATTTCTAGTTGGCGAAGCTTAGGTCTATGTTGTATTCTAGGAACCACGGGAGTCGACCCGATCGACCATTAGAGTGCCATCTATACCGAGGATGTGACATGGACATGCCTAGCTGACTTTCTCCTTTTAAGCCCGGGGAAAACGGACTCGCTTCCTGAGGACTAACCTTGTTTGTCGTGGTGTTTGCTTAAGTTGGGCTAGGGTCTAGGCCATTATTCTTGAAGCTATACAGGTCGACACGATCGGCCCAGGAAGTACTGGCTAGGCTGTGACTTAAGCTTGTGCTTAGAGAACCACCACTTCTGTTTCTCTCTGGCCCAAGGATCGGGCATCCTCCGCGAAGGCTAAGTCCTTTTTCCTTTAGCGTTCTTTTGGTGTTATTTGATCTTTCTGTGTCTTGTTGCCTTTTTAGAATATGATTGCTCTTTTGCCTTGTTTGTTGTTCGAGCGAGGTAGTTGCATCAAGGATAACGTTGATCGGACCGGAAACCCGTTGGAGGAAGGACACGCGAATGACAGCAGGACTCGGGGAAGGACAACTACGAGCACACTAAGGATCTTGGAGATGATCAATCAATAGGTGCCATGTCCCACCCAACCTCGTAGAATCCTATTAGACATGCAATAATATATAGCTGCTAGTGTTTTATTTTCTTGCAAATGAACTATGATAGGTTGCATGGTAGAATTGCTTGAGGCCATTACCTTGATGCAACCTTTACCCCTACACACCCGTTGATAGGCTAGACGTTCGCTTATTGCTTACTGCTTACTTCTACTATGCATTATATATGTGATGTGATGCTTGGGGAGGGTTGTTTGTGAGTGGCTAAGGCACATGGTGCCGCTAAAACTGGTGATAACTTGGGGAGATCTTGGCATGCGTTTTGGGTGTGTGGTGAGGGTTGAGTCGACTAGACAGGATTCTACGATGAGTCCTTGGGACAAGTCTTGTCGGGAGGGTGTGACCTAAGCATCCTCCATGATGAGAGGTACCTATGGCGGGTACATGTAAGTGGAGTAAACCCTGGTATGCCTCGCAGGGGTGAGCCCCCGGGGAGGAGGTGCCATCAAGGCACAGGGTGTCGGTTAACCCCACTTGAGAAGATGTCATGTCTAGTCCCCCTAAGGACTGGTATGTCAAGAGAACCGGATCATAGGACCCTACGTACACACCACTCGTTCCTGAATGGGTGAGGGATGGATGTTGACCAGCTAGGGTGGTGCCACTACTGCCTAGGATGTAGGTGATACTGTAGGGAGGTACGGGCGTATGGCTCACACCCTCCTAAGACAACGTAGTGACCTTGAGGGCCCGGTACTACGTCTCACAGTCTCAGCATGTCGGTGGACACCGGGGTGACTCAGGGCTAAGTGGCAGGGTGGCATCGTACTAGTTGGGAGGCAGCCCAGTATTAGCCTAGACGGTGGCCACCGTCGATGATGGTGATCTTGGGGTTCTAGTGTACATGCTATGCAAAGTTGAGCGATCTATACGTATAGCCGTGTCCATGGATATGGACATTTCTATGACCTACGCTTCCCTTGATTAGCGAGAGGAGTCCTTCTTCTTCCCCCTGGGTTGTTGTTGGTTTCCGGCATTAGCCGTTGAGGCAAGGCACGAGAGGGAGTCGTCCTTGCCGCCAAGAGAGTGCGAGTGTGGTGAGATGTGTGTGATGGGATGGTGAACATGTGGATGAGATGGGTTAAAACTTGATGAACTATTATAAAATATTTATGAACTTGCATAGGAAAACTACAGCCATAAATAGGTCTTTTGCTCTACCCTTGCATTCCACTTACCACAAAGCAAGCGCAAAGCATAGGGTGGGAGCCAGTGGCCAGTACAAATCGTACTGAAAGATATTTGGCAGGTTTGGATGTCATCTACGACGATGACAACGGAGGTTAGAAGGATTAGATGGTCTCGTTCCTGCGCTCAAGTTTGGTTGAGGAGATGAAACCTACGCCCGCTGACATCCTACGCCTACTCTGATGATTTTCCGTGAAGGAGGAGCCTTCACCCGTCGACGCGCTACGTCTACTCTGATGCTGGTGCTGTGTGTGCGTTTTCACTAATATAATGTTGTACTTAGGTGTGTTATCAAGTGTTGTAATACCTTGTAAACTTGTAATTATGCGATGTATGAATTGTGGTATCAACTGAGTAATGATAATGTGATAGCTTGGTCTTCCTGGACTGTCACATTATGATGTAATCTGTGGATTTCCCTTCGAGGAAATCGTGGATCGTTGCACCCTCCCTCTCAGCTCTCTCCCTCCCCTCGCAGATCCGGTGGGCGCGGGCGATGCGGTCCCCGCGATGGCGCTCCTCCTCCTCCACCTGTAGGTCAACTCCGGCGGCATTGTGGCCTCCTCCCCCTCAACTCCGGCTACGGTGTGGAGGCCGGATCCGTGGCGTGGAGGCTGGATCTGGTGGCGTGGAGGCCGGATCCGGCTTCCCCGCGGCGGCACTCCTCCTCCACCTCTAGGTCAACTCCGGCGGCGGCGTGGGCCTCCCCGCGGCAACACTCCTCCCCCTAAACTCCGACTGCGGCGGTGGCGTGGAGGCCGGATCCGGCCTCCCCGCAGCGGCGCTCCTCCTCCTCCACCTCTAGGTCAACTCCGGCGACGGCGTGGGCCTTCCTACGGCGACGCTCCTCCTCCACCACCTCTGTGTCAACTCCGGCTGCTGGGAGGCCGGATCCGGCTCGACGGTGGAGGACGCGCCCCGGCGGCGGATCCAGCGAGCGACGACGTCGGCGTTACGTAGATGGGCTCGGTGGGCTCGTCGATGGGCTCGGCGGGCCTATCGATGGAATTTTCTTTTTTTGTGTTTTATTATTTGATTTTTCTGTGAGTGCACCTCTACAATTCTGACAGGACAACACTAACAAAAAACTGTGAGGATTAACGCATAGAAATGTTACTTTTAATCTAGGCGAACGCAATTTTTCTGTGCGTGCAAGACCCATAGAAAAATTGTTTCTGACGGTGAACCCACAGAAAAATTCATTATGTTTTCATGGGTATTTTTCTGTCAATACACCATCAGAAAAATATTTTTCTATTGGTATTCGTATTTTTCTGTGGGTTTTCGCACTCATAGAAGTATTCGAGTTTCCAGTAACGTTAGTTCTTGTTTGGACATGGTCTCCTGTATACATATAAGAAACCATTTCATTTTCTATCTTCAATAAATGTAGGGACATATCAGTGTTTTGCTTAGTTGACACACTAACTAATAGCTATAGAAACCATCTAGTAGTTTTTAGGTTGGGAGGGCCCTTGGTGCTAGCAGATAAAATTAACAGGCGAGGCCACACATTACTGGTAATAGACTTACTAACTGTTAATTAGCTGGTGGAGCTATGCTAGCAATTAGTACATTATAATAGTTGGTGGAGACATATTACTATTAGCAGGTGGATTCAATCGGCAAATAGTGGTTAGCCATCATTAGTTAATATTAGATAGAGATAACTACTCAAAACAGCCCTAAATAATCCAATATTTGACATATGACTATTTAAAAATACACCATTGGCGCTGACTGCACGTCAAACACACCAAGGATTTCATATCGATATCAGTTCATTGCATATGCTGCAGCTGGTGGTCGGACATACACACGATATATATATATTGCACGACGCAATAATGATTTTTTAGACCAAAGGTTTCCCCTGCTTATATTAAAAGCAACCAATTTGGCTGGGATTACCAACTTTACAAAGACAGCTAAAATACCAAAAGTTCCATACTCAAAATAGACCTCACCACCTCACAGACTATTTAACAACGCAAACTCGAAACAAATAAGCACAAGAAAGAAAAATAGACTTGGTAAGCCAAGTCTAATTCGTTCAGGTCCTGGACTTCTTCAACATCCCTTGATCACGCTCTGAGCCCCTCCTAGAGCTTCTGGATTGCGTCCTCCATCATCGGTTGATCCTTCTTCTTGAGCAAGTTCTTCCACTGTTTCATAAAACCCAAGGCCATGTAAGCAATAGATCGACTTAGGGGATTTGATCAGTTTGTTATTGAAGACCCAGTCATTCCTGGTCTTCCACACACTCCAAGCTATACTAGCAATAACATAAAGGTTCACACTCTTAGACCTTTCCACCTCCCCAGCATTCATCATATCCTGGAAATTGGTTAGAGAAATGGGTCTCTGACCCCCATCTCAAACTAATCCTAACCCAGACCCACAAAAGTTGAGAGATAGGTCAGTTAAAGAAAAGATGATCTAAGGTTTCAAGTTTTCCACAATATTTGCAGAACTCTGATCCTTTTCCTTTCCTCCTCTTAAGTTGCTCTCCTGTTTACACTCTGTTGTGCCACATCATCCACAGAAAAATCTTGATCTTCAAAGGCAGCTTCACTTCCCAAATATTTCTCATTCTGATATCCACCTCACCAGGATTTGTCATCGGTCTATATAAAGACCTACTAGAGAATTTTCCTAAGGATTCAAGGCCCCAGATTAGGCAATCATCATTGTCAGTAATCTCTACCAGTTCTAGTGCTTCTAGTAAATCATCTAACTCAGCCCTCTCCTCCTCACCTAGATTCCTCCTAAAATCCATATTCCATTGCACCTCATTCATTTTTGCTACAGACCAGTCTTGCAGTCTGCTTATCCTGTACAGCTTGGAGAATCCGATTTTCAGAGGGCATATGTCCAACCATACATCTTGCCAAAACCTGATTCTGTATGCATTACCAACTACCCATCTTGTTCCTCATACCATTCCTTCATCTTCATTAATCCTTGCCAAAATTGGGATCCACCTCTTACCTTACTCTAACAAACACTCTTCCCCTGAAGGTATTTGTTTCTCAGCACCTCTAGAGCCATATTATTATCACCTCTATCGAGCTTATAACACCATTTAGCAAGTAGAACTCTGTACATTGCTCTGGTGTCAACAAAACCTAGACCACCAAGCTAATGTACGTATTATTGTAGTAGTAGTACAGTACCAACCGCACTTGCCAACTGCATGTCAGTGTATTCATGCGTATTGAAATTAGTGTACTGTTACGTGGGTTTCTATCTAGCTGGCGGCACTTGACTGAACATATATTGCCAGCCGTGTACGTGTGTAGCAGCGGTGGCTCGCATGCACAGCGCCATCTATCACGATCAGGCAGATGGACGATCGACTATAGCACACATTAGCACTAGCAGAGCGGCAGAGGGTGGCGATCCATTGTCGGCGGCTGCTTGTACGGCTAGCCATCTACTAAGAGTGTGCTTGTCTGGCAACTACGGATATCCAGGTGAGTGTTTGGTTCACCTCGAATAGGCGTTGGCAGCCACACGTTTCACAGTTTATTTTTTCGCCACAGCTTAGGCGGCAGTTTTCGTCGCCACACCACATGCCTGCATACGCGTAGCACCTCGCTTACACTTTTGTACTTACTTCGTGTAAAAGAGTTAACCCGAAGATGTAACGATTGGAACAACAAGCATATGCCACTTGAGCCAACTTCACAACAACTACAGGCTACTAATGGGCTGGGGCGTTATATTCACCCCCTTAAGGGCTGGGGCGTTACAAGATTTTCGTCTGCCACGCGTCTCGATTGATCCTTCAATTCATCTAGCTAGTTCGCCGTCGCCGTTAGAGTAGATGCTGCATGCGCATTGGGCTAGCTATAAATTAGAGAGAAGGCCGGGAGAGCCATGTTGTCGAAGTGCACTGGGATACACACAATAAACCACCTCTAAGGCAGGGAGAGCCATGTTGTCCTCGACTAAGAGATGCATCGTTACCACCATGGTAGTGGTGTTTCTGCTTCAAGCAACCGTTGACGCTGGCCGCCTCTTCAACGGCGGCGGCGCCATTATTAGCCTTCCAAGCGACAACAAAGCAGGTGATCGATGTGTACGCATACCAATGAAGGCATGCCAGCCATGAGTTTCTTAGCATAAAATAATGGATCGATATGATTTTCAGGTTGTGAAGACGGGTATAAAGCTGTGTGCGTTCCAGCCTTTTTTGCTCATCATCACCAAGCAATGGTAGCGGGGAACAACCTGAACGACGAGATCTGCGGGCCAAATAAATGCTATTACTGGCGTTTGGGTTGTCTTCCATGCTAAGACTAACCAAGTTGCCGCGCCAGCTGCATGCAAATATATGTACACTACGCACTGTTACTGGCTACATATACTACTACAGTTGGGGCAGTGGCGCCCTTGACCTGTCCGCGGTGTCAGGTGCCACGTCGATCTATCTGAAGCGCTCCTCCGTCAGCATGCATGCATGTGTTTTAGGGTAGTTATTAGGTGCCTGTCGGTGTGCAGGACGTTGTCTCCACCCCCTCCGGCCTCTGCCGGCCGCGAAGGTGGCTACCCTGTATGTCTTTAGTTGTTTTATGTCTTTTTCTATGTACCCCTGCAATCGCTGTTTGTAACTTTGCTTCTTTCCATGAATCAAATAATGCGCTTCACTTATACTTTGCTGCCCTGGAATGTGCGTGGCCTTGGCCAAACTGGAAAAAAAATGTGATGCTGTGCGTGATGCTATCTCTTTCTCTAGCCCCCACGCCGTTTGCCTGCAAGAATCGAATCGTAGATAGATTCGCTGAGCCAGAGGGAAATGCAAAACCTTTCTTTCTCCCCGCCTATCTTAGCGATTTCCTAGCTACTACGGTTGGCAAGCATGAATGAATAAGATAAATTTAGTGCAGACCGATCTCCTCTCCCCCCGCCCTCCCTGTTGGGGATTTATCTTTAGGTAAACACAGCCCCGGAAACTTCGAAGTTGATTTAACAACTTTCTTCTTTTCATATTGGCATACAGGATCAAGGGAGCAAAGACGTCATTGTAACTTCGCCAAAATAAAAAGAAGCTGGACAACAAAGCGAGAAGCTAAGAAGACCTTATCACCAAAGCGAGAGAAGGCAAAGGTATCTCACATACTTCGCCATTAGGCCAAGTTAAAGGAGAGCAAGACGAAATCATCTAGTTTCCTAGGCGCAAAGACAAACCACCGTTGGAAGATTTCAAGACTATTCTAGGACGTACAAGAGTAAATATGGAGTCTAAAGTGTAATATGGCTATCTTGCCCTTGAAAATTAAAATTGTTGTATTCATTCAGGGTGTGAGGGTATCATCGTAGTCAATTGTATAGGAATTAGGAAGGTTAGTACCTCAAGAAGCTATCACTACTATAGATATAATTTAGAGACGCCTCCTTTTCTAATAAAGATGGCTTAATCTATAACCGTCTCTAAAAATGGTTCTCGAAACGATCCACCTCTATAGATGTATTTGTAGGGGGCAGCAGCTGCCCCAACAAACGACTCTATCTTTAGACGTGGCTGGATCTATAACCGTCTCTAAAAATAGGTGCAGCACATTAAAATTGATAACTTTTTCAAATAAAGTCGAATAGAGACAAACTTTATATCAAAGATGTATATCATGAAGAGATCTACAACTTTTTAGTTGACAACTTTTTCATTTAAAATAATCTGTATCTAGCAAATTCTGTTTGAAGTTCTCATATTTTGAAATTTAAATTTCTCGAGTTTTCCAAACGACCTTGGACGGAGAAGTGATCAAAACCAAAGTTATAGATCTCGAAAAGATATAAAACATCGAAGTCGATAACTTTTTCATTTCAAACAATCTATGGTCCAGAAAAATTTAGTTTGAAGTCCTCACATATTGAAATTCGAAATTTTCAAACAACATCAGATGGTGAAATAATAAAAACCAAAATTGCATATCTCTAAGATTTATACAACTTAGTACTTGACAACTTTTTGATTTGAAATCATTTATCTAAGAAAAATTATGTTTAAATTTCTCACATTTAAAATTTAAATTTTTTAAATGGCCTTAGGTTGCTCCAGCGACGGAAACCAAAGCTCTAGTAATCAACGATATCTACAACTTTGCAAATGAAAACGTTTTCATTTGAATTCATTTTGGGTGGCAAATGCATATTTCAAAATCGGGTAAAGTGAATACAAGGGGAGTAAATATTCTTTACAGATTCAAGTGACTTTGGGGGTGAAATGGTTATTGGATTAAAAGAAGTACTATCTTTTTGCTTGATTTATGATTTTTGGGAAACGATTTGTAAAGGCGGCACACCGACGTGGGTGGGCCACAATGCAAGTGCCCTCGGTGCTGGCTCGGCAGCCCTAGCGCAAGCAGCCTTGGTGCAACGACTCTGAGGATGGGAAGGACCCGGTTAGTGGGTCCCAGTACAGTGAGTGCGGCGCGAGAGAGCGGCGCAACTCTCTAGCCCAGATCTACGAAAGGGAAGCATATCCGGCAGTGGCCGGTGAGGATGCAGACATAACTGTACAAGCAGGGCAGGCGTGGATGCGGACGGATGCCAACGGCCCGGCGCCGATTATTTGCCCTGTGTGCTTGGCTAATAAGGCATGACTGAAAGTACTGTTGGCTGATTTGTTGTGAGAGAAAAATATTGTTCGTTGGCTGGCTTATAAGCCAAGCGAACAGGATGATTGTTTAAGAAAAATTAATCCGTTTTCACTGCTAGTTTAATCCGGTGGTGATAAAGCTGAGCATCACCACCTAGTTTCACCGTCGCTGCACTAAATCGGCGGTGACATGGTTTTCGAGCCGATGGTGAAAATAGTTCTATAGTAGTGTTAGAAACCGGAATAATAACTGGTGATTGCTATAAAACTGACGGTAATAATTCAAGAGGAGTTTCGGAGACAAATTCAAGAATGCCTCTAAAAAATATTATAGGCAGCCAGAAAATGCCTTTAAATGTTGATATTAAAAGGCATTCTGAAAAAGCTTCTCAAAAGATCTTTTACTTCCATGTTATAGGCGGCATTTAAAAAATGCCTCAAAAGATCTTTGAAGGCGATTTGACCACTTTTGGAGACATTTGTAAACGCCATAAACAACAATGCTGTAGTATATGTATGAGGATAGTGTTGCTTGTGTTATACAAATGCAAAAAGGTTACATCAAAAGCAATATAACTAAACATATTACTCCCAAATTGTTCTATTCTCATGAATTACAATAAGTGGGAAATCAATATCTTGCAAATAAAGTGTTGTGATAATATTACTGATTTATTCACTAAGTCATTATCACATACTACATTCCAAATATTTGTTCAAGGTATTGGGTAGCAATGACTTCAAGACTTGCAAACCAATTATGGCCTATAGACCATGCATGATATTGTTCTAAACTCAATTATGGGTTTTTCCTATAAAGGTTTTTCCATATAAGTTTAGAATGGACAATTATAATATAAAAATATGTCATATCATTTCTCATGATTTTTCCACTTAGTTTCTGAGAAGTTTAATGACGTGTCAATAGTATTATTACCTCATATTTTTCCTATAAGATTTTTGGGGGATTAAAAACCATTTGGTTGATCTTAAGACTGAATGCGATCAATAGGGATTGTTAAGAAGCAATGCATTGAGAAAAGGGATGGACCAGTAGGAGAAGGGTGATCACATCCACATGGGTTGAAGCCACGGATCATACCCACGGATTAGTGATGTGGATTAACTATTAACCGTAGATCCTAATCCTATGATTAGGATTCAGTCCCTTGTCAATTCCTGACTTCCCCGAACGGACGTCTTCCTATCCGTTCAGATTGTATATAGATTTTTTATTTCTACATATTGAATGATTACAATATTTATTGGATGAATATATTATTTTTTATGTGCTACACGTGTCATACACTTACTTTAATCTATGTTTGCAAATAGTACTCTTCTTGCAACATTATTGCTTTAAAATCCGAATGAACTAAAACAAGTAAATATCCGAATACAAATTCGAATCCGAACTATTCGTTTTGTATTTATGTTCAAGAACATTTGAAATTTTGAATCCATAATCGTATCTAGCCAAATATTTGAGATCGGACAACAGATATCTGAATTCTATCCGTATTCATTCCATTTTCACCCCTATATACATGTGCTGCTTGGCAATGGTCAGATCGTAATAGGTCAGCAGCAGCCTCAATATTTTTTTGTTAAGTTACCATTTGACATTAGGACTCTATTCGCTCGGAGGAATTTGGAGGAATCTGGAGGAATTTGTGAGAGGAAATCAGTCGTGAACAGTAAAATTCATCCGTGAATAGTGCTTCCTCCATACCAGCCGAGCGAGGCCTAGATCGTAATTCATACTTAACTATACTTTGGAGAAAGAAAAAAACGGTAATACTTGGTTTAGGGCGTCCGTCCATTGGATGGACCGACCCTCGCGGCGTGATGACCAAGAAAAGAAAAGAGGGGTGCGTGTTGCAGACACAGGGCTCGCACTTGTCCTTTTTCGTGTCAGCGCATGGGAGCACGTGTGACCTGCCCTCGATCGCCGCACGATGCCGTAGCGACTGGTCCGCCAGGCTGGGGCCCTCTAGTTTGTCCTCCACTTCACCTATTCCTCAACTACGCGCCCCCGCCAGGTGGGACTCCGTCATGCGCACCGGCCGCCTGTCAGTGTCGTCCGTCCAGAGTGGGTATGCGGTGGCGAAGGTTATGTTCCCTCTGCATCGTCATGCTTGGGGCGTGTGTGCTCGAGCGCACGGACCCAAGAGAGAATGGGAGTTCGTGAGAGGAGCACGGGTCCGCATCTACATGCGCCATTTGCTGCTCCTAGGTGACCGTGGGCATCGAGCTCCGCGTCGCCGTATGCATTCCATGTGTATGTTTCATCACGGTCATCAAGCTCCATGCCGGTATATGCGTTCCATGTGCATGTTTCATCCGGATGTTGCATGTGTTATATTTAGATGTTGCATATTTTTCAATGGCTATACACGTACGTTGCAAATGTATCTTCCAAATGTTTCAGTTGTTTCATCTCGATGTTGCATGTTTTTATCTGGATGTTGCATATGTTGCAATGACTATACATGTATGTTGTTAGTGTATGTTCCGAATGTTTCACCTGTTTCAGACGCAACTGCAAGTGTTTTATCTAAATGTTGTATATGTTTTAGACGTATGTTGCAAGTGTTTTATCTGAATGTTGCATATGTTGTAGTGGCTATACACATATGTTGCAAGTGTATGTTTCAATTTGTTTCACCTTGTTTTAGTACTCCCTAAAGAAAGTCGTTTTGAGGTTGTCTTAAGTCAAATATTTTAAACTTTAACTACAAATAATTTTTTTGTGTGTTGAGTTTGAAAATATAAAAGTCATGTAATTAGATTCAACTCAAAATGTAGTTTTATATAGCAAAAAAAAAGGGGGTCAAAGTTATTTTTTTAAGCTGTGTTGATGTTCAAAACGACTTTCTTTAAGGACATGAAGGGAGCGTGCGCTCTAACTCGCGAACATGCACGCGCTACATGCACCCAGCCAGCGCTGCCCATCTCTATCACGGGCCAGCTCCAACAATTGGACGTGCACGCAAACCAAACGACCAAGCACTCCCTGGTCAAAGTGCCTAAGCGTGCAGAGCACCAGAGTCTAACACATGACTACACACGCTGTGCTCCCTCTCTCTTGCATGCAGCTTGGCAGGCCCCCCGTACATGCTATAATTAGTGCAGATGTAAACAGGAAGGAGCAGTATCTCGGTCCACGTACATGTTATAATTAGTGCAGATGTAAAAAGGAAGGAGCAGCGGTCCTGGGTGTGGGCAGGCGCGGAGCGCAGCAGCAGCAAGAGGCGGCGCGGGGCGCAGCAACACATGATGGTCGACGCGTGCGCGTCCGGACGCTAGCATGGCCAAAAAAAAAAAACTCTTTTCCAACCCATCGATCGTTCTGGGCTGAAACTCTTTTGGAGCCTAAGAACCATTCGGCCACCACAATCAGAACGCAACGGGCATGAGATTGAGACCCGTCTGCAGGGCAAGCAAATGTACGTGGAGCACACAACGTACCGACGAGGCGACTACACCCATGCCTGTCCGATGGATGGTATTCGAGTGTTTTTCCTTATCAGAAATCCCTATCGTCCAAAACCGGCAAACATCATGTTCCTGTGTCAAACGCATGACAAGTGATTATTGCCAACTTGCCAAAGTACATCCAGAAATGCAAAGAAGAACATTCAGAACTCCACATGTCAGCACGGCAAGTGACCTGAAAACACAAATTTTCCCAAGTTCATGTGTCAGCATGTTGGATTGTGCAAAGTTCATGTGCCAGCATGTCGGATGTAAATCCAGTAGGTCCATATGGAACCATTGCAAATGGCCATCACGAACAGAGGATGATTCAGGAGGCCATGCCCCTGAAAACCACTATCACTTTGAATTGGGCTGTTTCGCGCAACTACAGGTCAATGCTGTTTGTTCCTTGAGCCAATCCTCTGAAATGTCAAGGTCAATGCTGTTTCTTGAGTCAATCCTTGCTGAAATGTTAAGACGCATGCAGACTGAAGGTGCGTAGCATCAGAACCACCTTATGGGGGGCACGTTGTTGTACAAGGGAAAACACTGAGCCTTGCATTCTCAATCTCCGATACTTTTTCCAATAATGGTCCAGAAACCAAACAACTATGCAGTTGGCTTCAGAAAACAATTCAGCCCAGGGAATCTGCAGACACGTGGTAGATACAGACCAAAGTTAAATCATGCAAACTGTGACGCTTATCATCTCAAGATGAAAACTGATTTTCCACAGTACTGAGATTGATAATTGAGTCTGCGGAGCAACTGAGGTTTAGAAATCCTTGGTTTCCTTTCACTGGGCAACTTTGGATGGTACATACCCTTCCTCAACTTCCAACTAGCTGCCACCTTGTACACACGGACATGGGTGTTAAAAACCTTCAATTCCAGGTGAACCTTTAGTGAAGGTATCACGGCAAAAGCAAAGCACCATAAACATGATATATTCACATAATGAGCTTGCTGGTACCATGTTCCACGGGCAGGTCCTATGATCTGCATCTTTGTTTTGCCATGACACACCCATGAGTGCAGTCATACCCACATATTCTGAAAAAGCATGGTATACACCAACAGGATCAGCACCCAAGGACCACATTCTGGCTTCAATCACATGGATTATGGACTCTGTTCTACTCATTCGAGGACTCTTGAATCATGCTACTGAGTGAAGTTCAACAACCAACAGGTTTGCTATATTTCCTGATTGCAGAAGCTCAGATGGCTCTACTGATCTCAAGCTCCATTGTTGCATAAACTGGTAAGTTCATCCAGATACTGATCATAATAAATAACTAAATTAAGATACCGAATTCATTTGATCCAGGAGCAGGGACAGGCAGCTGAACACCCTGAAAACGTTTTAACCTAGAAACTTGAAGGCCTGGCACAAGTAAACCGAACAAAACTGTATGCTCTCACATTTGCAACAGCCTGTTTTCATCTTTCTCCGAGGAAATCGCACTATGACATGGAGGAAAGGCTTCCAAACAAACCAGATTTTCCAAGCTTTGATGCACTGAAAAACATTTTCACATGCTCTGCTGATGCCCATGGTGTCACATTCATGTTCCGCCAAGTGTTGCAACAATTGGTGCTGTGCCTTCATATGATCCCCCAGGCTTTTGCTCATATCTCCAATTGCTAAACCATTTGATTATTGAGTTCTTGTACACATATCTAGATGTGTGATCTGCCTGGTTCATGAAAGTTATCTGAGAGACAACCAGGGGCGGATCCAGGGCCGGGCTGCCGGGCTGCAGCCCGGGGCGAGTCCATGTAGCCCCTGTAACATATGTGGTGTTTAGCCTAAAAAACTATGACCTTAATTAGACAAAAGGAGGCCTAGGAAGCAAGATCAGACTGTTTTCAAAGAACAGCTCAGATCAGACTGTTTTGAGCGTGAATCAGCAGCTCAGCCTGGTGACAAGCGCTAAGCCCTGCAAGGATAAAACAAAAAAAATTAGGATCCGCCTAAAGAAGAGAAAACAACCTTTGGCATGAGCATTTCTTATAGTACTGCACTTATTTTCAGCACATCAACAAACAAAAAAAAGTAAAAGGGAATCAACAACAGAACTAAAATAAAACTAACTACGAAGGATCAAAAGCTTTTTTTCCTGGTGACAAGACCAACTAAGAATTTCACCCTGCAAGGCGGCGACCCAAAACAAAAAAATTAGGCATTTGTGCCTAATTAGAAGTCTAGGAAGAAAATCATATGTACAGTTGCAGAATAGCTTAAAAGAAAATATTAGCAAATCAAAAATAAATGTAGTTCAAGCACTTATGATTCAAACTTCCATCTCTCATCTCTCAAAACATCAACTAACTCAAAAAAAAAAAGCCCACAAAGGAATCAACAACAGAACTAAAATAAAACTAACTACTTGAAGGATGAAAGGCAAATAGCTCAGAACAGGATACCCAGTAACTCTAACACACAAGCACACACACACTAACACAGTGGGTTTGGTGGCTGGAAAATGACTTGGCCTTTTCTGTTTCTCTCATATATATAGGCAGCCATGAGCTACAATCATGGCTGAGAATAGCCTCCTGATTAATGCAGAATATTACCTAAATAATCAGCCTACACTCCGTTTACTCCATGCTGAAATTTAGCTAAAGGAAATGCTATGAACCTAGACATTAGCATGCACCTAGACACACAGGATTACTTCCACCAAAGGATACACCAATCATTGGAATACCAAAGCAGCAAAAATTACACATCAAATGAGTTTGCGTATAGGTATTCTTCTCAAATAAAAACCATATGCCAGAATGCCCCCAATTGTGCACTGGAGTTGCATATCTAGCACCATCTTGTTTAATAAAATAACATAAATGGGTTTTGCTGCTATCTAATGTGTTTCAGAGCTTGAGGCTAAGGCAATTTGTAATGATTTCGCTGCTATCTATTGTTTTTCAGAGCTCCAGGCTAAGGCAATTTGTAATCACAACTACAACATCACAGCCAAAAAACATGCAACCCTCATGGTAAAGGAAACATGACAATTAGATTTGATGGGGTGGGAAATTTAACGAAAAATGCATAGCCTCAATAGTGTTAATTAAAGTAGAAATACAGAAAAATGATGAAAACAAAAGTAAAGAACATGGTCCAAGGCTTCAATAATTCTCTAGTAGATACTACATTACTATATATAAAGCAATAATGCTATTTTAATTTTCTATCAGCATCAGCTCAAATCCTCCCTTAACTAAGTGAAACTGTGACAAAACTTGTATATTCTTCCATAGTACATACATCTCATGAAAGTAACATGTAGCCGAATTATTTCCAAATAAGATGGAAAATTTCATGATGTAATAACTTTTTTTTCCTATGATAAGGCAGTACATACATCTCATGTGTGATAGCTGACGGACAGTGCCGTAGAGCTATATTGTGACATCTTATGGAGTCACAGGCTTATAGCCATACTTCATCCTATGATTATGAATTGTGCGCATTGAACTGCGCCTCTTGAGAAGATCAGTAATTCTCTGTGGATTCTAGAATTGCTCAAGACACCTTATAAGATAAAAATGATGATAACAAATATCCTAAAATTAAGCTAAATTAAGCTGCAGACTAAAAATTAAGGAGCACTATAAGAGTAGAAATGCAGCAGAACTTCAGCTTGGATAAAGAAATTACTTGCCTTGTTATTCGATAATCCATCACTAACGTGCTGCTTCATTTTAAATACTTTGGAATGATCTTCACTGCTTAACCAATCCCAAGCTAGAAAAGCATTCACTTTCCATAACTAACATCCACTAGTCATGTCCATCTTATATGACTTATTTGGAACCTACTAAACTCTAACTAATTTGTATTCAAGTATGCAATGTGCTTTGATCATGAAGAACACATCAAACTTCCATCAGCTGCTGTTGTAACAATAATGCTTTTCCAATCTCAAAGCCTGATCAAAAGATTTTTTGCACTATAAACTTCCATGTAACACTTACATAAAAGCATAACGATCCTTCTACTGTCTTGTGCTTGGCAAAGGGCTCAGATGCCTTTTGAATTCGGTGATATGGGTATACAAAATCTTGAGACCTTTGGATGGGCACTGCGTATCTGGTGGCTTTGCGCTCAGAAAACAGACCCAACAAGACCTTGGGCTGGACTCCCAATTCAAGTTCCAAGAAATGCACAGGCTCTATTTGATGTGGCTGTGGATCATGTGGTTGGAAATGGTGAATCTACTCGCTTCTGGTCAGATCGGTGGCTGAATGGTAATACCATTGCTGAGTTGGCTCCAAATTTGATCCAGTTGATTCCAAAAAGGGTTGCTAAATGCCAGACAGTGGCCCAAGCGCTCCATAACAGAATCTGGGTGGCTGATAATAAAGGGGCCTTAACAGTACAGATTCTCATTGAATATTTGTTGATCTGGGATCAAGTGGATGGCATCTTCCTTCAACCTGATGTTCAGGATCAATATCGTTGGGAATTCTCCCAATCTGGAACATACAGCAGCAAATCTGCATATGCTGCTTTTTTTAGGGATATGTCAGTTCCTCTCCTTGGAGAAGAATTTGGAAAAGTTGGGCTCCGCTGCGCTGCAAATTTTTCATATGGCTGGCTATCAACAAGCGATGTTGGACAGCGAGGGCTGCCCTACCCAGCCGCTTGTCCATTCTGTGATCAGGCTGGGGAGACAATCCATCATTTGCTTATCTCCTGTGTTTTCACACGGCAGGTCTGGGCCTTGATTCCTCAACATTTAAACTTGCTCGCTGTTGCGCCTTCGCCAACAACATCTAGTTTCTCCAGCTGGTGCAGGTTGGCTATCAGAAGGGTGCCAAAGGAGATGAGGAAGGGCTTGAATTCCCTCACCATTCTTGTTTCCTGGGAAGTATGGGGGATTGAAGGTTAGCCAGTGCTGTGGAAGGATGGTCATGTTTTATGTTCTGTCACAAGCATAGTGACCCTTAGCTGTGTGTGTTGGGGACCTGTGGAAGGATGGTCATGGTTCTTTCTCAAACATAGTCTGCCTCTGTGTGTTTTCTTCTTCTTCTATCTTAATGAAATGGCTCTGTATTTTTTCTTCTTCTATCTTAATGAAATGGCGCGCAGCTCTCTTGCGTAGTTCGAGAAAAAAAGAGTATTTGAACACCCTTAATTAAGACAGGCAATTGCTTGTGAAGCCATTTCTCCTCTTGATTAACAGCTCTTCCTATATGAAGTCCTCAACTCAAGCAAAGGTGAATAGAAGTACTTCACAATGACCAACCTTGCAACCTCTACCATCATCAAATCAGGGAAGCCAAGTTCTAGTACTATCCAATGCTTTATCCCATGAAAAACAACATAATTCTTCTAGTGAATGAGGGGAAATTCTAATCTAAGAGCTAGTAAAGTTCAGGCATAGTATTTGAAGTATCATCAATTGGAGGCTCCTCCAGGAGTACAACATAATAAAGATCCATTTGTACCAATGTTTAAAGAATGACCAAACATCATTTCTCGGAGAATACTGATCTTCAAAACTAATGTCTCCCCTTCTCATCCCTAATAGCACCAAAGTCACACCTCATACTCAATTGTAATTCCGCTAAGTCAAACCTTTCGATTATAGTCATTCACCACAACTCTAATTTCCTATTTACTCTTGTCCTACTTTGATTAACTAGCACTACATCGTCAGTAAAAGGCATACAAAAAGGAATATCTCCTTATACATCCCTTGTGATCACATCCATCATCAACACATATATACATAAGGGCTCAGAGTTGATCCATAATGAGCAAGGAGTAGATATGGGCACTTTGCGATTTGACAAATGATAGTTCTTGCAAACTTCAACTATAGTTGCATGGGCCTAGAGAAGCTATGTGTTTTAATAAGCGATCAACAATGTGGGCCTATGTAGCTTCAAGTAACTAACTTATCCACATGAAGCTTAGACTAAAGTTCAACATTATTTCACCATCTCGAACTCAGTGTTCCAAATTCACTCGTAATCCAAGTTGAATTCAAAGGTGTGGTATCTGTTTACTTATATAGCTTTTTTGGACCATATGACCCATCCAAGTTGACGTAATCCAACTCTCTAGTGTTAAGGATAAGGTCTTTTCACCTTGTTCTAGAGTCTTCTCTCCTATGTAACATATATTGCTCATCGGGGCTGGTGAATACACAAAGCTTCGTAATTCATAACATGGTAATAGAGCCCAGTTTGTACATTGTTCTTCTTTGATCCTAAGCATAGCTCCAGAATCGCCTCCCCTCACTACCCTCAAGAGGAGCAAGAGCAATCTTTGCCCTAGGGGAGGGAACCACTTAGCCATAGTGCAGCTGTAGCAAGTACCAGTAGGGGCTGCTGCTGCAAGCTCACCACCATGCATCGAGCCATCTTGAGATATAGATCGAGTGCCGCCACCTTAATTCAGGCCCCTGAGCCTCAAATCAAGGTAACCCCACCCCTCCATATCAGCCTCCTATGGTGTCGACCTGCTCCTCCATGCAGGAAGCGCCCCATCCGTATGCCAATCCACACACCTCCACACATTCGGACCTAACCTGCCATGGCCCCTCAGCATTGTGTCGCGCCGTGCTTTTGCACCCTATGCAACGTCGTGCCTCTATGGCCCTGCATGCTTCATCAAGCTCCAACTCCTGCTGGCCTCTTGCACCGCTTCTTCTCCACCGAGTTGTTAGTCCCCTACTGGTCTGGTGGCCAAACCACGATGGCAAGCTCGAGGAGTCTCCCTACATGCAACAAGTGAGGCATCTACCGATGGCACAATCATCACCTTGTCCAGGTTGCCCGAAGACTCCATAACCAGGTGTTGCTTCAACATTGCAGTCAGCCCTCCACTACTTAAGGCAAGCCTCTGTTGGCTGTGCGATAATTGGGAAACATTGGGGCCTGCTGGTGTGCTGTTGGGCTTCATTTTGAGCTAACATGATTGTTTTGCAATTGCTGCTGGCTTGTTTTTGTAGCTGTTTCTACCGCCTACTTAGTATCCTAGCCCCAGTGTTGTAACCAAGTCTTGTTGCGTCCATCCAAGTATGCTGGTCCTCTCGTTGAGTTTGTGTGCCGAGTGAGAAAACAAATTGCCATCACCAAGTTGTTTGAGTCTCATCGCATGGCTACAACAACATTCTTCTTTGTTTATCGGGACCTTTCACATTGGTCCTGGACTACCACACTCTTCTATGCATGTGATGCTCTCTCTTCTTTGAGTACATCAATCCCCACGTGTGACCCCCTTGTTGGATGTTGGATGTGTAGGGAAGCCATGTGTTTCTTTCCTCCTTACATGTCTTGCAACAAAACCCTTCTCTGTTGTTGGTTCCATTATCAGCACCTTCCACATCGGCTTGGGACCACCACACCCTGCATGCGAAGGATGTTCTCTTCTACATGTTTTTCGGACCCCAAGTATGACCCTTCCATTTGATTCGTAGGGAGCCATCTGTCTCCTCCCATCTCATCAGCTTGACTCAACATGTGATTCTATGCTGATTCTGTGAAGTGATTCTCTAAAACGAACTAGGGGTCTAGGAGCTAAAAAAAATAGCTTCTCCTGATTCACACCACACATATGCATAGAGTTTATCATAGAGAATCATAGATAAACATAGTCAGAGAATCAGCTTCTAAGATCTCGATGACAATCTGGACCAGGAGGAGCTCTACCAAACAGGCCCTTCATCACCCTCCCTCGTGTTGTTTCTGCCACTTCTCATGGCTACTAACATGACTTTGAGTGCAATATGAAAGAAAACACAACAGATCTACACAACACAAACCAAGACGATAACATGTCATCGGATTTGGATGTATTGTTTAATGTTTATCACTGTTGTATTGTGTCTAAGTCTAGTGTGATTAGTGTCATACTCTCTCCAAATGCAACGCTATTGTATATGCCTTGCATTTGACGAGGGGGAGAGGCCTTAAGGTAAAAAGGTTTTTTTCACCTTCTTCTTGAGTCTTCTCTCCTATGTAACATATATTGCCCTTCAGGCTGGTGAATGTACAGGCTTCACAGTTCATAACATGTTGTACTGTGTCTAAAACTAAAATTGAATGAGGTGCACAGAACTGTAAACAATTTATCGTTCAATAATTTGATATGTCCAATGGTATATATTGCATGATGCAACCATTTTTGTCAGCACGTCATATTCAACAATTCAGCAGTTAATCTTAACTTCACGGTAGCTATGCCACATGGGGCATGTATGACCCACTCTGGACATCTTGGTATCAATAACTTAACAAATTAGCCATACTTTAAGACAGTATGGGAAAACTTATGATTAGAAGCATTCAGAAAAGACAACTCATAATTGTAAAGGAAGCAGGTATATATAAACCTTAGGTACTGTAAACGATGTGATATGACCATTAAAACCTAGAAGGTAACTCTTTCTCCAAGGACTAAGTTCTGATCTTAGCGGTAATGAAGGCGATTATTGTCATATGTCCCCCATGAACCAGATTCAGGAGGATGCAAAGGACCTTTCTCAGAAACCCCCTGGTAATATGACAGAAGGTTGAAGATAAAATAAGCAAGTATCCATATAGTTAACATGGGAAGAATTTAATGGTCGCATATGCTATCTTTTAGGAGATCATACCGCATGGATATTGTAGCTATCTTCATATGGGTTCTTAGTGAAGGTCGCATCAGGACTCCCCATCTGCATCCCATATGTTCCACCTAAAATGTTACGTAAAAGTAATAGCATAAGAATTCTGCCTTATATTAAGGAAATAAAAAATGACAAGCATAAAGCATGAACAATACTGACAAGATAAATACTGTTTCAGGAAGTTGACTTTGAAGAAAATCACTGTCCATGCTAAAGTTAAAATGATTCAGTCTTAACAAATGATTTAAGCATTCATTGTTGATGAGGAAGATTCCTGAGTTTAGTACAGGCAAAGTGTTGAACAGGGCAGCCACCTAGCCTATCTAAGCAGCAGCATCTTGCCTAACCACCTAGCCTGCCAAAGTGGTGATCACACCCTGCCTAGTCCTACCTAATCCCAATTCCGTGCTAGATGCTGGTCTGACTCCAGATTAGCACCTAGGGGAACACTGATTATGGCATGCTAATACATCAATTTCACCATTCTTGTCGCCCCATTATACAACACTAATCGTTGAGTAAGCCATATCGAGGAATTGAGGCCAATGATGGGAAGTATTAGACTGTCAGTCATTGATTCTGCATGTCCCAGGTTATGCTAAATCAAGATCAGCATGAAAGAATAGCCATGCACATAATATACATTTTAGAGCAACGGATAATTCACAACATAAAGAAAAAAGACTATTCTTGCATCTATACATTTGGGCATGTGCAAAAATAGCACAGTACAAGCATTGTTTAATTTTTTGAACTATCATATTCAGTGTGATCTGCAAACTAACAAGGCTCAGTAAGCACACAGCTGAGTATTTCTGCCCAAGAATATGAACCTAAACCATCAATGTATATTATTTAAAACATATACCATATGTATCCTTTATCAGTTAACAAATATAATTTCAAAGTTTACAAGGCACCTCTCCCATAAGATTAGTAGAAATCAGTAGCCACTATCCACAAATGTAGGCCTTGTGATACAGCATTTTCCTATTTTCCAATGTGATAGTTTACAAAGTCGTAAGGGCATGAAGGTGTACTAAACTACTAATACTCATTCGGGCTGCATACAGTGTTTTTGGATATGGATGTATTACATCATTGTGTTTATGTGTTTATAATTTG
This sequence comes from Miscanthus lutarioriparius, assembly GCA_904845875.1. Lineage (NCBI taxonomy): Eukaryota > Viridiplantae > Streptophyta > Magnoliopsida > Poales > Poaceae > Miscanthus > Miscanthus lutarioriparius. Next base: position 61,307,917 of record CAJGYO010000014.1, on the reverse strand, counting down.
TCTCATTTTCAATGTGATATAATTTACACACCAACGAACAGCAGCTGGGCATGTTTAGGGCAAATTTGTTTTGCTCTTTTGTGCTATTCTGCAGCCTTTGCTAATTGCAGCAAGATCTAATTGTAGGCTGTAGCTTCAAAATAAATGTTTTCAAAGAGTTATAATAGCCAAAATAGGTATTTAGAAAAAAACAACTTCAAAAGCCACTGCAAATTTGCAATGCCAAAAGGGGACATGGTCCAGTTTGTAAAACACCAACCTTATGTAACTTGTATGCTCTAGAGTAGCTTTTCATTAGATCTTCTATAACTAGATTTCACACCTCTTAGTATTTTAAGAAAGAAAAACTGAAGATTGATCAAACGTAAAGACTCCTAGACAAGAATAAGAACAGCTACAGTTCATATGCACGAAATTATTGTGCCCACAATAGCAAAAAAGAGTTATAACCTGATGCCCTACTCCTATAACCATGGCATGGTGATGGTAATAGTCCAATACAGAAATATGCACAGAAGTTCATTCAAACAAACAGAGTACCACAATAGTACAGCCTCCTGCCAATGAGAGGAGGGACTGTGTGCAACAAGGATAAGAAAATTTACAGTACTGTCAAGATATTAGTCCTAACAACATACCTGCGCCCCATGGTCTAACTTCAAATTTAGCTAATTCGCCTCGCATCTGTTCGATCTCTTGTGCCATAGAAAGCATATTCTTCTCCATTGCCTTCCTTTGTTCCAGCAATTCCAAATTCCCCTTCTGCTCTAGTCCGCAAGCAGTCCTGCAGAAGACAAATCAATGATCTTACAGTACAAGCATATAAATAAGAAAAAGACTAACTGGTGCGCCGGAAAATCAAATGGAGCAAACAAAACTGCAGAAGTACCTCACATGAATAAGTTCCTGTTGCAGACCATCAAGTTCTGTTTTCTGCACAGATAGCTGCCGTTTAATGGACTGTTCCCTGTTCAGCTCTTCCATGAGAGATGCAGTCTCTGCAGATAGTTCTTTCCTTGCAGTAATGAGTTTGTCAATTTCACCACGAAGCTGCCTGATCTCATCATGCAAGTACTCACTTGCTCCAAGTTCAGCTTCAAGCTTCCTCCTCTTGTCCACAAGCTTACTGATGTAAGCTTCCTTCTCAGTGCTAATGTCTGCAAAGATCACGTTCAAGTGGTGGACCTCATCTTTTCCAGCTTGTATGTCCCTGCTTAACACTTCACGGTCCTCAACCAGAGCACGGTTATGTGCCAAAAGCCTCCGGAGTTCAATTTCCAGTAACTCAAGCTCATCCTCTAAGACACCGGGGTGAGGGTGAGGAGCTCCCCTCATGCGTGGGCCTTCATGTATCTCAGGATAGGCCCTACGTTCATCAAGCCCACGACTGCCAGGATAGCCCCTATGATCATCAACAATTCGAACACCAGGGTAGCCCCTGCGTTCCTCAAGCATACGGGGGTCAGGATAGCCCCGACGTTCCTGAGCCACACGGATGTCAGAGTAGCCCCTACGATCCCCAACCACAAGGACTTCAGGATAACCTCTGGGATAGTCAACTCGAAGGCCTTCATGGTAACCCCTGTGATCATCAATCAATCGCCTTGGCAGGCGACCTCTTTCCGACATGATGCTTAGTGCCTTGACATGAGAAAAACATCAAAAGAAAAAAATAATAGAGTATTAATGGATCCATCATTACAAGAACATGAAAGGTGGCAAATTGATCAAATGATGTAACAATGGTGGTTGATCTGACACTGCATACAACACTGGTAGGACGAAGTTCATATCCTTCCTATGGACCTAAAATAATATTCCAGTTAACACCAGGCAACAGGCATGGCATCGGCAGACCCAGTAAAGGACATGAGTGTACAAATGGACACTCCATGATTTTTTTTTCAAATAATCTAAGTTAGTAGGCATAATTCATGTATACAATTGTAATTACATCAGATCCGAAATAACCAAATAGCTTAAGTTAGGGTTTGGGTGCTCTATTTCGCACGACACGAAGGGAAGCGAAGGGGTGGGCATAACTGGTGGGTGCTCGTTGCCGTCGACCCCGACGAAGGCTTGGAGACCATGGCGTAGGGCGGCGGCGACGGCGGCGGTGGTCGCCGGTCGGCCAGTCGTCGCCACGAGAGAGACAGCGCACGCGGGCTGAACGGGAGAAGAAAAGGCAGGGTGAACGGAGTCCGCTGCACTCTAGACTTGCCTGGGCCAGCGTTTCTAGGCCCAAGTGTCCAAAAGAAATATTGTGACTTAAAGGGTCTGCTGAGTTTCCAAACAAAATATATACATGCCAAATGTTGAAAAAAAAAAACTGCCAAATATGGCAAGTTTTGGTAACAACCCAAATAGCAGCTAAAATCTTGGTTTGTTCAAGTTTTAGCAACCAAAAAACTTTTGAACATCAACCAAACAGGCTCTTAGTGCGATATGGTAAATGAAAAATAACTTATGATTTTCTTTTCTTTTTTTGTTTTGAATTTTTTCCTGTAAATATGGATCAGCTTTTAGTGTCACAAGATAAATGAAAATTAACTTCTGAATTTATTTTGTTTTTATTTATATTTTCCTCCTAAAAGATTGGCCTTTCCAGGGTGATGCATGTAAGTCATAATCTTTGATTAACTCCGAGCATCTTCGCTATCTCATATTCAACTTAAATTGTTTGAAGATATACTTTAAACTCTTGTGATAGAAAGAATATGCAAGCAAACTCTGGATCTTGTTTGATCACCAACCAGAGGTGTACAAGGGAGGGCAATGCTGCGAGAATACCAATGCCATCATCTTTGGGCACCACCTCTCGTACCACAAACTCCAAGTTGTAGAGGTCATGGAGCTGAGCAAACCACTTGGGGATCCTGGAAACCAGAGACCCCAAAGATGGAGCCGTTGAATATGGCGCGGGAAACCAGACAATCTGCCGAGCCAATCAAAGTAACGTATATGACCGTTGATAACAAAGCTCTTGAGGTTGCTGCAGTGGGGAGAAGTCCTTCAAGCAAAGTGTACAAGGCCTCCATGGTCATGTCATCCATGTCTAATCGACCATAATAGAGTTGAAGATCTCTTAAGTTGGTCAGCTTGTCAAGAGATTTAAAACTTTCCAGCGAGCTTCTTGAGAAATCAAACTCCTGCAGGGTACGCAGGAATTTCAAGTCGGTCAGCTTGTCAAGATGGTGCGGGGCTTGGTTGGGCTCGACGGCGGGGTTTGTGTGGGCTTGTCGTGGGGCTGAGTTTTTTTTATTATTTTAATTGATTTACGGAGGTGGGCAAGTGCCCTAGTAAACTGATTTCGCTCGCCTGGAATAAATTCTCTGTATGAAGCCCTGTTCGTTTCATAGGGAATGGCTACTATCGCAGAACCGATCAATTTATAAGAGCATAAGTATAATGACAGTCCGCAAGCGGTCGCACTGTCATACTTGAACCCATATAAAACCGGTAGTCTATCGAGTACCACGACGGGTCTCGATAAACGATCCACAGACAACCAAGATCGTACATGATTCAACATACATGTCACATATTATATAAAGTTTACAGATATATTTCCATCATCAGAGTATGAAATAAGGTTATTACAAACCAAGTTTGATAGATAATAGCGGAAGCAAATTAAGTTCGAAAGTAACATTTGCCAAATAGTTTAATACAGTGCCAATATACGATTACAGTCCACAAAAGCATATAGAGGGAATTAGTAAAGAAGCCTGTCCAAGGCTTACTCATCATCCACAGCGGGATAAAAGCAACTCTTGCAATATCCATGATATACTGTGCCAAACATGTAGTATATCATTTTAAGAGCATATAATAGTAACCATAGCAGGTGTAGTAATTCCATATCCATCCGAACCATCACTTCTATAATAATTACTACGATGTTGGTGCTAGCCAAGTTTCTCACTATCTGGGAGAGACGGCGATTCGAATCGATTTCAACCAGCTGGGAATTTATTCCTAACACAAACCCAGGCAGACCAGATCAACGGTCACCTTAGGTCACCTTTGGTACAACTCAGGTACATATTTCGTGGGTTCGTACAGCGCCACACAATCGGGGACAACCAGTTGCTAGGACGTTCAGGATTACCCTGCCTTTGGGCTCATGTCTAGCTCCCCGCAGAGGGCCAACAACAGAACGAGGCCCGACCTGAGTTGAGCTACTCGGTTTCACGGTCGGAACGAGTTATCCGGCCAGCTAAGTGATAGGTACGCATTCAATCTTGTCAGACGGGCCAACAACGGTACGGTCCTTAATCGACACAGACGAAATCACATGAGTCCAACTACACATAGACTCCGCCCGGCCTCGATTTATAATACCCCATGGTTCTTTTCTACGATAGCAAATATAGTCAACCGTGCTCCGGTATCCACCTATATCTCGCAGGTGACGGGAAATCACTCGACTTCTACTGGTCTAAGCATATGTTCGATCCTGGACCTACACAGGGTTAAAGGTATATATATCTGGACAAGATAGTTCCATGCAGCAATTGGTTCCAACCAACTCTTATAACTTAATGCATCAATCATAAAGGACTCAAATAATATTTTATAAAACACTGGGAGAGTTAGAATGCTCCGGGGCTTGCCTTTTAGAAAAGAAGTGGGACAGTGATCAGGGCACTCCGGAAGCTCTTCTGGGGTCTGCTCCTCGCCTTCGGGAGCTGTGGCTTGAGGAATCTCCTGCCGGTCCCCTTCCTCTCCTTCGTTGAATTCCAGCAACATTATCTCCTCCGTCGATCCTATATGCATGAATATGGCATAAGGTATTGCGAATGCATACATGCGTACAAGTATAGTATGATGACACATGATGAATGTATTCGTATAAGTATTCTTAACAGCATGGGTTTAACAAATGCATCATATTTTATCGAGTAGGTGCATATCTCTTCTTGATTACTTAATCAAACATATCTACAATTCATTTACTACACCACAACACAACAACTACGTGTTTTACTCATAACTGGAGTTATATATATCGAAATCATATGATTATGGATATTCTGGAAAGCTTATGAAATTGTCTATAACTTTCTTTTAGTACTCATGATGTGATTCAATAGTTATCTAGGCCAAACAATTCAGTCAATCAAATCTGTCCAGAAAGTAAACATTTCGGACAGCAACTTGTAACAGCTAGAACTCTTAAACCTTAAGTCCTATGGCCATGAACATTTAACACGAGGTAGATTAGTAAGTTATCTATAACTTTGTTATTAACAAATTTTACAGCAAAGATCATTATCCACATGAAATCACACACACCAACAAAACTGTAGATGCAGCCTTGTATTTGAATTATAAAGTAACGATATTTGTACTGCATACAAACATTCCAAATTTGACCTCACAAAGCATACCAACAGTGCAAGGACATCAAATACACTCAAGAAAACATAATGGCCATGCCCAAACTATTTATTTAAATGCCTTTATCAATTTACTAAGATACTAAGGTTAAATAATAAACATATACCAAATGTGCATAATAAATTCTCAAAAAAATACAGTGGCTTACTAGTGCTACCAATAGACTAATGTAAAAGTTTCATGCCATTTTACCAAGTATAACATTCTTTACAAAAATAACAAGCTAGCAAGGTCTATTTTAGCGAAAATAGTAAACCCTATAGAAAAGTGTCAAGCAATAGATTATATATTTTTCCTAGCATCATATTAGTGCTATACTACTGTACAAAGATTTTCATAGCAATATGTTACATATTTTTATTTCTACAAATTTCCTTAGAAACTGCCATTTATTAATAAATAAATAGAAAGACCATATTTAAATCAAGTTTACCGCAAGCTCATTATTTTTCCTAGCTATTTCATATCAATACAAAACCCACAAAATTGGAATCACCATTTTAGGAGTTTTCTAGTTCAAGATATCTAATTTACAAAATTGTAAACATACAAAAAGCCTTTATCTAAATACATTTTAATCCTTAATACAAACATCAGACACTATGCATATAATATTTTTATAAAAAAACTAAACTTCACCAAGATCCTAACAAAATTGGAACCACACAATTTGGATCTACGAAACTCCAGTTATAAATTTTACAAAACAACATCAAAATCTAAATAAATGAACTGGCTTTTGAAACGGTGTCACTGACAGGCGGGGTCCACGCTCCAGACGGGCCCGCGTGTTAGTGATGGAAAAAGCAGAGGAGGCGGCGCTGCTCAACGCTTGCATGGCCAGAGCTCGTCGCTGGCGAGTCCTCCGGCGAAGACAAGTGGACCGACGTGTTCTATAGAGCAACGCGCGTCTAATGACCTAGGTGGTGGCAGTGAAGGTGTGGCGGAGCATGCTCGTCGCCGGCCATGGCGGCACGGCGGCGTTGCTCTGCGGTGCGCCGGTCATTACCGGCCACGGCGAAGCCAGGAGATGCGCACTACAGCATCACGGTGACCGAGAGAATACATCTATGCGACCTAGGCGGCTGGAGGTGCTCCGGCGAAGCATGGCCACGGCGGCGGCCATGGCGGAGCTCAGGCAGAGGCACACCCGGGGTGGCGCAAAGCGAAACACGGCTTACCAATGGCGCGGCTGTGGGCGCTGCAAGGTGGGAAGGGTGGAGCAGGGTGAGGCGGAGCTGTGAGTGCGGCCGATTGGAGGCTGGGGTGGCGGTGAGCGCGGGCGAGCTCGGTGGAGTGGCTGCGACGGTGATGGCGAGCGCAGTGAGCAAAGGAGCGCGAGGAGGCGAGTGAGAGCGAACGGCCAGCTCGGTGGTGACTTAAGCGCGTCGCTGGTGGCTTGCTGGCCGTTGATGCCTGACGAGCGGGCCCTGCGCCGGTGTACGGCCTCCAGATGGTGCGCGCGGCCATGGCTGGCCACCACGCGGCGGGCAGCGTCTGTTGGCCAGTCGGCCACTGAAGACCGGGCTGATTCAGACATCAGCGCCCCGATACAGCCCTGACAACGCGATTTCACAGCGATCAAACAGATAATCCGCAGCTCCATCGTGCAAACAACCTAAATGGGAATTGCAGACCTATGTACCAGCTCCAACTTCTATTTAGAACTCATGCCCTAATTCTCAACCAAACTCGAGTTATTTCATCCCAAAGTCGAGCTTGTCAAACTGTCAGTGTAGCTGACTTTCTTGCTAAGTGTTGAAAACAGTGAATTGATGATTTTTGTGAGCTAAAAAAGACTAATCTATGCACATAATTATCTCATGACCCAAACATAAAAGTTGTTCCCCATATCAAAAACTACAACTTTGCTTTAGTGACTACATACATGCAAAGTCTCTAGCATATGGTTCAAACTTGGTCAGACCCATTACATTCAAATGATGACTTATGCTTGAACTATGACTTAGTGACCAATTTAGCCCTAGCCATGAATGCCAAAGTTGCTCATAATGACACTCTAAACATGTTCAAGCTATTTATAAGGTCACACAATCATTTCATACATTAGTTGCACATAAAGCTTTCCAGGTCAACATATATAGCATCACTTAAGGACTTGATCATGTAAAGTGATCTTCATGAACAATGTTCCATTAGTCATCCTAAGTATAGCTAATATGTTTTAGTGACTCACATCCATCATTTACATGGATTCACTCATGATCATATGCATATATACAAGAAAACATAAAACAACAAGCAATGTTGCATATGTTTCAATCACATGTTTCAATTGTAAAAGCTTATACATGAATGCTCGATGCTCATGCTCATGCAATGCAAGTCATTTTATGCAAGGCTAACACCTAGGGTGTTACAGCTACCAGGAAAAATTCCGGCCGGGAATGGTAGTTAATTTATACAAGCTTTTTATTACCTGGAATGATTCCTGGCCACATTCACCTCAAACCAAACGGGCCCTTAGTGAACTAAAACCATGATGCACCTGAGGTCCTGCAATCGATTTTGCTCGCGGGCCTCTGCGATGTCAACGTAAACGACGGCGGGCATCCCTAGCGGCGGCGTGTCAACGAGGACAACGACGGAGCCTGTCATCGGCCGCGGCGGTAGCGGCGTGCTCAAGGTCTCACATGGCAGCGGCGCATGCGATGTCCGGGCCGACCACCGCCTCAACCGCGGCACGGCGCGTGCAGTCGCAGATCAGGACCTTGTCCACGGTGAGCACCAGATGGGATCCGCGTGAACGATGGAGGGAGTAGCCAGCGAAAGTCGGTGTGGAGAAGAATCTTCTCGCGCGCCGCACCAGATCCGCGTCCTGGCGACGAGCCTGTACAACGCGGCTAGCACGAGCCATCCTCGTCGCTCACGAGATGACAAGCTCGGCCCGCTCCCACGGTCCCACCTCACGAGGGGTCTTTTTGCAAAAAAAAAATCAGCACGTAGACAGACAAAAAGATGCGTTGTACATGACCTTAGAAAGAGAGAGAGGGACTTCATTTCCCTCGTATTCTTCTTGTCATCTTTCTATCCATGTCTATGAATTGTGTCTTGCAAAACTCTATGCATTTAACTATGCTCTTCAAAAATGTATTCACTTGCTACTCACTTCCATGTTCACATGAAACTTGCATTACATGTGTCTAATTGAGGCTCATCTGCAACAATGACGAGCTGTTTGGATCATTTCATTTTGGAGGAGTTAAAATCTACTTTATAGATTAGGCTGTTTGGTTTGGAATTTGACATTCTATAATTTTTTAAAAGTTTCGATATAACCTTGTCTTAAATTCATGGGGCGAGATAGAAACATATTTCGTAGGTCTTCATGCTATGTTCCAACTTATACCACGCTTGTCAGCTCGCTCTCAAGCGCAACAGAAGTGCAGCATATAAGTATCTCCGACATGTGGCTAACAACAGCATACAAATACATTCTGTATTGCCCCATGATAACTTAAACGATTTCTGCATAAATATTTATTATTAGAATGGATTTCAATTTTAAGGATCCAACAAACGGGGTTTGAGTGATTTCATTTTATTTCTGCGTTTTTGCTCTTTTTCACGTTCCAGACTGAAGTGGGGGTTACGTTGACTCCAGCAACTGGTAAGGACTAAGGAGAGAGCTGGGGATGGGCAGGGCCTGTTTATTGAAGCTAGCCTTCTTCGCTTATTGTGAAGATAACAATAGAAATAGCTAGGAGCAATTGTTTTTTTTGTATGGTACAGTATTAATTTAGGAAGTTGATTGGTTCATCTCTGGGATTAACTGCATGTGGACTTGATCTGTTACAATGTCATATCACTGGGCTTGGTTGGATCTCTATGGAGCCATCAGGCGCGCCATCATACAACCCTGATGAGGAAAATGAATATGACGTGGAAGTTGCATCGGTGGTACATGTACGCAAACCGGTTGATGATGTCCCCCTGCCGGCCTGTCGGTAAAGCAGCATCGTAATGGTACCGGTATCAAGAGTTGATAGAGGAAGAAGAGGAGCTGAGGCCTAAATGGCATTACTAATGCTGCTCTGGTTTGCTACCAATTTCTCTAGCAGTAGTGATCGAAGTTTTGTGTAGACCAGATATAGCACGAAGTTATACGCTATGAGAAGATGTTGGCATGACTAGTGTTAGGATCAGGTGATAAAAAAACGGATTCACGAATCAAAGTTTACAATAAAAAAATTCTCTGGCGTCTCTGTCTACCATATGCATGCTTCAAAGTTTAGAAGATCATGAGGAATCCTTCTATGTTCAGACGTGAACAATTTGTCCTGCACATCAGCACATGTACCCCAAATGAACTGAAGGAGATTCCCGAGAGGCCATTGAAGAGATTTGTAACAAACTAGTATGAAGCGCGTGCCCTCGCGCGTGAGTCAGCAAAGGGTAGTGTTGTAAAGAAATATATATGGATTGGAAAATAATTAATAATAATGGGTAAATATATACTGATATTGACATATACAACATCATCAATCCAAAGGCATGCTCATTGTACTTTCCATCCATCTTGTTTGATGATAGATAACAGGTCCTGAGTGACCAGACTGAGGTCGATGTTTACAGGCCATAAAACGGCAACGCAGAACCGATCATTCCTGAAACTTTGGAAATTTATAACTGCAGCGCATGTCACACGAGGCAGTTCGAGGATCTTCATACAAACTAGATTAATATTGAATGATGTATTTGTTTCGTTCTAGGAGTATCTCATAGATGTCAGTGCGAATGTTTAATTCGTTGTCACGCATCACTTCCTGGAGATCTGACAACTCCTTCAGTGTCAGAAGTGAGCCCAATTTCTGGAACACATCAAGCCATAATCTTTTAGACCTGAAAACTTGAAGTGTTACAGTTGATAAGGAATAGACAGTAGAAACTAAAATGAGCAACCACAGAAGGACCCAACTATCATTCATATCTGACCATAACAAAAAAAAAGATAAAGGAATAGTCAGTATAAGGTAATAACAGCTGCCAAAAGAATTTGTAAACATGATGAAACAAAATTGCACTTGTTGTCCTCAAAACATTTTGTACAAATCACATGTGAAGGAATGTAGAAGCTGCAATATGTCCCTAGCAAACAGTTCAATTGACTACATAACAATGTTTAGGAGAAGGCTGGAAGGCAGACAAAAAACTGATAGGACTGTAGGATCAACAAGGCATGGATCTGGTGGGTACGACCTTTCTATTCGTGATAAAAGATGTAGAACATCCTAGTACATGTAGAAATAGAGTAACAGAGAGGAGAGGGTGGGAGGTGAGACATCACCGACCGTCGGAGGGTTTGGCGGAGGACCTGGAGCCGTCCATGGTTGATGGTGTCCGGGCGGTGAAGTGGTGACCGCGTTGAGGTCGGTGTAGTGAAGACAATGGCGTAGAGGCAGTGGTGAAGTGGTCCAGTGGAGCTTCCCGTCACCGGCTGCGCACCCTCTCGAGATTGGGCTAGGGTTTGTCGGTGGGGCCGCTATAGCTGCTCACGGTGAACCTCGTTAAGAGAGCCGCCGGCCCCCACCTCTATTTTTATAGCGCAGTGTGATGGGGGCCCACCAACCATGTAGGGTTGGGCGCCCCCGATCAGGGCCCGGATCCAAGGGCCCAATTGATTGGAGATCATCTAACATTCTCCCCCTTGATCTCACCTTATGACTTAATCTCAACTTACTTACTTTATCTTGTTCCCATTCCATCATAGATCAATGCATAGAGCGTGCCTCATCGTCACAGTCAGTTGCCACTAGATTAAACAGCTACAATGCACCTCTCTGTTTTAAAACAGATTCTCAACTATGCCCTTATTGTCCAGGAATCATAGGCTTTCCCTTAAACCCATGCCGGCTAAGTGTTCTCTGAACACGCTGGGTGGTAAGCCTTTTGTCAGCGGATCCGCTAGCATCTTTTCTGTTCTTATATGCTCAAGACTAATTATATAATCCCAGACTTTGTCTTTCACAGCATAATACTTTATGTCATTGTATTTGGCAGCACCACTTGACTTATTGTTGTGAGCATAACATACTGCTGGATTATTATCGCAGTATAATTTGAGTGGTTTATGTATGTCATCTACCACTTTTAACCCGGGCATGAATTTGTTTAGCCAATTCACCCGTCGTGTGGCCTCATAACATGCTACAAACTCGGCATACATTGTGGACGATGTAGTTACGGTTTGCTTTGAGCTTTTCCACAATATAGCTCCTCCTGCGAGAGTGAATATGTATCCTGACGTGGACTTTCTGTCATCTCCCGCATAATCAGAATATGTATACCCCTCTATGTGCAGGGAATCAGATCTTCTGTATGTTAGCATGAGACCCTTCGTACCTTGCAGGTAACGCAAAACTTTCTTTACTAATTTCCAGTGTTCTATTCCTGGATTACTCTGATATCTGCCGAGCAACCCGGTAATAAATGCTAAGTCAGGACGAGTACACACTTGAGCATACTGTAAACTTTCGACAACTGAACTATATGAAACCACTTTCATTTGATCGATCTTATATTGGTTCCTAGGACATTGAAATTCCCCATATCTGTCGCCCTTGACTATGGGAGCAGGTGAAGACTTACAATTTTGCATACTATATTTCTTTAGAACTTTTTCTAAGTATGCCTTTTGTGATAATCCTAAAACCCCTTTTTCTCTATCTCGGTGAATCTCTATTCCTAAGACGAACGAAGCTTCACTGAGATCCTTCATATCAAACTTTGAGGACAAGAACTTCTTTGTTTCTAGTAGTAGATTAACATCACTGCTAGCGAGCAAGATGTCATCCACATATAAGACTAGGAAAATGTATTTCCCATTCTTGAACTTTGCATAAACGCAATTGTCCTCTATATTTTTTTGAAATCCAAACTTTCTTATTGTACTATCAAACTTCAAATACCACTGTCTTGAAGCTTGTTTTAATCCATAAATGGATTTCTTTAGGCGGCATCCCATATGTTCTTTTCCTTCCACAACAAAACCTTTCGGTTGTGCCATGTAAACATTTTCCTCCAGATCCCCGTTTAGGAATGCCATCTTTACATCCATCTGATGTAATTCTAAGTCGTAATATGCTACAAGCGCCATTATGATTCTAAAAGAATCCTTACATGAGACTGGAGAAAATGTCTCATTGTAATCTATGCCTTCTCTTTGTGTGAAACCTTTCACCACAAGTCACGCTTTAAACCTTTCTATATTCCCTTTGGAGTCATGTTTAGTTTTGTAGACCTATTTACAGCCTACTGTCTTGGCTCCTTTAGGAATTGTTTTTAAGTTCCAAACACCATTGGTTTTCATTGATTTCATTTCATCTTCCATGACTTCAAGCCACTTGGATGAGTGAGAGCTTCTCATGGCTTCTTCAAATGAGGTGGGATCACCCTCCATTTGAAATTCTTCACATTCATAAACTTCATAATCATCAGGAATGGCTGATCTCCGGACTCTTTGAGACCTTCTAGGGGCCTCGTTAGATGACGCTTGTTCTATATTAAGCTATTGTTGCTCTCCCTCGTGTGTGACAATGGGTTCTAGGGGATCCTGATGGACAGGTTCCTCATGTTCATTCATGGTTGCCACAAGAGAACTAACAATAGGTGCTGTTACTACAGTGTCTTGCACTGTTGGTACAACAACAACAGGTAGCATGAAGAATGGCTCCTGAACCATAGGAGTGGGCACGTATACCCGCTTCTCTTCAAAACTAATTTCTCGCGCTACCATGCTCCCCCTGATCATATCATCCTCCAAGAAGACAGCATATCTTGTTTCTACAAACTTCGTTTGTCTGTCAGGACAATAGAAGTGATAACCTTTTGACTTTTCTGGATAGCCAATAAAATGGCAACTAACTGTCTTGGAGTCCAGCTTACCTATGTTTGGGTTAAATACTTTTGCCTCAGCTGGACAACCCCACACACGTAAATAGTTTAGTGAGGGTTCCTTTCCTGTTTATAACTCATACGGTGTTTTGGGAACCGACTTACTTGGCACTCGATTAAGTATATGAATGGCGGGTTTTAACGCCTCTATCCATAAATTTATCGGTAGGGTAGAGTAACTTATCATGCTTCTCACCATATCCATTAAGGTATGGTTGCGTCTTTCAGCTACTCCATTCTGCTGAGGCTCACCCGGTGTAGAATACTAGGCTACTATGCCATTTTCCTGTAAGTACCTTGCAAAGGATCCAGGAACTTGGCCATATGGGGTATGTCGATCGTAGTACTCTCCTCCACGGTCGGATCTTACTACCTTAATCTTTAAGTTGTGCTGGTTTTCTACTTCAGCCTTAAATATTTTAAATTTATCCAATGCTTCCGATCTTTCCTTAATTGGATAAATATAGCCAAAACGAGAGTAGTCATCTGTGAATGTTATACATGAATCATAACCATCCACACTCTTCACAGGAAAAGGACCATAGATGTCTGTGTGAACTATTTCTAAAATTCCTGCGCTTCGTTTAACATCTTTCTTTATTTTCTTAACATACTTTCCTTTTATGCAATTTATGCATTGTTCTAAATCTGAAAATTCTAAAAGCGGAAGAATTGATTTCTTAATCAATCGCTCTTTTCTTCCCTTAAAATATGGCTTAAACGATAGTGCCATAATTTCGAAGATACATTATGCATTCTCTTCTGCTTATTTATTGCATTCATAGACGAGGAAGCATTCTCATTCTCAGTACTTACATCATTCACATTCTCAGAAAGTGATAATAAATAAAGCTTGTCTTGTCGGAAGGCAAGACCAACATATTTATTATTATAAACAATCTAACATTTGCCATTACCAAAATGGCAATCATATCCATCGTCATCTAAACGTGAAACACTTATTAAGTTTCTTCGCAAAGAGGGTACAAATAAAACATCGAAAGCTTAAGTAAAAAACCATCAACTAATTCTAGAGAAAGATCTCTAATGGCTTCAACTTCAGCTTCAACTCCATTTGCTACTTTAATTCTTCTTTCTCCTCTTTGCAGGGTCCTCGTACAGAATCCCTATAATGAATTTGCAACGTGAACAGTTGCACCTGAATCAATCCACCAAGTAGATTTTGTATAACTTAAATACAAGGATTCATCTATGAATGTAATGAAATCCCCACCTCTCTTCAGAAGGTTCTTCAGGAAGTCTAGACAGTCCCTCTGGTAGTGTCCATGCTTCTTACACCATTTGCACTGATCCTTTTCAACTTAAACATTGTTGTTCTTCTGATGATGCTCAGTCTGAGGGGCTTTCCCTTGAGGTTTGGCATTCTTATTGAAATTTTTCTTCTTGTCCTTCACAAGGTTAGCAGAGTCACCCTATAAAGATTTTAGCCTCTCCTTTTCTTAAACACATATTGCAATGAGCTTCTCTATATCCCACTTATCGAGTTGCATGTTGTAATTAATAACAAAGGTTTTATATTCCTTTGGCAAGGAAGCAAAAACCAAATGAATCAGGAACTCATCCTTGAGCCCCAAATTCATTGGCTTCAGCTTTGAAGCCGTGTTGCTCATCTTCAGTATGTGCTCTCTGATACCGCCACTAGTATATTTTTCATTGAATAATTTCTTAATCAAGATACTGGCATAAGCCTTTGAAGAGTCAGTGAATCGACTCTCCACCTTCTTAACATATTTCGTGATGGTATCACAATCTGGGATAGACCCCTTATAGCATCTGAGATAGTGGACTTGGCCACCATCAAGCACTTGTGGTTCGAGATATTCCATTTCTTCTGATCAAGATCGTATTTCATTCTAACTTCTGCATGATCTCGCTTTCTAGCATTGAAATCATCATCAATCTCATTTTCTGTCCTCACCGGGGTCCTCTGGCTCAGTAGGACACGGAGAGGTAAGTGCTAAGTCATTCTCGGACAGCGCAAGTGCGAGCTCATACTTTTCTCGCCATACTCTGTAATTGCCCCCTTCAAGAGGCGGAATATGTGAGATAAAAGCCATTGGGTTGAGTCCTAGAAAACAGTGTCAGAGAAAGTGAGAAAACATAACAAAATAATTCATGCCTTAATTTAACGTTGGTCAAAATTAAAACATATAACTTTTTCTACATTAATTCTACATCACCGTTGGGCAGAAAATAGAATTAATGTATAAACGCATAAATCAAACATTTATAATATTGCTATCAACAACTTTGGTCAGAAAATAGCAAAATCATAAATTTTCTGAAAATTATAACTACTCCTCAAAATTAAATCCTCCCGTTCATTCGAATTTAATTAGAAGATCATAAACATCATAATACACAACGAAAACATGAAAAATACTTTATCTACTTTTCAGAAGCATTTTACTGAAGTCATCTACTCTCTGAAAAAATTGTTCCGTTGGTTTAAATTTTGACAGAGATTTTGATCATCAAAACTTAACATTATTCATCAAAAAAGGCTTCTAAAAATCATAAAACAAAAAAGAAAAACGATATTGTGCATTGAAGCCCAGCTGCGTGCGCAGCCAGCACAGCGCTAGCGCAGCCCAGGCCCAACTCGCGCACGCGTGCACTCCCTGTGCCCAGGCCGCAACCTGGGCCTGGGCCAGGATTTCGACTACCCGCCTTGGCCGTTTTTGGTCCAGTGATCGGTGACCGTCGGATCTCATCCGACGGCTGCGCGCGTGGATCGGAGATAAAAAAGACCGACGCCACGGCCACCCCCGGAAACCCTAGCCATTCACATTTTCCCTTTCTCTCTCTTTGCCTCGCCCCTCTCTTCTCCTCAGCGTAGTAGCCGGTAGAGAAATAGAGCAGCGGAGCGGCGCTGTCGCCGGTCCCCTCGTCAGCACGCGCGCTCGCCCTAGGCAGAGTGCGCCGCCGTTGAGCGGATTTGGCGACTGTGCCCTAAACCCCCACACGCGCTGTGGTGGGCTCACCCACAACCCTAGATCTGTCCGGCACCGTTGCGGGTCCCCTCGTTGGCGAGCACGCTTGCCCAGTGGGTGAGCGCGCCGCCGTCAAGCGGTCCTTTGATGGTGCCCTCGGCCAGGCTCGCGCGCAAGACGGCGAGCGCGTCTTGGCTTCTCCTCGCACGCCGGTGAGGCGGCGGCGGTGCTCCTTCC
Organism: Miscanthus lutarioriparius; assembly: GCA_904845875.1. NCBI lineage: Eukaryota > Viridiplantae > Streptophyta > Magnoliopsida > Poales > Poaceae > Miscanthus > Miscanthus lutarioriparius. Next base: position 61,291,409 of record CAJGYO010000014.1, on the reverse strand, counting down.
TGCACGGCGGCAGGATTCAACCCGCGCGACGGCGGTGGTGACGCGCGGGGAAGACTCCAGGTAGGTCCTCCCCCCTTCGTCCGATCCGTTTCTAGGGTTAGGGTTTGAAGTTTGATCGGGATTTGCTTTTCTTCCGAATAAGAAATTTGTGTCATCTTCTTCTAATTGATTCTTCTTTTCTACCCCAAAGCCTAGATCTACGCCCAGATTAGGCTCGTCTGATACCATTGATAGAACTATAGAATCAACTAGGCATGGATTTGGTGGGTACGGCCTTTCTATCAGTGATAAAAGATGTAGAACATCCTAGTACATGTAGAAATAGAGTAACAGAGAGGAGAGGGTGGGAGGTGAGACATCACCGACCGCCGGAGGGTCTGGCAGAGGAGCTGGAGCCATCCATGGTTGATGGCGTCCGAGCGGTGAAGTGGTGACCGCGTTGAGGTCGGTGTAGTGAAGACAATGGCGTAGAGGCAGCGGTGAAGTGGTCCAGTGGAGCTTCCCATCACCGGCTGCGCACCCTCTCGAGATCGGGCTAGGGTTTGTCGGTGGGGCCGCTATAGCTGCTCACGGTGAACCTTGTTAAGAGAGCCGCCGATCCCCACCTTTGTTTTTATAGCGCAGTGTGACGGGGCCCACCAACCATGTAGGGTTGAGCGCCCCGATCAGGGCGCGGATCCAAGGGCCGAATTGGCCCAACATCAAACTAGAATTGTACATGTCAGCATCATGCCATGGATAGGCATGCATAGCTCTGAAGAACAAACACCGTGCTGCAGAAGAGTTGCAGGCTATTTCTGCCTTATAGGCTAGATTTTTGTAACTTATTGTCAGCTAGAGCTCCCTCAAACAGGCTGTGTTCTATTGTCAGATCCGGCTTTACTCCATTCAAAGGACAAAGCAAAGATCAAGGTGATTACGGAAGGGTCCCTGTTGCATCCAAATCAAAATAACAAAGTCAATAGGCAGGTATACAGCAATATATAGGGTTCAGAATATTTAGTGGAAGAAAACGCATGCACCACCATGAGAACTGCATACAGAAAACAAGGCTATGCATCAATGAAAGCTGCATAGAGAAAAGAAGTTGGAACTTAGATATAAAGAATTTTCGTGGAAAGGAGGATCACGTTCACCTTTATTTGCAATATTATTTTTTAAGAAAGAAAAACCTTCTGGAAAGTGGAAACATGAGGCAGGTAATGACGATGGTAAACAAAAAGAAAGAAAGATGTTTCTTCAAAAATAAATAAATAAAGAAAGAAAGAAAGAGAACAATATGCATTCGGAAATGAACTTGGAACTTAGATATGAAGACAATTATAATGGAAAAAGGTGGAAGTTTCAACTTTGACTACATTTGTCGAGTGTGACACGGAGATTGTTGGATACACCGTAAAGATAGGTCAGGATTAACATGGCGGAATATGATTTTGGATTGTAGGGATATTTGTGCAGTCCATATACGCTTGGCCAGACCCTTGATAGACTCAATCCGTTAAGATTTTTCTGAAGCAGTTTGATGTAGTGCACCCACAAATCCTCACACTCCAAGTTATGACTGCTCTGTGAACAGAGCAGATATATAATTAATGTAAGAGCATTTACCAATTGAAAATTTGGGCAAAAGAGAACAAATTTGTAGTTCACAGACATTGTGAAGCAACAGAAAAATTAAGGATATAAAGGTGAAAAATAACAAAACAAAAATAAAAATTATCAAGGACATAAAGTACTGTAAACCAATAGCACAACAACAATGCAGATTTTACACAAATATGAGTGCTCCAGTGCGATGCAACAAGATAATCCTGAGTCCTGACTCTTAGTGTCAAACCAGTACAAGAGGGATTGAACTTAGTTGACACAGATAAAAAAAAATCATGTAGTCATGTACAATAGCCAAATAGAAGCTTATAAAATAATGCCACTAAAATCTATCAGAATAAGAAAATGAGAAGGACGCTAGACCTGAAAGTGCCATTGGAATGGTCTCCTCTATCACTTCGAGACCCGAGGAACAGCCTGTTGTCATGGTTTCGAACAAAGAAGTTGAGCAGATCAGAGCAACTGATTTTCTTTTATACCACCACGGTCAAATGCAGATCGTAAACTTCTAATCTGCTCTTTAAACCATTGCCGAGCTCTCAAGACCTGAAGCCTTGAAATAATTAATTCTGTAAACTAAAGAGGCAAACTCTTAACTTCATAAATCATGAAATGCTGGTCTAAAAATTAAACTTACTGTCCCAATAACCTGATGACAACCTGCAATTTAAAAAAAGATACATTAAAAGGGCCAGAAGTGGATGTATGAGATGCTAAAATGATCGGAGTGGTGTTTAACCTTTGTTTAGACAACATCACAAACACACAGTGTGGTAGAGGACCAGCCTGTTAGATAATTATGTATTTTTATGGTCAATTTAATTCAGAAATAAAACATCAGCAGGTTCGTGACGACATATATGTGCATGTGTATATCTCTAACAAACGCTACAACATGCAAATATGATATACTGATCGATACAGTAAGTACGTAAAGTACAGTAATCACAGAGATAAGATTGTACCCAGTGGAGGGTCCCATGCTGAGGGCATCGGAGGCTCCATTCGCATCAGACATAATGCGTTGCTCGAAGTCGTGGACCATAGTCAATGCAGGAAGGTGTTCGCAGTACAGTCCCACGAACGGTCACCAAGAAGAAGACGGGTTCCGCGAGCGATCACCAGGAAGAAGACGTCGGACGAGCAGTCACGGAATCGCTCCCCAAAAACCTAATCGCCGCACACCCCGTGCAAGGTTCGCAGGCGGACGAGGGTTCCGGAGGCACCTGCTCTCCCGCCACTCCGTGCGCGCAGAGGTACGGGACGGGGAAAGCCAAAGGGCGGCTGAGATGTGGTCTCTCGGAAGCGAAGAAAAAAGAAGAAGAAGACTAACGGAGGACTTTCTGTTTTATGCCTGCGGCGGAGAGGGAGAGAGCCAACGGAGGAATTCAGGAGTCGAAGATACGGTAACTGGCGCAATCAACTCGCCTCCACCATCAATAAGAGAAACTCCCATAATTATGTGGATTAAGTGGCAAAACCTGGCCACGCCTGCCCGTCCGCTCGCCGCCCGCCTGCCTTGCCCCAGCCTAGCCCACGCCCACGCCCACGCCCACGGCCTGGCCTGGCAGACGACGGCGGCGCGCGCATGTGGCACTCCTTTGTCCTTTTCTCAGCTTCTCAATTAAGATGGATAATTTTCAACCAAATAAGCGGAGTAAACGTTCAGTCAAAATCCCATACGATTTTAAACCATACAACGCTTAATGTTATGTACCATAGAGTTTTATTTGATTTATTAAATATTATACGGGCCAAGCCCATAATATATCCAATAATCCCCACCAAACTCTAGGGTTTGTAACAAAGTAGTCTCAGAACCACATTTCTTTTATATACCAGTGTTTTGATGGAGACTGTTAAGTTGAACATCCATCTAGAGCAATAGTTTCACTCAGTCACAACTGAACAATGGACTAAACCTTGAATTGACAGTTTTGTGTGAGGTGAATGTCACTAAAGTCCTTAGCTGATACTAGGCTGCAAAAGGCATCCCCTCTATTTGAAGCATATAAGTCATACTCCAGTGCCTTTCATGAGTATTTAGAGGTCACCTAAATCTCATAGACTGTGACCAACAGTCTGACTCATATAGGTGTATTCCTCAAAAGATGTTCTGTAGGACAACATCTTTGCTTTAGCAAACCACTTGGAACACATTAAGGTAAAAACCATCCTACCTTACAGAAAGAAAAGATATGCATCAGAAATGAGTCTTACTAAGGATCTTTCCTCACAATTTACTACTAGCTTGTTTCACCATCCTACTTCATGGGATCTCCGATCACATAGAATAGATTACCACTATAGTAAATTTCATGTGGGTCTCAAACCCATCTCTCTCGATGCACTTTCTATCACATTACGTGATAGACCCTTAGTGAACTGATCTGTCAGATTGTTAGACGTGTGAACATAGTCCAACGCTATTATTTTAGAGTTTCTCAATTTTCTGACAGATTTTAGTCATCTCTTAACATGCCTTGTAGACTTCATGTTATCCTTAGAACTGTTAACCTTCGTAATCACAGTCTGGTTATTGCAGTTCATAGAACTAGCTGGTATGGGTTTTTCAACAACCGGTAAATCCATAAGCAGATCACGAAGCCACTCGGTCTTAGAGCCAGCGGTGTCTAATGCTGTGAGTTCTGCTTCCATTGTAGACTTCGTTAAGATAGTCTGCTTACAAGACTTCTAGGAAATAGCACCACCTCCAAGCGAAAACATATATCCACTTGTGGCATAAAGCTCATCAGCATCAGAGATCCAGTTGGCATCACAATAGCTTTCCAGCACCTTCGGGTGTCCGGTATAACGAATACCATAGCTCATAGTGCCTTTTAGATAGCGCATCACTCTCTCAAGAGCACGCCAGTGATCATCTCCCGAGTTTGACACAAACCAGCTCAACTTGCACACAGCAAATAAGATGTCAGGCCTTGTTGCACTAGCAAGATACATGAGCAAACCAATGATCTAGAAATATCTCAATTGATCCCTTGCTATTCTCTGATTTTTCCTCAATAGCACACTCGGGTCATAAGGTGTAGGAGCAGGTTCATAGTCACTAAACCCAAATCGACTCAGCACCTTTTCCATATAGTGGGATTGTAACAGAGTTACCCCACCATCACCTTCTCTCAAAAGCTTGATATTAAGAATAACATCAGCCTCTCCCAAATCTTTCATTTCAAAATTATTAGATAAAAATTCCTTCACCTCCTCAATCACTTTGAGGCTGGATCCAAAGATCAGTATGTCATCAACATATAAGCACAAAATAACTCCTTCACTCCCACCATACCGATAGTACACACATTTGTCAGCTTCATTCACAATAAAGCCAGCAGATGTTAGAGTTCTATCGAACTTCTCATGCCACTGCTTAGGAGCTTATTTTAGGCCATATAATGACTTTAATAATTTACACACCTTGCCTTCTTGACCATTTGCTACAAACCCATCCGGCTAATCCATATAGATCTCCTCCTCTAACTCTCCGTTTAGGAAAGCCGTCTTAACGTCCATTTGTTGAACGATAAGACCATAGGAGGCTGCCAGGGAAAGCAAAACTCGAATTGTAGTCAATCGGGCAACCGGTGAATAAGTATTAAAGAAATCCTCACCTTCCTTTTGAGTATAACCCTTGGCCACAAGTCTTGCCTTGTACCTCTTGATAGAAGCTTTTTCCTGAACACCCATTTGCACCCTATAGGCTTGCACCCATAGGGACGATCAACTATTTCCCAAGTTCCATTAGACATAATAGAGTCCATCTCATTTCGTACTGCTGAAAGCTCTAGTTTGGTTTTGGTGAATTGATGAAACCCTAAGTGCTAACCTAGTTCATCAAGTGATCATGAAATAGGTAGCACATTCCAAGTGGTGAAGCAAATGAAGATCATGACATGATGATGGGGATGCCATGGTGATGATCAAGCGCTTGGACTTGAAAAGAAGAAAGAGAAAAACAAAAGGCTCAAGGCAAAGGTATAAATGGTAGGAGCCATTTTTGTTTTGGTGATCGATACACTTAGTGAGTGTGATCATATTTAGGATCGATAGCCGTACTATTAAGAGGGGTGAAACTCATATCGAAATGCAGTTATCAAAGTGCCACTAGATGCTCTAACTCATTGCATATGCATTTAGGATCTAGTGGAGTGCTAACACCCTTGAAAATGTTTGTGAAAATATGCTAACACACATGTGCACAAGGTGATACACTTGGTGGTTGGCATATTTGAGCAAGGGTTAGGAACTTCACCGATGGAGTGTCCGCCCGTAAAGTGAGGACAGTCCGACGGTGCCACCGGCGCCCTAGACAGAAAAGACGGAGGTCACTATAAGTAACCGGACGCTGGCCTCGGTTGGACTGGCGCGTCCGGTCAGGTGGAGCATGAAGACGCTGGCGTCGGTCTTCGACCGGATGTTGGGTCACTTAGTGACCAGACGCTGACAGGGTGCGTCTAGTCCTGCTGATGTGGCAGCGCTCAGAGGAGGCACCGAGTGACCGAACGCTGGGTGAGTCCGGTCGAGCATGACTGGACGCATCCGATCGTGATTTCTCATTTCTGGAAGCTTACTAGAAACGACCGGACGCTGAGGTCCAGCGTCCGATCACTTTGAGCTGCTGCGTCCGGTCATCGCTTGACAGTTGAGATCGGGCGATCAACATTTGAAGAGAGGGGACACGTGGCACGCATCGCGTGACCGGACGCTGAGGTCCAGCGTTCGGTCAATATGACCGGAGCGTCCGGTCACCCCAAGTTGTGCCCAGTGAAGGGGTACAACGGCTGTATTTCATGGGGGCTTCTATTTAAGCCACATGGCCGGCTCTAGCTCACTCTCTTGGCCATTTGCATTGACATAGCAACCTTGTGAGCTTAGCCAAAGCCCTCCCACTCATCTCCATCATAGATTCATCATCTTTGTGAGATTGGGAGAGAATCCAAGTGCATTGCTTGAGTGTTTGCATCTAGAGGCACTTGGTGTTCGTGTTTCGCTGTGGGATTCGCTTGTTACTCTTGGTGGTTGCCGTCACCTAGACGGCTTGGAGCAGCGAGGATCATCGAGCGGAGGGTGGTGATTGTCTTCGGCTCCGATCGTGGTGATTGTGAGGGGTTCTTGACCTTTTCCCGGCGGAGAGCCAAAAGGTACTCAAGTGAATTGCTCGTGGCTTGTGTGATCCTTATCTTGTGTTGGTTGTGCGGCACCCTATTGAGGGTTTGGCGTGTGATGCCAATTAGCACGTGAACCTCCAAGTGAGTGAATCGCCACAACGAGGACTAGCTTGTCGACAAGCAAGTGAACCTTGGTAAAACATCATTGTGTCATCATTTGATTCCGAGGTGATTGGTCTTCATTGGTATTCATTCTTGTGATTGATTGGCTCCTTCCTCGACACGGTGGTATAAACAAATTGCTCACTCTCTTTACATTACCGCAAACTAGTTGTCAAGCTCTTTGGTGTAGCTTGTTGTGAGAGCTTGTTAGTTTGGTTAGTGTGGCTCTTTAGTTATCCTTTGAGAGCACACTAACTTAGTGTAGAGACATAGCTATTGTGTGAATAGAAACTATATAGACTAGAATTATGATAGGTGGCTTGCATTTTTAGTAGGCTAGCGCAACACTTGCTTCGCCTCATAATTGTCTAACCGGTTTGTTAAGTGTTGTTGTAGAAATTTTAATAGGCTATTCACCCCCCCTCTAGCCATTAGGACCTTTCAAGTGGTATCGGAGCCGAGGTCACCGTGATTTGAGGCTTAACAACCTTCGGTGTAAAAATAGCTCAAATCAACAACACCAAGAAACCACCCCAATTTGATGGCACAAATTATCCGTATTGGAAATCAAAGATGACTACACATATCAAGTCAATCAATAGAAAAGTGTGGAAGGTGGTAGAAACCAAAATTGAGATTGGTGATCCGGAGAATCCCACCATGGCCGAAGAAGTACTTCTCCAAAACAATGACATTGCTCTAAGTGCCATTCATGATGCAATTGATGAGAGAACATTTGAGCAAACCAAGAATATTGAGATGGCTCATGAGGCTTGGAAAAAGTTGGAAGAATCATTTGAGGGCACTCAAGCCGTGAAGGGTGCAAAGGCATACATTCTCAAAGAGAAGTTTGCAAGCTTCAAGATGAAGGAGGATGAGAGTATGCCGGAGATGTTCCACAGGCTTCAAGTGCTTGTCAATGATCTCAAAGCACTTGGAGAAGAGGTGAAGGACAAGGACTTCTCCCACAAGTTCTTGAGATGCTTACCTTCAAGATTTGGCATATTGGTCACTATTCTAGTGAGAAGTGGTTTGGACACCATGACACCAAACCAAGTGTTGGGAGATATAATGATCGATGATACATATAGAGATGATAATGAGAAGGAAGAAAAGAAGGAGAAGAAAGATGAGAAGAAGAAGAGTGTGGCATTCAAGGCCACATCATCCAAGGGCAAGGCAAAGCAAGAAACATCAAGTGAAGATGATGGTTCATGGGATGATGATGATGATGAGAAGATGGCTCTCTTTGTCAAGAAATTTGGCAAGTTCATGATGAAGAAAGGGTACCATGCTAGAAGAAAGAAATCTTCATCCAAGAACAAGAAAGAGTCAAGAAGGTGCTTCAAATGTGGAAGCAAAGATCATCTTATTGCTCAATGTCCATACAATAGCGACAATGATGATGACAACAAGAAGAACAAGAAGGACAAAAGGGAAAAGAAAGAGAAGAAGGACAAGATGACCTTCAAGAAGAGGAAGGGTGGTTCATATGTGGTCACTTGGGATAGTGATGCTTCCTCAAGTGATGATGATGATAGTGATAATGACAAGACCACCAAGAAGAAGGCACTTGCAAGCATTACTATCAATGAGAAGCCTTCTCTCTTCGACACTCCATCATGCTTCATGGCTAAGGCCACTAAGGTACAAAATTGTGATGATGGAAATGATGAGGAACATGATAATGAAAATGAAAATGATGGTGATGATGATGAACCTACTAAGGATGAACTATTTGACATGCTAAAAGATGTTAAAGAACACTTTGACATCAAGAGAAGGGAATACAAAAGCTTGCGTAAGGAACTAAAAGACCTTAAGCAAGCCTTTGATGAGCTCAATGCATCTCATGAGAGGCTAGAGGAAGCCCATGATAAGCTTGGCAAAGCTCACAAAAAGCTTGAAAAGGCTCATTCCTCTTTGCTTGATGAGCAAAATAAAAAGAAGCATGTTGAAACTTGCAATATAGGCTTAACTTATGATATAATTGATGAATCATTATCTATGCCTATCATTGTTCCTCCTGCCAACCCTTCTTGTAGTACTTCTACTTCCAGCTCATCTAGTAGTGATGGTCTCACTTGTGATACCTCACTAATGGTTGAGAATGAGAACCTCAAGAAGGAGGTCAATAAGCTCACTCACACCTTGGCTAAGGCCTATGGTGGTGAGGACCGCTTGCTTATGTGCTTGGGTAGCCAAAGAGCTTCTCTCTACAAAGAGGGATTGGACTATACCCCCAAGAAATGCAAGGTGGCCTTTGCTCCTCACAAGACTAGTTTTGTGAAGAACAATGGTCGGTTTTGCACTAGTTGCAAGCAAGTTGGTCATAAAGAGCATGAATGTAAGAACAAAAGCAAAAATGCTAATGTATCCTCCATTAAGCTTGATTCTTTCTATGTGCTTACTAAGGATACAAATGGTGTGAAGGCTAAGTTCATTGGTAAACCATGGATGGGCTTAAAGAAGAAAGTCATTTGGGTACTAAAGAGCTTGGTGACTAACCTTCAAGGACCCAAGCAAGTTTGGGTACCTAAAAAGAATTGATTTTCTTTTGTAGGTCAATTATAAAGCCAAAGGAAGGCATTGGGTTCTTGATAGTGGGTGCACTCAACACATAACCGGTGATGCAAGAATGTTCAACTCAATCAACACCAATAGCAATGATGGTTATGATAGTATCACATTTGGTGACAATGGCAAAGGCAAGGTCAAAGGGCTTGGTAAGATTGCAATATCCAATGACATGAGCATATCCAATGTATTGCTAGTAGAGAGCTTGAATTTCAACTTGCTATCCGTGGCTCAATTGTGTGATCTTGGATTCAAATGCATATTTGGGGTAGATGATGTAGAGATCATGAGTGTAGATGTCTCTAATTTGATCTTCAAAGGCTTTAGATATGAGAATCTATGTTTGGTTAATTTCAATGCTAGTGAAGCCAAATTATCTACATGTTTGTTCACTAAGTCTAGCATGGGTTGGTTATGGCATAGAAGGCTTGGTCATGTTGGAATGAAACAATTGAATAGATTGGTTAAACATGACTTGGTTAGAGGTTTGAAAGATATTGTGTTTGAAAAGGATAAGCTTTGTAGCTCTTGTCAAGCCGGCAAACAAGTTGGAAACACCCATCCTAAGAAAAGCATGATGAGCACTAGTAAAGCATTTGAGTTATTGTACATGGATTTGTTTGGGCCAACACAATACACTAGCATCGGTGGTAACAAATATGGCTTTGTGATAGTGGATGATTACACTAGATACACATGGGTATTCTTTCTAGTGGATAAAAGTGATGTATTTGCAACATTCAAATCATTTGTCATGGGCATTCACAATGAGTTTGAAACAACCATCAAGAGAGTTAGAAATGACAATGGTAGTGAGTTTAAGAACACTAGAATTGATGAGTTATGTGATGAATTTGGAATTAGACATAAATTCTTGGCCAAGTACACTCCACAATCAAATGGCCTTGTTGAGAGAAAGAATAGAACACTCATTGATATGGCAAGGTCTATGCTTAGTGAGTACAATGTGAGTCAATCTTTTTGGACCGAAGCTATCAACATGGCTTGCTATTGTAGCAACCGCCTCTATTGTCACCTATTGAAAGAGAAGACACCATATGAGCTCTTGAATGATAGAAATCCCAACATTGCATATTTTTGGGTCTTTGGTTGCAAATGCTATATCTTGAAGAAAAGCACTAGATTGGGTAAGTTTGATAAGAAATGTGATGAAGGATTCCTACTTGGTTATTCCACTACAAGCAAAGCATATAGAATTTGGAATTTGGATAGTGGTACTCTTGAGGAAGTTTATGATGTTGAATTTGATGAAACCAAGGGTTCACAAGTAGAGAATGAGAACTTGGAAGATGTTAGAGGCATTCAACTTTCAAATGCCATGAAGAACATGGATGTTGGTGAATTGAGGCCTAGGCAAGTGAATGATGATGAAGATGATCAAGTACAAGTGCTCTCTAATTCAGATTTGCAAGATGATACAAATTAAGCTAGTACAAGTGGCTCTCATGACAATGAACAAGATCAAGTTGCTACTAGATCATCTCAACCCAATGATCAAGCAAGTGCAAGCAATCAAGTTCCAATCCTTCAACCAACCAATGTTGCAAGGGATCATCCATTGGACACTATCATTGGTGATATTTCTAGAAGTGTGCAAACAAGATCAAGATTGGCATCATTTTATGAGCATTTCTCATTTGTGTCATCCATTGAACCAAAGAAGATAGATGAAGCATTGAAGGATGTTGATTGGGTGAATGCTATGCATGAAGAATTGAATAACTTCACAAGAAATCAAGTATGGGAATTAGTGGAGAGACCAAAGGGACACAATGTGATTAGAACCAAATGGGTCTTTAGAAACAAGCAAGATCAAGATGGGATAGTAGTAAGGAACAAATCAAGATTGGTAGCACAAGGCTATACACAAGTTGAAGGTCTTGACTTTGAAGAAACATATGCCCCGGTTGCTAGATTGGAAGCAATTAGGATCTTGTTAGCCTATGCTTGTGCCCACAACATCAAGCTCTATCAAATGGATGTAAAGAGTGCATTTCTCAATGGTTACATCAATGAAGAAGTTTATGTTGAGCAACCTCCCGGTTTTGAAGATGACAAGAAGCCCGACCATGTGTACAAGTTGAAGAATGCATTGTATGGCTTGAAGCAAGCACCTAGAGCATGGTATGAGAGATTGAGGGACTTCCTACTCTCTAAAGGGTTCATAATGGGCAATGTTGACACCACTCTTTTCATCAAGAAGATTGGAAAAGATTTATTTGTGTTGCAAATTTATGTTGATGACATCATATTTGGATCAACCAATCAAGACTTTTGTGATCAGTTTGGAAAGATGATGGCTAATGAGTTTGAGATGTCTATGATTAGAGAGTTAAGTTACTTCCTTGGTCTTCAAATCAAGCAATTGAAGAATGGTATATTTGTGAGTCAAGGGAAGTATATCAAGGACATGGTCAAGAAGTTTGGCATGAATGATAGTAAAGCCATTAGCACACAAATGGGAACAAATGGTAACTTGGATAGTGATGCAAGTGGCAATATGGTGGATCAAAAATTATATCGGTCTATAATTGGAAGCCTACTCTATGTGACCGCATCAAGGCCGGATGTCATGTTTAGTGCATGCTTGTGTGCAAGATTTCAAGCCTCACCAAGAGAAAGTCATTTGAAGGCTACTAAGAGAATATTGAGGTACTTGAAGCATACACCAAATGTTGGTTTGTGGTATCCCAAAGGAGCAAAGTTTGAGCTAGTTGGTTACTCCGACTCGGATTATGCGGGATGCAAGGTTGAAAGGAAGTGTTTGATCTAGAAAATAAGCTATAAGTGTTTAACTCAACATGGTACAAGATAACCCTTATTTGGAGGTGCGAAGAAGCTTGTCCTTGGATCAAACCGAGTTAAATATCTTTGGTAAATGATCTAGATTGGACCAAATTTGGGAAAATGATCCTCACCCCATTGATTGACATTGATAATCTCAGCCTATCTACATTTTGAACCTTTGTGGTCATTGATGACAAAGGGGGAGAAAAACAAAGACAGTGCCATGAAAAATAAAGATAGTGATATTAGTACATGGAGAGAACTTGACATAGGGGGAGAGATATGACAAAGGAAAGGGATCAATTAAAATGTTGAGCACATAAGTAGGGGAAACAAGCTCATGAACTTGTATGGTGCATTTTAAATGTGCATTTCATATGTTTGCTTGCATGGCACATGTTTTAAATTTCAATATCCATACTTGTGTGGTGTATGCTAGTTGTAGGTTTGAATGATGAAATGAAAATCTAGCATGCATAGGTTATCTAGTGATTTCATTTCCAAGTGTTTCCAAGTGGTATCAAGCTAACCATGGTGCTAAGGATGGTATAATGGTGCACTCCGATTGGTATCACGCTTCAAAGGTCCATCTTTTATACCTTAGCATCACTTGGTAGACATTGTCTCCTATATTTCCTATCTAAGCATATGTGTAAGCTACAATCTAAACTCTTAGCACATATGTAGGGGGAGCAATTGCTAACATTTGGGGTTCATAAAACTTGTCCATATCCTTTTACACATGGTAAATATGCTTGGGCAAGCAACATGGATTCAATTGAATTTCAATTCATATCTTTGTGAAAGGGCTGCCATCAATTACCAAAAAGGGGGAGATTGAAAGCTCTAGTTTGGTTTTGGTGAATTGATGAAACCTTAAGTGCACTACTACAGAAATGATTTTGCGAGACACCCCAAAAACTTAACTGAGGCGGACGCCTATTTTAGCCCGCCACGGTAAATCCCACGATTTACCGAGGCGGGCGTTTTTTATTTACCGTGGTGGGCACTTTTGCCCGCCTCGAAAAATCAATTTACCGAGGCGGGCACCTTAAAATGCCCGCCACGGTTAATAGGTATTAACCGTGGCGGGCATTTTAAGGTGTCCGCCTCGGTAAATTGATTTGGCGCGTTATAAGGCCCGCCACGGAAAATGGCCTGGCCCAACCGGCCCAAGACGAAGCCCGATAGCCACTCTAGGTATAAATAGGCACACTTACGGTTTCCCAGCCACAACCAAACTCCCTCCCTCCGCCTCCGTGAGCACCCGATCCCCTTCATCGCGATTCTCGGCTCCCTCTCACTCTCAGATCCACATGGCGCCCCTGCTCCCTCTCCTCCAACTCTCACTCATGCCCCTCTCCCTCACACCGTCTCGGCGCGCCGCCCCTCTCCTCCAGCCAGCCTCCATCTCCCTCTCCACCCCATGACGCCGGTGATGGCGCTGCAAGGCGGGTATACCCGGTGGTGCGCGCCGTGGCCGGCGGCAAGGACCGCCACAGCAAGGTGGCGGCGGCGTCCACCACGGCGTCCCCGACGGATCTGGCCTCACCACGGCGGCAGCCTTCCTCCCTCCCTCTCCATGGCGCGGATCGACACGGCGCGGATCCACGACGGCGGCCTTCCCCCTCCCTCCTCACGGTGGCGGTGGCTGGGGCGTCCACGACGACGACGGTGACTGGGGCCAGATCCACGACGGCTGGGGCCAGATCCATGGCGGCGGCACCTGCTCCGGCGGGGATCCACGGCGATGCGGCGCGTGCTCCCTCTTCCTTCATCTCCCTCTCCCTCTTCCTTTGCAGATGACGACAATGAGATCCGGCCACCATGGCCCAGATCCAGCCCCCACGGCGCGTATCCGGTGGTGGGTCCATCCACGGCGCCAGATCCGTGGCATGTGGGCCGCTCGACTGAGGTGGTGGGTGGATCCAGTGCGGAGGAGCTCCCTGGCCGCGGTGGTGGGCGGATCCAGCAAGGTGGGAACGGGTGCGTCGGTGAGTTGGGCTGGGAACATACGGGCTCGCTGGCGGGCTTGAGAATGGGCTCACCGGTGGGCTCCTGGGTTTTTTTGTTTTTTTAAATGATTTACCGCGGCGGGCGTGCTAATGTGCCCGCCGCGGTAAATCGATTAACCGCAGCGGGCAAAGTGGCCTGCCGCAGGAAGGCCACGATTTACCGTGACCTTCACGCGGTGGCGGACACGTTTGTCCGCTGCGGGAAAGCAAATTCATCCGCCACGAAAAACGTTTCTGGTAGTAGTGGTGCTAACCTAGTTCATCAAGTGATCATGAAATAGGTAGCACATTCTAAGTGGTGAAGCAAATGAAGATCATGACATGATGATGGCGATGCCATGGTGATGATCAAGCGCTTGGACTTGAAAAGAAGAAAGAGAAAAACAAAAGGCTCAAGGCAAAGGTATAAATGGTAAGAGTCATTTTTGTTTTGGTGATCAAGACACTTAGTGAGTGTGATCACATTTAGGATCGATAGCCGTACTATTAAGAGGGGTGAAACTCATATCGAAATGCGGTTATCAAAGTGCCACTAGATGCTCTAACTCATTGCATATGCATTTAGGATCTAGTGGAGTGCTAACACCCTTGAAAATGTTTGTGAAAATATGCTAACACACATGTGCACAAGGTGATACACTTGGTGGTTGGCACATTTGAGCAAGGGTTAGGAACTTCACCGATGGAGTGTTCGCCCGTAAAATGAGGACAGTCTGACGGTGCCACCGGCACCCTAGACAGAAAAGACGGAGGTCACTGTAAGTGACCGGACGCTGGCCTCGGTTGGACCGGTGCGTCCGGTCAGGTGGAGCATGAAGACGCTGGCATCGGTCTTCGACCAGATGTTGGGTCACTTAGTGACCAGACGCTGACAGGGAGCGTCTAGTCCTACTGATGTGGCAGCGCACAGAGGAGGCACCGAGTGACCGAATGCTGGGTGAGTCCGATCAAGCATGACTGGACGCGTCCGGTCGTGATTTCTTATTTCTGGATGCTTACTGGAAACGACCGGACGCTGAGGTCCTGCGTCCGATCACTTTGAGCTGCTGCGTCCGGTCATCGCTTGACCGTTGAGATTGGGCGAGCAACATTTGAAGAGAGGGGACACGTGGCACGCATTGCATGACCGGACGCTGAGGTCCAGCGTCCGGTCAATATGACCGGAGCCTCCGGTCACCCCGAGTTGTGCCCAGTGAAGGGGTACAACAGCTCTATTTCATGGGGGCTTCTATTTTAGCCCCATGGCTGGCTCTAGCTTACCCTCTTGGCCATTTGCATTTACATAGCAACCTTGTGAGCTTAGCCAACTCCCTCCCACTCATCTCCATCATAGATTCATCATCTTTGTGAGATTGGGAGAGAATAAGTGCATTGCTTGAGTGTTTGCATCTAGAGGCACTTGGTGTTCGTGTTTCGCTGCGGGATTCGCTTGTTACTCTTGGTGGTTGCCGCCACCTAGACGGCTGAGCGCAGCGAGGATCGTCGAGTGGAGGGTGGTGATTGTCTCCGGCTCTAATCATGGTGATTGTGAGGGGTTCTGACCTTTCCCCGGCGGAGAGCCAAAAGGTACTCTAGTGAATTGCTCGTGGCTTGTGTGATCCTCATCTTGTGTTAGTTGTGTGGCACCCTATTGAGGGTTTGGCGTGTGTTGCCAATTAGCGCGTGAACCTCCACGTGAGTGAATCGCCACAATGAGGACTAGCTTGCCGGCAAGCAAGTGAACCTCAGTAAAAATCATTGTGTCATCATTTGATTCTGAGGTGATTGGTCTTCATTGGTATTCATTCTTGTGATTGATTGGCTCCTTCCTTGACACGGCGGTATAAACAAATTGTTCACTCTCTTTACATTACCGCAAACTAGTTGTCAAGCTCTTTAGTGTAGCTAGTTGTGAGAGCTTGTTAGTTTGGTTAGTGTGGCTCTTTAGTTAGCCTTTGAGAGCACACTAACTTAGTGTAGAGACATAGCTATTGTGTGAATAGAAACTATATAGACTAGAATTGTGATAGGTGGCTTGCATTTTTAGTAGGCTAGCGGAACACTTGCTTCGCCTCATAATTGTCTAACCGGTTTGTTAAGTGTTGTTGTAGAAATTTTAATAGGCTGTTCACCCCCCTCTAGCCATTAGGACCTTTCAACTGCTTCCTTCCATAAGTCAGTATCAGGAGAGGAATATGCCTCTTCAATGGTCGTTGATGTGTCATCCACAAGGTACACAATATAGTCATCACCAAAAGACTTTGCAGTCCTCTGTCTCTTACTTTTTCTAGTGATTATAGTGTCATCCTCCTCAGGATTTTGCATATAGGGTTCCTCAATTTATTCTATCTGAGTAAATTTTTCATGCTCATGGGGAATTATAAATTCATGACCAGTCGTGCTAGGTGTATTTTTCATGGGAAATTCATTCTCAAAAAATGTAGCATCTCTATATTCCATAATTGTATCAACAGCCACCTCAGGAACACTAGAATTTATAATTAAAAATCTATAACCCACGCTATGAATAGCATAACCAAGAAAAATACAATCAACAGTTTTTGGTCCAAGCTTTCGCTTTTTTTGTTTATTGGCACATTCACCTTTGCCAAACAACCCCAAGTTCGCAGGTAAGAGATATTTAATCTCTTCTTCTCCCATTGCTCGAATGGTGTAATTTCTTTGTTGTTTGTGGGCACCCTATTCAGGACATGACACACTGTCAATATAGCCTCACCCCACCATTCCTCAAATAGTCCCGCAGTCTCTAACATGGCATTAACCAAATCAGTTAAAGTGCGGTTCTTTCTCTCTGCAATCCCATTGGACTGTGGTGAGTATGATGGCGTCCTCTCATGAATAATTCCATGCACCGCGTAAAACTCAGAAAATTCATTTGAGAAATATTCTCCCCCGCGATCGGACCGCAAACGCTTGATTTTCTTCTCAAGTTGATTTTCTACCTCAGCTTTATAGACTTTAAAATAATGCAACGCTTCATCTTTAGTTTTTAATAAATACACATAGCAAAATCTAGTACAATCATCTATAAATGTCATGAAGCATCATTTACCGCCTTTAGTCAATTCGTCATTCATTTCACATAAATCAGAATGAACAAGTTCTAATGGTGTCAAGTTCCTCGCCTCAGCAGCCTTGTGAGGCTTACGTAGTTGCTTCGATTGCACACACACCTGACACTTAGAATCTTTGACTAAGTTAAATTTCGGGATTAAATTCAGATTTGCAAGCCACGTGAGACGGCCAAAATTAATGTGATAAAGTCGTGAATGCCATATATTCGACTCATCCGAAACATTAACATTGTTCACTACTTTATTACACACATCATCAAGCAAAGATAAGCGGAACAAGCCTCCGCAATCATAACCTTTTCCAACAAATGTTCCATGTCTCGACACAACACACTTATTGGACTCAAGCATAATTTTAAAGCCATCGCGACATATTTAAGAACCGCTAACAAGATTCTTCTTGATGGAGGGGACATGCTGCACGTTCTTTAATAGCACCGTCTTTCCTGAAGTAAACTTCAGAACGACTGTACCAGCATTAAGAACACGCGCATGCGAACCATTTCCCATCAGCAAGGCTCCAGTCCTGCCGGCCTGATAGGAAGTAAACATAGAAACATCAGCACACACATGAATATTAGCACCGCTATCCATCCACCACTCAGGTGAAAGACAAACTGAAAGAACAAATGGTAAAGAATTACTATACCCAGATGTTCCTCCTCCAGTCTCGCTAATCACCACGTTTGCTGATTTCTTTTCTTGCTTATATTTACGGTCTGGGCACGCACTTGCCCAATGCTCATCACTCCCGCAAACAAAGCAACCTCCACCTTTCTTGTTGTTTTTCTTCTTAAACTGAGCAATTTTTTAGGCTTTGTATTGTTGTTCTCTGGCATGTTCTTCTTCTTTTTATTACGGGATGCAAATGAGTTTTTCTTCTACACCATATTAGCAGCGGAAGACTCAACTCCTTTTCCACAGTTGTCTTTTGCTCTCGCCCTCTCCTCAACATCAAGAGATCCAATAAGCTCAACCACGCTAAACTCTTGTCTCTTGTGTTTTAGAGAAGTAGCAAAATCCCTTCAAGAAGGTGGCAGCTTAGCGATTATACCGCCGGCCACAAACTTATCGGGTAACAGACATAGAAAATGTTCTAGTTCCTTTGCTAGTGCATGTATCTCATGAGCCTGTTCCACTGCAGAACAGTTTTCAACCATTTTGTAGTCATACAGCTGCTCCATAAGGTACAGCTCACTACCAGCATCAGAAACTCCAAACTTTGCCTCAAGAGTATCCCATAACTTTTTGTCTGATGTGCAAGATATGTAGTTTTTCTCATACTTACTATGAAGTGCACTAATCACGGCACCTCGAAACAGGTTATCGGCAGTCAAGAACTTTTGCTCCTCCTCAGGAGTAAATTGTTCAGGCTTCCCCTATGCGGCGTGATAGCAGTTCACAGCAGTCAACCACAACACCATCTTGGCCTGCCATATCATAAAATTCTTGCCATTAAAATTATTTGGCTTCAAAACAGCAGCAAAACCACTGACAGAAAATTGCCTAACATTAGGTTTTTGGATTATTAAATAATTAGGCATTTTCATGGTCAATTTAATCCAGAAATAAAACATTAGCAGGTTCGTGACGACATATATGTGCATGCGTATATCTCTAACAAACGCTACAGCATGTAAATATGATATACTGATCGATACAGTAAGTATGCAAAGTACAGTAATCACAGAGATAAGATTGTACCCAGCGGAGGGTCCCATGCCGAGGGCATCGGAGGCTCCATTCGCACTAGACATAGTGCTTTGTTCGAAGTCGTGGACCACAGTCGATGCAGGAAGGTGTTCGCAGTGCAGTCCCACCAACGGTCACTAGGAAGAAGACGGGTTCCGCGAGCGATCACCAGGAAGAAAATGTCGGACGAGCAGTCGCGGAATTGCTCCCCAAAAACCTAATCGCCGCACACCCCGTGCAAAGTTCGCTGGTGGACGAGGGTTCCGGAGGCACCTGCTCTCCCGCCACTCCGTGCGCGCAGAGGTACGGGACGGGGAAAGCCAAAGGGCGGCTGAGATGTGGTCTCTCAGAAGCGAAGAAAAAAAAGAAGACTGACGGAGGACTTTCTGTTTTATGCCTGCGGTGGGGAGGGAGAGAGCCAGCGGAGGAATTCAGGAGTCGGAGATATAGAGAGACGGTAACTGGCGCAATCAACTCGCATCCACCATCAATAAGAGAAACTCCCATAATAATGTGGATTAAGTGGCAAAACCTGGCCACGCCAGCCCGTCCGCCTCGCCACGCCCACGGCCCGGCCTGGCCTGGCCGGCGGCGGCGGTGCGCGCGGCACTGATTTGTCATTTTCTCAGCTTCTCAATTAAGATGGATAATTTTCAACCAAATAAGCTGAGTAAATGTTCAGTCAAAATCCCATACGGTTTTAAACCATACAACGCTTAATGTTACGTACCATAGAGTTTTATTTGATTTATTAAATATTATACGGGCCAAGCCCATAATATATCGAACACAGCCAAGTCCCAAATCTATGTATCAATGAAGAGATCACTCCAGAACAAATAAAAACCGGATTAAAGAAAGAGGGCAAATCAAATAAATCACTGAAAAATGAAGACATAATCGTTTGGTCACCCGCTGACCTGCAATATGTGCCATTGTCTCCACGAGGAGCACAAAATATGAGGAACATGAAGTAAAGGACAAAAATACGGTTCTCACCAAAAAACAGGAAATCGTTTCCCGGATGTTGAATTGCTTCCTGATTCTTCCAGTAAACCGGAAACTTTCTGAATACTATATCTGAAAATGGTTTATCCCAAGAAATACTTGCTAGAATGTTGAATTGCTTCCTGATTCTTCTCCCGAAGTAACCAGTATAGATCGGTATCAAGAGGATGGAGCCAATTCCCATATATAAATATATATGATGCCTTGTTACAGAAAAGGCTATTAGGCTGATCAGGACAGCAGCTAACAGAATGCAGTAAACCATTCCCTGAAAGATATTTCGTCTAGCATCAGCAGGGTGAATAAGAGTAAGACATTAAAATTAACAATATAAGAGGGAGCTACAATCAAATAAACTTCTAACAAACAAAGGAAACTTAAAATCAATGGCAACAAGATTGTCACAACACCACAACTATGGATGTATATAGCTGTAGCACCCGGTTTTAAGAACAAAACCAGATACACATCATATGTGAGCCCAGAAAATCAAATCTCACATATAGCTACAAATAAGGGTAATATCAAAAGACAATGCTTAAATACATAGCGTATTAGTATAAAGAATATAACCTCAGAGTATAGACAGCGGAAAGACAACTCCAATCTTCAGGCAAAAACTCTAAATCTACAGGGACAACTGACTGGTTGATCACAAGCCTAATTCCTCCAAACTCTAGCAATCTGGTACCCATCCGGGATTTTTTCAAATATGTGTAAAATAAAGCAAGCGTAAGTACATGTCGTACTCAATAAATATAACATGGGGTTCATGAGGCTCAAAAGGCTGACACTGGTTTAACTGTGATTAGCTTTTAATGAGTCATCTTTTAGCAATTGGGTGGCAACAAGTTTATCACAAGCCCATAAACACATGATCAGGTAAACATGAATAATGAATAGCATAAACAGTAATCATTAATGAGCATCTTTATCATTAGTATCATTAGTGTTCATCATCTATTCCGTAAGGGTTCCAAGGCCGCTCGTGACTGTGAGCACGGCTGATATACCAGTTTTACACTCAGCAGAGGTTGTACACTTTCACTGTGAGTCGTGATTTACCCTTTCACCCGAGGTGATCAGCCTCTTGACCCACTACCAAGGAAGGTCGGCAGGGTTCACTATGAAGCCTTTCAAAGGTTTGTCTAACAAGTTATGGCCATTAGATTCACTCGGCAAACAGATATAGGAAACCCCCCTGTCGAATGGCATAATTCCATCACGGCTATACACATAAGAGTAGAGGCTGTCCTATACCCGATTCGGCAAGCCATTCTTACGCCAATAAAGGTAACCACTAACAAGCTAGAAAAGGTCCTCATACTGAGCTAAAGCCAGAGCCATATAGCCCTCACAGTTGTACTGTAAGTCCCGGATGATCACTTACAGATAAGTCCTTAGGGGGAGGAATCTAGAGCACCATAAAATAGCCCAATGCTCTAGCCCCCTGGTTCTATGTTGCTAAAAAGCATCTTTTAATGTTTATTGCATATACCATTAGTCAAGTTACAAGATCATAGTTGTAGTGGAGCACTAGCATCAAACTACCCAATGCAATACCCCATAGGTATCAAGGTACAAGATATCAAATATCTAGAATATCCTTATTAGCAACAAGGTAGACACATGCAATATGAATTAAGTGATTAAAGGTGAATATGTAACAAGGATGGTCCCATGCTATACTTGCCTTAAAACACCGATCCTTCGGTAAGCTTTAATCTTCAACGTTCTTCTTCTTCTCCTTGATCACCACGTACATCTCACCGACTGGACGTAATCATAAAGCACCACACAAGCATCCATACAACCATATACGAAGCAAACAATAGATCTAAATTAGAACAGTACACCAATTATAGAAAAATAACTAAAAGAGTTTTAAACACGATTCTACGCATCGCTACAAACACACAGTCACGAGAAGCACGCTAATCGGAGCTACGGTTAAAAAGATACAACTACCGAAAGATTTGCTCCATACATGGAAAAGAAAACTATAGGCTTCATTTATTTTAACTATATAAAAACAATACTTTATAAGTATTATAAATTGAATTAAGTCAAATTCAGATTTGATTTATAAAACTAAAATCAAACAAGTCATATTTTATTTATAAAATCCAGTTGCATAATTATTATTTAAGATATGATTCAAACCATGAAATTCCAGTATTAGTGACATGATAAACACTGTTACTAACGCGTAGATCTCGTCACTATGAATCTAACACAACTTGAATGGACTAAAACGGAGTTAAAACGTAAAAGATATGATTTAAACAAGATTTCCTTTAATAAAATAATAGATTAAATCCAACCTTGAATTTTAAAAGTTGAAAACCTACTTAACAGTAGTATGAACATGTAGATTATGAAATTACGAACCTAACGCAAGTTCAACGGGTCAAATCGGAGTTAAAACGAAAAAGTTATAGCTAAAACAAAATTAGTGACAAATCGGTAAATAAGTAAAAACGTATTTTAAATCTAAACCGACGAAACTACGCTTTCCAAAAAAGAAAACGGAGTCAGGGAAAACGTTTTGGACTGTGGGTTCAATTATTGAAAAGCGCGGGGACTCTTTAGCAAAATGGCCACGCGAAGGGGTATCCACCGATTGAGGCCGTTAGATCAGATTTGGACGGCCAAGATGTAGTTGGACGGGTGAGATCGGCCGGCGGCGAGGTAAGTGGCGGTGGCGCCATGGCTGGACTTAAGAAGCTCGCCGGCGATGTGAGTTAAGGGCCTACGGTCCATGGCGGTACAAACCGAATACATGGGAAGGAGGGGCGACGGCGAACTCACCAAGGCCAAGTATGACGGCGTGGAGCGGATGACGATGGTGCTTCGCTCGGCGGGCGACGGCGACTCAGTGGCGCTAGGGTGCGGCGTGCGGCTGCGGTGCTCGGGCGATGCAGCGGCTCGCTAACGGATTAGGCGAGGGCAGCGGGGTGCGGGCGGCTTATATGGGGCGGAGCGGCGTGGAGAGGACCGAGGTAGTTTAGCGGCGTCAAGCTTCATGCGGCGGGATCCGTCGACGGTGCAAGGCTGGCTCGGCCAAGGGCGGTGCGAGATGGGGCTCAGGGTAGGCGGCACGGCGCAGAGGCTTGCTACTTATGGGGCTGGCGCGGCTTGGACAGCAAGGCAACGAGCTCGGAAGGCAGCGTGGGCGGGACGGACATGGCCTCCTTCGGCGGAGCAGAGTCCGTTGCAGGGACGGCTCAAGGTGGGAGACGCGACTGACCGGTGGGCCAGACACGTCAACGGGAGAGGGCGGGGCTCGGCTGCACGGCCTTGCTGGGCCGCTGAATGGGCCGCTGCGGAAAATTAGGAGGCCGCGCGAGTGAGCTGCCATGCAGGTAAGCCAGCCGAGCTGGGCTGCGGTGGAAGCGGGCTTGCGGAGGGGAAAGAGCGGGCCGGTGCTGAGCAGAGAAAAAGAAAAGTTGGGTCTCGGGCCAGATCGAGAGAAGAGGAAATTTTTCATTTTCCAAATCTTTTCCATTTTGTTTCCAAATTCAAATCCAAATGCAAACCAAATCAAATTCGAATATGATTTGAAATACACTTTTTAATTCAAATAAAATTGAGAAATTTTGGTAAGTTCTCCAAAAATAAATTTTACACCTTTTTAAATTCTTTTATTTTCAAATTTTCTTTTCTTTTACTTCAAAGTCATTTTTAATTTCATTTGCAAAAGCAATTTAAACCATTTGAAGTTTTCAATCAAAACCACTCAAACCAAATAAACCAAATGCAAGGGCATGTATGCTCAAACATGTTGCTAAACCTTATGATGAATTTTAATTTAATGAAAATTTTTATTTTCCTATATTTTCATGAGCACTAAATCATTTTAGCTCTATTTCCAAAAATTCAAATTTTGGGGTGTTACAATAGCAGACATAGAGGTTAGAGCCATCCAGTTTAGGCGAGAATCATCAGCACCCTTAGTATATATGAAAGGAGATATGTTTAAGAAGAGTATAATCTCCTTTCATCACTTTGTTAAGGATAACAAACTGACCATACAATTCAATATAGTATTGCATATAATTGATGCTGAGTAAGATGAGATGAGAAACTCCAACAACACTTTTGCGAAAGAAGCACTGACTCAGATAAAGATAAAATCAAGTTGGTATTTCAAGCCTGACACAGTGGTTAAAATGAGTAAAAATATAGTGGCACCAATCTGTGAAGCAAGTCCAACATGCAGTCAGATTCCCTCCAACATAGAATATTTAGAATAACAGGCGCACATTTTACTGGACCATACACTCTATGCTGTGTCAAACAAAAAAAGACAGGCCATTAAGCTAGACCAGGTCTAAGACACGGCATAGGAATAAGGGATTATCCAAAATGCTGTTCACATTGCGAAGTCAATTCAAACAAGCCACACATCAGGCACTACATGGTATAAGCACAAGGCCGAGAAAATGGCAGCTTTCCAATGCTTAACACCTAGGGTGTTACACAATCTCCTTGTTCAACGTGAATTTTGACTCGAAGACACAACAAATGGTAGATGTTAATTTGCTCTTCTTGCTGCCAATGCAAGGTTGCTTCACCCATAAACATTATATCCTGCTTGGCAACCACAAGTCAACACCAGGATGGTGCGTGTGAAACAGGCTCTTCAATGAAGAGAATGAAGCTTTGTCGGCAAGGTTGCGATGACAGTACAGAAATATCCTTTCGATGCCAGCAGGTAAGTGGTTGATGCCAGCAGGTTCCAACCAATTGAAAACCTCTTCCCATCCCGCCACAGTCAACCGCAGCTCAAGGTTCTGGAGCCTGGGCAGAGCCCCTGCTTCAAAGGCTAGAAGTGGTGTAGGACAGCAAAACTTGAGGTGCTTGAGGGCTGGAAATGCCACAACAGTGCCGAATGTGCTGGGGATGACAACTGTTTCCTCTGGTTCTTCTTTGATCACCAACCAGAGGTGTACAAGGGAGGGCAATGCTGCAAGAATACCAATGCCATCATCCTTGGGCACCACCTCTCGTACCACAAGCTCTAAGTTGTAGAGGTCATGGAGCTGAGCTATCCACTTGGGGATCCTGGGAAACCAGAGACCCCAAAGATGGAGCTGTTGAATATGGCGCGGGAAACCAGACAATTTGCCGAGCCAATCAAAGTAACGTATATGACTGTTGATAACAAAGCTCTTGAGGTTGCTGCAGTGGGGAAGTCCTTCAAGCAAAGTGTGCAAGGCCTCCATGGTCATGTCATCCATGTCTAAACGATCATAGTAGAGTTGAAGATCTCTTAAGTTGGTCAGCTTGTCAAGAGACTTAAAACTTTCCAGCGAGCTTCTTGAGAAATCAAACTCCTGCAGGGTACGCAGGAATTTCAAGCTGCCAATCCCATCCTGAAAAACCATACCACCTGGAACAATCAAATGTAATAACCGGCACAAGCGAACAATATCTGATGGAATATATAATTTCATTGGGCTCTCGAGAACCATAGTATCCAAATACTGTAGACCCCAAAATTGATTAGGAAGCTCTAAGTCGCCATCAGTTACAATCTTTAAATATCTCAGTAGAAATAATCCACAAATACTGGTAAGGTCCATTTTGTGTGTCCGAGCTTCCTTAAATTCAACTAACAGAACTCGGAGATACTTGCACTCCTGAAATGATGGTAGCAAAACCCTTGTGAAAGCCACCACAGATCGAACCTGACAGAGTGATCCATTTAATGTTGTTAGTGCCACATGATGCCCCGCACCATTGTATTGGATGGAGGCTCGACAGACCTTGTGTGATAACATTGTGGCCTGAGGATCATCTATTATATCAAAGAAGTTCTCTTCTGCAGACTTGACTCTGATTAGATCAAGCATTATATCATGTACTTTGCAGGACAGCACCTCACCGTTGTAGTCTGTGTTCACAGGTTGAATCATGCTCATATTCATTAACTCATTGAAGTAGCTTCCAGCAACAACATCTTCGTCTAGCCCATGGATTCTACTCACGAAGCCTTCGGCTATCCATTGCCTCACCAAATCATCCTTATTAATGATAGAGTCCTCTGGATACATACCAAGATATAACAAGCATGTCTTAAGATGGTGAGGAAGATTTCTGTAGCTAAGGTCCAGTATGTGCTTCATGTCTTCTAGACAAGGATTCCCTTCGAACATGGAGCCCAGAGAACTCCATACATACTCCCATGCCATCTTAGATTGACCAGCTAGAAGGCTAGCTATACTGATAATGGCGAGTGGCAAACCACCACATCTTTTTAGAATATCAGCTGAAAACTCTTCAAATACGTCAAGGCAAGCATCACTGGAGCCAAATATTCTACTAAAAAATAGTTTTCTTGAGTCATGTTCACCAAGTGGCCTCATGTTATAAACATAATGTTGGCTATAACAGCAACAGGCAAAAGCAATAGAATAAATCCTTGTAGTTGTCAGTACTCTACTACCACAATTATTTGCTGGGAAAGCACATTTGATAACTTTCCAGGCTGAGGAATCCCATAAATCATCAATCACAATAAAATACCTGTTAAAAATAGCAGGAGTTATAAGATGAATTCAGGAAATAGTGAAGCCCCCTTAGAAAAGATCTTCCCATATCTATTTGAAGAAATATAAGATTATATATTATTTGGAGTTATATAAGTTGAGGTTGAAAATTAAACCACCCTGATAGTTGTGGGACGAAAAATGACACTGAATCTTTAAAATACATAATTTTAAGTACAAACCTTTTATTATATACAATTTAATTTATACTCTCAGAATAAGTAGCAAATTTGGCATCAATGCACTCTAGATTTCCACGGGTGTTGAACACTGTAGGCACATTCCATTGCTAATGGAACACTTGCATTTCTTTGGCATTATGCAGCTGCTCACTACCAATATTTATGTGAAATCTACAATGACCATCATTACAAGGAGAACAAAGAAAAAGGCAGCATGAAAAAACTTAAGACGAATTAGAGGGACTTATAAAAGGCTAGTGCTACAAAGTTAAGCTGAAAGAGGAGATCATACAATTCCATTTGTTATTTTTACTTAGTAATGATTATTATAATAAGTTTATTTATATAAAAGGCTCGAAAAAGATAACATCAATCTAAGTAATAGCATTTGTTACTAGTATATGAGATACTAAGTATCCAATATTATACTAGCGAACTAAAAATATATTTGGTCAGCATGAAACAGTTCATTTGCTGCGTAGAGCAAATATTTTATGACAGTGCTAAAACAAAGGTGCCTCGTGCCATGCATAAAACAAATTAATACCTTTTATCCTGCAGTTGTTCTGTGATCTTCTTGAGAACGTCATCCAACTCGCTGGTGTGAGAGACACAGCCACCAATTTGTATTAGCATTTTATTGAGAAGCTTCGGTATGTCAGGTTTTTGAGACACTGTTACGAATGCACGGCACTCAAAATTCTCTTCAAGCTTGCGGTAAACTTGATTAGCAAGTGTGGTTTTGCCCAGGCCTCCAAATCCAACAATAGAAGCCACCGTCAACTCTTGTTCTTGGCCCATGAGTAGTGCAGTAAGCTCAACAGTTGGGATATCCATACCCACAAGGCCAGCAGCCTCCGCATAGATTGACAATACACGTGGATCAACAGGAACATAACTAGGCTTGGAGGTGTAGTCATCAAGCTTGTACCTCATTCGTCGTTTGCTTACCTCTTCCACACGAATCTTGATCTCCTGGATCTTGCTGGCAATCTGATGGCGCACTCTCAACTTCTTTAGAAGCCTAGCAGTCTTCTTCACCAACCCTTTAGTTGCATCATTCTTTTCGAAGTGGTGTGTGAAGTCATCAATGCAGTCTTCAATGTCATACGACATATTTCTCACCTGGTTCCTCCACTCCTTGGCTGGAGCATCGAGGTCATCCATATCTGCCAACTTCTCAAGAAGGGCCTTCATGCTTCTGAATTCTTCCTCCATAGACTTCATCTCCTTCCGGACCCCTTTGAGCTTGCCATACTCCTCACCCATCAGTGCGGTGAGTTTACCAAGGAGGGAGTTCATAGCACCAGTGGAAGCGCTCACCATGGTTCCAGACATCTCTTCCCCTGTTCGTTCTATGCTCGATTTTCCTCCCTTGGCTAGCTCGCCTAATGGTTGGAGAACCTTTCCTTTTTATTAAGAACACAAGTTAATTAACTTGGATCCTTTCCCCGAATCCACATACTCCCTTTGCAGCAGCAAGAGGACACAATCCATTTTCCTTTCGAATCATGGGGTTCTGTCCGCCGGAATAAAGATTCAATTCAGATTAAAAATTAAAGTAGTTAGGTTGCAGAAGATGTACATAGCAACTACAGAGATGAAGTGGAAAAGCAAAATTCCTTCGAAGATCAAATTTTCTTTTTGTGGCAAGTCTTCAATAATAAACTGCGGGTGGCTACTTCTCTAGTGAAAAGGGGTTGGAAAGAGGACAGTCATTGCTGCTTATGCGGAAAATTAGAGACTATTGACCATCTCTTGTTCAAATGCCATCTAGCTAAGCTTGTTTGGGGTCTGGTACTGGAGGTCTTCAGTTTAGATGCTTGTCCATCTTCTTTGGGGGAATTCTTGAAATCTCGAGTACTTGGTTACAAGGCAAGGGGCCTCTGCCGAGTAGATTGATCATTTTCTTTTTTGCAGGTTTTGCTTGGGCATTATGGACGACAAGGAATAAGATGGCTACAGAGAAATATTTTCCTAAAGCTCCAACTAATGTGTTATATGTTGCCATATCGTTGATGCAGTGATGGAGCGTGTTGTTGAAGGAGAAGGATTTTTGGGATGGCTGAAGAACTTTAGGCCTAGTATGATTATGATTTCTGATGTGTGTGAGGTATGATGTTCTGCTCTGTTGTGGCGTGGTGTTATAACTGTGGCTGGTAACCGCAGCGAATTCTGTGTACTTGTTGCTTTCTTAAAAGCAGAGTTAAATCTCGTTTAAAAAAAACTACAGGAGATGAAGGTAAAAATGTCAAACAGGAGAAAAAAATTAGTGAGGCTGCTAGACTTTTGACCAAAAAAAGAACGAGAATGCTACTCAGTCAATGTCAAACAGGGGGGGAAAATTAGTGAGACTGCTAGACTTTTGGCTTCTCCTCGAGCATTTGGTCCAACAACTCGTAGGCAGAAAAACGCTGAAACAACGGCAGCAGTACAAGGAGTCAAGGACATGGCGGCGACGGCAGGCGGCACAGAACCATACCTTGCCCGAAGCGACCGTCGAGCAGCGGCAACGCAACGGCGGGCGTGGAGGGCTCCCCAGGCGGCGTGGCGGATCCAAACGGCGCGGATGAAGACGGCGTGGCAGATCCAGACGGCGTGGGATCCCGACGACGGATCTAGAGGGCTACCCCGGTCCCCGGTGGCGGATCCAGAAGGCGTGGCGGTGAATCTAGAGGGCTCCCTCGACAGCGGATCCGAGGAGCCACGTCGACCATGGGGGGCACCGACAACGAATCTGAAGATTGCACCGGCGGGCAGCGGATCTAGATGGCGCGGGCTTGGTTGGGCTCAACGGCGGGCCCTGTATGGGCTCGTTGTTGGACTGGCCTTTTTTATTATTTTAAAATTTGACTTACGAGGCGGACCAGCGTGCCACCGGGGTTAATACCCATTTACCAGACCTTTGCACCGAGGCGGTCCGAATGCCCGTCTAAGTAAACGGATTTTGCCCGCCTAGAATAAAACTAAAACCACAATGCACTTGAGGTCCTGCAATCGATTTTACTCACGGGCCTCTGCGATGTCAACGAAAACGATGGCTGCGCTGCCGGACATCCATGGCGGCCGCACGTCAACGAGGACGACGACGGAGCCTGTCATCGGCGGCGGCGGTGGTGTGCACGAGGTCTCGCACGGCGGCGGCGCGTGTGATGTCCGGGCCGACCACCGCCTCAACCGTGGCACGGCGCGTGCACTCACAGATCGATCCGGACATCGTCCACGGTGAGCACCAGATGGGATCTGCGTGAACGAGGGAGGGAGGAGTACCCAGCGAAAGTCGTTGTGGAGAAGAATCTTCCCGCGCGCCGCACCAGACCCGCGTCCCGGCGACGAGCCTGTACAATGCGGCGAGCACGAGCCATCCTCGTCGCTCACGAGATCGAACTCAGCCCGCTCCCACCTCACGAGGGGTCTTTTTGCAAAAAAAATCGGCACGCAGACAGACAAAAAGATACGCTCTACACCCTTAGAAAGAGAGAGAAATAGTTTCAAAAAAAAGAAAGAGAGAGAGAGGGACTTCATTTCCCTCTCGTATTCTTCTTGTCATCTTTCTATCCATGTCTATGAATTGTGTCCTGCAAAAATCTATGCATTTAACCATGCTCTTCAAAAATGTATTCACTTGCTACTCACTTCTATGTTCACATGAAACTTGCAAATATTTGATACCACCAGTTAAATTTTATTTGGCTTAGAAAGATATAGGGACTTGCTTTCCCTCTCATATTCTTGTCCTCTTTCTGTTCACATCTCTAAATTGTGTCTTGCAAAACTCTGTGCACTTAACCATGCCCTTCAAGAATTTATCGACTCCGCCAACTGGTATAGGACTAAGCAGACAGAGCTGAGGGATGGGCAAGACTTCAAGGTGTTCGTGAGTTGAAGGTAAAGTATGAGGAAGGTGACAGGTAAATGTTTGCAAGCAATTAGACTCATCATTCATTTATGGCCAAAACTGCATGGGTAGTTTATTATTGAAGCTAGCCTTCTTCGTTTACTGTGAAGATAACAATAGAAATAGGAGCAATTACCTTTTTGTATGGTACTAATTTAGGAAGCTGATTGGTTCATCACTGGGATTAACTGCTTAAGGGCCTGATCTTTTACAATGTCATATGCAGGCCTGCTTGTGACATTGCGCTCTCTGGGCTTAGTTGGATCTCTGTGGAGCCATCAGGCGTGCCATCAAACAACCCTGATTATGACAATGAATATGACGGCATTAAAGATGCTGCTCTAGTTTGCTACCGATTTCTCTAGCTGTGGTGAAGTTTGTGTAGTCCAGATTTAGCACAAAAGTTATATGCTATGAGTCTATGACTATGAGATGATGTTGGCAGGACTAGTGTTGGTCATAAAAAAAACAGAGGCGCTAGTATATGCTATGAGTCTATGACTATGAGATGATGTTGGCAGGACTAGTGTTGGTCATAGAAAAAACAGAGGCACTAGCGCCCGGATGTCCGGCGCCTACAATGCGTCCGGACGCAGCTCACAGTCCCAGCCAATTGAACCGTGGCCCCGTTCCCAGCCTAGGGCCACCAATGGGAGCATCCCATCTTAGCATCTCCGCGTAATGGAAGGGGAGTGCGTGCGCTCGCGTCCGCGCCGCCATCCCCCGGCACGCCCCCTCCACAGTCTTAGAAGGATGCAAGGCAGCAGAAGGCAAGGAGAAGACACCAAGGCGAGACAGCAGAAGGTGAGGAGGGAGATGCAACACCCGATCTACTTTTGAAACATCCAGATGCAATACTTGCAACATACAAAAGAAGACAGATGAAACACTTGAAACATGTGTCTGGAACACTTGCAAAAACATGTGAAAAAACACTTAAAACTATTGCAAACATACGCAACATCCAGATAAAGCACTTGCAACATACGTGTGAATTGCAACATCCAGATAAATAGACTTGCAACATACATCTGAAAAACAGATGAAACATTGGGAACAGACGCTTGCAACATACTGTACAAGCCATTGCAACATACCAATATACTTTTGCAATATCCGTATGAAACACTTACAACATGTAACACCTCTGGTGTTACGAGCTCGCTTAGCACTGAGGTTATGGCTTGAGAGATAGATCTATAAATATAGTTAGTTACGTAAATGCCTATGTGTGTTAATGAACAATCCTAACGTGAAGAGTAGAATGAGTAATTCTAAACATTGGCACGGAAGCAATTTTTATAAACAAAATAAAATATAACTTGTATTTAGTACTTGAATAAAATTTGGAGCGCAAGTTTAATAGATGAAAATGCAACTCTTATTCTGGTGAATAAAAGTTGTTCAATAGTATATCTGATAGTTCAGAAATCGGATCCGACATTTAAACTAGACCTTTCGTGAATCGGCAGGAAGTTGAAATTATAGTTAGGATGCTATTTTTTGATTATTTATATTAAGCAAAATAATTAAGAGGCATTCAAATGTTTTGCTCCTGTAGGTTAGTATGGAGTATGGGATATGTCATGATGTGTTTGTTAGTTGAAATCGTCGAGGTTTAGACCTTGCAATAATTACGGCAAAGTGCTTAGGAATGTTAGTTCTAACTGAAACCTTGAATTCTTTTAAGTATGAAATGATAGTAGACAATGCCATTTTGGCAATTAATTTCTAAAAATTTAGTTAAACACTAGTGCCATGTCTTTATTTAGTGATTTGCACCAAAGGGAGTACTTTGTGATGATGTGATGGTTAGTGTTGTTAGAGCTTGGTTTAGCTATTAAAAAAATGTGTCTAAGTACCTAAAATGTGCTAGGTTTGGCAGTTGAGCCCTTGGGCGTGGTCACCGCGCCCATGTCGTCGCGTGGACCGCGCAGCGCGCTGGTCGACTGCGGCCGTCCGCGCATTGACCTGTCCTGGCCTAGCTGCGGTCTAGCGGGTCGTGTGCTGCTATCGCGCTCGGCTACGCCACTGACCGGCCTCGCCCCACCCTGTTGCACATGATCACAGCCGTTTGTCTGACCTACCCCTCCTTCTAGCTCCTATGTCTGGCTTAAGAACAAGGTGAGCCGCGCACGGCTCCTTGCTCGCTCTCGCACTCCTCTGCCCAGCTTCCCTCTCTGCCTCCCCTCGCGTTCTCCCTTGCTCTGCTGCCTCATGCCCTCACCATCGTTCGTCTCTCTCTCTGGCTACTGCTCGACGTGGCATTTTCTCAGCCGTTCATCCCACCTACTCGAGCTGCTGCTAT
Organism: Miscanthus lutarioriparius; assembly: GCA_904845875.1. Classification (NCBI taxonomy): domain Eukaryota; kingdom Viridiplantae; phylum Streptophyta; class Magnoliopsida; order Poales; family Poaceae; genus Miscanthus; species Miscanthus lutarioriparius. The sequence goes on along the minus strand of CAJGYO010000014.1, from coordinate 61,258,400 downwards.
CGCGTACTGCCTTCGCCCCTGCTCTCTCTCTCTCTCTCTCTCTCTCTTTCTCGCTCTGCTCCTATCCATGTCCTTGCCACAATGCCTGTCTGTTGTCTCGTGCACCATTAAGCCAAGGCCGAGCTACTGCTACCGCGTACTGCCCTCTTCCACCCTCCTGCTCTCCCTCTCGGCCCTCGCTGCTCATCGCAGGTGCATCCGCCACGGATGCTGGCTCCTGCGCGCTATAGCCGTTCGTCTGACCACGTGCTGCTGCTACCCGCCTGACCCGTGCTGCTGCCGCCCACCTAGCCACGCGCTGCCTCACACAAGTCCCCACACATGGACTCCCCCGCCGCCGCTTGGCCTGCCTTGCTGGACCCATGGTCGTGGCCTCTACACGTCGCCGTGCACGTGGCCGGTCTACTGCAAGCACCTACGGCCACTCCGTGAGCAGCAGGCGGTGCGGCCGGCCACCGCAAGGCTCGCCGGCATGTCTCCCTCCACCGCCATGACCTCCCTCGGCCGGAGATCGAGCGCCCCTCCCGTGCCTGCGGTTCTGTTACGAGCAGAGAAGAAGAATGGTGAGAAAAATAGAATAGAAACTTTTCTAGGGTTCCCAATGCAAAACCGTGACTCATATTGTCGGTGCAGAATGTGACCAACTAGTAAATATTTGTAGTTTTGCCATACGTTGTGATTGGAGGTGGCCTAGCACTCAATGACACAGGGTTTATACTGGTTTAGGCAACGTGCCCTACGTCTAGTTTGAGTCGGTCGGTGACTTTATTCCTGAGTCTAGGTGGTCAAAGTTTGCAGTGGGGTTATAAACGAGAAGGAGAAAGGAGGGGGGAGCAAGAGGCCCAGTCAGACTCTGGTCAAAGCGCCAAGAGTGACAGGGGCTCCGCTATGAACTAAGTGAATGAGCGTGAGCTCGTGGTTTGAACCTGGCGGTTCTGCTGTTGTGTCCTAATGATCTGAATGAATATGAGAGAACTAGGATGGTGAACCTATCTGTTAGAAGAGAGTGCATCCCCTTTTATAGATGAAGGGGATGGCTTTACAAGTGAGGGAGAGGAAGAACGTCGGTTGTTAAGCCTTGTTGCCCATGCCGGTGGGTACAAGATAATGGTAGGCGCCCACAATACTATTGATGTCACTATAGAATGTCAGAGGTACGTGGAAGGTCGCGTTGCCTTCTTTGGGTATGGCAAACATTGGTGCCTGCCACACTATTGATGCCTGGAGGCATGTGAGGGGTCTTGCCATGTTCGTCTGGTACGATAAAAGCCGGCGTCCGCAACACTGTCGATGCCCAGAGGCATGTGGGGGGCCTTACCGTATGGGAGTTTAACGGCGCCCACGATACTGTAGAGGGAAATGTTAGCACCTACAATACTGTTTGTGTCAGGGCGGTTGTAGAGTATTGTTCCTACAGGCGTACAGGGTATGGTCCCTGGTATCGTGGTTTGACTTGTGCACCCTGGCTTGCTTTCTCCATTCGTCTTTGGTTCCTTCTGAGCGAGCGTTCCCGGTCCGATGGCCCTAGTTGGCTCTGGTCACGCTAGTCGGAGAAGAGCGGTGAGCAGGGTTTCTGCGCACCCCGGTCAGAGACGTGGGGTCAGAGTCGAAAGTAGTGCTTGGGCCAGACCTTCCGATCGGAGAGGCCATCCAAAGGCGGCTGGAGCCCGAAGCGAGCGCTCCAGTCGGAGAGGTGGGCCGAAGTAGTCGATGAGCGGGCGCTGTTCCTCTTCGGCCAGACCTTCTGGTCGGTGACTGGACCGCCTTTCTGGCTTGTTGTTTTAGACTCTTAAGCCGGCCCACGAGTTGTGTGTTGCCTGCTTGGGCCGAGCCTTGGCATGGAAGCCGATCCCTGAGGGACCCTGAGTTTATGAACCCGACAGGAGCCCCCGAGCCCCCGGGCGATTCGGGCAGAATCGTCCAGGGGATTTTTATCTTGCCGACGAGTGCGCGCGAGCGCACCCGTGGGTGTAGCCCTTGGGCGGTTCGGGTAGAACCGTCTGGGGGTTTTCTATGTCGTCAGTGGGGGAGGTTTCCGTTTTGTCGGTGGGTGCACGCGAGCGCACTTGGGGTGTAGCCCCCGAGCCTCGGGCGGTTCGGGCAGAACCGTCTAGGGGATGTTTGGTTAGCGGGCGTGTGTGCGTGTTTTTAGTTTGAGATGGAGTTTGTTTTAACCAAGGCATCGTTGCGCACCAAGGCGTTTAGTTGGTCGAGACAGAGCTCACTGATCCTGGAGTCGGTGCGCGCCATGGGATCGGGTGAGGTAGTTAGTTTGGACGAGACAGAGCTCACTGATCATGGCATCGATGCGCGCCGTGGGATCGGGTGAGGGAGTTAGTTTGGATGAGACAGAGCTCACTGATCCTGGCGTCAATGCGCGTCGTGGGATCAGGTGAGGGAGTCAGCTTGGACGAGACAGAGGTTACTGATCCTGGCGTCGGTGCGCGCCGCGAGATCGGGTGAAGGAGTTAGTTTGGATGAGACAGAGCTCACTGATCCTAGCATATGTGTGCGCCGCGGGATCGAGTGAGTCGGAGTCACGGGGCGAGATCGGGGTTGCGGACCTAGGTGCTTGGAGCGCAGTCAGAAGCGTAGCTAGATGAGGCGAGATCGGGGTCGCAGACCTAGGTGTTTTGGAGCACAGTCGGAAGCGTAGCCAGATGGGGCTAGATCAGGGTCGTAGACCCAGGTGTTTGGAGCGCAGTCGGAAGCGTAGCCAGATGGGGCGAGATTGGGGTCACAGACCCAGGTGTTTGGAGCGCAGTCGGAAGGGGCGAGTTCTGGGTCGCAGACCTAGGCTTTTTGTGTCTTGAGCCCCCGAGCCTTGCTAGGCCTTAGTAGGGGTCGGTGTGAGTTGTGTGCATTACCCCATCCTCGGTTCCTCACAACCGGAGGGGCTGAGTTTTGTCGCTTGTCCCGATCGCTCGGGCTCGAGTGATGCGCTCGGTGAGTTCGCTAATGGGTGTGATCGAGTGGAATCCGGGTCCATCGTTTGTGACGAGGTTGGCATAGCCCTCTTGTGACATTCCACTAATCCTTTACCTGCAACCCGACAGATGCCTGGGTTGTTCCGGAGACCGACCCGGGTGGCCTAACGGCCTCCCCTCGATGGAGATTCTGTGGGCTTGGCGAGAGGTTTAGGATCGAACGAGAAGGTTGAGATGACCCAGTCTGCCAGACCGAGCGAGGGCCGCACGGGGCTCATCTATGATTTTCTCCCCTGGCTCTATTGGTTGCTCATGTCGAATGAGGCAACCGCCGCTTCGTGACGCAACATGGAGCATTGTGATGCATTTCGCTGCACGTGCGATGCTTAGTTCCCGAGCCCCTAGGCGGTTCATGCCCTAACCGTCCGGGGGGTACAGGCATATGAGATGAATGCGCGTATGGATGTATGAAATGATTATAAGGAAATAGAGGGGGTTTGTAGTTTTTACCTTGATGACTTGAGTGACGGGGTTCGGAGAGCTTCAATCGGAAATGTCCGACCGGGACCCGTACTCGTTGTTCGTGACGGAGTTGGCATGGCCTACATGGGGTGTGCCTTCGCTTCCTACCTGTGTCTCGGTGTGTCTTTCTGAGCCGTTTGATCGACTTGGGAAGCCCGATGGTCTCTCCCAGTGGAGATCCCATTTTGGGTTGTTCCAAGTCCCGCCTGGGGATGCGGAGAGCTGCCTGCGCGTGGTGATGCTTTGGTTTTCACGCCAGTCGTGCAATAGTGGTGGGCCATACCCAGGCCACATTTCGTCTCGCCAGGCGGCGTTCTGTCTGACCCAGCATCGTTCCGTCGGTCAGTGCGTGTCCCTTCGGTTAGGGCATGTCCCATCATTTCCCATCCGTATTGAATGGGGGAAGGGGGAGAGTTTTTGCGCTATGATCATTTGCCCTTCTTTGGCTGCCACGTTTCTTCCTTAAAAAGGGGGAGGGAGAGGGCTCTCCGCCGTAGTCCTTTGCCTGTTCTTCAACTATTGTCTCTCCTCCTTCTTTCTCACCGAGAGTGCCTGTATGTTGCGGTGGTTCCTAAGTGAGAGAGGGGGTGAGCGAGGGGGAGGACTTATAGATCCTTTTGTGAATCCAGAGCGTGATGTCGAACTAGAGACTGCCACACGTGATGCTGGATTAATCTGTGAGGCCTTCTTTGGGATAGAGCAATGTGTGGATTTTTTCTGGTGGATCTTCACTGGGTGAGTTTTGTTGGAGGGGAAGTTGCTCAGGATCATGCTGGCGGAGGGTTCTGCGCCTACAGTTGCTCGGGTTGGCCAGTTCATAAAGTTTGAAGAGATATCCTCTAGCCAGGACGGCCATACCTTGGCGGGCAGCATCCCTGTCCAGGAGCTGTCTCGACTGCATGAGAAAGTCAGGAGCTCCATGTTCTTCTGCTGAGTATCTGTGGGTGTGACGCCCTTGAGGTACCCGTTGTGCTCACCGAAGTCGAGGGAGCGGAGCCGGGCGCGTGCCGTGGCCTTACTTTTGGCACCGGATGATGTCGCCGAGCGGCCGTAGTAGTATTTAGAGTAGAAGTAGTCAGCAAATGTAATCGTTAAGTTTTGTGAGGGAGCCCCCGTGTGAACAGTTTTTGTATCAATGAATACATCAGTTTTGTTTTTTGTGATGAATTTACTCCGTTCGGAGAAGCTTGTCCCCTTCGTTCCTTAGTTTTATTTTAGCGTAATTTTGTTTTTTATTCTTTCTTTTTCGCACCTGCCCATTCGTCCCGTAGCCTGCAACCTTGGGAGCCCGCGAGGATCAGCTGCTCGTAACCGTAGGTAGAGACGGGGTGCGATCGGTTGGAATATCTAGAGCAAAGCTACGTAAGGTAATCAAAGGAACGAACTACCCTTTCGTTTGGGTAGGAAGGAGTTTTTCCATATGACAGTAAACGAAAAGAGAGGTAACTTTTAGTTTTGTACCCTCATGTAGCCCCCGAGCGACCCGGGCTGAAAGTGTTCGGGCCGAGGTGTTTTTACAGGAGCAAGTGCTGACTAAAAAGCGGTAAGACCTAAATTTAGGGGAAAACGACGTAGCTATTCGATGTTCCAAGTGTTGGTGAGAACGTCGTCGTTGTCGTCCTTCAGTTGGTAGGTGCCCGGTCGGATTACTTCGGTTACGGTGTACAGTCCTTCCCATGGTGGAGAGAGCTTGTGTTTTTCCTTTGTTGATTGGGTCCTCCGGAGCATGAGATCACCGATTTCGAGGGTCCTCCCCTTGATCTTTCTTTCATGGTACTTGTGGAGAGTTTGTTGATAGCGAGCAGAGCGAATGACGGTCATCTCGCGGGCCTCCTCGAGCAGGTTGACTGCATCTTGCTGAGCCTCCGTGGCCCGGTCACGGTTGAAGGCCTTCACTCTTGGGGCGCCGTGGTCGAGGTCGAAGGGCAGTACTGCCTCAGCTCTGTAGGCCAGGAAGAAGGGTGTGAACCCTGTGGATCGGTTTGGGATCGTTCTCAGGCTCCAGAGGATCGCTGGGACCTCCGCAACCCATCACCCGGTGTACTTGTTGAGTCGGTCGAAGATGCGTGGCTTGAGTCCATAGAGGACCATGCCATTGGCACGCTCGACCTGACCGTTAGTACGTGGGTGTCCGACCGAGGCCTAGTTGATCCTGATGCCGTATCCATCACTGAAGTCCAGGAACTTCTTCTCGATGAAGTTAGTTCCGTGGTTAGTGATGATGCAATTAGGAACGTCGAACCGGTAGATGATGTCGACGAAGAATTTGACTGCCTCTTCCGAGCGGATATTGGTGATGGGTTTAGCCGCTATCCACTTGGTGAATTTGTCGATTGCTACGAGAAGGTGAGTGAAGCCGCCTGGGCCCTTTTTGAGGGGTCCTACCATGTTGAGGCCCCAGACCGTGAATGGCTAGGTGATGGGGATGGTTTGGAGCTCCTGTACCGGCAATTGTGTTTGCCAAGCGTAGAACTGGCATCCTTCACACCTGCGGACGACCTCCTCTGCATCTCATAGTGCGGTGGGCCAGTAAAAACCTTGGTGAAAGGCTTTTCCAACTAGTGACCTTGGGGCCGTGTGATGTCTGCAGATTCCGGCATGGACCTCGAGGAGGAGCTGTTTCCCTTGGTCGTTAGGGATGCACTTCATGAGTATCCCCGATGGACTTCGCTTGTAGAGTTCATCAGGGATGGCAATGAATGTCTTGGCATGTCGAGCGATTCATCGAGCTTTAGTCCTTTCGGGTGGGAGAACCTCCTCGAGGAGGTAGGCGAGCAGTGGTGCTCGCCAGTCGGTTTGATCGAGCACCAGTACGGCGGCATCAGCGGGCGACGTCGTCGTGGAAGTACTGGGGTCGGAGCCCCCGAGCGGCGGTGTGGCCTCGGGGTCGAAGCCCCCGAGTGCCGGGCTAGCGTCGGGGTGTGCCTAGACCAGACCTTCCAGGACACAGGCGGATGGCTCATGGAGGTCGTTGATGAAGACTCCGCTTGGAAAGAGATCTCGCTTGGCGACCAATTTCATGAGAAAATTGGCCGTGTTGTTGTCCCTTCGGGGGACGTGATGTAGCTCAATCCCCTGGAATTTGTCCTCAAGCTTGCGTACCTCCTGGCAGTATGCTGCCATGAGGGGGGTTTTGCAGGAGGACTCCTTCATGACTTGATCAACGACCAACTTCGAGTCACCACGAACGTAGAGTCACGTAGCGTCGAGCTCGATGGCGATGCGTAGTCCATTGATAAGGGCCTCATACTCCATGGCGTTGTTTGATGCTGAAAAGTGGAGGCGGATGGCGTAGCGGAGCCTACTCCCATCCGGGGAGATCAGAACCACTCCGCCCCTCGAGCCGGGCGCCATTACAGACCCATCGAAGTACATTGTCCAATACTCATGGGTGACGTCTAGGGTCGGTTGCTGCGCCTCCGTCCATTCGGTGGCAAAATCTATGAGGGCCTGAGATTTAATGGAGGTATGGGGGACGTACCTAATGTCGTGGCCCATGAGTTCGAGTGCCCACTTGGAGATCTGTCCCACAGCGTCACGGTTGCAGATGATGTCCCCGAGCGGGTATGAAGTGACGACTGCGACCTCGTGGTCGGTGAAGTAGTGCAGGAGCTTTCGGGTCACCATTAGCACGGCGCATAGGAGTTTCTGCACCTGGGGGTACCAGACCTTGGGGTTGGTGAGTACCTCCCTGATGAAGTATATGGGCCGCTGGACCTTGAGCTAGTGTCCCAGCTCCTCCCTTTCGACGACCAGGGCGGCGCTCACCACATGGTTGCTTGTTGCGACATAGAGGAGGAGGGGTTCTCCCCGTTCGGGAGCCACGAGGATCGGGGCCAATGTCAGGGACTCTTTGAGGCTCTCAAGAGCCTGCTGAGCTTCCTCAGTCCAGACAAAAGCGTCCATCTTTTTGAGGAGCTTGTTGAGTGGCATCCCTCATTCGCCGAGCCGGGAGATGAATCGGCTTAGGGCGGCCAGATAGCCGGTGAGCCTTTGCATGCCCTTGACGTTGCGTATGGGGCCCATGTTGGAGATGGCTGTGATCTTTTCGAGGTTGGCCTCGATGCCGCGCTCGGACACAATGTATCATAGCAGCTTCCCCTTTGGAACCCCAAAAATACATTTTTTGGTATTCAGTTTGATGCTGAACCTTCGTAGGTTCGTGAATGTCATGGCCAAGTTTGGGATTAGGTCACAAGCTTGAGCCGTTTTGACCACTATGTCATCAACATAGACGGCGATTGTTGGTTTTGGCCGTTCGTCTTGATCGGGCTGATCGAGCGGGTCGATTTGGTCGGCGAAGCAATGCTGTATGCACCTTTGGTAGGTGGCGCCAGCGTTCTTTAGGCCGAAGGGCATGGTCACGTAGCAGTACGAACCATATGGGGTAATGAACGAGGTTGCGAGCTGATCGGACTCTTTCATCGCGATCTGGTGATAGCCTGAGTAGGCATCCAGAAAGGAGAGGATCTCGCAACCCGAGGTGGAGTCGACTATCTGGTCTATGCGCGGCAAGGGAAAGTGATCCTTTGGGCAGGCTTTGTTGAGGCCAGTATAATCGACGCACATTCTTCATTTCTTGGTCTTCTTTTTAACAAGAACAGGATTGGTGAGCCAGTCAGAGTGGAAGACCTCTCTGATGATCCCGACTGCCAGGAGTTTGGTGATTTCTTTGCCTATGGCCCTGCACCTCTCATCGTCGAAGCGGCGTAGGCACTGCTTGGTGGGCTTCGAGCCCGGGATAAGGCGTAGTGCGTGCTCGGTGACCTCCCGCGGTATGCCCGGCATGTCAAAAGGCTGCCATGCGAAGACATCGCGATTGTTGCGCAGGAAGTCGATGAGCTCGTATTTCTATTAAGCCAAGAGCTGTGTCCCGATCTAAACTGTCTTGGTTGGGTTGGTGGGGTCAATTCCCACCGCCTTGGTTTCCTCGAGCGGACGGAGGGCCGTCGAGGAGGTTGGTTTGTTGCAGTCTGGGACTGCCGGGGCCGACAATTCCCCAAGCCACGGGAGCTCGGACGAGTTGGCGACCGCAGTGGCGAGCTCATAGTGCTCGCGAGCGCGAAGGCGCTACTCACGGTGATGATGTCGTTTGGTCCCGGCATCTTCAGCTTGAGGTAGGTGTAGTTGGGGATTGCCATGAATCTTGCATAGCATGGCCGCCCCAAGATGGCATGGTAGGACCCTGGAAAGTCCACCACCTCAAAGGTGAGGACTGTAACAGAACCGACCAATTATACGAAATTAAGTAAGAAAATCACCCGCCAGAGCAGACGATTTAGCAAACTTAAGCCCGTATAACCCGGTAGTCCGTGAAATCACGAAGGATTTCAAACCAACTCACATACCAGCCAAGATCGTAATAAGTTTAGCGGTCACCATCACATATTACATAAAAGTTCGCATCACAGGTACATCGGAGTTTAAACATAGTTATTACAACACGAGTTCAAATAGAAGTAGCGGCAGCCATTTGTTGAAAACCACACACACTCACACGGAGTTCAAATACAGTGCCAGCTGATGATCATCTCCAACAAAAGCATTAGATGAGACTTAAGGAATGACCATGCCCATGGTCCTAAGCATCACCCATCATAGGATAAAGGCAGTTGATACAGTAGCCGTAATACATCTGCCCATCTGCAACAAGTGGGAATAAAACCCTGAGTACGAGAAGGTACTCAGCTAGACTTACCCGACATAACCAAAAATAAAGTGACACCAAGGATTATGAAGGGCTTTATAGTAGGGTAGCTGACTCATTTGCAAAAAGGCATTTTTAGCATTTCAAGAACCTTTCCAAAAGCATTATTGTCAAGTTAAATATTATTAACCTGTCGACTACATTTGCACCTATACTAGAGCAAGCATGTGATTAAGCAAATAATGATAACCAATGATCATTAACAACTTCCATAATGTCATATCCATTATAACTATCCAAGTGTTCCATCAACATTACTACGATGAAGTAACTCAAGTCAAGTGTTCACTATCCAGTGAACAATGGCAATTCGAATCGATTATTAATCAGCTGGTAATTTATTCCTTACACAAACCTCACTCACCCGCTAAAGTGAGGTATCGGTCACCGAGTCAACTATCCAGGAAAATCCTCGAGTTTGCCAGGAACCACATGTACCTAGGGGCCGACCGACTGCCTTTTGGTCTTATCATTGTGCCCCCGTGTCCTACCACACCTGTTCCGGTACAGTGCGCTGTGGGCAATCCACTCGGCCCGAATTAATCTCCTAGCTTTGCGGTCGAAAGGTACGTTATTCGGACAGCTAAATGTAAGGCATGCGTTCAACATGACCCGAGGCCCAACATCGGTCGGTCCTTAATCGACATAGACGGAAAGCACTACAGTCCAAAACCCTGTAAGTCTTCGTCCGGTCTCAACTTCAAATTACCACTTAGTTATACCATGACTACATAGTTATCCGAGCAGATCCAGGTAACCACCTATAGCTCGTAGGTGACAGGAAATCACCCAACTTCTACCGGTGTAAGCTAGCTAAGCATTGACTCGACTGCGGATACCAGGGTAACAAGGATATAGTATAACAAAGGTAAACAAGATATAATGCAGCAACGGTTGCCAACAACTCCTGAACCTTATGCATCAATTAAAGTAAAGCATTAATTAATAATCGCAAACCGGGGAGAAAAATGCTCCGGGGCTTGCCTCTCTCAAAGGAGCTCGGGCGGTGATCGGGGCACTCCGGAAGTTCCTCAACGTCCTCCTCGTCTGCTCCGGTCACTTCTTGCAGCTGCACCTCGAGCTGCTCCTCGGGCTCCTCGGGTACGACGACCGAGCTCTCGGTTTGCGATCCTGTATGATGCGGTGCGTAAGTGCTTATGCAAAAGGTGCATCGGATGAAATGAACACAATGAATATGCTTGCATGCAAGGTAGATGAGCATGATTAGCTTTAATGGGGAGAGTATAATACAAATCTCATACAAGGTAGTCAACATCATCCAAGAACATGTACTACAAACATATGTCATCTACTACATTCTCTTCTACTACTAATATGCTAAGTCAACACATCTCATTGAATGCTTCAAAGATACACCAAAGCTTCACTAATTTCTTAATCATGCATAAAGCAACATTTGATTAAACCCTAATTAATAATAGGTTTGAATAGCAACATCTATTTTTATAGCATAGAAAAATCTTAGAAAATTACCATAGCACAGTACTACCCTAAGTAGTCTACCATCAAATTTTTATGGCATTTGGATAAGTGGAATAGCCTACACAAAAAATGACAAGCTTGGACCTAAATATGAGCATGAAAATACTTTGTATTATGAAAAGTGTCAAACAACAGATTTAGTATTTTTCCTAGGTTCTAAATAGTAAATAATCACTGTACAAAAATTATCACATGCATGTTTTATACAAATTTTGCTCTCTAGCAAAAATAACAAAAATCAGCCATTAAAGGCACTTGAACTACACCTCATAATTTTTCTACGGGACATGCATGGCATATATTTTTCCTAGAAAATACATTACACAAGAAGAGTAACAAACTTGAAATCATATTTTTCTGATCTTTCTATGATTTATTATACCTTTCTCAAGAAAACAACAATTTTAATGATTAAATAAAACTCCACAGAAAAGTGTCACCAAACTGACATGCAATATTTTTAAACCCTAGATCTAGTCATGAGGATCACAACAAAATTTATTTCACCATTTTTGGATCTACACAGCTCCACTTATCATTTTTCAAAGTTGCACACAAAACAGGAAATAAATGAACTATCCTACAACACAACAATCAATGACAACTGGGACCCGCTGTCAGTTGACCCCATCGGTCAGTGAAACAAAAACAGGGCAGCGGCGCTGAATCGACGCTGGTCGGCCACAGCTCGTCGTCGGCAAGTCCTCCGGCAAAGGCAAGTGCTGCTACGTGATCTATAGAGCAAACCGCGTCAGGAGAACTAGGTGGTGGCGGTGCAGGTGTGGCGGAGCGTGCTCGTCGCCGGCCATCACCAGCCACGACGAAGCCAGGCGAGGCATGCTACAGAATCACGGTGACTATGCGACTACATCTAAGCGACCTAGGTGGCTGGAGGTGCTCCGACGAAGCATGGCCACGGCAGCGGCCATGGTGGAGCTCCGGCGAAGACGTAGCCGCGGTGGCGCAACGCGAAAAGCGGCTTACCAAAGGTGCGACTGTGGGTGCTGCAAGGTGGGAACGATAGAGCAGAGTGAGGCGGAGCTTTGGGCTAGACGGAGGCGGTGGCAGTGCAGTGGAGCTCACGCGTGGCGACGGCGGAGGTGGTGCGGTGCTCGGCGGCGCTGTGCCCTTCCATGGTGAGAGGAAGGGCGAGCACAGGAGAGCGAGAGAGCGGGCGGGAGTGAGTGGAGAGGAGGCGCGGGGTGGTGCAGATAATGGGCGCCAGCTCGCGGCGTCGATGGCCAGGCGTCGGCCAACGGCGGCCACGCGGCGGCCACGCTCTGCTGCCGGTCGGCCACGAGTTGTTCGTTTCAGCCGATTCAGAAACCGAATTGGATGCCTGACAGCGGGTTTTGTAATCGAATTAACTAAAAATCCGTGGCTCCGTTGTGCAAACATCCTAAACCGAATTGGTAGACCTATGTACCAGCTCCAATTCGTATTCAATGAACTCATGCTAATTCGCAACCAAAATCAAGTTATATCATCTCAAAGTTGAGCTTGTCAGACTGTCAGTGTACACGACTTGGAAATTTTTTGCTAAGTGTTGAAAACAGTGCATTATTGATTTTTGTGAGCTCAAAAAGACTAAGCTATGCACTTTATTATTTTCTGACCCAAAAATAAAAGTTGTTCTGCATGACAAATACTACAACTTTGTTTTAGTGACCACGTACATGCATAGCCTCTATCATATGATTCAAACATGGTCAAACCTAGTACATTCAAATGATGACTTGTTCATGAACTATGACTTAGTGATCCATTTAGCCCTAGCCATGAATACCAAAGTTGTTCATAATGATACTCTAAACATGTTTAAGCTATTTGCATGGTCACACAATCATTTACATGTATTCACTCATGATCATATGCTTATATTCTAAGAAACATGAAATAACAAGCAATGTTGCATATGTTTCAATCTCATGTTTCAATTGTAAATGCTCATATATGAATGCTCGATGCTCATGCTCATGCTATGCAAGTCAATTTATGCAAGGCTAACACCTAGGGTGTTACAAGGACCTCCAAGCGGAAGTTGGCCCGGCTGCCGAACGTGACGGACAGATCGATATGTCCGAGCGGGTATGCCTGCGCTCCCAGGATTACTCCGTGGAAGGGGAGCCCGCCAGGCAGAGCTCCGATCAGGGGGATGTGCATGGCATCGAGGGTGTCGATGTATAGGATGTTGAGGCCGCTACCTCCGTCCATCAAGACCTTGGTGAGGCACTTGTTGCGGACGATGGGGTCGACGACAAGCGGGTAGCGTCCCGATCTTGCGACGTGGGAGGGATGGTCGCTCTGATCAAAGGTGATCGGAGATTCCGACCAGCTGAGGAAGGAGGGGACAACCATCTCGACGGCGCATGCCTCCCTGTAGCGCACCATGTGCTGGCGTTTTGTCTAGATGGCGTCAGACCCACCAAAGATCATGATGCACTCCTCAGGTTTGGGGAAGCCGTCTCCGTCCTTGCCTGTCGTGCCTCCTTTCTTGGCTGGCGAAGGAAACATTTAAGGAGATCGCAGTCCTTGAAGAGGTGTTTAACGGAGTAGGCATGGTTGGTGCATAGACTGTCCATAAGTTTGTTGAAGTGGTCAGGCAGCCCCTGTTGGGGCTGCTTGCCCGTGCGATCAGCCGTGGTGACTATCGTGGTGTTGTCCGATCGGCGCCGATCCTTTTTGTTCTTCTTGCCCCTCTGTGTGGAGGGGCCCTCGTCTTGGTCCGCACGCTTGGCCTTGACTTTGTCCCAGCCTCCGCTGAAGACCGCTCCGACCGCCTCCTCGCCAGAGGCATGGTTAGTGGCGATGTCGAGCAGGTCACGGGTGGTACGAGGTTTCAGGTAGCCAAGCTTGTGGATCAGGGACTCAGAGTTCGTCCCAGAGAGGAACACGCTGAGGACGTCTGCGTCGATGACATTAGGGAGGGAGTTGCATCGTTGGGAGAACCTATGGATGTAATCCCGCAGGGACTCGCTGGGCTCCTACTGGTAGCTCTTGAGGTCCTAGGAGTTTCCAGGGCGGACATACGTCCCCTGGAAATTTCTGACGAAGACCCTCTTGAGGTCCGCCCAGTCGTGGATGCTGTTGTGAGGGAGGAACTCAAGCCATGCCCGGACATGTTCCCCCACGCAAATGGGAAGATACTAAATGATGAAATAGTCATCATCCACTCCTTCGGCCCGGCAGGCGAGCCGGAAGTCTTCGAGCCAAATACATGGGTTTGTCTCCCTGGTGTATTTGGTGATGTTGGTGGGTGGTCGGAAACGCTGCGGGAACGGTGCTCTCCGGATACGCCGGTCGAAGGCCCATGGTCCTAGGCCCTCAGGGCTAGGACTCCGGTCGTCCGGTCGGCGACCGCGCCTGGGGCGTGTTTCACTGCTCCCCTTGATGGTGCGGCCGGGTTCTGTGTTGTCTGCTCCTACCACCGCCCCGCGGGCATCATCATCGTGCCGGACCTGATGCCGGTTGCTGACGATGCTGCGATCGTCCTGGTGTGAACCGATCCGTTCGCGCACTGGCGGTCGGTGCAGGGCAGGTGCCAGGTCAGACCTTGGTGCGCTGCTGCCCCCCGGGCCACACCTGGCGGCTGTAGCGGCGAGCGAATGGAGCGATCCATCTGGCGCGTCCCCGTTCCCCCGGTGGGGAGAGAGGGCGCGTGTCGGAGTCACGATGCGGAGCTTTTCGCCTGTTGAACGGTGGCGGCTTCTACCAGAACCCGGAGGTTCCGGTAGACCTCCCGCTCCCGGGGGTCGACGAGCTCGGGAACGCCGCGTAGAAGCATCACCGTAGCGGCAATGTTTTGGCTGGCCCAAGTGAACTGTGGGGGATCGTTCCCCTCATTCACGATGTCGTGTTGGACCTGGCGGGCACGACCCCAAGCGCCACCTGCTGGGTCATGCGCATGGGGCGCAACGTGCTGCACCGAATGCGCCGGCGTAGGCGGTGGCTGGTTCTGTCGCTGTTGTCGTAATTCCTCGGCGTGCGCTCGCGCAGACACGAGGGCCCCCGCACGTGGGTCCAAAGGGGTGTGAGTCTACGTAGACTCCACAACCACCGGTGGCTGTCCCGGAGCGTCTGCCATAGCGCACTCTCGGGACGAACAGTGGTGGGGTGCCACGTCACCGATGCTGGAACCGTCGCTCTCGCCCTCGTCATCCGGGAGTTCGTGGAAAACGGTAGGAGCGTAGCCTACCGTTCCCATGAATTCGGATGCAAGGGGGATGGCGCCAGCATCCTTCGGAGCCCCCGGGCGTACGCATCCGTGGAGGACGCGAGGCCGTAGGGGAACCGATCGTACGGTGTTTGTGGCGTGGGCGATATAGTCCCTCTGGGTGATCGGTGGGGGATAGTAAATAAAGAGTAAATAACGGTACACATATTACTTATAATGGGGTTTGAGCAGAGAGTTTGCTCGGAATGAAGCGCAGATGCCACATCATCGAAGTCGTGCATCCTGGAGTTGATGGAGGGCGCCCCTCCGACGGGTGCCGGGACATGAGCCTCCTCGTGGAGGTGCAGTGCGCCGAACCGGTCAGCGACAAAGTCTAGGCTTCCGAAGAGGAAGGCCTGGATGGCTTAAAGACAGGTGGGACCCACATCCCAGCCGGTGAGAATGCGGGAAACTCCAGCGAGTCAAAGCGAATCATATCGCCCGAGCCCGCCACGGCGAGGGTGGCGAAAAAGTGGGCCATCCGATGACCAAAAAGTGTTGAATGTACAGTGTCTTCCCACGGACGGCGCCAACCGTCGGTGCAGAATGTGACCAACTAGTAAATATTTGTAGTTTTACCGTACGTTGTGATTGGAGGTGGCCTAGCACTCAATGACACAGGGTTTATACTGGTTCAGGCAACGTGCCCTACGTCTAGTTTGAGTCAGTCGGTGACTTTATTCCTGAGCCCAGGTGCTCGAAGTTTGTAGTGGGGTTACAAACGAGAAGGAGAAAGGAGGGGGGAGCAAGAGGCCCAGTTGGACTCTGGTCAAAGCGCCGAGAGTGACGGGGGCTCCGCTATGAACTAAGTGAATGAGCGCGAGCTCATGGTTTGAACCTGGCGGTTCTGCTGTGGTGTCCTAATGATATGAATGAATATGAGAGAACTGAGATGGTGAACCTATCTGTTAGAAGAGAGTGCATCCCCTTTTATAGATGAAGGGGATGGCTTTACAAGTGAGGGAGAGGGAGAACGTCGGTTGTTAAGCCTTGTTGCCCATGCCGGTGGGTATAAGATAATGGTAGGCGCCCACAATACTGTTGATGTCACTGTAGAATATCAGAGGTATGTGGGAGGTCGTGTTGCCTTCTTTGGGTATGGCAGACATTGGTGCCTGCCACACTGTTGATGCTAGGAGGCATGTGAGGGGTCTTGCCATGTTCACCTGGTACGATAAAAGCCAGCGCCGCAACACTGTCGATGCCCAGAGGCATGTGGGGGGCCTTACCGTATGGGAGTTTAACGACGCCCACAATACTGTAGAGGGAAATATCGGTGCCTACAATACTGTTTGTGTCAGGACGGTTGTAGAGTACTGTTCCTACAGGCATACAGGGTATGGTCCCTGGTATCGTGGTTTGACTTGTGCGCCCTGGCTTGCTTTCTCCATTCGTCTTTGGTTCCTTCCGAGTGGGAGTCCCCGGTCGGATGGCCCTAGTCGGCTCTGGTCGCGCCAGTTAGAGAAGAGCGGTGAGCAGGGTTTCTGCGCACCCCGGTCAGAGACACGGGGTTGGAGTCGGAAGTAGTGCTTGGGCCAGGCCTTCCGATCGGAGAGGTCGTTCGGAGGCGGCTAGAGCCCAAAGCGAGCGCTCCAGTCAGAGAGGTGGGCCAAAGTAGTCGACGAGCAGGCGCTATTCCTCTTCGGCCAGACCTTCCGGTCGATGACTGGACCGCCCTTCCGGCTTGTTGTTTTAGACTCTTGGGCAGGCCCACGAGTTGTGTGCTGCCTGCTTGGGCCGAGCCTTGGCGTGGAAGCCGGTCCCTGAGGGACCCTGGGTATATGAACCCGACACATATAAATAGTGATGCATAGTGTGTGATGTACTGCTGGTTGAATAGAGAGAAGCTTAGGGGTCTCTTCGCAAAAGTGCCACCGTCGCCTTGCCTTGGCCGTGTGAGTCGGCTACTGTGCTGCCGCCTACCCCACCTAGGCCGCTCACGCCCCCGCGCGCGCCCCGCCCCCGCCTGGGCCTCCAGTCGCTGGGCCAGTGGCTGGTTGAGCGGGCAGTGCTAGGCCAGGGCGGGCCCATGAAGCTTTTCCTTTCTGGTTTTGTGTGTTTGTTCCAAAGCAGTGATCTTGTAAAATTGTTAATAAAATGTAGAAAAATCACAAAAATGTTAAACCAATTTTGTTAAGTTTCTAAAATCATGATCTATCTGCTTGTATATTTTGTTCACATTGTTTGATAATATTCTTAGAAGCTATATAATTAATTTGAGATACTTAATATTGTCAAAAAAATAAACTTGTAGGAATTGTTGTGATACATTGGTAGAAGTACTAGTCCTAAAATTTTTACAGTAGATTCCTAACAATATTTGGTGCTCAATGTAATTTTTGTAGCTCCATAGGAATTAGTTTGTTAAGATAACTAAATGAACCCTAGTACGTAAATATATATTTAATCAATTCAATGTCAAAAATAATTGGGGGTTTGTAGAACGAAAACATTTTTTGGGAACGAGTCTTACTTAACGACGTGGATACGTAGACTAGCATGTTAGAGTTATCTTGTTAGCTTATGAGGCGTAATCGAATTTCTAAAGAGTTTCGGCTGTCATTGATTATTTACATCTATGCATTATATCCATGTATATCATAATAGGAACAACGATGGATCGTGTAGATGATCGAAGTAACGGAAGTAGATGGTGACTTGATGACCATGCCACCAAGATAAAAGCTAAGTTGGTTATATCTTACCCAGGCAAGCCCCGGTGCATAACTCCTATTATTCTGCACCTTATATTATGTTTGTGCATTAAGTTTTAAGGAGTTGAATGAAATCCACTTGCATATATATATATATATATATATATATATATATATCTTTATCCTATGAGTCTTACTAGTATGATAGGATCGTCTAGATTGCTATGCTACAGGACTACGGTAGAAGTCGAGTGATTGCCTGTCACTCACGAGAGATAAAAAAGATATTAATATTGTTATTATATTATTATCACCTGAAAAATATATATGAATGATAATTGGAGACCGGGCGGAATGGTACTTTGGATCTGGACTTGGTTTGGCATTCGAGCGAGGCCCGGATTGCACTTGTTCCACTTGTGTCGGTTAAGGACCAGCCATTGCATTGGATTCTCGTCAGGTCACAGACTTATTATCCTGAACACATACTTGTGTGTGGGCGCGGGAAGGCTCATTGCTCTCTTGTCATGGGTTCCAGCTCTTTTCGGACCGACTGATTGGAGGCGGAGATGGTGGAGGTCTAAACACCGCACTGAGTCCGAAACTCAGAAGCGGGGGCTTGGAGTCCAAGTTTGGACGGAGACCTGGACCCCGTGACAGGAGGGTAGTGGGTTGGTCTTGCTTGTGCCTGGGGTACAAGCGGGACATGTGTTTCTGGGTACCCAGCTGTGATACATTGGTTCGCGAATCGTTAGGTGATCCGGTATGACTTGTCTATGATTTGGCACCGTAGTAAGAACTGGAATATGAAAGAGATAAAATGGTTTGATTGCTTACCACCTGCTTGAAAGTAGTATATGTGCTTACATAGAATGGTTAGTTAATGAACAAATGCTGACTGCTAATAAAATTGAATATAAAACGCACGTTTAGTAATGTTCCGGTAGATGCAATAAACCCACAAGCCAGATAGCCTTGCATATTCTTGGAGTCCTTTATTTTCTCCTATTGGGTAAGTCTTGCTGAGTACAATTGAGTACTCAGGGTTTTATTTCCTCCTATTGCAGGTGACAGGCGAATGTTAGAGCTGACTCTTGTATGTGGATCCCTCCTGGTGGGCTCAGACATGATTCCTTTACACTGCGATCATAATTTTATTTATAACTCTCACTAAATATTTTTATAAATAGAAGTTTTATAACATGTTGTCATGGTTCATATATCAATGCTTCGTCATGTCATGAGTAGCTATTTATTTCCACTGTAACTCTGATCACATGTTCATATTTCGCTGTTAAATTAAATTGTTCATAACTCTGATGTGCATTAAAAGTGATGTAAGAAATGGCTAAGAATGATGTAAGCTTTATTCTCTCAATTGTGATCCTAATGGAAAAATGTAGATTTTCGGGTTCTCCCTTGGGGTGTGCTCAACGGGACTATGTAATTTAGTGTCCTCCCTTGAGTACTTAGTGTCTAATGGAAGACAAGTACTCCTGGGAGGCATTAGATTAGGCGGTTCTGCCACACAACATATCTCTGAAAACATCTGAAACATACGTTTGCAACACGTGTTTTTTCAACGCAACATGGCGCGGACGATGCGGCGAACTAACGTGGTGGAGGCGGCCGCGATAGCAAATGGCAGCACCCGACGTGGTGGAGGCGGACGCGACAGCAGATGGCAGCACCCGACGTGGTGCAGGCGGACGCGACAGCAGATGGCGGCACCCGGCGAGGTGGAGGTGGCCGCGGCAGTCGGTGGAGGTGCCCCGCCGTGGTGGAGTCAGCCAGCAAACCTACCTGGGCGCTACGGTGAGGAAGGACAGGGCCGACATGGCCAAAGAGCTTGGCGACGAAGACAGTGGCGGGCCCCTGCGCTTCGGCGCCGTCGATCCACTATAGCGGTGCGGGGCGAATCTGCGCGGGCGAGGGCATGCGACGCGGGCGGGAGCGAGGCGCGCTGGCAGGGTCGCTTGCGGAGTGAGGCATGCAGGCAGGAGCAAGCGGTGCTGGCAGAGCAAGGCGAGCGGAGCTTTTATCTGTGTGGATGAGGTTAGATGCGTCCGATGGGAACGGGACGTCCGAACGCCCTAATCATAAAAAAAAACGGATTCGCGGATCAAAGTTTCCAACAAAAAGTTCTCCGGCGTCTCTATCTAGAACATGCACGCTTCAAAGTTTCTAAGGTCACGAGGAATCCTCCTATGTGCAGACGTGAACAATATGCCCTGCTCATCAGCACATGCACTCCAAATGAACTGAAGGAGATTCCCGACAGGCCATTGAAGAGATTTGTAACAAACTAGTATGAAGCGCGTTCGAATATATACTGATATTGACATATACAACATCATCATCCAAAGGCATGCTCATTGTATTTTCCATCCATCTTTTTTGATGATAGATAACAGGTGCTGAGTGACCAGACTTCGCAGAACCGATCATTCCCTGAAACTTGGGAAATTTATAACTGCAGAGCATGTCATGCGGGGCAGTTCCAGAATCTTCAAGCAAACCAGATTAATATTGAGGCCTTGTTTAGTTTCAAGGTATAAAGTTTTGAGGTGTCACGTAGGGGTGTCGCATGGAGGTGTTCGGATACTAATAAAAAAACAAATTACAGAATCCGTCAGTAAACCGCGAGACGAATTTGTTAAGCCTAATTAATTCGTCATTAGCACATGTGTTACTGTAGCAATTTATTGTCAAATCATGGACTAATTAGGCTTAAAAATTTCGTCTCGCTAAAATAGTCGCAATCTGTGCAATTAATTATTTTTTTAGTTTATATTTAATACTCCATGCATGTGTTCAAATATTTAATGGAATAAGGTGTAAATTTTTAGAGAGGAACTAAACAAGGCCCGAATCATATATCTGTTTCGTCTTCTAGAGTATCTCATAGATGTCGGTGCGAATGTTTAATTTATTACAGTCCTGGAGATCTGACAACTCCTTCAGTGTCAGAAGTGAGCCCAACTTTTGGAATACATCGAACCATAGTCTTTTAGAGCTGAAAACTTGAAGCGTTACAGTTGATAAGGAATAGACGGTAGAAACTAAAATGAGCACAGAAGGACCCAACTATCATTCATATCTGACCATAACAAAAAAAAAAGGAATAGTCAATATAAGGTAATAATAGCTGCCAAAAGAATTTGTAAACATGATGAAACAAAAATGCACTTGTTGTCCTCAAAACATTTTGTACAAATCACATGGGAAGCAATATGTCCCTAGCAAACAGTTCAATTGACTACATAACAATGTTCAGGAGAAAAGGCTGGAAGGCAGACAAAAAACCACACCAACATCAAACTAGAATGGTACATGTCAGCATCATACCATGGATAGGCATGTATAGCTCTGAAGAACAAACGCCGTGCTGCAGAAGAGTTGCAGGCTATTTCTGCCTCATAGGCTAGATAACAGCGGCACAACAGAACAGATTTTTGCAACTTATCGTCAGCTAGAGCTCTCTCAAACAGGCTGTGCATGTGTTCTATTGTCAGATCCGGCTTTACTCCATTCAAAGGACAAAGCAAAGAGCTAGATGATTACGGGTATACAACAATATATAGGGTTCAGGATATTTAGTGGAAGAAAACGCATGCACCACCCATGAGAACTGCATACAGAAAACAAGGCTATGCATCAATGAAAGCTGCATAGAGAAAAGAAGTTGGAACTTAGATATAAAGAATTTTCGTGGAAAGGAGGATCACGTTCACCTTTATTTGCAATATTATTTTTTAAGAAAGAAAAACATTCTGGAATGTGGAAACATGAGGCAGGTAATGACGATGGTAAACAAAAAGAAATAAAGAGGTTTCTTCAAAAAAGAAAGAAAGAAAGAAAGAGAACAATATGCATTTAGAAATGAACTTAGAACTTAGATATGAAGACAATTATAATGGAAAAAAGGTGGAAGTTTCAACTTTGACTACATTTGTCGAGTGTGACACGGAGATTGTTGGATACACTGTAAAGATAGGTCAGGGTTAACATGGCGAAATATGATTTTGGATTGTAGGGATATTTGTGCAGTCCATATGCAGATACGCTTGGCCAGACCCTTGATAGACTCAATCCGTTAAGATTTTTCTGAAGCAGTTTGATGTAGTACACCCACAAATCCTCACACTCCAAGTTATGACTGCTCTGTGAACAGAGCAGATATATAATTAATGTAAGAGCATTTACCAATTGAAAATTTAGGCAAAAGAGAACAAATTTGCAGTTCACAGACATTGTGAAGCAACAGAAAAAATTAAGGATATAAAGGTGAAAAATAACAAAACAAAAATAAAAAGTATCAAGGACATAAAGTACTGTAAACGAATAGCACAACAACAATGCAGAATTTACACAAATATGAGTGCTCCAGTGCAATGCAACAAGATAATCCTGAGTCCTGACTCTTACTGTCAAACCAGTACAAGAGGGATTGAACTTCGTTGACACAGATAAAAAAAATCATGTAGTCATGTACAATAGCCAAATAGAAGCTTATAAAATAATGCCACTAAAATCTATCAGAATAAGAAAATGAGAAGGACGCTAGACCTGAAAGTGCCATTGGATGGTCTCCTCTATCACTTCGAGACCCAAGGAACAGCCCATTGTCATGGTTTCGAACAAAGAAGTTGAGCAGATCAGAGCAAGTGATTCTTCTTTTATACCGCCACAGTCAAATGCAGATCGTAAGCTAGAATCTGCTCTTTAAACCATTGCCGAGCTCTCAAGACCTGAAGCCTTGAAATAATTAATTCTGTAAACTAAAGAGGCAAACTCTTAACTTCATAAATCATGAAACGCTGGTCGAAAAATTAAACTTACTCTCCCAATAACCTGGCAACAACCTGCATTTAAAAAAAAAAAGATACATTAAAAGGGCCAGACATGGATGTATGAGATGCTAAAATGATTGAAGAGGTGTTTAACCTTTGTTTAGACAACATCACAAACACACGGTGTGGTAGAGGACCAGCCAAGTCCCAAATCTATGTATAAATGAAGAGATCACTCCAGGACAAATAAAAACGGGATTAAAGAAAGAAGGCAAATCAAATAAATCACCGAAAAATGAAGACATAATCGTTTGGTCACCCGCTGATCTTCAATATGTACCATTGTCTCCACGAGGAGCACAAAATCTGAGGAACACATGAAGGGGAACATGAACTAAAGGGTAAAAATACGGTTCTCACCAAAACAGGAAATCGTTGCCCAGATGTTGAATTGCTTCCTGATTCTTCCAGTAAACCGAAAACTTTCTGAATACTATATCTGAAAATGGTTTATCCCAAGAAATACTTGCTCGGATGTTTAATTGCTTCCTGATTCTTCTCTGGAAGTAACCAGTATAGATCGGTATCAAGAGGATGGAGCCAATTCCCATATATAAATATATATGATGCCTTGTTACAGAAAAGGCTATTAGGCTGATCAGGACAGCAGCTAACAGAATGCAGTAAACCATTCCCTAAAAGAAATTTCATCTAGCATCAGCAGGGTGAATAAGAGTAAGACATTAAAATTAACAACATAAGAGGCAGCTACACTCAAATAAACTTGTAACAACGTCAAGGATGGTACAATTCTAGAGAAAACGAGCACTGAAGCAACTGCAATAATCAGCTACATCTTGGCTATTCCAGTAAACAGGAAACTTTCTGAATACTATATCTGAAAATGGTTTATCCCAAGAAATACTTGCTCGGATATTGAATTGCTTCCTGATTCTTCTCCAGAAGTAACCAGTATAGATTGGTATCAACAGGATGGAGTCAATTCCCATATATAAAGATATATGATGCCTTGTTACAGAAAAGGCTATTAAGCTGATCAGGGCAGCTGCTAACAGAATGCAGTAAACCATTCCCTAAAAGAAATTTCATCTAGCATCAGCAGGGTGAATAAGAGTAAGACATTAAAATTAACAACATAAGAGGCAGCTACACTCAAATAAACTTGTAACAACGTCAAGGATGGTACAATTCTAGAGAAAACGAGCACTGAAGCAACTGCAATAATCAGCTACATCTTGGCTATTCCAGTAAACAGGAAACTTTCTGAATACTATATCTGAAAATGGTTTATCCCAAGAAATACTTGCCCGGATATTGAATTGCTTCCTGATTCTTCTCCGGAAGTAACCAGTATAGATTGGTATCAACAGGATGGAGTCAATTCCCATATATAAAGATATATGATGCCTTGTTACAGAAAAGGCTATTAAGCTGATCAGGGCAGCTGCTAACAGAATGCAGTAAACCATTCCCTAAAAGAAATTTCATCTAGCATCAGCAGGGTGAATAAGAGTAAGACATTAAAATTAACAACATAAGAGGCAGCTACAATCAAATAAACTTGTAACAAACAAAGGAAACTTAAAATCAATGGCAACAAGATTGTCACATCACCACAACTATGGATGTATATAGCAGACAGAGAGGTTAGAGCCATCCAGTTCAGGCGAGAATCATCAGCACCCTTAATATATTTGAAAGGAGAAGAGGAGTATAATCTCCTTTCATCAGTTTGTTAAGGATAACAAACTGACCATATAATTCAATATAGTATTGCATATAATTGATGCTGAATAAGATGAGATGAGAAACTCCAACAACACTTTTGCGAAAGAAGCACTAACTCAGATAAAGATAAAATCAAGTTGGTATTTCAAGGGTGACAGAGTGGTTAAAATGAGTAAAAATATAGTGGCACCAATCTATGAAGCAAGTCCAACGTGCAGTCTGATTCCCTCCAACATAGAATATATTTTTTTTGAAAATAACAACATAGAATATTTAGAATGACAGGCGCACATTTTACTGGACCATACACTCTATGCAGTGTCAAACAAAAAAAAGACAGGCCATTAAGCTAGACCAGGTCTAAGACACGGCATTATCCAAAATGCTGTTCACATTGCGAAGTCAATTCAAACAAGCTACACATCAGGCACTACATGATATAAGCACAAGGCTGAGAAAATGGCAGCTTTCCAATGCTTAACACCTAGGGTGTTACACAATCTCCTTGTTTGACGTGAATTTTGACTCGAAGACACAACAAATGGTAGATGTTAATTTGCTCTTCTTGCTGCCAATGCAAGGTTGCTTCACCCATAAACATTATATCCTGCTTGGCAACCACAAGTCAACACCAGGATGGTGCGTGTGAAACAGCCTCTTCAATGAAGAGAATGAAGCTTTGTCGGCAAGGTTGCGATGACAGTACAGAAATATCCTTTCGATGCCAGCAGGTAAGTGGTCGATGCCAGCAGGTTCCAACCAATTGAAAACCTCTTCCCATCCCGCCACAGTCAACCGCAGCTCAAGGTTCTGGAGCCTGGGCAGAGCCCCTGCTTCAAAGGCTAGAAGTGGTGTAGGACAGCAAAACTTGAGGTGCTTGAGAGCTGGAAATGCCACAACAGTGCCGAATGTGCTGGGGATGACAACTGTTTCCTCTGGTTCTTCTTTGATCACCAACCAGAGATGTACAAGGGAGGGCAATGCTGCAAGAATACCAATGCCATCATCCTTGGGCACCACCTCTCGTACCACAAGCTCTAAGTTGTAGAGGTCATGGAGCTGAGCTATCCACTTGGGGATCCTGGGAAACCAGAGACCCCAAAGATGGAGCTGTTGAATATGGCGCGGGAAACCAGACAATTTGCCGAGCCAATCAAAGTAACGTATATGACTGTTGATAACAAAGCTCTTGAGGTTGCTGCAGTGGGGAAGTCCTTCAAGCAAAGTGTGCAAGGCCTCCATGGTCATGTCATCCATGTCTAAATGATCATAGTAGAGTTGAAGATCTCTTAAGTTGGTCAGCTTGTCAAGAGACTTAAAACTTTCCAGCGAGCTTCTTGAGAAATCAAACTCCTGCAGGGTACGCAGGAATTTCAAGCTGCCAATCCCATCCTGAAAAACCATACCACCTGGAACAATCAAATGTAATAACCGGCACAAGCGAACAATATCTGATGGAATATATAATTTCATTGGGCTCTCGAGAACCATAGTATCCAAATACTGTAGACCCCAAAATTGATTAGGAAGCTCTAAGTCGCCATCAGTTACAATCTTTAAATATCTCAGTAGAAATAACCAAAAATACTGGTAAGGTCCATTTTGTGTGTCCGAGCTTCCTTAAATTCAACTAACAGAACTCGGAGATACTTGCACTCCTGAAATGATGGTAGCAAAACCCTTGTGAAAGCCACCACAGATCGAACCTGATAGAGTGATCCATTTAATGTTGTTAGTGCCACATGATGCCCTGCACCATTGTATTGGATGGAGGCTCGACAGACCTTCTTGTGTGATAACATTGTGGCCTGAGGATCATCTATTATATCAAAGAAGTTCTCTTCTGCAGACTTGACTCTGATTAGATCAAGCATTATATCATGTACTTTGCAGGACAGCACCTCACCGTTGTAGTCTGTGTTCACAGGTTGAATCATGCTCATATTCATTAACTCATTGAAGTAGCTTCCAGCAACATCTTCGTCTAGCCCATGGATTCTACTCACGAAGCCTTCGGCTATCCATTGCCTCACCAAATCATCCTTATTAATGATAGAGTCCTCTGGATACATACCAAGATATAACAAGCATGTCTTAAGATGGTGAGGAAGATTTCTGTAGCTAAGGTCCAGTATGTGCTTCATGTCTTCTAGACAAGGATTCCCTTCGAACATGGAGCCCAGAGAACTCCATACATACTCCCATGCCATCTTAGATTGACCAGCTAGAAGGCTAGCTATACTGATAATGGCGAGTGGCAAACCACCACATCTTTTTAGAATATCAGCTGAAAACTCTTCAAATACGTCAAGGCAAGCATCACTGGAGCCAAATATTCTACTAAAAAATAGTTTTCTTGAGTCATGTTCACCAAGTGGCCTCATGTTGTAAACATAATGTTGGCTATAGCAGCAACAGGCAAAAGCAATAGAATAAATCCTTGTAGTTGTCAGTACTCTACTACCACAATTATTTGCTGGGAAAGCACATTTGATAACTTTCCAGGCTGAGGAAGCCCATAAATCATCAATCACAATAAAATACCTGTTAAAAATAGCAGGAGTTATAAGATGAATTCAGGAAATAGTGAAGCCCCCTTAGAAAAGATCTTCCCATATCTATTTGAAGAAATATAAGATTATATATTATTTGGAGTTATATAAGTTGAGGTTGAAAATTAAACCACCCTGATAGTTGTGGGACGAAAAATGACACTGAATCTTTAAAATACATAATTTTAAGTACAGACCTTTTATTATATACAATTTAATTTATACTCTCAGAATAAGTAGCAAATTTGGCATCAATGCACTCTAGATTTCCACGGGTGTTGAACACTGTAGGAACATTCCATTGCTAATGGAACACTTGCATTTCTTTGGCATTATACAGCTGCTCACTACCAATATTTATGTGAAATCTACAATGACCATCATTACAAGGAGAACAAAGAAAAAGGCAGCATGAAAAAACTTAAGACGAATTAGAGGGACTTATAAAAGGCTAGTGCTACAAAGTTATGCTGAAAGAGGAGATCATACAATTCCATTTGTTATTTTTACTTAGTAATGATTATTATAATAAGTTTATTTATATAAAAGGCTCAAAAAAGATAACATCAATCTAAGTAATAGCATTTGTTACTAATATATGAGATACTAAGTATCCAATATTATACTAGCGAACTAAAAATATATTTGGTCAGCATGAAACAGTTCATTTGCTGCGTAGAGCAAATATTTTATGACAGTGCTAAAACAAAGGTGCCTCGTGCCATGCATAAAACAAATTAATACCTTTTATCCTGCAGTTGTTCTGTGATCTTCTTGAGAACGTCATCCAACTCGCTGGTGTGAGAGACACAGCCACCAATTTGTATTAGCATTTTATTGAGAAGCTTCGGTATGTCAGGTTTTTGAGACACTGTTACGAATGCACGGCACTCAAAATTCTCTTCAAGCTTGCGGTAAACTTGATTAGCAAGTATGGTTTTGCCCAGGCCTCCAAATCCAACAATAGAAGCCACCGTCAACTCTTGTTCTTGGCCCATGAGTAGTGCAGTAAGCTCAACAGTTGGGATATCCATACCCACAAGGCCAGCAGCCTCCGCATAGATTGACAATACACGTGGATCAACAGGCACATAACTAGGCTTGGAGGTGTAGTCATCAAGCTTGTACCTCATTCGTCGTTTGCTTACCTCTTCCACACGAATCTTGATCTCCTGGATCTTGCTGGCAATCTGATGGCGCACTCTCAACTTCTTTAGAAGCCTAGCAGTCTTCTTCACCAACCCTTTAGTTGCATCATTCTTTTCGAAGTGGTGTGTGAAGTCATCAATGCAGTCTTCAATGTCATACGACGTATTTCTCACCTGGTTCCTCCACTCCTTGGCTGGAGCATCGAGGTCATCCATATCTGCCAACTTCTCAAGAAGGGCCTTCATGCTTCTGAATTCTTCCTGTTAAACTTAGGATCTCTAGGAGCGTAGATCTAGCTACAGAGGTTCTATTCGAGATAAAGAACGTAGTACATCCTAATGCATGTAGAACTAAAGAGACAGAGATGGAAGGGAGAGGGTGCTGAACCTGACACCGTGGAGTGGGTAGATCCAGAGGCCTCCATCGGGTTCGTTGGTGCAGTCTACGCACGGGCAGCGACGGTCGACGAAGAGGTGATGCGCAGTGGCGACCGACGGTGAAGGTAGTGAAGTCCGGTGGCGGCGCGGCTGGTGGCTTCCCGTCACTGGCTGCGCGCCCTCTAGATCGGATTAGGGTTTTGTCGGTGGGGAGCACGGCTCAGGTCAACCTCGTGATAAGAGCCGCCGGCCCGCAGCTCTTTTTATGGCGCAGGGTGACAGGGGCCCTCCAGCCATGGTGGGCTGGGCGTCCCCGATCAGGGCACGAATCAAAGGCCCAACTGGGCCGTTGTGTCCAGTTAGGTTAGAGATCAATCTAACAATCTCTCCCTTGATCTCTTTCCATCTTTCACTTTCATATCATTTACTTTTGTTCATTCCATTACAGATTAGCGCATAGAGTATGTCTCATCGTCACGGTCCATTGCCGACCTGAGCCGTGCTCCCCACCGATAAAACCCTAATCCGATCTAGAGGGCGCGCAGCCAGTGACGGGAAGCCACCAGCCACGCCGCCACCGGACTTCACTGCCTTCACCGCCGATCGCCACTACGCATCACCTCTTCGCCGACCGTCGCTGTCCGTGCACAGACTGCACCAACGAACCCGATGGAGGCCTCTGGATCTACCCCCTCCGCGGTGTCAGGTTCAGCACCCTCTCCCTTCCATCTCTGTCGCTTTAGTTCTACATGCATTAGGATGTACTACGTTCTTTATCCCGAATAGAACCTTTGTACCCGGCTAGATCTACGCTCCTAGAGATCCTAAGTTTAACAATGGTATCAGAGCCTCGTTAAGGTATAGTTCTAGCTTATCAGTTTAGATCTGTTCGGATCTAAGAAAAGAACAGAGGGTTCGGTTGAACCCTAACCCTAACTGGGTGACAGAAAGAAGAAGGAGGGCTCGGTTTCACGTCTAAATCGAACCCTAAAACCCGCAATCAATTCGGGAAAAGAACAACAGTGAAACCCGTAAAAGTCTTCAATGGGGAAGAGAAACAGTAAAACCCTAACCCTAACTTTGATCCCCATCCCAAATTGGTTCAATCCGAGCACCAAAAGAGAACCAAATTCGAAGGGGAAGAAGGGGAAAGGGAGGCCTACCTCGCCGCTGTGCAGCGCTGCTGTCACGTCGGCGCGCGGGGAGAAGAAGGCCGAGCTCGGGGGGAGCTGCTCGCCGGACTCAGATCACAGGGGCGCTGCGGCTAGGCCGCTCGACGGCGGCCCGCTCACTCGGTGGGGAGCGCGCACGCCGGTGAGGGGGCTGGCGACGGCGCCGGGGCTCTCTGCTCGCTCTCGCCGTCGTTGCTCGTCGCTCGGACCCACTCGGCTGAGAGAGGGAAGGGAGAAGAGAAGGCCGAATGGACGCTAGGGTTCGGGGACGTGGCCGGGGGGGGCGGTTTTGTTTGCCCGAAGACGCCGCGCAGCCGTCCGATGCAGACGGACGACTCAGATCGAATGGACCGCATCGCGGCCCAGGCGGGCGAGCGCGCCACGGAGCTTTGCCGGCCCAGGCCCACGTTGCGGCCTGGGTGACAGCCCACGCGCGCGGAGGCAATGGGCCGAGCCGGCTTTTTGCCTGTTTTGGGCCGAAACAGTAAAGAATGAGCCTGGTTTCGCATTTTTTTCCAGAAAATTGAAAAATGGAAATTGGCTCAAAAGAAAATAGAAAAGAGAATTTTCCTGTGGGTAAAATTCACTAAATTGAGATTATTTTTCTGCTGCGTACTTAAAGATGTTATTTTCATTATTAAATT
Source organism: Miscanthus lutarioriparius (assembly GCA_904845875.1). Lineage (NCBI taxonomy): Eukaryota > Viridiplantae > Streptophyta > Magnoliopsida > Poales > Poaceae > Miscanthus > Miscanthus lutarioriparius. The sequence continues at coordinate 61,228,438 of CAJGYO010000014.1, read as the reverse complement.
TGAACCAATGGGAGAATTTAATTTTGAAAAATGGATATGTTTTAATTGATCATAATATTGTTATTATTCTAACCAACGTTGATTAATGGCAATATTATGATGCTTTGCCATGCATTAATTCTATTCTGCCCAACGGTGATGTAGAATTAGTGTAGAGAACAAATTGTATGTTTTAATTTTGACCAACGTTGGAACTAAGGCATGCAATTGTTATTGTTATTATTTATGTTCTCACTCTATTTGAATTGTATTTTTAGGCGGATATAACTTGATGAGTTGTATTAAAGAGATCCCCACTCTCAAAGGTGATAACTACATTGAGTGAAAGAAAAAGATCGACCGGGCCTTCATCTTGGCTGAGGTGGACTGGGCAGTCACCACACCATGTCCCATAGAGCCTGTGGCACCGGTGAGGGAGACAAACGAGGCTGATACAGCTTGGGTAACCAGAGAGAGGGATTTTGCATCCCAAAGAATGTCCTATGACCTTGAGCATAGGAAGTGGGTCACTGCCAACAAGAAGTGTTTGGCTGTGATAAAGAACACGATTGAGCCTGCAATTGTGGGCTCAATCCCAGAGTGTGACACCGTCACTGAGTATCTCGAAAGAATAAAGAGTCTGGCTCTTCAAAGATATATGCTACCCAGCTGATAAAGCAGCTGGTGACAGAGAGGTACTCAGGTAATGGTGGCATAAGAGAGCACATACTAAGGATGAGCAATCTGGCATCCAAGCTAAAACCAATGGATCTGGCTCTCAAGGATGAGTTCCTTATCCATCTAATTTTTGCTTCCTTGCCGAAAGAGTTTGACACCTTTGTTGTCAACTACAACATACAGCCCGAAAAGTGGGACATGGAGAGGCTCATGGCTATGTGTGTGCAAGAGGAGGAGAGAATGAAAGCTGCCAATGGTGGCACTATCAATTATCTGAAAGACAACAAGAAACAGAATAATAATGCCAACTTCTCCTCAAAGTCAAAGGGAAAGGGTCCCATGCTGCATAAGCCTCAGCAGAACCAGTTCACAGTAGATAAAGACCAATGTCTCTATTGTAAGAAGACGGGATATTATAAGAAAAATTGTCCCGATTACTTAAAGATGATTATGGCAAGGAAAGGTGAGAACATTATTACGTTCATAAATGAATCCCTGTATGTACAGTATTCGAAATCTATTTGGTGGATTGATTCAGGTGCAACTGTTCATGTTGCTAATTCTTTACAGGGATTCCGTTCGATGAGGACTACGGAAAGAAGCGAAAGACACGTTAAAGTCGCAAATGGAGTCCGAGCAGAAGTTGAAGCCGTTGGCGACCTTTCTCTAGAGCTTGCTGATGGTTTCAAACTTATACTTAGAGATGTTCTTTATGTTCCCTCGTTACAGAGGAACTTGATTAGTGTTTCATGCTTGGACAATGATGGATATGATTGCCATTTTGGAAATGGCAAATGTAAGATAACATTTAATGATGCATGTGTTGGTCTTGCTATCTTACAAAATGAGCTTTATTTTTTATCACTACGTGATGATGTGAATGTTGTATGCGATGATGGGAATGTTGCGTGCGACAATGTGAATGTATCCTCGTCTGCGGATGTAAATAGAAAACGAAAGAGAGCTCACGATGCATTGTCGAAATTATGGCACTGTCGTTTAGGCCATATTTCGAGGGGGAGAATAGAAAGACTAGTCAAGAATGAAATTCTTCCTCCATTAGAGCTCTCAGATTTAGAACAATGCAGAGAATGCATAAAAGGAAAGTATGTAAAGAAAATTAAGAAAGATGCCAAACGAAGTGCAGGAATTCTACAGATTATTCACATAGACATATGTGGTCCATTTCCTGTAAAGAGTGTGGATGGTTATGATTCATACATAACATTCATAGATGATTACTCCCGTTATGGCTATATTTATCTAATCAAAGAAAGAACAGAAGCATTGGAAAAATTTAAGATATTTAAGGCAGAAGTTGAAAACCAACACAATTTAAAGATTAAGATAGTCAGGTCCGACCGTGGGGGGAGTACTATGGTCGGCATACCCTATATGGCCAAGTTCCTAGACCTTTTGCAAGGTTCTTACAGGAGAATGGCATAGTAGCCCAGTATTCTACACCGGGTGAACCTCAGCAGAATGGAGTAGTTGAAAGGCGCAATCGTACCCTGATGGATATGGTGCGCAGTATGATAAGTTACTCCACCTTACCGATGAGCCTATGGATGGAGGCGTTAAAAACCGTCATTCATATTCTCAATAGAGTACCAAGTAAGTCGGTGCCCAAAACACCGTATGAGTTGTGGACAGGAAGAGTACCCTCACTAAACCACTTGCGTGTGTGGGGGAGTCCTGCTGAGGCTAAAGTATTTAACCCAAACATTGGGAAGCTAGATCCTAAAACAGTGAGTTGCCATTTCATTGGTTACCTAGAAAAGTCAAAAGGTTTTCGTTTCTACTGTCCAGACAGACATACAAAGTTTGTGGAAACGAGACATGCTGTCTTCCTAGAGGATGAAATGATGAGGGGGAGCATGGTAGCTCGAGAAATTGACCTTGAAGAGAAGCGGGTGTATGCGCCCACTCCGATGATTTATGAGCCATTTTTCTCACTACCTGCTGTCGCTGCACCGATAGTACAAGATACTATGGTGCCAGCACCTGTTGTTATTCTGCCTATGGCAACAATGAATGACGATGAGGAACCTGTTCTTCAGGATCCTATAGAACCAATTGCCACACATGAGGGGGAGCAACAACAGCCTCAAACAGAAGATGTGCCAAATGTGGAGGCCCCTAGAAGGTCTCAAAGAGTTAGAAAATCAGCTATTCCTGCTGATTATGAAGTGTACAACACTGAAGAATTTCAAATGGAGGATGATCCCACCTCATTTGAAGAAGCCATGAGAAGTGATCATTCATCAAAGTGGCTTGAGGCCATGGAAGGTGAAATGAAATCTATGAATGCCAATAAAGTTTGGGATTTGGAAATAATTCCTAAAGGAGCCAAAATAGTAGGCTGTAAATGGGTCTACAAAACAAAACTTGACTCTCAAGGGAATATAGAGAGATATAAAGCGTGACTTGTGGCAAAAGGCTTTACGCAAAGAGAAGGGATTGATTACAATGAGACATTTTCTCCAGTCTCATGTAAGGATTCCTTCAGAATTATAATGGCATTAGTGGCACATTATAATTTAGAATTACATCAGATGGATGTAAAAACGGCATTTCTCAATGGTGACTTGGAGGAAAATGTTTACATGGCACAACTAAAAGGTTTTGTCATGGAAGGAAAAGAACGAATGGGATGCCACCTAAAGAAATCCATTTATGGATTAAAACAAGCTTCAAGGTAGTGGTACTTGAAGTTTGATTAGACAATAAGGAATTTTGGGTTTAAAGAGAATGTAGAGGACAATTGTGTCTATACAAAGTTTAAGAATGGGAAGTTCATCTTTCTTGTCCTGTATGTGGATGATATCTTACTTGCTAGAAGTGATGTCAGTCTACTACCGGAGACAAATAAGTTTTTGTCCTCAAAATTTGATATGAAAGATCTTGGTGAAGCTTCGTTCGTTTTAGGGATCGAGATTCACCGAGATAGAAGTAAAGGGGTATTAGGATTGTCACAAAAGGCATACATAGAGAAAATCTTAAAAAAATTCAGTATGCACAAATGTAGTCCCTCACCTGCTCCTATAGTCAAGGGCGACAGATATGGAGATTTTCAATGCCCCAGGAACCAATATGAGATCGATCAAATGAAAGCGGTTCCATATGCTTTAGCTGTCGAAAGCTTGCAATATGCTCAAGTATGTATGCGCCCTGACTTGGCATTTGTTACCAGGTTACTTGGTAGATTCCAGAGCAATCCTAGAATAGAACACTGGAAATTAGTAAAGAAAGTCTTGCGTTATTTGCAAGGAACGAAAGGCCTCATGATGACATATAGAAAATCTGATTCACTCCATATAGTGGGGTATTCAGATTCTGATTATGCGGGAGATGATAAAAAATCCACGTCTAGATATGTATTCACTCTCGCAGGGGGAACTATTTCATGGAAAAGCTCAAAACAAACCGTCACTACATCGTCCACAGTGTATGCCGAGTTTGTAGCATGTTATGAGGCAATGGGGCAGGTGAACTGGCTAAAGAAGTTCATACCCGGTTTGAAGGTGGTTGACGACATCTATAGACCACTTAAGTTATACTGCGATAATAATCCAGCAGTACAGTATGCTCACAACAATAAATCAAGTGGTGCTGCCAAACACATTGACATAAAGTATTATGTTGTGAAAGATAAAATCTAGGATCAAGTCATAAGTCTTGAGCATATAAGTACAGTAAAGATGCTCGCGGATCATCTTACAAAAGGCTTACCACCCGACGTGTTCAGAGAACATGTAGCCGGCATGGGTTTAAGGGAAAGCCTATAATTCCTGGACAAAAGAAGGCCCAAAGATAAGTATCTATTTCAGAACAGAGTAGTGTGTTGTAGCTGTTAAATCTATCGGCAATGGACCGTGACGATGAGACATGCTCTATGCGCTAATCTATAATGGAATGAACAAAAGTAAATGATATGAAAGTGAAAGATGGAAAGAGATCAAGGGGGAGATTGTTAGATTGATCTCTAACCTAACTGGATCCAACGGCCTAGTTGGGCCTTTGATTCGCGCCCTGATCGGGTTAGGGTTTTGTCGGTGGGGAGCACGGCTCAGGTCAACCTCGTGATAAGAGCCGCCGGCCCCCACCTCTTTTTGTGGCGTAGGGTGACAGGGGCCCTCCAGCCATGGTGGGCTAGGCGCCCCTGATCAGGGCGTGAATCAAAGGCCCAACTAGGCCGTTGGGTCCAGTTAGGTTAGAGATCAATCTAACACTTCCTCCATAGACTTCATCTCCTTACGGACCCCTTTGAGCTTGCCATACTCCTCACCCATCAGTGCGGTGAGTTTACCAAGGAGGGACTTCATAGCACCAGTGGAAGCGCTCACCATGGTTCTAGACATCTCTTCCCCTGTTCGTTCTATGCTCGATTTTCCTCCCTTGGCTAGCTCGCCTAATGGTTGGAGAACCTTTCCTTTTTATTAAGAACACAAGTTAATTAACTTGGATCCTTTCCCTGAATCCACATACTCCCTTTGCGTGCAAAGAGAAGAGGATACAATCCATTTTCCTTTCGAATCATGGGGTTACATCCCTTTGGAATAAAGATTCAATTCAGATTAAAAAATAAAGTAGTTAGGTTGCGAGAAGATGTACATAGCAACTACAGAGATGAAGTGGAAAAGCAAAATTCCTTCAAGATCAAATTTTTTTTTGTGGCAAGTCTTCAATAATAAGCTGCGGGTGGCTACTTCTCAAGTGAAAAGGGGTTGGAAAGAGGACAGTCATTGTCTTTGCTTATGCGGAAAATTAGAGACTATTGACCATCTCTTGTTCAAATGCCATCTAGCTAAGCTTGATTGGGGTCCGCAATCGGAGGTCTTCAGTTTAGATGCTTGTCCATCTTCTTTGGGGGAATTCTTGAAATCTCGAGTACTTGGTTACATGGCAAGGGCCTCTGCCGAGTAGATTGATCATTTTCTTTTTTTGCGAGGTTTTGCTTGGGCATTATGGACGACAAGGAATAAGATGGCTACAGAGAAATATTTTCCTAAAGCTCCAACTAATGTGTTATATGTTGCCATATCGTTGATGTAGTGATGGAGCGTGCTGTTGAAGGAGATGGATAAGGAGCATGTCACACAAGTTTTGGAGTCGGTTTTGGGATGACTAAAGAACTTTAGGCCTAGTATGATCATGATTTCTGATGTGTGTGAGGTATGATGTTCTGCTCTGTTGTGGCGTGGTGTTATAACTGTGGCTGGTAACCTTAGCGAATTCTGTGTACTTGTTGCTTTCTTAAATGCAGAGTTAAATCTCATTTAAAAAAACTACAGAAGATGAAGGTAAAAATGTCAAATAGGAGAAAAAAATTAGTGAGGCTGCTTGACTTTTGACCAAAAAAAGAACGAGAATGCTACTCAGGCAATGTCAAATAGGGGGGAAAATTAGTGAGACTGCTAGACTTTTGGTTTCTCCTGGAGCATTTGGTCCAACAACTCGTAGTCAGAAAAACGCTAAAACAACGGCAGCAGTGCAAGGAGTCAAGGACATGGCGGCGACGGCAGGCGGCACAGAACTATACCTTGCCCGAAGCGACCGTCGAGCAGTGGCAACGCAATGGCTAGCGAGCAGCGCACCCCGTGCGTGCAAGGCAAACGGCAAGGACTGGAGTGAGTCATTAATGTCTTCTCACCTCGTCCCCGACTGCTGCTGCTTCCGGCACGCGCTTTCTGATTATATAATAGAGGAATCTCGAGTAGGAATTGTAGAAGAACAGAGATTTGTTGGAGAAAAAAAAGATGGAGCGGGCGTTGGTTTGTATGCTTTGAAGAAGGTGGCTTGGGCACAGCGCCGCATCCATGTGGGAAGCCTGCATTTAAAGGCGAATGGTGAAGGCATGAATTGGGAGTGTGGGACCACCCATGCCAATGGCCAATGGTCAATGGTCAATGATCTACTCAATGGCCAATGGTCAATGGTCAGCTCAATACCCCTGTGACTATGACCCAGGAATAGATGGTGCCCAATGGCCAATGGTCAGCTCGACAACTCAGCATCAACACACAAGGCATGCAGTACTACCTCCATCCTATAGATGGGCATCCTAACTCCTTTTTTTCAAAAACATGCATTAGCACGTGCTTCATTAAGAGAAGTGGAAAAGTTTACAACCTCCGAAGAGAGTCGCGGCGAGGAGCCGTACACGTCTTGGAGACAACACAAAGGAATAAACATAGGAACAAGAGAAGAGAAGAAAGAATAGCGACTGCCCTCAACACCAAAGACCTACAACTGAGCCTGCAATAAAAATAACACGCAAGGGTTGCCTAAAGATAGACAAAGCCATGATGGCAAAGCATCCACCCTGATAAGACATAGGAGCATCCAGCAGCAACAGTGGCAAAGCATCTGCCAACGAAGACCAAGCGACCATGGCGGCCAAGCATCCACCAAGAAGAGGGTCCACACGCACTCAGCAGCAAAGCATCTACCATAGAGGGGACCCAAGAGCCAACGGCGACAAAGCATCCGCCAAGAGTTCCGCCGATGCCCAAGCATCCACCGTGGAAGAAGCGACCCCCTATGGCAAAGAATCTACAGAGGGGAGCGGCCATGACACTCTCGGCCCCAAATGCCCAAGAGGAGACCAACGACAATGATGGCAAAGCATCTGTCAGATAAGCAAGACGACGACAGCAAGGTCAAGAGCTGCAGGACAGACCAAAGCGAGTAGAATGAAGCCACACATAGACATAGTGAGGAACTCCACTAGGAGTGAACGATAGGAACCACAAAAGACGACGACCACACGGGGGACAAGCGACGGGCCATAGGGGATTCTTCAGCGATGCCTTTAGGAAGGAGGTGGCACCCAAGGGAACGATCCTAGATGCCATCATCGCTAGCCTTAAAGGGTTCTAAGGTGGGGCTTTCGCCCAGAATCTGGTGATGTTGGCGTAGAAGCATGAGGTTCAGAAGCAATGCCTCCAAGGAGGTATACGGCACCCAAAGCGTCACCATCGTTTGCCTGGTTGAAACCGGGCTGAGCTTTCGCCAAGAACCCGTGCAACTGCCGCCGCTTCACCATGAGTCCCATGAGCCCCGCCGCACCAGCCCCTAGTGCTCCGACCATCCACGTGGCTCCGTGGATGGGATGGACCGACCAGGGCTAGAGCCATGGCCGGCAGACCTAACCCCCACGCGAGTCCGGCCCCATGGACGGTGATAGCTATGGCGCAGACGCTAGTACTGCACGGATCTGGACTCAAGGCGAGCAGCAGTAGCTGGATCTAGTGACAGCGCAACACCTAACGGAGGGCACCGACCCCGTGACTGGTGGCCCCTACAGCGTGGACGCTGGAATGCCAGGCCAGTGGTGACCCCAAATCTGGCCGCCCACCGAGCGTGGCCCTGGTGACGACCGCATCCACCGGCACCCATAGTAGCGGCTATGGGGGCTCGGCGTGGAACGAGAGGCCCCGGAGGCCGCCCATGCCGAGCACCCCGATGGACGACAACAGTAGGCACCGGATCCATGCCACTAGAGCAGCAGGCGCCGTATTCGCACACAGGGGGCCCAAATCTGCCGCCTGGCCAGCCGACCAACTCGCTAGAGAAGCCGCTGCCTAGGCCCGACCGCCCGGCCATCGCTGTCGCACCGACGAGGAGGTGGCCAGATCCGGTCTAGAGGAACCAAGATCCGGGCCACCGGCCGGTGAGCCCACCGGAGAAGCACCGAGGAAGTCAAGGTGGTGGAGGATTGGGAGGGGGAGAGAGAGGTGGTGGGGGGAGGATGTGGCAGAACTGCCCGAAATAACACGCTTCCGGAGGCGCTCGTCTTCCTCTAGACACAAAGCACCCTGAAAGTTAGCTACATCGGACAGTTCCATCGAGTCCACCCCAAGGGAGAACTCGAAACAATCCACATTTTACATCTAGAATCCAATAATGAGTACGAGCTTACAATACTTAATCCATTTCATACAACAAGAGTTCTTAGAAATTATTTATTATAATACCGAGTTCAGAGTGTGATAATTAAACAACGAAATGAAAATAAGCATCTAGCGGAATCGATACAAGGATCCATCTGTGCCTAGTAGAAGAATCCTCCACACAAGAGCTACTCCTCAAGCTGCACCTGCAACAAGGGTAAAATAAACCCTGAGTACACAAAGTACTCGCAAGACTTACCCGACTAGTGGGAATAGTTTTCTGACTCTCAAGGAGTATGATAGGCAATATGGGTTTGCTGTTTTCTTTTTGTTTACGAAAAGCATTACTAATAGTTCATCCTTACAGTCAAGTTTTATTAGCAGTCATGATTACTTCATTAGCTAACCATTCTAGGTAAGCACATGTTCTACCTTCAAGCAAGAGTTGAGCAATCAGAACCATTTTACCATCTTTTATCTTTCAGTTCTTACTACGGTGCTAGACCATAACCAAGTCGTACCGTCTCACGGAAATGGTGATTCGTGAACCAATGCATCCCAGCTGGGTACCCTAAAACACACGCCCTATTTGTACCCTAGGCACAAACAAGACCAACCCATTCCACTCCAGTCAAGGGGTCCAGGTCCCCGTCCAAACTTGGACTTCAAGCCCCCACACTTGAGACCCGGTTCGTAGTATGGTGCTTAGACCTCCACCTTTCCCTGCCTCCAATCAGTCGGTCCGGAAAGTGTAGAAACCCACAACAAGAGCGTAACGAGCCTTTCCGCTCCCATAAGCAAGTATGTGCTCAGGATAATAAGTCTATGACCTGACTACCATCCACAGTGAAAGGATCTAGGCCCCTAGTTGGGTTTCGGTGATTAATAACAATACAAGATTACTATGACTAATGTGTGCTTTGCAGAGGCAATTAAGTTAGGTCATGGTAATGGCAATTGATTGGGCAATCATGGTTGTCATGCCCCTACGATGGAAATCATTTTAGTTTTCAAAGGATGGACGACAAGGTTAAGGATGGACTAGTTCTAAGTGTCGTTTGGTGTTGAAGAGACACTTAGAGTAGTTTAGGACTTTGTTTTTCCTTTGGCCATACTATTAAGGGGGGTATGGACTAGTAGCTTGACCTAGGTGAGTATAGTGGGTTAGGTGTGGTGCACACTTGTCAAATCTAGCACTAGGTAGCTCCAAAGTAGCCATAAGATCAATTGGAGAAAACTTCATTCACATATGATTTTGAGTTGGAAGTGAATGGAGGGTCAAATGACTGACTGGACGCTGGTCTGGTTGTGACTGGACGCTGAAGGCTGAGTCCGGTCAGTTCATTTGATCAACTGGAGCCATTTGGTTATGACTGGATGCTGAGTGTAAAGTGACCGGATGCTGGGTGCCAGAGTCCGGTCAACTCTAGAGAGGTTCTAGAGAGGGAGAATCCTGATCGGACGCGTCCGGTTAGTGCTGATCGGATGTGTCCGGTTAGTGCTAACCGGACACTAGTCAGGTTCTGGTTACTGACCAAATGTTGAACAACGAAGTGATCGAACTCTAGGCGGCAGCGTCCGGTCAACATCAGTAAGGTTCCAGAGAGCAGTTTTTGTGACCGAATGCATCCGGTCAGTGCTGACCGGACACAGGTCAGAGTCCAGTCATAACTTAACGGCTCTGTGGCGGGGATAACTGATCGGAGCATCCGGTCACCTTGACCGGAGCATCTAGTCACCCCGTAGGGTGTTGGCTCAACCTCCTAACGGTTCATTTTGAATGAGGAGGTATAAATACTTCCTCTATTCATCCAAGGGAGGTCTCTTGCCCATTTCAACAGCTGAGAAACACCCTTGAGAGTGCTTAGGAGAGCAAGAGCCTAGTGAGGTGATTGAGATTTGAGAATCTAAGATTAAGGCCTCATTAGCGCAAGGAGAGTAGCAAGTGTGCATCCACCCTTCTCATTAGGCTTATCGTGGTTAAGTGAGAGTTCGTGCTTGTTACTCTTGGTGATCGCCATCACCTAGATGACTTGGTGGCGATTGGGAGTTTGGTGATCATCCGGCGGAGCTTGTGGATGACCCAACTCAAGTTGTGAGCGATTGTGGGTGATTCACCGTGACGGAGTATCGAAGAATCAACCCGTAGAGAGCACTTGATCCTTGCATGGATCAAGGGGGAGCTACACCCTTGCGTGGGTGCTCCAACGAGGACTAGTGGGGAGTGGCGACTCTCCGATACCTCAGCAAAACATCGTCGCGTTCCTTCTCCTCTCTTTACTTTAAGCATTTATATTTGTGCAATTCATTTCTTGTCTGTACATTCTTAGAATTGCCATGCTAGAGTAGGATTGGAACTTAGGGTGCTAAACTTTTGTGCGGTAGAACATTAGAAACACATTCTAGGCACAAGGGGTGAAGTGGGCTTAGTGTAGGGTTTATTTATTGCAAAGAATTTTGGAATTAGCCCAATTCACCTCCTTCTTGGGCATCTTGATCCTTTCAATTGGTATCAGAGCCTCGTGCTCACGAATTTAGGCTTAACCGCCTAGAGAAAGATGTCCCATGGGGATGGACCTCCTCCTATCTTTGAGGGAGATGATTTTCCTTATTGGAAAATCCACATGGAGGCGTATTTAGAAGCTCTAGATGTTGGAATTCTTAGAGTTGCCTCTCAAGGTTTCGCAAAACCAAGGGATCCCACACACCTTCAAGGCGATGAAGTAAATTATGAAAAATGGAATGCAAAGGCTAGAAACACCATCTTTAGAGGCCTTTGCAAATATGTGTTTAATCATGTGCGGAACCACAAGGACGCCCATGCACTATGGTCAGACATTTGTGTGCTCCATGAGGGAACAAAGAGTGAGCGTGAGGAACGCTATCATCTTATCATGAAAAAGCTTAATTCTTTCGAGATGCTTCCTAAAGAAAGTGCAGCTGAAATATACTCACACTAGAATGTTCTTGTAGAGGAAGTCAATGGGCTTGGACTTACACAAATGCAACCATCCGATGTTGTAAGGAAGATCTTGAGTGTCCTCCCCATTGACAAATATGGACACATTGTGATCGTGCTTCATCAAGGTGATCTTTCCACCGCTATACCAACTCAAATCTTGGGAAAGATCAATGCTCATGAGATGTATATGCATATCACACCACAAGATGGCTCTTCTTCTACCAAGAAGAAAGACAAAGACTTGGCATTCAAGGCTAGCCAAGAGAAGGGCAAAGCAAGAGTTGAGTATAAGAGCTCAAGTGATGATGAAATTGATGATGCAAGTCTTGCTCTCATGGTGAGAAGAACCGCTAAGATGCTAAAGAAGCTCAACAAGAACGGTGTCAAGTTTGATGGCAAGAAAAAGAAGTTCTTCACTAGCAATAGAAGGAAGCCAATCTCTGAGATGGATTGCTATAATTGTGGAGAACTTGGTCATCTAGCTCATCAATGCCCCAAGCCAAAGAAAGACAAATACAAGAAAAAGTACAAGGGCAAGAAAGATGACTCAAGTAATGAAGATGAAGATGACAAGAAGAAAAACAAGCCATACAAGAAGAAGGATGGCAAGAAGAAGGATTTCCACAAGAAAAAGAAAAATGGCAAGGCATACATCATCGGTAATTGGCTCACGGATATTGATTCATCAAGTTGCTCATCCGATGATGATAGTGAGAATGAGAAGGTGGCCACTATTGTGATTGACTCTTCATCATCTTCACCGACACCACCGCCATCATCCTCTAACCACCTATGCCTTATGGCCAAGGGTGAACGAAAGGTATCAAATGATGATGATAGTAGTGGTGATGATCATGCTAGCAATAATGATAGTGATAGTGATGATGAATTTGAATCACCTTCATATGATGATCTTGTCAAATTGCTAAATCAATACACTAAGATTATTAGAAAGACTAGAGCTAAGAATGAAAAGCTAGAACTTAAGAATGATTCACTTTTAGCTAAATGTGACATAGCGGAAAATGCTAGTGTTGAGCTTAGAGAAGCAAATGAAGCTATGTCATCCAAACTCAAGGAGCTCAAATCTTCTAAGAAAGAGTGTCGGTGCAGAAAGTGACCAACATGTAAATATTTGTAGTTTTGCCGTACGTTGTGATTGGAGGTGGCCTAGCACTCAATGACACAGGGTTTATACTAGTTCAGGCAATGTGCCCTACGTCCAGTTTGAGTCAGTCGGTGACTTTATTCCTGAGCCTAGGTGCTTGAAGTTTACAGTGGGGTCACAAACGAGAAGGAGAAAGATGGGGAGAGCAAGAGGCCCGGTTAAACTCTGGTCCAAGCGCCGAGAGAGACAGGGGCTCCGCTATGAGCTAAGTGTGTGAGAGTGTGCTCGTGGTTTGAACCTGGTGGTTCTGCTGTGGTGTCCTAGTGAGCTTTGTCGATCTGATGAATCTGAATCAACTGGAATGGTGAACCCTCTCTGTTGGAGGAGAGCGCATCCCCTTTAATAGATGAAGGGGATGGCCTTACAAGTGAGAGGGAGGGAGTACGTTTGCTGCAAAGTCTTGCTTCCCATGCCGGCGGGTACAAGATGATGGTAGGCGCCCACAACACTGTTGGATGTCAGATGCATATGGGAGGTGGCGTTGTCTTCTTCGGGTATGGTAGGCCATACTGTCGATACCTGGAGGCAGGTAGAGGGTTTTACCATGTTCGCCTGGTATGGTAAATTCCAGCACCCACAATACTATCGATGCCTAGAGGCATGTGAGGGGAACCTTATCGTAAGGGAGTTAATGGCGCCCACAACACTATAGGGAGAAATGTCAGTGCCTACAACACTATTTGGGCTCTGTTGTGTCAGAGGTTGCAGAGTACTATTTCTGTAAGTGTATAGGGTACGGTCCTGGTATTGCGGTTTGACTTGTGCACCCTATCTTACTTTCTCCGTATGTTTCCTGGTCCTTACCGAGCGGGCGTCCTTGGTCGGCTAGTTCCAGTCGGAGAAGAGTAGTGAGCAGGGTTTGGTGCAACCCCAGTCGGAGATGTGGGTCAGAGTCGGTAGTACTTTGGCCAGGCCTTCCGGTTGGAGAGGCCGTCCAGAGGTGGGCTGGTGACCGAAGCGAGCACTCCGTTCAGAGAGGCAGGCCGGGATCAGAAAGCGGGCACTGTTCCTCCTCGGCCAGGCCTTCCGGTCGGTGATTAGATCGTCCTTCCGGCCTATTATTTAGGCACTTGGGCCGGCCCATGAGTTGTGCGTCTGTAACATTGTCTTGCTTGGGCTGAACCCTTGTTGGGAAGCAGGTCCATGAGGGACCTCGGGTTTATGAACCCGATAGGAGCCCTAGGACACCATAGCAGAACCACCAGGTTCAAACCACGAGCACATGCTCACACACTTAGCTCATAGCGGAGCCCCTGTCTCTCTCGATGTTTGGACCAAAGTTCGACCGGGCCTCTTGCTCCCCCCATCTTTCTCCTTCTCGTTTGTAACCCCACTGCAAACTTTGAGCACCTGGGATCAAGAATAAAGTCACCGACCGACTCAAACTGGACATAGGGCACGTTGCCTGAACCAGTATAAACCCTGTGTCATTGAGTGCTAGGCCACCTCTGATCACAACGTTCGGCAAAACTACAAATATTTATGTGTTGGTCACTTTCTGCACTGATAGTTGGCGCCGTCCGTGGGGAAGACGCTGTACGTTCAACACTTTTTGGTCATTGGATTGCCCACTTTTCTGCCACCTTCGCCATGGCGGGCTCAAGCGAAACGACTCGCTTTGGCTCACTGGAGTTTCCCGCACTCTCACCTATTGGGATGTGGGTTCCACCCATCTCCAAGCCATTCTAGGCCTTCCACTTTGGGAGCCTAGACTTCATCGCTGACCGGCTCGGCGTACTACACCTCCACGAGGAAGCATTCATTCCGGTGCCCGTTGGAGGGGCACCCTCCATCGACTCTGGGATGCACGATGACTTCAACGACATGACATCTGTGCTTCATTCTGAGCAAACTCTCTACTCAAACCCCACTATGAGTAATGTACGTACAGTTATTTACTCACTATTTACTATCTTTCATCAATTATCCGAAGGGACCACGTTGTCCATACCGCAACCACCGCACGACCGGTTCCCCAATGGCCTCACGTCCTCCGTGAACACGTATGCCCGGGGACTCCAAAAAATGCTGGCACTGCCTCCTTTCACATCTGAATTCATGGGAATGGTGAGCTATGCTCCCACCTATTTCTACGAACTCTTGGATGACGAGGTTGGGAGCAACGGCTCTATCATCAGTGATGTGGCGCCTAGCCACTGTCCATCCCAGGAGTGCGCCATGGTGGACGCTCCGGCACAGCTACAGGTGGTAGCGGAGTCCATACAGACTCACACCCCTCCAGACCCTCGCACGGGGCCCCTCACGTGGGCGCAGGAGCAAGGCGAGGAGCTACGACAAAGGTGGCATAGCTAGCCGCCACTGCGCCGGCACGCTCAGTACAGCATGCTACGCCCCGTGCGCATGATCTAGCCAGCGGCGCTCGGGGTCGCGCCCGCCAGGTCCAGCGCGACATCATAAACGAGGGGAACGACCCCCCATAGTTCGCTCGGGCTAGCCAGAACATCGCCGCTGCGGTGATGCTTCTGCACGGCGTTCCCAAGCCCGACGACCCCTAGGAGCGGGCGGTCTACCGGAACCTCTGGGTGCTGCTAGAAACCGCCGCCGTACAACAAGTGGAGAGCTCCGCATCGCGACTCCGACACGCGCCCTCTCTCCCCACTAGGGGAGTCAGGACACATCGGACGGATCACTCCATCCGCTCGCCGCTGCAGCCGCCGAGCATGGCACGGGAGGCCGCAGCTGCGCCACGGTCCGACCCAGTGCATGCTCCACACCGACCGCCGGCACACAAATGGCTCGATCCAAACCAAGACGCTCACAGCATCATCAGCAACCGGCATCAGGTCTGATGTGATGATGATGTTCACCGGGTGGTGGTAAGGACAAGCGACGCAGGCCCCGGCCGGACCATCGAGGGGAGTGGTGAAACGCACCCTAGGCATGGTCGCCGGCCAGATGACCGGAGTCCCAGCCTAGAGGGCCTAGGACCACGGGCCTTTGGCCAACGCATCCGGAGGGCGCCGTTCCCATGTCGCTTCCGGCCACCCACCAACATCGCCAAGTACACCGGGGAGACAAACCCCGGTATATGGCTCAAAGATTTCTGGCTCGCCTACCGAGCCGGACGGGTGGATGATGACCATTTCATCATTCAATATCTCCCATCTATGTGGGGGAACACATTCAAGCATGGCTTGAATTCCTCCCACATGACAACATTCGCTACTGGGCAGACCTCAAGAGGATCTTTGTTGGAAACTTCCAGGGACATATGTCGGCCCTAGGAACTCCTGGAACCTCAAGAGCTGCCAGCAGGAGCCCAGCGAGTGCCTGCGGGATTACATCCATAGGTTCTCCCAATGATGCAACTCCCTCCCTGATGTCATCGATGCGAACGTCATCAGCGCATTCCTCTCCGGGATGACCTGCGAGTCCCTAATCCACAAGCTTGGCTACCTGAAGCCCCGTACCACCTGCGATCTGCTCGACATCGCCACAAACCATGCCTCTGGCGAGGAGGCGGTCAGAGCGGTATTCAATGGAGGCCGAGACAAGGGCAAGGCCAAGCACGAGGACCAAGACGAGGCCCCCTCCACACAGAGGGGCAAGAAAAATAAAAAGGATCAACGCCGATCGGACAACACCGCATTGGTCGCCGCAGCCGATCGCATGGGCAAACAGCCCCAGTAGGGCCTACCTGACCACTTCAACAAACTCATGGATAGCCCATGCACCAACCACGCCTACCCTGTCAAACACCTCTACAAGGACTGTGAGCTCCTCAAACGTTTCCTTCGATAGGCCGGCGGGCTGAAAGAGGGAGACGGCAAAGAGGCAGCAGCCAAGAAAGGAGGCACGGTGGGTAAGGATGGAGATAGCTTTCCTGACCCTGAGGAGTGCATCATGATCTTTGGTGGATCCAATGCCATCTGGACCAAACGCCAGCACAAGGTGCGCTATAGGGAGGCATGTGCTGCCGAGACGGCCATCCCCTCCTTCCTCAGCTAGTCAGAATCTCCAATCACCTTCGATCAGAGGGACCATCCCTCCCATGTCGCGAGACTAGGATGCTACCCATTCATCGTTGACCCCATCGTCCGCAAGAAGCACCTCACCAAGGTGCTGATGGACGGAGGCAGCAGTCTCAACATCCTCTATGTCGACACCCTCGACGCCATGTGCATCCCCCGGTCGGAGCTCCACCTAGCGGGTTCTCCCTTCCACGAGGTGATCCCGGGAGCGTAGGGATACCCACTCAGGTAGATCGATCTACCCGTCATGTTTGGTAGCCGAGCCAACTTCCACTCGGAGGTCCTCACCTTTAAAGTGGTGGACTTCCCGAGGTCCTACCACGCCATCTTGGGGCGGCCATGCTATGCCAAATTCATGGCAATCCCCAACTACACCTACCTCAAGCTGAAGATGCCAGGACCAAATGGCGTCATCACCGTGAGCAGCGCCTTCTCGCACGCCTTCACGTGTGACCACGAGCATCTCGAGCTTGCCACAGCGGTCATCAACTTGGCCGAGCTCCCGTGTCTCGGAGAGTTGTCAACCTCGGCTGTCCTAGACAGCAACAAACCAACCTCCTCGATGGCTTTTTGCCCGCTCAAGGAAACCAAGGCGGTGGGAATCGACCCCGCCGACCCAACCAAGACGGTACGAGTCGGGACCCAGCTCCCAGCCAAATAGGAATGCGAGCTCGTCGACTTCCTATGCGCCAATCGCGATGTCTTCGCATGGCAGCCTTCTGACATGCCAAGCATACCATGGGAGGTCGTCGAGCACACACTACGCCTCATCCCGGGCTCGAAGCCCGCTAAGCACCGCCTACGCCACTTCAACGATGAGAGGCGCAGAGCCATAAGTGAGGAGATCGCCAAACTCCTAGCAGCTGGATTCATCAGAGAGGTGTTCCACTCCGACTGGCTTACCAATCCTATTCTTGTTAAAAACAAAAGCAGGAAATGGAGAATGTGCGTTGATTATACTGGCCTCAACAAAGCGTGTCTGAAGGATCACTTTCCTTTGCTGCGCATAGACCAGATAGTCGACTCCACCTCGGGTTGTGAGATCCTCTCCTGTCTAGATGCCTACTCAGGCTGTCACCAGATCGCGATGAGAGAGTCTGATCAGCTCGCGACCTTGTTCATTACCCCTTATGGTTCATACTGCTACGTAACCATGCCTTTCGGCCTGAAGAATGCTGGTTCCACATACCAAAGGTGCATGCAGCAATGCTTCACCGACCAAATCGACCCGCTCGATGAGCCCGATCAAGCTGAGCGGCCAAAACCAACAATCGCCGTCTATGTCGATGACATAGTGGTCAAAACGGCTCAAGCTTGCGACCTAATCCCAAACTTGGCCACGACATTCGTGAACCTCCAAAGGTTCAACATCAAGCTGAATCCTAAAAATTGTGTTTTTGGGGTTCCAAAGGGGAAGCTGCTAGGATACATTGTGTCTGAGTGTGGCATCGAGGCCAACCCCAAAAAAATCATGGCCATCTCCAACATGGGCCCCATACGCAACATCAAGGGCGTGCAAAGGCTCACTGGTTGTCTGGCTGCCCTGAGCCGGTTCATCTCCCAGCTTGGCAAATGGGGGATGCCGCTCTATAGGCTCCTCAAAAAGACGGACGCTTTCGTCTAGACTGAGGAAGCTCAATAGGCTCTACAGAGCATAAAATGTCCCTAACGTCGGCCCCGATCCTCGTCGCTCCTGAACGGGGACAACCCCTTCTCCTCTACGTCGTGGCCAGCAACCATGTGGTAAGCGCCGCCCTGGTCGTCGAAAGGGAGGAGCCGGGACACCACATTAAGGTCCAGCGGCCCATATACTTCATCGGCGAGGTACTCACCGATCCCAAAGTCTGGTACCCCCAGGTGCAGAAACTCCTATACGCCATGCTGATGGTGACCCAGAAACTCCTGCACTACGTCATCGACCATGAAGTCGCGGTCGTCACTTCATACCCGCTCGGGGATATCATTCGCAACCGCGACACCACGGGACGGATCTCCAAGTGGGCACTCGAACTCATGGGCCACGACATCAGGTACGTCCCCCGTATCGCCATTAAATCTCAAGCTCTTGCGGATTTTGTCACCGAATGGACGGAGGTCCAGCTACCGACCCCGGACGTCACCCACGAGTACTAGACAATGTACTTCGATGGGTCCATAATGGCGCCCGGCTCGAGGGCTGGAGTGGTTCTGATCTCCCCGAATAGGAGTAGGCTCTGCTACACCATCCGCCTCCATTTCTCAGCCTCAAACAACACCGTAGAATACGAGGCCCTCATCAACGGACTGCGCATCGCCATCGAGCTCGGCGCCACACGACACTATGTTCACGGCGACTCAGAATTTGTCGTTGATCAAGTCATGATGGAGTCCTCCTACAAAACCCCCTCATGGCAGCATACTGCCAGGAGGTACGTAAGCTTGAGGACAAATTCTAGGGGATCGAGCTACATCACGTCCCCCGAAAGGACAATGATGCGGCTGATTTTCTAGCAAAATTGGCCGCCAAGCGAGATCCATCTCCAAGCGAAGTCTTCATCAATGACCTCCATGAGCCTGCGTCCTAGAAGGTCCGATCTAGGCACACCCCGACGCCAACCCAGCGCTCGGGGGCTCTGATCCTGAGGCCAAAGCGACGCTCGGGGGCTCCGACCCTAGTACATCCATGGCGACGTCGCCCGCCGGCATCACCATACTGGAGCTCGATCAAACTGACTGGCGAGTGCCGCTACTCGCCTACCTCCTCGAGGAGGTTCTCCCACCTGAAAGGACTGAAGCTCAACGAATCACTCGACGTGCCAAGACATTCGTTGCCATCGGTGATGAACTATACAAGCGATGTCCATTGGGGGTACTCATGAAATGCATCCCTACCAATCAAGGTAAATAGCTCCTCCTCGAGGTCCATGTCGGAATATGCGGGCATCATGCAGCCCCGAGGTCGCTGGTCGGGAAAACCTTCCGCTAAGGCTTTTACTGGCCCACCACACTATGAGACGTAGAGGAGGTCGTCCGCAGGTGTGAAGGATGCCAGTTCTACGCTCGACAAACACATTTGCTCCACAGGAGCTCCAAACCATCCCCATCACCTGGCCGTTCGCGGTCTAGGGCCTCAACATGGTAGGACCCCTCAAAAAAGGGCCCGGGTGGCTTCACTCACCTGCTCGTAGCAGTCGACGAGTTCACCAAGTGGATAGAGGCTAAGCCCATCACCAACATCCGCTCGGAAGAGGCGATCAAATTCTTTCTCGACATCATCTGTCGCAGAACCGACCAATTTATAAGAGTACAAGTACAATGGCAGCCCGCAAGCGGTCGCACTGTCATACTTGTACCCATATAAACCCGGTAGTCCGTCGAGTACCACGACGGGTCTCGATAAACGATTTAGAACAACCAAGATCGTACATGATTCAACATACATGCCACATATTACATAAAGTTCACAGATACATTTCTCCATCAGAGTACGAATAAAAGTTATTACAAACTGAGTTTGATAGATAAAAGCGGAAGCAAATTAAGTTTGAAAGTAAAGTTTCCAACATAGTTTAGTACAGTGCCGAAATATGATCACGGTCCACAAAAGCATGTAGAAGGATTAATAAGAAGCCTGCCCAAGGCTTACTCCTCATCCACAGCGGGATAGAAGCAACTCTTGCAATAACCATGATACACAGTGCCATCTGCAACATGGGAAATAAAACCCTGAGTACGAGAAGGTACTCAGCTAGACTTACCCGTCATAAACCAGAAATAAAATGACTCCAAGGATTATGCAAGGCTGTATAAGTGGAGATAGCTTGACAACATTTTGCATAAAATCAATTGACTTATTGTACAATTAGGATTCCTTTATCAATTATTTATAACTATCCATCTCTAGATTAGCAACTATCCTGTGCCAAACATGTGGTATATCCATTTAAAAGCATACAATAGTAACCATAGCAGGTATTGTAATTCCATATTCATTCGAACCATCATGTTCCATAACACAGTTACTACGATGTTGGGACTAGCCAAGTTTCTCACTATCCGGGAGAGACGGCGATTCGAATCAATTTCAACTAGCTGGGAATTTATTCCTAACACAAACCCAGGTCTACCAGCCACGATAGCCTTAGGTCACCTTTGGTACAACTCAGGTACACATTTCACGGGTCCGTACCGCGCCGCACAATCTAGAACACCAGATGCCAGGACGTTCCGGTCTAGCCTGCCCTTGGGCTCAGTTTGATCGTTCCCCGGAAGGAGCGCACAACAGAACAGGTCCCGGCCTGCGTTGAATTACTCGGCTTCACGGTCGGAACGAGTTATCCGGCCAGCTAAGTGAGAGGCATGCGTTCAATCTTGTCAGAAGCGCCAACAATGGTACGGTCCTTAATCGACATAGATGGGGATAGATCCACACCCAAGACCTCCATGTCTTGTTGCTTCTCTATCGTCATCCCGCCCGGTCTCGATTTTCTTTTACCCCATGGTTCTGTTCCACGATAGCAATTATAGCCAACCGTGCTCCGGTATCCACCTATATCTCGCAGGTGACAGGACATCACCCGACTTCTATCGGTCTAAGCATGGCTCAGCATATATTCGATCCTGGACCTATACCGGTTAAAGGTGTAATAGCTGGACAAGGAATGTATATGCATCAAGTGGTTCCATTCAACTCTTATAACCTAATGCATCAATCATAAGTACTTAAGTAATCATTTGTAAAATACTGGGAGACTTAGAATGCTCCGGGGCTTGCCTCGCAGAAAGGAAGTAGGGCGGTGATAAGGACACTCCGGAAGCTCTTCAGGATTCTGCTCCTCGCCTTCGAGAGCTGCGACTTGAGGATTCTCCGGCTGGTCCCCTTCCTCTGCTTCTTTGAATTCCAGCAACGTTATCTCTTCCTCCGATCCTAGATGCATGAATATGGCATAAGTATTACGAATGCATATATGTTAACAAGTGCATCATGTTTATTGAGTAGGTGCATATCTCTTCTCGATTATTTAATTACTACTTCCACAATGAATCGACTATATCACAAAACAGCAGCTACTTGTTTTACTCATAACTAGAGTTCTACTAATCCAAATGCAGTGATCCTGGAGTTTTTGGAAAGCTTATCAAATTATCTACAACTTTGTTATTAACCATTTTTACAGCAAACATCATCTCTATCATGCAACTTAGCAAACTCTAGAATATGTCCGGAAACTATTCCAATTCGCATTATAAAGTAACAATACTTCTACTTCATATAAGTATTCAAATTTTTATAACCAAAAGTCTACCAACAGTTTAAGCATACCAAATACATCCAAGAAAACATAATGGTGAAGCCCAAACTATTTATTTAAATGCCTGTATTATTTTATTTAGATATTTAGGTTAAATAATAAATACATACCAGATGGGCATCATAAATTCTCAGAAAATTACAGTGGCTTACTACTACTACCAATAGACTACTGTAAAAATTTCATGCCATTTTGCCAAGTAGAACATCCTATACAAAAATGACAAGGCAGCAAGGCTTGAAATAGCATAAATAGAAAACCCTATTGAAAAGTGTCAAGCAACAGATTTCCTATTTTTCTTAGCATCCATATACTAATAGGATAACCTCCAACAAATTTCATGAATATTGGATTCCTAAATAATTTATAAAAATTCACACAAGGATCTCCTAATTATAAAAGAAAAATCTATAACTACAAATCTACACATGCACTGATCCTCAAATTTTTACCAGAGTTCATACATGACAAGAATAGCTTACCACAAAAATTTTATAATTTTCGGAGTACAGGAACTCTAGGTATAAAATAAATAAATTTGCATGCATTCAAAAACATATTGCAAATCTCTATTTAAATCTCCCAAAATTTCTACTGTAAATGTTAAGAACTTATTTTTCCTAAATACTACACTTCCTAAGGAACACTAACAAATTTATTTCACAATTTTTGAAGCTACCAAACTGAAGATATAAAAATCACAAAAGAATTCAAAAACTGGAATCAAATGAACTATCTTTCAACTACAGAGTCGCTGACCGGTGGGACCCGCCCGACAGAGGACCCCACACGTCATTGAGACACGAACAGAGCCGGCGGCGCTACGCGACTGGCGCGGCCGAAGCTCGCCGACGGCGAACTTGCCGGCGGTAACATCTTCACGGCGTGACCTACGTGACTTAGCACATCTATTGCACCACTTGGTCGGCCTTATCGTCGATGCTAGTGACGACGGCGGCGGCCATGGTGGGGTGGTGGCGCTGGACGATGGCGAGGCACCGGTGGAGGCTATGGCAACTCGATAGAATGCTACGCCGAGCATCACCGAGCTATGGCGGACCTAGCTAACGCCCTATCGCGGCCTGGGGTGGATGGTGGTGATGTGGCCACGGAGACGGGGCTAGCGGCGGAGCTCCGGCGAGGTGTTGCGCACTGCGGTGGCTTACCAACCTGGAACAGCGGGCAATGGGGGACGCCGGGAGTCTCTGGGGTGACGGTGATGCCGCTGTGGTGACGAATGGGCGGCTCAGCGAGGCTTGGTGCGGCTATGGCGACGACGGAGGCGGGGAAGAGCTTGGCTGCTGCTGCGGTGAGGAAATGAGGCCGAGGCGAGTCGACTGGAGAGCTGGGCTGAGTGCGGGTGGGTGCGGGCGAGCGCAGACCACTTAAACGCGCTCTCTGGCCAGGCTCTGCCGCGCTGGGCAGGGCACCGGCGACGCACGGCCAACCTCACGTCCACGCGGCAGCCAAGCCCTGAACCGGTCGGCCACTAAAGCTCTCCATTCAGTTCGTCAGTTAAGCCAAAACCGAGCCTGACGACGTGATTTCGAGTTGAATTAGCCGTCGATACAGGGTGATTCAGCGAATGATTTTTAAACGAAAATTGCAGCCCTAAGTACCATCTCCAATTGCTATTAAAGGATCATGCTCCAACACTCAACCAAACTCGAGTTATTTCATTCCAAAGGCAGGCTGTCAGACTGTCAGTGAACAAGACTTAGAAAAAATTTGTTAAGTGTTGAAATCTTGATTCTTCTAATTTTTGTGGGACCAATTCAAGCATGTTAGAAGCTAAATCAGTCAATGACCCAAAAATAAAAGTTGTTCCTTATGTCAAATACTACAACTTTGCTTTAGTGATCTCCTCCATACAAGGTCTCTAACACCTAGTTCACACTTGGTCAAACAAGCTACATTCAAAAGATGGTACATACTTAAACTATGACATAATGACCTAATTGGCCCTAGCCATAAATACCAAAGTTGTTCATGATGATATTCTAAACATGTTTAAGCTATTTGCAAGGTCACACAATCATCTACATGTTTACACTCATGATCATATGCACATACACATGGGAACATGAAAATAGTAAGAATGTTGCATATGTTTCAATCAAATGTTTCAATGGTAAATGCTTGTTTATGAATGCTTGATGATCATGCTCATGTTATGCAAGTCAAGTTATGCAAGGCTAACACCCGAGGTGTTACAGCCCCTCCCCCTTATAAAAATCTCGTCCCGAGATTTGCAAGACCTACTATTCTTGGAAAAAGGCGGGATAAACTTCTCGTAGATAATCCTCTCTCTCCCACATAGCATCTTGTTCACTGTGATTGTTCCACACCACCTTATAGAACTTAATAATCTTACTCCGTGTTACTCTTTCCATCTCCTCTAAAACTCGAATTGGCTTTTCTTCATAGGTCAAATCCGATTGAAGCTGCACGTTGGTGGGTGCAATAGCTTCTTCAGGTACTCGAAGACATTTCTTCAACTGAGAAACATGGAACACATCAAATATTGCACTCATCTCTGGTGGAAGTTGTAATTTATAAGCAACATTCCCTTTCCGTTCCACAATCTTGTACGGCCCTACATATCTTGGTGAAAGCTTCTTTTTCATCCCAAATCTCTTCACACCTTTCATGGGTGATACTCTCAAGTATACATAGTCACCCACTTCAAAAGTCAGTGGTCTTCTTCTTCTGTCGGCATAACTCTTTTGTCTTGATTGAGCTGCCTTCATATGTTGTTGGATGATACGTACTTGCTCTTCGGCTTCATTGACAAAGTTAATACCAAAGTATCTCCTTTCACCGGGCTCAATCCAATTCAATGGAGTCCTACATTTTCTGCCATACAAGGCTTCAAATGGAGCCATCTTGATACTCGCTTGATAACTGTTGTTATAGGAGAATTCAGCTAAAGGTAACCATTTCTCCCATGAACCCTTTGAAGATATAACACAAGCTCTAAGTAAATCTTCTAGGATTTGGTTCACTCGCTCTGTCTGTCCTGAAGTTTGCGGATGGTATGCCGAACTTCTGATTAGCTTGGTTCCCAAAGCCTGGTGTAAGTGCTCCCAGAAACGAGCTATGAATTGTGGTCCTCGATCTGAGATTATAGTCCTGGGTACTCCATGCAGTCTCACGATTTGGGAAACATATATCTCAGCGTATTTTCCAACTATATACCGTGTGTTCACGGGTATAAAATGTGCTGACTTGGTGAGACGATCGACAATAACCCATATTGAATCGTGACCTTGTGGTATCATTGGAAGGCCTATGATAAAGTCCATACTGATTTCCTCCCATTTCCAACCTGGAATAGGCAATGGCTGAAGTAGTCCGGCAGATTTCATATGGACAACTTTTACTCTACTGCAGTTATCACACCTAGCAACATAGGCTGCGATCTCTTTCTTCATCTTAGTCCACCAAAAACAGGTTTTCAAATCTTGATACATTTTACTACTACCCGGATGGATGGACAATTTGGACGAGTGAGCTTCATCTAAATTTTGGTTCCTAAGCTCACGGTCTTTTGGTACCACAAGTCGGTCCTCAAACCATAATACACCTCTTTCGTCCAATCTAAAATGTTTGGTTTCTTGCTCTTGCATTTTTCTCTTGATGTGACTGATACCTACATCTGTCTGCTGTAGCTCTATGATTTTGCTCTCTAGTGAACAACTGATCGTGATATTGTGTAGTACAGCAGGATGTAATAAGTTGAATCCATCTTCCAATAATGCTTCCACGGTGTTGCAATGAGACTTCCGACTAAGTGCATCGGCTACTACATTAGCTTTACCCGGATGGTAATGCACTTCTAAATTGTAGTCCTTAATCAATTCCAACCATCTTCGTTGTCTCATGTTCAGTTCTGGCTGGGTAAAGATATACTTGAGACTTTTGTGGTCAGTATATATATGACATACATTGCCCAACAAGTAATGTCTCCATATCTTTAATGCATGAACCACTGCTGCAAGTTCTAAATCATGTGTAGGGTAGTTGACTTCATGTTTCCTCAATTGCCGAGAAGCATATGCAATAACCCTTCCTTCTTGCATAAGCACACATCCCAAACCTATTCCCGATGCATCACAAAATACATCGAAAGGCTTTTCAATGTCTGGCTGTGCTAGCACAGGTGCGGTAGTCAACAAAGTTCTGAGGGTGTGAAAAGCTGTTTCACATTCTGGTGTCCATTTGTACTTCTCATCTTTCTAAAGTAGTCTGGTCATGGGCTTAGCTATCTTTGAGAAATCTAGAATGAAACGACGATAATATCCTGCTAACCCTAGAAAACTCCGAACTTCATAAACCGAAGTTGGGGCTTTCCAATCCATGACCTCTTGTACTTTTGATGGGTCTACAGAGATTCCATCTCTTGATAAAATGTGACCTAAGAAAGGTACTTTGCTCAACCAAAATTCACATTTGCTAAACTTGGCATATATCTTATGCTCCCTCAATCTGGATAGGACAATCCTCAGATGCTCTTCATGATCTGACTCATTTTCTGAATAAATCAATATATCATCGATAAACACGACCACGAACTTGTCGAGCTCGGGCATGAATACCGAGTTCATCAGGTACATGAAGTAGGCTGGAGCATTTGTTAGTCCGAAAGACATAACCAAATACTCGTATAAGCCGTACCTAGTAGAGAAAGCAGTTTTAGGTATATCCTCCGGTCTGATCTTTATCTGATGGTAACCTGATCTCAAGTCAATTTTGGAGAATACCTTTGCCTTCGCTAGCTGATTGAACAAGATGTCGATGCGAGGCAATGGATATTTGTTCTTGATGGTCACAGCATTGAGTGGTCTGTAATCTACACATATTCTCAGTGACTTGTCCTTCTTTTTCACAAACAAGGCTGGACATCCCCACGGAGATGAGCTAGGTTGGATAAGACCTTTGTCCAATAGATCTTGCAATTGAACCTTAAGTTTTGCTAACTCGTTGGGTGGCATTCTATAGGGCCTTCTGGATATGGGTGCCGTACCTGGCACTAACTCAATCTTAAATTCCACGTCCCTATCAGGTGGTAAGCCTGGTAATTCTTCTAGAAATACATCCGGAAACTCACAAACCACGGGGATATCATATATTGTGGTGGTTTGGATAGCACAAGCAAAATGTTGGGGTTCAAAATTGCGGGAGAGTGGTACTAGAAAAGCATTCCCTCCCATGGGTTCTCTCAACATAATAGTGCGGGTGCTAGTGTAAATAAGAACACCATGATCCTTCATCCAATTCATGCCTAAGATTACACTTATCGATAACCCGGGCAATATTATCAAATTCGTTGTGTACTCCCTCCCTTGTATGGAGATGAGTACATTTTTGACTATCTTTTTGGTAGTAACAGTACCCCCTGCTGAACTTATGTTATAACCCCCTTTGCTTACTTCAATTATTTCTTGATCATGTCTAGATGCAAATGCTTGACTCATAAATGAATGAGAAGCTCCCGAATCAAATAAAACAACAGCGGAATGCTTGTTGACGAGAAACATACCAGCCGTGACAATTTCTCCCGCGGGCACTTCCTCAACCGCGGTATAATGCACGTATCCTGGACGTGCCCTTGCGTTCGCCTATCTCTGATCGTTCTGATTTGGGTTGCCATTCTTCTTGGGGTGGGGGAATTCCTTGGACCAATGACCCAGTTGGTTGCAGTTGAAACATGGTTGATTATTTCTGAATCCGGTGGAGCTGTCCTGACTGCCATTTCCTTTTGGCAAGGCAATTGTGAACGCCTTACGGAATGGTTTCTGTGGCCTATTATTCTGAGCTTTAGGTGGTGGAGGCCTAAACTTGGGTGTAGGTGGACGGAATTGTGGCCTAGCTGTGATAGGCGCTTTCGACTGGGAAGATCCAGAGGCACCGGCCTCATATGCCCTCTTGCGACCCTTAGCAACTGCATGCATGTTGTTGTGGTTTTCTTGGGTCAAAGCATCACTAATAAACTCATTGTACGTGGCACACCTAGAATTGGCCATGGTCTTCATCAGTTTGGTACCCAGACCCCGCTTGAAACTCTCTATCTTTTTCTCTTCAGTATCCACAAAACCTGGAGCATATCTGGACATGTTGTTGAATGCGTGCATGTATTCTGTGAGAGTCTTCGTTCCCTGAGTGAGCCTCATAAATTTAGCAGCTTTCATGCGCATTAGGCTCGGGGGAATATGATGTCCCCTAAAAGCCAGCTTGAACTATTCCTAGGTCACTCGTGCATTAGCAGGCAAAGACGACAAGAAATGTGTCCACCAGATCCCTGCTGGTCCTTGCAACTGATGAGAAGCATACTCAGCTTTCAAATGCTCGGTGACTCTTAGCAAGCGAAACTTCTGCTCAATGGTGTTGAGCCACTCGTCAGCCTGTAGTGGTTCCTCAGCCACCTTGAAGATAGGAGGCTTTGTATCCAGAAATTCCTTGAATGTACTGTGCTGATTTGGCTCGGCCCCTGGTTGCTGTGGGTGACCACGAGCGGTGTTTTGCGTGATGAGGCGCAGAGCTTCTTCCATTGTCCTTTGGCTCCCCAAGAACTGAGCAAAGAACTCCTGAGCAGATGGCGGCGGTGGTGGTGGTAAGTCATCACCATTGCCATCGTGACTGCTACCAGCTCCAGCACGGGTGTGCGTCATCTGCGAAGTTGCAACAATAAACGATTATTGGTTGATGTCAAGAGATTGCAAATGAATTATGTACTCATGCCAAACTGAAATTACTGGAGAAAATTATCAAATTCACAATAAAAACAGAGGCATAACAATTCATTCTCGCAACCTGACACCACCAATTTTATCACTTATCGGACTCGCACCGTGTTAATATACTAGTCACTAGGTGACTCTAATCTCCATTAAGATTGCTGTCGAGGTCGGAGATAGGATTATCCTCATTCTCTGGCTCCACTTCTTTCTAGGTATACTTCATTCCATTGATAGAGGGGCGGTTCATGGTACCCCGCAAAGTGCAAAATTCTCCCAACAAGGTAGGTGTTCCAAAAACCATCAGGAAATTCTCACTCCAACTGGTGCTGCCATCGGTACCATCAACATGTACACTTGGTGAGACAAGACCATAATGGATAAGAGTTACATAACCGAGTAAGAATTTTATAAGGGGAGGAACAATTTAATTATGTGAATAATAATTATCATGATGCATGCTCGTTCCGTACGTCCTCACAAACTTAGGAAAAATTTGTTTCTAGTGGTAGACACGGTGGCATACATACGTTCTCTCATAAATAGCGTAACTAGTCGAGCTACACGTTTCGTTGTTAGTGTACCTGCATAAGATTTCATTTCAGCCCTAAACCCATAATGCAATATGCAGAATGTAATTTGTAAATACTTCCATATATGTATACCCATACATATACTTCCGTATCAATCTACCCGACAATAATTTAAACCCACAATTAAATACGCACCACATACACATGCAAGCATGCATACATAGACGTACCAAAGCTAACTCTCCCCGACCGCATGCTCACATCTTGCGGTCATACACTCATCATCTTACCTTGGCGTAGAGACATTTAATCCATACATTACCATTCAAGTGAATGGCATCCATACAATAGCACGCCGTATGGACGACGAAGTAAAAACCCCATGTTAGTACTTAAATAGCCACCTAATAATCCTTAATTTGGGCATAAGGAAAGTGATCATTGGCACATTTTAGATTTCAAATACCTATTATATAGCTATCAGTTGCTAGAGAAGGGTTTTTGGAAAACAAAAACTTTTGTTTTAATTACACATGTGACAATTAACGTTGAATCTTGCTCTGATGCCAGCTGTCGCAGAACCGACCAATTTATAAGAGTACAAGTACAATGGCAGCCCGCAAGCGGTCGCACTGTCATACTTGTACCCATATAAACCCGATAGTCCATCGAGTACCACGACGGGTCTCGATAAACGATTTACAACAACCAAGATCATACATGATTCAACATACATGCCACATATTACATAAAGTTCACAGATACATTTCTCCATCAGAGTACGAATAAAAGTTATTACAAACCGAGTTTGATAGATAAAAGCGGAAGCAAATTAAGTTTGAAAGTAAAGTTTCCAACATAGTTTAGTACAGTGCCGAAATACGATCACGGTCCACAAAAGCATGTAGAAGGATTAATAAGAAGCCTACCCAAGGCTTACTCCTCATCCACAGCGGGATAGAAGCAACTCTTGCAATAACCATGATACACAGTGCCATCTGCAACATGGGAAATAAAACCCTGAGTACGAGAAGGTACTCAGCTAGACTTACCCGTCATAAACCAGAAATAAAATGACTCCAAGGATTATGCAAGGCTGTATAAGTGGAGATAGCTTGACAACATTTTGCATAAAATCAATTGACTTATTGTACAATTAGGATTCCTTTATCAATTATTTATAACTATCCATCTCTAGATTAGCAACTATCCTGTGCCAAACATGTGGTATATCCATTTAAAAGCATACAATAGTAACCATAGCAGGTATTGTAATTCCATATTCATTCGAACCATCATGTTCCATAACACAGTTACTACGATGTTGGGACTAGCCAAGTTTGTCACTATCCGGGAGAGACGACGATTCGAATCGATTTCAACCAGCTGGGAATTTATTCCTAACACAAACCCAGGTCTACCAGCCACGATAGCCTTAGGTCACCTTTGGTACAACTCAGGTACACATTTCGTGGGTCTGTACCGCGCCGCACAATCTGGAACACCAGATGCCAGGACGTTCAAGCCTAGCCTGCCCTTGGGCTCAGTCTGATCATTCCCCGGAAGGAGCGCACAACAGAACGGGTCCCGGCCTGCGTTGAATTACTCGGCTTCGTGGTCGGAACGAGTTATCCGGCAAACTAAGTGAGAGGCATGCGTTCAATCTTGTCAGAAGCGCCAACAACGGTACGGTCCTTAATCGACACAGACGGGGATAGATCCACACCCAAGACCTCCATGTCTTGTTGCTTCTCTATCGTCATCCCGCCCGGTCTCAATTTTCTTTTACCCCATGGTTCTGTTCCACGATAGCAATTATAGCCAACCGTGCTTCGGTATCCACCTATATCTCGCAGGTGACAGGACATCACCCGACTTCTACCGGTCTAAGCATGGCTAAGCATATATTCGATCCTAGACCTATACCGGTTAAAGGTGTAATAGCTGGACAAGGAATGTATATGCATCAAGTGGTTCCATTCAACTCTTATAACCTAATGCATCAATCATAAGTACTTAAGTAATCATTTGTAAAATACTGGGAGACTTAGAATGCTCCAGGGCTTGCCTCGCAGAAAGGAAGTAGGGCGGTGATAAGGACACTTCGGAAGCTCTTCAGGATTCTGCTCCTCGCCTTCGAGAGCTGTGACTTGAGGATTCTCCGGCTGGAACCCTGCCTCTGCTTCTTTGAATTCCAGCAACGTTATCTCTTCCTCCGATCCTAGATGCATGAATATGGCATAAGTATTACGAATGCATATGTGTTAACAAGTGCATCATGTTTATTGAGTAGGTGCATATCTCTTCTCGATTATTTAATTACTACTTCCACAATGCATCGACTATATCACAAAACAGCAGCTACTTGTTTTACTCATAACTGGAGTTCTACTAATCCAAATGCAGTGATCTTGGAGTTTCTGGAAAGCTTATCAAATTATCTACAACTTTGTTATTAACCATTTTTACAGCAAACATCATCTCTATCATGCAACTTAGCAAACTCTAGAATATGTCCGGAAACTATTCCAATTCGCATTATAAAGTAACAATACTTCTACTTCATATAAGTATTCAAATTTTTATAACCAAAAGTCTACCAACAGTTTAAGCATACCAAATACATCCAAGAAAACATAATGGTGAAGCCCAAACTATTTATTTAAATGCCTGTATTATTTTATTTAGATATTTAGGTTAAATAATAAATACATACCAGATGGGCATCATAAATTCTCAGAAAATTACAGTGGCTTACTAGTGCTACTAATAGACTACTGTAAAAATTTCATGCCATTTTGCCAAGTAGAACATCCTATACAAAAATGACAAGGCAGCAAGGCTTGAAATAGCATAAATAGAAAACCCTATTGAAAAGTGTCAAGCAACAGATTTCCTATTTTTCTTAGCATCCATATACTAATAGGATAACCTCCAACAAATTTCATGAATATTGGATTCCTAAATAATTTATAAAAATTCACACAAGGATCTCCTAATTATAAAAGAAAAATCTATAACTACAAATCTACACATGGACTGATCCTCAAATTTTTACCAGAGTTCATACATGACAAGAATAGCTTACCACAAAAATTTCATAATTTTTGGAGCACAGGAACTCTAGGTATAAAATAAACAAATTTGCATGCATTCAAAAACACATTGCAAATCTCTATTTAAATCTCCCAAAATTTCTACTGTAAATGTTAAGAACATATTTTTCCTAAATACTACACTTCCTAAGGAACACTAACAAATTTATTTCACAATTTTTGAAGCTACCAAACTAAAGATATAAAAATCACAAAAGAATTCAAAAATTGGAATCAAATGAACTATCTTTCAACTACAGAGTCGCTGACCGGTGGGACCCGCCCGACAGAGGACCCCACACGTCATTGAGACACGAACAGAGCCGGCGGCGCTACGCGACTGGCGCGGCCGAAGCTCGCCGACGGCGAACTTGCCGGCGGTAACATCTTCACGGCGTGACCTACGTGACTTAGCACATCTATTGCACCACTTGGTCGGCTTATCGTCGACGCTAGTGATGACGGCGGCGGCCATGGCGGGGCGATGGCGCTGGACGACGGCAAGGCGCCGGTGGAGGCTACGGCAACTCGATAGAATGCTACGCCGAGCATCACCGAGCTACGGCGGACCTAGCTAACGCCCTATCGCGGCCTGGGGTGGACGGTGGCGACGTGGCCACGGAGACGGGGCTAGCGGCGGAGCTCCGGCGAGGTGTTGCACACTGCGGTGGCTTACCAAGCTAGAACAGCGGGGAATGGGGGACGCCGGGAGTCTCTAGGGTGATGGTGATGCCGCTGTGGTGACGAATGGGCGGCTCAGCGAGGCTTGGCGCGGCTATGGCGACGGCAGAGGCGGGGAAGAGCTTGGCTGCTGCCGCGGTGAGGAAATGAGGCCGTGGCGAGTCGACTGGAGAGCTGGGCTGACTACGGGTGGGTGCGGGCGAGCGCAGACGACTTAAATGCGCTCTCTGGCCAGGATCTGCCGCGCTGGGCAGGGCGCCGGCGACGCGCGGCCAACCTCGCGTCCACGCGGCGGCCAAGGCCTGAACCGGTCTGCCACTGAAGCTCTCCATTCAGTTCGTCAGTTAAGCCAAAACCGAGCCTGACGACGTGATTTCGAGTTGAATTAGCCGTCGATACAGGGTGATTCAGCGAATGATTTTTAAACGAAAATTGCAGCCCTAAGTACCATCTCCAATTGCAATTAAAGGATCATGCTCCAACACTCAACCAAACTTGAGTTATTTCATTCCAAAGGCAGGCTATCAGACTGTCAGTGAACAAGACTTAGAAAAAATTTGTGAAGTGTTGAAATCTTGATTCTTCTAATTTTTGTGGGACCAATTCAAGCATGTTAGAAGCTAAATGAGTCAATGACCCAAAAATAAAAGTTGTTCCTTATGTCAAATACTACAACTTTTCTTTAGTGATCTCCTCCATGCAAGGTCTCTAACACCTAGTTCAAACTTGGTCAAACAAGCTACATTCAAAAGATGGTACATACTTGAACTATGACATAATGACCTAATTAGCCCTAGCCATAAATACCAAAGTTGTTCATGATGATATTCTAAACATGTTTAAGCTATTTGCAAGGTCACACAATCATCTACATGTTTACACTCATGATCATATGCACATACACATGGGAACATGAAAATAGTAAGAATGTTGCATATGTTTCAATCAAATGTTTCAATGGTAAATGCTTGTTTATGAATGCTTGATGATCATGCTCATGTTATGCAAGTCAAGTTATGCAAGGCTAACACCCGAGGTGTTACATCATCTACCGGTTCGGCGTTCCTAACTGCATCATCACTGACCACAGGACTAACTTCATCGGAAAGAAGTTGCTGGACTTCAGTGACGGATACGGCATTAGGATCGACTGGGCCTTGGTCCGACACCCATGTACTAACGGTCAGGTCGAACGTGCCAATGGCATGGTCCTCCAGGGACTTAAGCCACGCATCTTCGACCGACTTAACAAGTATGCTGGGCGATGGGTGGTAGAGGTTCCAGCGATCCTCTAGAGCCTGAGAATGACCCTGAACTGATCCATAGGGTTCACACCCTTCTTCCTAGCTTATGGAGCTGAGGCAATACTGCCCTCTGACCTCGACTACGACGCCCCAAGAGTGAAGGCCTTCGACCGCGACCGGGCCATGGAGGCTCAGCAAGAGGCAGTCGACCTACTCGAGGAGGCCCGTGAGACGACCATCATCTGCTCTGCTCGCTATCAACAAACTCTCTGTAGGTACCATGAAAGGAAGATCAGGGGGAGGACCCTCGAAGTCGGTGATCTTGTGCTCCGAAGGACCCAATCAACGAAGGAAAAACACAAGCTCTCTCCACCATGGGAAGGACCCTACACCGTAACCGAAGTGATCCGACCGGGCGCCTACCGACTAAAGGAAGACAACGGCAATGTTCTCACCAACACTTGGAACATTGAACAGCTACGTCGTTTTCCCCCTAAATTTAGGTCTTACCACTTTTTATTCAAACACTTGCTCCTATAAAGCACCCCGGCCCGAACACTTTTAGCCCGGGTCGCTCGAGGGCTCCATGAGAGTACAATGCTAAATACTACCTCTCTTTTTTACTGTCACATGGTAGAAACTTTGTCTCCAAACAAAACACGCATTCCATTCCTTTAAATACCCTACGTAAGCTTTGTTCTTACTCCCAACCGAATGCACCCTGCCATGACCTACAGTTATGAGCAGCCGAGCCCCGCGGGCCATGCCCAGGTTCTTAAAAGCTACAGCCTACGGAACGAATGGACAGGTGCGAAAAAGAAAGGATAAAAACAAAGCTATGCTAGGATAAAAACAAAGAACGGACAGTGTTTTTATCACAAAAACAGAACTTATGTATTCATTGATAAAAAACTGTTCACACGGGGGCTCCCCCACAAACTTAATGGTTGCATTTGTTGACTACTTCTACTCTAAATGCTACTACGGCCACTCGGTGACATCATCTGGTGCCAAAAGTAGGGCCACGGCACGTGACCGGTTATGCTCCCTCGACTTCGGTGAATGCAACGGGTACCTCAAGGGCGTTGCACCCATAGATGCTCAGCAGAAGAGCATGGAGCTCCTGACTTTCTCATGCAATCGAGGCAGCTCCTGGACAGGGATGCTGCCCGCCAAGGTATGGCCATCATGGCTGGAGGATATCTCATCAAACTTTATGAACTGGCCGACTTGAGCAGCTGCAGGCATGGAACCCTCCACCAGCACGATCCTGGGCAACTTCCAGCCCGCCACCTCCTCAGGCGGAAGCCGCCCCTCCTCAGGCAAAGACGGCCAGCACCGCCTTTGGCGGCCTCTAGCTCGACATTGCGCTCCGGATTCATGAAGGGATCTGTGAGTCCTCCCCCCTGCTTACCCTCTCTCTCACTTAGGAACCGCCACGGCATATAGGCACTCTCGGTGAGTAGGAAGAAGGAGGAGATGCAAAAGTTGGAAAACAGGCAAAGGACTACGACAAGAAGCCCTCTCCCTTCCCCTATTTAAAGAGGAAACATGGTTGGTAAAGAAGGGCAAAGGATCAGAGTGAAAAACTCTCTCCTTTCCCCCATTCAATATGGATGGGAAACAATGGGACGCGCCCTGACCGATGGGACGCACACTGACCGACAGAACAGGATGTGGCCTGGGGATGGCCCACCACTACCGCACGCCGGGCACAGGAACCAAAGCACCACCACTCGCATGTGGCCCTCCGCCTTCCTAGGCTATACTTGAAAAACCCAAACAACGGGATCTCCGCCAGTAGAGACCATCGGGCTTCCTACATTGATCGAACAGCCTAGAAAAAACACTGAGCGATAGGTAAGGAGCAAAGGGACGCCCCATGTAGGCCATGCCGACTCTGTCACAAACGATGAGCATGGGTCCCGGTCAGACATATCTGATTGGAGCTCTTCAAACCCCATCGCTTGAGTCATCAAGGTAACACTACCAAAACCCCACTATTTCTTTATATAATTCATTCATACATCCATGTGCGCATTCATTCCATACGCCCATGCCCCCCGGATGATTCGGGCCCTGAATCGCCCGGGGGCTCGGGAACTAAGCATCGCACATGCAGTGTAATGCATCACAACGCTCCATGTTGCGTCACGAAGCGGTAGTTGCCTCATTCGACATGAGCAACGACCGACCAGGGTTCGAAGGCTGGCCCACGAAGGGCTTGAGGCCGCCCCACGTCAAACAGAGCTAGGGGAGAAAAATGCAGATGAGCCCTGTGCAGCCCTCGCCCAGTCTGCCCCAAAGCGGATAGGGTCATCTCAACCTTCTCGTTCGATCCTAAACCTCTCACGAAGCCCATAGAATCTCCATCGAGGGGAGGCCGTCAGGCCACCTGGGTCAGACTCTGGAACGACCCAGGCATCTGCTGGGTTGCAGGTAAAGGAGCAGTGGAATGTCACAAGAGGGCTATGCTGACCCCATCACGAATGACAGACCCGGATTCCACTTGATCATACCCGTTAGCGAACTCACCGATCACGTCACTCGAGCCCGAGCGATCGGGACAAGGGACAAAACTCAGCCCCTCCGGTTGTGAGAAACCAAGGACGGGGTAATGCACACAACTCAAACCGACCTCTACCAAAAGCCTAACAGGGCTCGGGGGTTCAAGAAACGCCTAGGTCTGCGACCTCGAACTCGCCCCATCCGGCTACGCTTCGACTGCACACCAAATACACCTGGGTCTGCGACCCTGAACTCGCCCCATCAAGATCCATGAGCTCTGGCTTGCCTGATCCCTAAACTAACTAAACTAACTGCCTCGCCTGGAAGGGCTGCACTGAGACCAGGATCCACAACTCTGACTCGCCCGATCCCACGGCGCGCACCGATGCCAGGATCAGCGAGCTCCATCTTGTCCGATCCCTAAACTAACTACCTTGGCTGCGCGGGCTGCACCGAGGCTAGGATCCACGACTCCGACTCGCCCAATCCCATGGCGCGCACCGACACCAGGATCAGTGAGCTCCGTCTCGTCTGATCCCTAAACTAACTGCCTCGGCTACGCGGGCTGTACCGAGGCCAGGATCCATGACTCTGACTCGCCCGATCCCACGGCGCGCACCAACACCAGGATCAGCGAGCTCCATCTCATCCGATCCTAGAACCGAACTCGCCCCACCAGGATCCACGACTCTGACTCGCCCGATCCCACGGCGCGCACCAATGCCAGGATCAGCGAGCTCTGTCTCGTCCGATCCCTAAAACTAACTGCCTCGGATGCGTGGGCTACACTAAGGCCAGGATCCACAACTCTGACTCGCCTGATCCCACAGCGCGCACCAATGCCAGGATTAGCAAGCTCCGTCTCGTCCGATCCCTAAAACTAACTGCCTCGGCTGCGCAGGCTGCACCGAGGCCAAGATCCACGACTCCGACTCGCCCGATCCCACGGCACGCACCGACGCCAGCTTCAGTGAGCACCGCCTTGTCCAATCCCTAAACTAAACTGCCTCGCCCGGTCCCATGGCGCGCACCAACGCCAGGACCTGTGACCTCTGTCTCGTCCAAATCCGACTCACCCCATCGCACGGCGCACTCCGACGCCAGGGTCAGCGAGCTCTGTCTCATCCGATTCCTAAAAAACTAAAAAAACCACCTCGGTTGCACAACGACACCATGGTTAAACGACTCCATCTCAACTAAAATACATGCACGCCCGCTAACAAAACCCCCTAAATGATTCTGCGTGAATCACCTGGGGGCTCGAGGGCTACACCCGTGGGTGCGCTCGCACGCACCCGCTGACAAAACAAAAATCCCCCCCCACTAGCAAAAAGGAAAAAATCCCCCAGATGATTCTACCCAAAATGGCCCGGGGGCTCAGGGGCTACACCCACGGGTGCGCTCGTGCACACCAGCCGCCAAGACAAAAAACCCCAAACGATTCTACCCGAATCGCCCGGGGGCTCAGGGGCTCCTGTCGGGTTCATAAACCCAGGGTCCCTCATGGACCCGCTTCCCAACAAGGGTTCGACCCAAGCAAGACAATGTTACAGACGCACAACTCATGGGCTGGCCCAAGTGCCTAAATATTAGGTCAGAAGGATGATCCAATCACCGACCGGAAGGCCTGGCCGAGGAGGAACAGTGCTTGCTTTCTAACCCCGGCCCACCTCTCTGACCGGAGCGCTCGCTTCGGTCACCAGCCTACCTCCGGATGGCCTCTCCGACCAGAAGGCCTAGCCAAAGTACTACCGACTCCGACCAGCGTCTCAGACCGGGGTTGAACCAAACCCTACTCACTACTCTTCTCCGACTAGAACTAGCCGACCGGGGACGCCCGCTCGGTAAGGACCAGGAAACTGGCGGAGAAAGTAAGATAGGGCGCACAAGTCAAACCGTAATACCAGGACCATACCCTGTACACCTGCAGAAATAGTACTCTGCAACCTCTGACACAACAGTGTTGTAGGCGCTAACATTTCTCCCTATAGTGTTGTGGGCGCCATTAACTCCCTTACGATAAGGCTCCCCCCACATGCCTTTGGGCATCGACAGTATTGTGGGCGCCGGAATTTACCGTACTGGGCGAACATGGTAAAACCCTCTACCTACCTCCAGGTATCGACAGTATGGCAGGCACCGATGTCTGCCATACTCAAAGAAGACAACGCCACCTCCCATGTGCATCTAACATCCAACAGTGTTGTGGGCGTCTACCATCATCTTATAACCACCGATGTGGGAAGCAAGACTTAGCAGCAAACGTACTCCCTCCCTCTCACTTGTAAGGCCATCCCCTTCATCTATAAAAGGGGATGCGCTCTCCTCCAATAAAAGGGTTCACCATTCCAGTTGATTCAGATTCATCAGATCGATAAAGCTCACTAGGACACCACAACAGAACCACCAGGTTCAAACCACGAGCACACGCTCACACACTTAGCTCATAGCGGAGCCCCTATCTCCCTCAGCGCTTGGACCAGAGTCTGACTAGGCCTCTTGCTCCCCCATCTTCCTCCTTCTCATTTGTAACCCCACTGCAAACTTCGAGCACCTGAGCTCAGGAATAAAGTCACCGACCGACTCAAACTGGACGTAGGGCACATTGCCTAAACTAGTATAAACCCTGTGTCATTGAGTGCTAGGCCACCTCCGATCACAACGTATGGCAAAACTACAAATATTTACGTGTTGGTCACTTTCTGCACCGACAAAGATCTTAAAGAAAAACATGATAAACTTGAGGGGATACATAATGAGCTCATCACTAGCTACAATATGCTAAAAGAAGAATATAAAAATCTCAAGATCAATCATGATAATCTTGTTGTCTCTAATGAGTTATTATCCAATGAGCCACATGATGCTACTAACCATATTGTTAAGATTGATATAGCTACATCATGTGATGATTTGATCATTGAGAGCATTGAGCAAGGTTCTAGTAGCAAAGACAAGCAAGTGGTTGAGTCCGACAACTATGATGAGTATGTCAGGATCAAGAATGAGAATGAGAAGCTTAAGAAAGATCTTGAAAAGCTATCAACCACCAGGACCATTGTGATAGAGAACCTTGACCATGATAGTGATCTAATTCTTGAGAATGAGAAGCTCAAAGAAGAAAACAAGAGACTCAAGAAGGAGAAGAATCATGATGAGCTCAAAGAAGAGAACAAGAAGCTCAAGTTAGAAAAAGAACATCTAAAGACCGGATTGAGCAAGTTTACAAGAGGTCAACATCTTCAAAGTGAGTTACTCATGAACACCGTCATGAAGATGGATAGAAGTGGAATTGGATATTTGGCACATCAAGAGAAGAAGGCTCAAGCTCAACACCAACAACAACACAAGTCAAAGCCAAAGCCAAAGAGGTGTTTTGAGTGTGGACAAGAAGGTCACTTTGCCCATGAGTGTCAAACTCCACCACCACAACCCTTGCCCAAGCATGCTAGACCCTTTGCTTTCAATGCTCATTACATGCTTAGAAAGGACTCTAATGGAAAATGAAAGTTATGTTCTTAGGACCTCCCAACAAGAATAGGCCTAAGAAAATTTGGGTTGCAAAGTCATTTGTTAAAAAAGTCAAGAGCCCTCAATAAGTTTGGGTCTCTAAACAAGCTTGATCTCTTGTGTGTAGGTGAACTACAAGACCGGTGGAAGTCATTGGGTAATTGATAGTGGTTGCACTCAACATATGACTGGTGATCCTCGTATGTTCACCTCACTAGATGAAGAAGTAGATAGCCAAGAAAGAATTACATTTGGAGATAATTCAAAGGGCAAAGTCAAAGGATTGGGCAAAGTGGCAATATCAAATGATCATTCTATCTTAAATGTGCTATATGTTGCTTCCTTGAGTTTCAACTTGCTATCCATTGGGCAATTGTGTGATCTTGGCTTTCAATGCTTGTTTACCAAGAAGGAAGTGGTTGTATCTAAGAAAGATGATGATCAAGTAATATTCAAGAGATTTAGATACAACAACCTATATCTAGTGGATTTCACCTCCGAAGATGCTAACTTGAAGACATGCCTATTCACCAAAATAATACTTAGGTGGCTATGGCATAGAAGACTTGCTCATGTTGGGATGAGCTCACTCAAGATGCTTATGAAGAATGAATTGGCGAGAGGGTTGAAAGATGTGAAATTTGAGAAGGACAAGCTTTATAGTGCATGTCAAGCCGGCAAGCAAGTTGCAAACACTCATCCTACAAAAGCTTTCATGTCAACAACAAGAGTGCTAGACCTCCTTCACATGGACTTATTTGGACCAACAACATACAAGAGTTTGGGAGGAAATCTTTATTGTCTTATGATTGTTGATGACTACTCTAGATATACATGGGTGTTCTTCCTTCATGACAAAACCGAAGTGGCATCATGTTTCAAGAAGTTTGCCAAGAGAGCACAAAATGAGTTTGAAGTGAAGCTCAAGAAGATTAGAAGTGATAATAGAAAAGAGTTTGACAACACAAACATTAAAGCTTATTGTGATGAAGTTGGGATCAAGCATGAGGTCTCCGCAACATATACTCCTCAACAAAATGGTGTAGTTAAGAGAAAGAACCGGACACTTATCACTCTTGCAAGAACAATGCTTGATGAGTACAACACACCCAAAGCTCTATGGGCAGAAGCTATCAACATCGCATGTTATGCATCCAACCGCCTATTCCTTCAAAAATTTCTTAGCAAGACACCTTATGAGTTGCTCAATGGGAAGAAGCCGGACGTCTCATTCTTCTGGGTGTTTGGTTGCAAATGCTACATCTACAAGAAGCGGCAACACCTAGGGAAGTTTCAAAGACATTGTGATATTGGTTTTCTTGTTGGTTACTCATCAAAGTCCAAAGCATATCGAGTATTTAATCATGCCACTGGCTTGGTTGAAGAAACATATGATGTGGAATTTGATGAATCTAACGGCTCCCAAGGAGCACATGAGGATCTTGATGATGTGGGTGATGAACCATTGAGGGAGGCTATGAAGAACATTCTGGTTGGAGACATCAAGCCTAAAGACGATGAAGATGGTGTACAAGTGATTGATCCACCTTCTTCATCAAATGTGCCACAAGATGGTGATAAAGATGGGAGAGTAGAAAATGAAGATACTCATGTCTCCCATGATCAAATGGTGACACAAGCTTAAGATATTGATGCTCCACAACCTCCCCCTCAAGTGGTTGATAGAAGAAATTCACCGCTACTACAAGCTCATCCACAAGATCTCATTATAGGGAGTCCATCAAAGGGTGTAATGACTCAATCTCAAAAACTTGCTTCTTTTATTGAATATCACTCCTTTGTCTCTTGTATTGAACCTAAGAATGCAGAAGAAGCTCTTCAAGATTCGGATTGGATAAACGCCATGCATGAAGAGTTGAACAACTTCACTCATAATGAAGTTTGGACTCTTGAAGAGCGACCACAAGGTGCAAGAGTCATTGGAACAAAGTGGGTGTTCCGCAACAAGCAAGATGATCAAGGTGTTGTAGTGAGGAACAAGGCAAGACTAGTTGCAAAGGGGTTCTCTCAAGTTGAAGGGTTGGATTTTGGAGAGACCTTTGCACCGGTTGCAAGACTTGAAGCCATTTGTATCCTCCTTGCATATGCATCGCATCATGAAATGAAACTATATTAAATGGATGTTAAAAGTTCATTTTTAAATGGCTTCATAAATGAACTAGTCTATGTTGCCGCGGGTGCTTGTTGTGCACATTTCCATGGGTGCTTGTTGTGAACATTGCACATTGCCGCGGGTGCTTGTTGTGCACAAATACTTTACATGAAGCAAACTTTGCTAGACTATGGTGTAGTTCTAGAAAAGATACCTCTTTTGTATGACAATGAGAGTGCGATAAAGCTTGCTAATAATCCGATTCAACACTCTCGCACCAAGCACATAGATATCCTCCATCACTTTCTTAGAGATCATGTGGCTAAGAATGATATTTCACTAGAAGGTGTAAGGACCGAGGATCAATTGGCGGATATCTTCACTAAACTGCTAGATTAGGCTACATTTTGTCGGTTGAGGAATGAGCTCAATGTGCTTGATTTTAGTAACTTCACTAGAAAATGAGCTTGTGTTGTCCCGTGCATTGCATTGTAATATACAACATGTTTACTTTCTGGTAATGCACTTAGGGCTTGTCTAACATGGTTAAGATAACTGCCGAAAAGCGTGTGAAGAAGCTTAACCTTGGATCAAACTTGACAAGCAACAAGAATTACTTTCAAGTATTGCATTGCATATGCATGTGTGTTGTTTTGTCATTTCCTTTCAATTACCCTTTTATTGCCTATTTACTTAAAAAGAATTATAGCCTAAGGCAAAATACTTCAAAAAATTTGAGGGTTTGAGAGAGGACACTCACATCAGTCCCAATTGGTGTTTATTTGGGTCTTATTGAAGTTGGGACTTGATTGGGAACAGGTAGCGTGAAGGAACATTGAAGATTTGCTAAAAAAGGGCGATCGGATGCTGCACCAGACACTAGAGTCCAGCGTCCGGTCGGTTCACAAGAGGTGAACAGAAGCATGAAGGAGTGACCGGACGCTGAATCAGTGATCTTCCTGTGTCCGGTCAGATGGTGATCCTGCATCTGATCAAGCAAAGAAGATGGACATAGGACTAATCGGACTCTGGCTGCGTCCGGTCATGGGCAACCGGACACGTTTGGTCGTGACTTGAGGGGATTTGGACCTCTCTGTAGTCGATCGGACTCTAGGTGGCAGCGTCCGGTCAGTAGAAATCATGTGGGTCTCCAACTTTTTCTCCTTTCCTTACCTATCACATGGGTGCAACCATATAACCGCGCTGTGGTTGACCTAAGCCTGCATCCATCGCACCGACTTTGCCGTCATAGCCAAGCCGTGCATCTACCTCGAGCCGCTGTGCCACCTCACCTACGTCGCGCCCTGCTTCACGTCACCACGCTCCCGTGCCCTAGCCGCGCAGCATTGCTCCGTCGCGCCCGTGTTGCTCTCGCGCCGCCACGCCATGTTTTCCTCGCTGCTCCCACACGGCCGCACCCATGCCAATCCCACACTATTGTGCCCTAGCACCACTGCGCCCGTGCCTCTGCTCTG
The DNA here is from genome assembly GCA_904845875.1 of Miscanthus lutarioriparius. Lineage (NCBI taxonomy): Eukaryota > Viridiplantae > Streptophyta > Magnoliopsida > Poales > Poaceae > Miscanthus > Miscanthus lutarioriparius. The sequence continues at coordinate 61,184,577 of CAJGYO010000014.1, read as the reverse complement.
CGCCGCCGTACCCACATTAGCGCCACCGCCTAAGCATCGTCGGTGCCCTAGTTGCCGTCGCCTACACCCCCATTGTCGTGCCTGCATCTCCACAACCCATCTAGCACCGCATTGCCTTGCAACCCTAACCCTAGGTGATTCCCAGTGGTTCCCCATGATTCATTCCTCTGCTCTTTGGTTCACCGGTTCGTCAGGTAGCAAGCCATCGCCTCCAATTTCATATCTATTGCTTGTTTCTTAGGGTTTCGTATCTCTATATGTATATTGTAATTATTCATATATCTAATCTATTCTATCATGCAGCGAGTCAGTGTTCTTGAGGTTACTTTGGTAGTTGACAGTTAACTCGGGGCCAAGCCCACGAGTACGGATCGAGGCCAAGCCTCGGAAGTGTTAGTTGGCAGTCGGTTCTTGTCCGTGACAGTAGTCCGTTTCAGCTCCAGCAATGGCACGTGTCAAGAATGACGGAGGTGATCCCGGTGATGAGGATCCGAGGCCTCTGCCTTGCCTACCTACTGAGGTGAAAGGCAAGGTGAAGAAGCTTGCGACAAAGAAGCGTAAGTATGCAGATGCTGATACTGAGAGAGCAGCAGCAGTTGCAGCCACCGCAGAGCGTGTAGAGAGAGGAGGTGCTCGGGTGGTGTCCAGATTGTAGATTAGCTCTCACCAGCATAGAGGGCCGCCGTCGAGAGGGTTGAGCGTCATCATGGTAGTCTAGCTGAGACTGTCATGCTTGAGGGATGGCGTGTCGTTTTGGAGGAGACTCAGCCTCAGGGGGAGCCACAGCAGTAGACACAACCACCAGTGCAGTCAGAGGGTACTCAGCAGGCTGAGCAGTCTGAGCAGGCAGAGCAGATAGAGCAGGCACCTCAGCCTTAGTTATGCTGCTCTAGTTGTACTCATGCTTAGGTGACACCGAGGCCTAAGACACAGAGGAGGGGTTCCCATTTGCCTCCTAGACCACAAGGTCCGCCTCCCATGACTCACCTGGACTTGAGGGCCACCATGGCCAAGTAGGTGCAGTAGCTTAGGTTCATGCAGTTTGAGGACTGGTTCCCACTGAAGAGGGATGAGCGTGCTTCAGAGGGATTCTATACACCATTGCAGGAGGACTTCTACAATGCTTATCTGAACAGTGGTGTGGCTTTCATATCACAGAGGGTTTGCTCCATTGAGGTAATTGTAGCAGCAGTAGGAGAGCAGATATGTTCTCACCTCTCTTACTTGCTAGGGTTGACAGACCTACTTGGATGGACTGGTTGGTATGTTCCATCATGGGTCCGTGAGTTCTACTCTTCACTTTGGATTGACCCAGGCCACAGGTTCATACACTTTGCATTCAGAGGCCGTGACTACAGGTTGATGAGCTTCAGGGGCAAAGAGATTCTTAGGATTCCAGAGTCAGCCATCCGCCTTCATGAGGTTTGCTATGGTCAGACAGAGCCTCCTAGACACCCTCATGGCGGTCTTGTGCCTCCCACAGATCTGGTCCGACCTTGCTTCATAGAGCCTTTCGGTGAGGGGTCGAATAGGACACCTAGAGACCTTACTCCTACAGCTAGGCTGCTTGATGCTATCATGAGGAGGACCCTGCTCCTAAGGATGGGATATCGTGAGGGACTAACTCGCATTCAATTGTGGCTACTAAACTCTCTGATGCAGCAAACGGTGTTTGATATATGGGATGTCATTCTTTCTGAGATGGAGGATACACTTGCAGAGGGATTCAGAGGTCACAGACAGCTGTCGTATGCTCACTGGATCAGATTCTTGATTCGCAAGGCAGTTATAGTGAAGTCCTTAGAGACGATGGCAGAGTAGACTGGTGCTACTTCTGAGTTCCCTTCATACAACATGACCCAGATGCTCTATCATAGCAGGGCGAGGACACCTAGCCAGCCGCGCCATCACCGAGAGGTGCCAGAGACTACAGCCCAGTAGGATGAGATTATCAGGGGCGTTGCAGCGATAGAGGAGGAGCAACTACATGCTAAGTAGGAGGGTATGGTCGAGAGTGACCCCAGTGATAGTTCAGATGATGACTATTAGGCTATCCCTCAGATGCCTCCTCGACGATATGACAGTGAGGTCGGTGGCTCTAGCTCAGCTCCACCATAGCCACCACAGATAGACCCGCTCTACTTGCTATTCTTGAGCGGATGAGGCAGGATCAGGCTCACTAGGCCTAGGAGACCGCAGCTGCACTAGCACAGGTTTAGGCCAGACAGGACAAGTTCTAGAGACAGCAACAGGCCATACAGCAGCAGTAGCAGGCCATGCAGCAGCAACAGCAACTCCTGATTCAGCAGCAGTTACTTGGTTTTATGTAGCATGTCGTTACTGCTATCGAGTATGCACCGCCATAGCTTACACCTTAGCTCGGCCAGCCTACCACCACTATAGTGACTCTGGCTATATAACCCAGTGGGCTTCAGAGTTAGGGACAGCCAGCTACATAGTTTGCTTCACCAACGGAGCAGGTGTCCCAGTGGTTTTCTTCACCAGTGATAGCCCCGCATTTCACACCTATTGTTATGGGCTTCACACCAGCTCAGAGTTCCTTAGTGCTTGTGACTGATACCCTAGTTTCTAGGAGCCTTGGTGCTACATTTAGAGAGTTGATAGGGCAGCCTACACCGCCAGAGTTGCAAGTCCCTGCATCTTCCACAGTCGCTCCAGTTACTGGGACTACAGAGATGCTCCCTTCATCTATTGCATCATCAGAGCCAGCTGTTATAGTGGTACCTACAGAGTCACAGGCTGCACTAGTCCCACAACAGACCTAGACTACTTCAGCTTCACTTCCAGTGACAGAGGGTTAGACAGCTTAGAGCTCTGGATCAGAGGATGATGCTACACAATTTCAGATCGCTCACCACAACTCAGCGCCCGACTCGTCTGCTCCTGCCCCATCGACAGACCCTTAGGTTTTGGTGCTTGATGCCAAAGGGGGAGAGGGATCAATTATGTTAGATCTAGGGGGAGCGATATATCTAGGGGGAGCTTATGATTTAGTACTTTTGGCTTTTTATGTGTGATACATTACTATACATTCATCTTTACTTTCATGCATTGAACTACATACGTGTGATTGTGATATTTATGTGATATGTGTGATACTTATGTGATATGTGACATGTGTGCTCTATACTTTGATCTTTATATATGTCATGTCACTTCTTTATGCTCATTTGGTTTGCTTCCGCGTTTTACTCCGATTCAAATGAGCTTTGTTTCTTGTACTCATGCTTATTTCATATCTATTGAGTACACCATGTTGGCTTGGGTCACATAAGCATGTCTAACTCCTTTGTTCTTATTGTTAAAAACTTATATGAACCAAGCATGTTGAAAACCTCATCTCTTACACATACTCAAGGTTGTATTGTCATCAATCACCAAAAAGGGGGAGATTGAAAGCATCTAGGCTCCTAGTTGGGTTTCGGTGATTAATGACAATACAAGATTACTATGACTAATGTGTGTTTTGTAGAGGCAATTAAGTTAGGTCATGGTAATGGCAATTGATTGGGCAATCATGGTTGTCAGGCCCCTACGATGGAAATCATTTCAGTTTTCAAAGGATGGACGACAAGGTTAAGGATGGACTAGTTCTAAGTGTCGTTTGGTGTTGAAGAGACACTTAGAGTAGTTTAGGACTTTGTTTTTCCTTTGGTCATACTATTAAGGGGGGTATGGACTACTAGCTTGACCTAGGTGAGTCTAGTGGGTTAGGTGTGGTGCACACTTGTCAAATCTAGCACTAGGTAGCTCCGAAGTAGCCCTAAGATCAATTGGAGAAAACTTCATTCACATATGATTTCGAGTTGGAAGTGAATGGAGGGTCAAATGTCTGACCGGACGCTGGTCTGGTTGTGACCAGGCGCTGAAGGCTGAGTTCGATCAGTTCATTTGATCAACTGGAGCCATCTGGTTATGACCGGATGCTGAGTGTAAAGTGACCGAACGCTGGGTGCCAGAGTCCAGTCAACTCCAGAGAGGGAGAATCCTTATCGAACGTGTCTGGTCAGTGCTGACCAGACGCTGGTTAGGCTCCTGTTACTGACCAAATGCTGAACAGCGAAGTGACCGGACTCTAGGCGCCAGCATCCTGTCAACATCAGTAAGGTTCCAGAGAGCAGTTTTTGTGACTGGAAGCGTCCGGTCAGTGCTGACCGGACATTGGTCAGAGTTTGGTCACAACTTAATGGCTCTATGGCGGGGATAACTGATCGGAGTGTCCGATCACCCCACAGGGTGTTGGCTCAACCTCCTAATGGTTCGTTTTGAATGAGGGGGTATAAATACTTCCTCTATTCATCCAAGGGATGTCTCTTGCCCATTTCAATAGCTGAGAAACACCCTTGAGAGTGTTTATGAGAGCAAGATCCTAGTGAGGTGATTTTAATTTGAGAATCCAAGATTAAGGCCTCATTAGCGCAAGGAGAGTTACAAGTGTGCATCCACCCTTCTCATTAGCTTGTCGTGGTCAAGTGAGAGTACGTGCTTGTTACTCTTGGTGATCACCATCACCTTGATGGCTTGGTGGTGATTGGGAGTTTGGTGATCATCCGACGGAGCTTGTGGATGACCCAACTCAAGTTGTGAGCGGTTGTGGGTGATTCACCGTGATGGAGTGTCGAAGAATCAACCCATAGAGAGCACTTGATCCTTGCGCGGATCAAGGGGGAGCTACACCCTTGCGCTGGTGCTCCAACGAGGACTAGTGGGGAGTGGCGACTCTCCGATACCTCGGCAAAACATCACCGCATTCCTTTTTCTCTCTTTACTTTTACCATTTACATTTGTTCAATTCATTTCTTATCTTTACATTCTTAGAATTGCAATGCTAGAGTAGGATTGGAACTTAGGGTGCTAAACTTTTATGCGGAAGAACATTAGAAACACATTCTAGGCACAAGGGGTGAAGTGGGCTAAGTGTAGGGTTTATTTATTGCAAAGAAGTTTAGAATTAGCCCAATTCACCCCTCTCTTGGGCATCTTGATCCTTTCACACAGCAACAGATGGTCCTTAATCGATACGGACAGGGAAAATAGTGGAACCAAGCTAAGCCCCATTGGCCATGAGACACAACCCGTTACACCCACAAAAAACCATACCATATCCCTGCCTTGTCTCCTCGTACTCCTCGATGATCTCCTCGAACTCATGATCGCCGGTGGTCACGATCTCCGCCAACTCATTCTCTACATGCATGCGATGATGATGCAACACTTAGCATTTAAGCAATAGCAACTCCTAAACTAAGAATACGCGTACTAAGCTACTAAGCTAGCTCTAATGACTAAGGTACTAAGCTAACTATCATTTTTACCAAGCAAAGTGTTGGGTTCAACTAACAAACACCTAGCTTTACAAATGAAGAATATATCTTCAGTTCTACTAATGATTTAATGTATATTGAAACAAAGAGCATTTAACTATCCTAATGTTTAGTCTATTATAAAGCTACAAAAATTACAGTGAGCACATAATAATACCATGAAGCTACTATAAAATTTTTAGGACTAAATCTACCACCAATTTACCACAAGAATTCCTACAATAATTCTCCTAACAATATTAAACATTTTCAATTGATTTAATAATTCCTAGTAACTACATGTACATGTATGAACTAAATACACTAATAGATAGACCACAATTTTAGGAACCCAACATAATTTGTTTCACAATTTTTGGACACCTACATGATTTTATATGATTTATCAAAGATCAGCTCAAAATTAAATTAGAAAACTATTTCTAATTCCTTAGGAAAAGAAAAACAAAACCTCCCGCGCGGCCCACGCATGCGGCCCATGCGACGCAGCCCATGCGATGTGGCCCGTGGCGGATAAGCCAGCATGCGCTGGCGTTTTAGCAGAAAAGCCCCCACACTTTATGCTATTAACGCGACCACTATGCGCCCTATTCCTTTAGATAGCGATTATGCATGAAGGCTCCCAAAGAGACTCATCTTTGCATCGGGAAGGTCCCCGAAGCCCTCGCGCTCGCCGGCACGGCGGTGGCCGGCACGGAGCCGCTACGCCGGCCAACTGGGACCCACACAGACCTAGCTAGGGGGTCAATGCTCACCTACGGACCGATGCGCAATGCTAGGCAGCGGTTAGAAGACCAGAGACGAAGTGGGGCGACTTCTCCCTGTCGGCGGGCAACCTGTGGTGGCAACAACAATGTTCCAGTGAGCCACAGTGCTAAGAAAGCAGTAGAGGTAGTGGGTGAGCATTAGAGACTCACCAAGGACCTAGCCGAGGTGATGGTTCGGCCGGAGACACCTCGAGCAAGGCTAGCCACGTACGCACGGCAAGCTCGACAATGAGCCATGGCGGACATGACTGTGTCGGTAGTGTCAGGACAACGGTAGGGGTAAGGCTCAGGAGCGCATGGTGAGGAGGGATTCAAGGCGAGTCTAGCAGTGCAGCCAATTTGGCTCGAGGTGGTCAGATGGGAGCTGCCCTCGGTGATGGGCGGACTCGGCCTTATCAGCACGGTGGTGGGGAAAAGCTCCAAAATTGAAGCTCGATAGGGCACCATTCAAGGCGGGTGGGGGTGGGTAGCTAGGCAGCTATGTGATGGAGCCAGTGACGTGATGAATCGGGTGATGGCGACTCCTCCCTGCTTTTTTTTAATGGTGCGGCTCAGTCAACCAAGGCCGCAATGAAGAGAGAGGGGAGGGGATAGGTCAGAGCTCAGCTCGTCCTTGCCTTGGTGGGACATGAGTGGCGCGATCAGGACACCCACGCATAGGCGCTACGGAGAAGGTGTGCGCGCGTTTGACCAGCGTGGCCCGCACGACCGTAGTGTCTTAAATGATAAGGCGACGGCGGCTCGGCCACGTGCACATGGTAGTGGCAGCCTTGAACTGGGCCGGTAGCGGCGCAGAGGGTACAGTGCATAGGCGCGGACACGATGACGATGCAATGGTAGCGGTAGCGTCGCGGTGCGAGGCTAGTTGGTAGTGCGGCGAGGCAGCAGTGGGCGAACACGACGGCGATGTGATAGCAGCACAGTGCGGCCGTCGCGGCACCAATGGCGGCAGCACGAGGTAGGGCAGCAGGGCGTGGGGCCAGTGGCACGCTGCGGCCAGCCTCGGCTAAGCCTAGGCGGCCCGATTGACCCAGCATGGCGGCATGGGGTGACCGCGTGGAACACGGTCATGTGCGTGGCGCGGGGTGGACACATGGTGACCTCGCACATGGCGCCAACCATCCTGAGACTATGACGTGCATGAATTTTAAAGTGCCCAAAACGACTAAAAGGTTGCTCCGAGAGCCAAACCATCTTCACCATGCTCAAGATGGCATATGAGACTACCAAATTGAGCTATAACACTACACCACTCCTTAACCCAATCTCTCAAAATAATTTGCTAAACATAGCAATGTCTAGTATTGACAAAATTGGAAATTTTCTAAGTTTTTGAGTTGAACTTGATTTCAATTTGCAGTTTCTAGGCTAGTAGAAATATTAGCTAGCAATATCATTTTTCGACAGCAAGTATTACACTGTCATCTATAAAGTTTGTACTTCAAACTTTATTTAAGTATCACACATATGTTCTATAGTATTTTTGCTTAATAAAAATTGGTTTTCAACCCTACTTGATATACATGAGCTATTGAATCAACTTTCATTTAGCATTCTTATTGATCATTACAAGTTACAAGAAATTTGTCTACACATTCTATCACATGCATTAACACATAAACATGATGCTCATGACATATTTTAGTAAATGATTTAGTGTGTAACACCGAGGGTGTTACAACTCTTCCACCCCCCCCCCCCTTAAACAAAATCTCATCCCGAGATTTCATGTGAGTGTCTAGTGTAGGAAAAGGGTAAGAGTGATCTTCTAACATAAACTGTTACCTCGGCACACTAGGGAGAAGATGGGGATAATGCTCCAGAATATAACTCTCCTATTCCCAAGTTGCTTCGTCCTCTGAATGGTTTTGCCACTGGACTTTATAAAATTTCACCACTTTGTTCCTAGTAACTCTCTCCTTTTCATCTAAGATTTTGACAGGATGCTCAACATAAGAAAGATCAGGTTGGAGAGGGAGTCCTTCAATTTCCACCACTTCCTCACTAACTCATAAACACTTCTTTAATTGGGAAACATGAAAGACATTATGTACAGCTGACAAAATATCCAGAAGTTGGAGACAATAAGCAACCGCACCACATCGCTCTAAAATCTTATATGGTCTGACATAATGAGGAGCTAACTTTCCATGGACTCTGAACCGATGCACACCTCTCATCGAGGATACCTTTAGGTACACATGGTCACCAACTTCAAACTGCAAGGGCCTTCTCCTCTTGTCTGCATAAGCTTTCTGATGGTTCTAAGCCGCTTTCAAATGACTCTGAATAACACTGACATGTTCTCTTGCTTCTTTGATAAAATCAGGTCCAAAGTACCCACGGTCACCCACTTTAACCCAGTTAAGAGGTGTTCTACATTTCTTACCATATAGGGCCTCAAAAGGTGCCATATGAATGCTTTCTTGATAGCTATTGTCATAGGAAAACTTAGCTAAAGTCAAGCATTCATCCCACTTTTCTGGATAAGAGATGACACAAGCCCTCAACATATCCTCAAGTACCTGATTGACTCTTTATGTCTGATCATCAGTTTGCGGATGATAAGCTGAACTTTTGAGGAGACAAGTACCTAGACATTTCTAGAGTTGCTCCCAGAAATGAGAGACAAAGGTTGATCCTCTATTCGAAACAATAGTAAGAGGAACCCCATGCAAGGTTACAATCCGATCAAAATACAGCTTGGCATACTTCTTGGCTACATACCTTGTATCCACTAGGAGGAAATGAGCAGACTTGGTGAGGCAATCCACAATGACCCAAATAGAGTCATACCCCTTTGTTGTGCGGGGCAAACTCACAACAAAGTCCATGGAAATATCCCCCCATTTCCAAACAGGAATAAGCAAGGGCTGTAGAAATCTAGGCGTACACATATGGTCCGCCTTAACCCTTCCGCAAATGTCACATTTTGAGATGTATTTGGTAATATCATGTTTCATATTTGACCACCAATATAAGTAACGCAAATCAAGATACATCTTGTTACTTCCCAGATGAATGGATAATTTGGAATTGTGAGCTTCATCCAAAATCTTTCTTCTAAGCTCATCACTTGAGGGAACCACCAACCGGTTCTTGAACTTCACCACACCTTGATCATCAACACTGAAATGAGGACCACGCCCTTCAGCAATTAACTTCTTGATATGCGGGATTTCCGAAGCATCTTGCCTTTGCTCTATTATAATTCATTCAAGTAAATCCGAGACTCGAGCAATATGGGCTAACACCTCAGAATGGTTGAAAGACAAAGATTCTTCTTCAACTTGATGCAACTTCCGACTTAAGGCATCAGCCACCACATTAGCTTCTCCAAGGTGATAATGAACTTCTAAGTTATAATCTTTGATTAACTCAAGCCACCTCCATTGCCTCATATTCAACTCGGATTGAGTGAAAATATATTTGAGGCTCTTGTGATCCGTAAAAATATGTACTTTATTTCCCAACAGGTAATGTCTCCAAATTTTTAGAGCGTGCACAACTACAGCCAGCTCTAAATCATGAGTGGGATAATTCAACTCATGCTTTTTTAGCTGACGTGAAGCATAAGCGATCACACGTCCACCTTGCATAAGCACACATCCCAGTCCAGTCCTAGAGGCATCACAATACAAATCAAACGGCCTGTCAATATCTGGTTGGGCAAGAATAGGAGCAGAGGTAAGAAACTTCTTCAGGGCTTGTAAAGCTTCTTCACAAGCTAGACTCCATACAAACTTGACATTATTCTGGAGCAACTTAGTCATTGGTTGAGCTATTTTGGAAAAATTAGGGATGAAGCGCTGATAATACCTAGCCAGACAAAGGAACTGACGAAGCTGATGCACTGACTTTGGATATTTCTAATTTAACACGTCCTACACCTTGCCAGGATCCACAGAGATGCCTTCAGATGTCAGGACATGTCCCAAAAACTGCACTTGATCCAACCAAAACTCATACTTGCTGAATTTGGCATACAGCTTGTGTTCCCTTAACCGAGTTAGGACTATGCGAAGGTGTTGTGCATGCTCTTCATTGTTCTTAGAATATTTCAATATGTCATCAATGAACACCACTACAAACTTGTCCAACTCCGACATAAAGACTGAGTTCATGAGATACATGAAGAACATAGGAGCATTGGCGAGACCAAAAGACATGACTAGGTATTCATAAAGCCCATACCTAGTAGAGAAATCTGTCTTTAGTATATCTTGTGGCCAGATCTTAATTTGGTGATACCCAGAACGATGATCAATCTTTGACAACATTCTGGTACCAACCAATTGATCAAACAAAGTATCAATACGAGGTAAAGGATACTTGTTCTTAATGGTTACCGCATTGAGAGGATGATAATCCACACACATCCAAAAAGTGCCATCCTTCTTCTTCACAAAAATAGTTGGACAACCCCATGGTGAAGAACTAGGATGGATGAATCCCTTCTAAAACATTTCTTCTAACTGTTTCTTCATCTCAGCTAGTTCCTTTGGAGCCATACGGTAGGGACACCGTGAAATAGGAGTAGACCAGGTTCTAACTCAATGGCAAACTCCACATCCCTATCCGGTGGTAACCCAGGTAGATCTTTGGGAAAGACATCCAAAAACTCAGACCATAGGAATAGAGGTAAGATCAGGAGAGGCTTTAGTATGGGCAATAACTGGTAGAGTGGAAACTAAAGACATAAGGAGAGACATTCTATCCTTAGAAGAAGGAAGCTTCAACTCAACAACTCTTTGCCTAAGGTTCTTGACTATTGTAACACCCTAGGTGTTAGGCTTACACTTTTGCACTTGCATTGCATGAGCATAAGCATCATTCATTCATATATGAGCATAAGCATATGAAGTGCCATCTCAATCACGTTACTTTTATTACATGTGATGATAGCTATATGTATGTATATGCTTGCCATTGTGTGTGACCAATGCATAAAATGGTTATGAGGTCACAAAAACACCTTAGACACACTTAGGATGGTACATGGAACAAGTTTGGTATTCATGACTTGGACCAAAACAGCCCCCAAGTCATAGTTAATCTAGAAACTCCCATTTTCATGTTACTATTTTGACCAAAGTTGAATTATAGCATAGATTGTTTGCATGGTAGTGCACCCTTAAGCAAAGTTGTAGTACTTGACTGGAGTAACAACTTTTATTTTTGGGTCAAGAGCTAATTCAGTGCCTAACATGGTCAAATAGGGCTCACAAGAATCAACAAAATATTGTTTTCAACTTAGAAAAATTTGTTGTCATGAACTGATTTTCAGTCAGGGTAGATGGCCGTGAATGCCACGCCGTCAATGGCCGATCGGCCACAGGCCACACGTGCCATGTGGTGGTCATACATCGGCGATGGCCTGGTTGGTCAGGCTGGAGCGTGCACAAAGGCGCCGTGCCCCTGCTGCTCACTCCACTCGCCCGCTCTCACTTCCTCCCTCTCACTCTGCCTTGCCAAAGCGGAGCTCTGAGCTCGCTGCGTCATGGCCGCAGCTCCACCATAGCCGATCGCCACCGACATAGCTCCACTGGTCAATACGTCTTGGCCACAGCTGCTCCGCCCTCACCTCCACCTCCTCGATCCACCAACGCCCCCTCTCGACCCAAGGTAAAGAGGCGTTCTGCTTCGCCATAGCCATCGTCGCCACCGGAGCATCACCGTGCTCTCGGCTCACCGTGGCTCAGCCGCTCCACCATATCCCCTGCCTTCCTCTTCTCTGGTGCAGCACCATGCTAGGCTATATATGCTCAGGCTGGATCTAGGGTAGACGCTACCGCTTGGTTGCACAGGAATGCGTCGTCGCTCTGCGCGCGGCCGCCATGGCCGCCGTGGCACTCAAGCTCGCCGTTGCCGAGCTGGCCCATTGCCTCCCTCCTCTCTCTCATGTCTTAGGTGGAGTAACCCTAGACCTAGCGAATGGCATGATAGAGACCTACCTTTCATCGCTATCTAGCTAGAATGGTGGGGGCAACACCGTGCTCCGTGCGCCACTACGCGGCCATGCACGCGGTCAGAGCTCACCGCCACCTCACCGAAACCCTAACCCACCCTAGATAGCTTTGTTAGGATTTCACAAAGCCATAGCACACCTCACCAAAGCATGTGATGGCTAGAGAACGCCGGAGTACCACTGCACTACCTCCGCCATCCGCCATTGCCATCGACGAGCCATCTCCGGTGAACCCTAGGTCACATCTTCACCACCAACCAATGCGGCTTGATGAGGGGAACATGTTGGTGTCACCCTTGTCGCCGGTGATCTCGCCATCAGCAAGATAGGGCTGGCCGGAGCGCCTCCCCTCCCCCAGTATCACTGACGTGTGGGTCCTACTGACCAGCGGTCCCACCTGTTAGCGGTTGCATGAAGAATTTGAATTTATTCTTTTTCAGAAATATAGGCAAACTTTGAAAATTCATAAGTAGAGTTGTAGATGTCCAAATTGAGTGAACCAAATTTTGTTGGATTCATAATGAAGGGTGATAATTGATAAAAATATGAAACCTACTGTTTGGGATGTTTTTTAGGGAGAATTAAATTGAGCTAGATAAGTGCTTTGAAATTGTTTTCAATCTTGTAAAATGCATAACTTGAGCTAGAAAAGTGATAAAATTATGATTCTAATTTTTCTGATCTTGTGTTGACATGATATAGCTAAGAAAAATACTAAACCTATAGTAAGCATACCTGGAATATGATCTTCCTATTTAATCTTAAATAGTTGCTAATTTCTAGTGAAAATAAATGGGGTAAAAATACATAACTAATGATGATGCAAATTTTTACACAGAGTTATGGTGCTAGGATGAATGTAAGAAAAATATGAAATCTATTATTTGATACTTTTCACTAGGCTAAACTATTTTTGCTAAAATAAGCTTATGCAATTTGTCATTTTTGTAGACATGGAAATACTTATCCAAATGACATGAAATTTGTACAGTAAACTTTTCGGGAGATATGTAGGCTACTGTAATTTTCTTAGAATTTATTGTGCAATTTTGATATATTTTCCTTATTTCACCTTGGTGTCCAAATAAATTAATAAATGCATTTAAATTATTTATTTGGGCTTGACCATTATGTTTTCTAGCGTGTATATGATGCCTATGAATTGTTGGTATCATTGGTTGTGCCCAAATTTGATTGCTTGTATGCGGTGAAATATTAATTGCTCTATAATTCAATTATAGTGACTGTTCGGACAGTTTCGGTTGTGAAGTAAATTGTATGGGTAAAATGATGTTTACTGTGAATCTTATCAATAAAAAAAGTTGTATATAAGTTACTTATATTGCTTGTGTCCAATTCTTATGGCAATAGGCTAAATGGTTTGAGAGTTATAGCTGTTAGAAGTTGGTCTACAAAAATGCTTATTCTCTAGAATTTCTGGACAGATCTGGAAAATTACTTTGTTTGACCTTGATAACCATTGAATCATCTTGAGATGACTATAAAAAAGTTGTAAGCAGTTTTATAAGATTTCTAGAAAGTCTAAGATAATAGTATTTGGTTAAGTAGGACTCTGGATATAGCCAAAATAAGTAGCTGCTGTTTATAGCCGAAAATGACTAAGTCAATTGTAGTTGTCTGTCTTATGTAATGCTTGTGTAGATGCTTAGGCTAATTGAGATTAGTTGTTAGCTGCAGGTTCTAAGCCTCTTACCGATGATGAACAACTGTACCTTAGGTTATTAGAACTTGATAAGTGTATGTTTCTTATATTATAGAAGAGATATGCACCTACTCCCTAAAGATCAATTAGAAGAAAGTTATACATCTAGCATGCCAACGAATGTTAAACTTATCATACTCCTTGCGGATAACCATGCTCATGCATATACAATTTGTCATATCATCTCATCTCTTATGCATTCATGATACTCATTTGTGCATATGCATGCAATAGATTCCCTATAAGGAGTGACTCTACTCGAGTTCGAACCCGAGCATCAGGAGGGGCAGCAGGCAGCCCAGGAATAGGAAGTTTAGGCAGAAGGAGGAGTCAACATGGAAGATCTCCATGAGTGTCCTGACCACCAACCTTCCTCGTTCTTGAAAGGCAAGCCCCATAGCATTATAAGCCTCCTATGTTTTTACAAATATCACTTGCATCCTTTATGTTTGATGCATTAGGTTATAGAAGTTGGTTGGAAACACTTGCTGCATATATTCTCCTTGTCTAGGCAAATATATCTTGAATCCTTTGTAGGTCTAGGATCGATATACGCTTAGCCTTGCTTTGTTCGGTAGAAGTCAGGTGATTTCCTGTCACCTAAAACATATAGGTAGATAACTGATCACGGTTGGCTATAATTGCTATCGTGGAAATAACCATGTGTTGATGAATAAAAAGGAGATTAGGCAGGATTGTGATAAGAGGCACAAGGCATGGAGGTCTTGGTGCCTATTTATCCCCGTATGTGTCGGTTAAGGACCGATTCGCTGTACGTGCTCATGTCATGTTGAACGCATGTCTAGCACTTAGTTGGCCGGATAAATCGTTCCGACCACGAAGCCGATTAGCTCAATTCAGGTCGGGCCCTAATAAGTGAAAGTGCGTACACTGAAGGCAGTAAGGATGTGCGGAGAGCCAGTGGCATGGGTCCAAGGGCACGGTAGGCCAAAACTTCCTGGCAGACTGGTAGAATCTCTGAGGGTGTAGCGCTAATCAGACCCGTGAAGTTGGTTCCTGAGTTGTACCAAAGGTGACCCGATGCAACCCCAACGAGGGAAGTATGGGTTTGTGTTAGGAATAATTCCCTAGCTGGGTAGGAATCGATTCAAATCGCCATCTCTCCCGGATAGTGAAAACTTGACTGAGCAACGACAACGTAGAGTAACTTAATGGAAACTTGATGGTTATGAAGATGCTCAAATTATTGTACCAGATATGGTTACTAATGCTTGTTAGCTTAATCAAGTGATTGCTCTAGTATAGGTGTTAATCTAGAGAAGCTTAATTGAATAGGTGTTCAAATTGATGCTAGAGGTACTAAATCTCCAAGTTATGTTACTTAAGCTTTTATGCAAAATATTGTCAAGCTAATTCCACCGATAAAGCCTTGCATACTCCTTGGTGTCATATTATTTCTGGTTTATGATGGGTAAGTCTAGCTGAGTACATTCTCGTACTCAGGGTTTGTTCCCTCTTGTTGCAGATGACATGATGTATCATGGGTACTATAAGAACTACCTTCATCCTACCGTGGATGAGGACTAAGCCATGGGGCATGGTACTCCTGAGTTATCCCCTCTATTCTGCTTTTGCTAGAAATGACCATGGTACTGGCATGTATTTGAACTAAGTGTGATGTTGATGTCAAACTACTTTGCTTATGCTATTTAAACATGGTTTGTAATAACTATGTGAACTCTGATGTATGTGAGATACTTGTGAACTATTTGTGAACTGTGGTGTAACATGTGACTGGTTGTGTTGAATCATGTTCGATCTTGGTTTGTATGTTGGTTTGTTTGAGATCCTTCATGATTTTATCAGACTACCAGGTTTATATGGGCTCAAGTATGATGGTTTGATCGCTTTGGTGATTGCTATTGTACTTGTGCTCTTATAAATTGGACGATTCTGTTACAACTACCCCATAACTTCTCAACCAGTTCATTCCTAGAATTGCATCTATGCCTTGCCCAGGTAATATCATGAACTAGAGACGATAAGAGTGAGTTGCTAGCACTAGTCTCACAGTGTCCGTTCGAGTGTTAATGCACAACTGCGCACCCAGAGCTCTGATTCTATAGACAATAGGAATAGCCATAGTAGATATATTGTGCCTTTGTGCAAACCCCATACTCATGAATGAATGTGATGCACCAGAATCAAATAATACATATGCTGGGTGGGAATCGATGGTGAACATACCAGCCATCATGGGCTCTCCCTATGGAATCTCCTCCGCCTCAGTGAAGTTAACCTGTCCCGAGCGGCTCATGGGTACCTTCTTCCTGATGATAGTCCTCTTAACCAAGTGAGAGTTGGTGAAAGGCTGAGAAGACTGAGTAAGCTGATTCTAGGGGCACTCACGAGCATAGAGGCCTTCCTTGCCACACTTGAAACAAGGACCTGGCATGTTCCCTTGTCCCTAATGAGGCGGAACCTGCTATCCCTAAAGCTACTGCACCTGCTGAGTAGGTGCACGGTACTGAGTGGGAGGAGCCTGGTGAGTCTACTGAGTCTGGCAAGACGACTGTCCACCCGAAGAGTGATAAGACACCCTCCTCATAACCTATACCTTTTAAGACTATGGCTAACTAGAAGACCCAGTGATCACCCTCTTGCGCTTCCACTTAGCCTAAGAATCACGCTGAAGTCCCTCCATAGCAATGGCAGCATTCATCAAAGCACCAAATGTCTGATAGCCCCCTGTATACAGCTTCTCTTGTAAGATGCAAGAGAGACCATGATTTAAACGATCCATCTTCTTCTCATCAGTATCCACATGAGTCCCAGCATACTGTGCAAGATGGTTGAACTTGTTCACATACTCATCACAGTCATGTTTCCTTGCTTCAGCTCCAGAAACTCGGACAGCTTCTTGTTCAGTAAACCAGCAGGAATATAGTACTGACGGAAAGCAGTGGTAAACTCCAACCAAGTCACATGGTGGTCCATAGGCTGCATGGCATTGAAAGTGTCCCACTAAGCACTGGCAGATCCTAGAAGCTGCTATGTGGCAAAACACATCTTCTGCTCGTCAGTCACATTCAGCAGTTGAAACTTCTGCTCTAGAATACGAAGCCAATGCTCCACGTCCAGAGGCTCAGCAGTCAGCATGAACATGGGCAGGTGTGTCCCCAAGAAGTCCTGTTAGGAACAAGGCCTCTCGAGATCGCGGGCACCACCCCCGTTCCCGACATTACCATCGGGGCCTCCACGGGTGAAGCCACCAATAGCCTGTGCCAGCATCTCCAAGGCATGGGCTAACTCACGTGAGCAGCCATCATCTCGGCATGGGTCATCAGAGGCGGTGGTGGTGGTGGAGGAGGAGGAGAACCAAGCAATGGGGCCTCATGGCTCTCCCCGTTGGCATTTCCATGATCATCGCCATGACCATTTTTGCCCTGGTCTTAACCAAGACCATGGCCCGTCCCAGCACTGGTGCTTCCACGACCAGACCTCAGGTTCATCTATAAATAGATAGTGTAACACCCTAGGTGTTTAGGCTTCCACTAAATTGCATGTCATTTCATAAACATGTGCATTATCTATGTCATCATGCCATTATCATTGAAACATACATATGCAACATTTTAAATTGTAGGTGTTTCATGCTTGATTGCTTAGAGTGGTAGTAGTGCAACATGTGAATGTAACATGAAACTTGCATACTTTGAAACATGGCAATATGGTAGTAATGTGGCAAGTATAAAATAACCACAAGGTCCTGAAACATGTGAAACATGGAATTGAAACATATGAATGAATTGCTTGTTTTTAATTTCTTTATCACATGTGATCATTAGAAGTGGTATAACAATTTGGTAAAGTGGTTGATCATGGTCTATTACACCTTAACTATACTTAGGTTACTTGTTGGGACATGGTTCATGAAGATCAAAATGACCAAAATGCCCTCATGTGGAGGTTTGACTTGAATTGACCCTTGGAGTGTCACTGTTTAACTGATTCAAAAGTCCAACTTAGAGACTTTGCATGGCTGTGCACTCTTTACAAAAGTTGTAGCTAATTTATCAAGGAACAAAAGTTGTTTTATGACCAACTCATGAAAATGTGTGGAACATGCTCAAACATGGCCCACAAGTCAGAAGTTCATGCTGATTTCACTGAAAAATTGGTCTAAGTCTTAAACTGCATTTTCAGTTGCATCAAGCTCACTTTGGCTTCATGTAACTGTTGATCCATGGCGAGTTAGGGAATGGTCCTTGAAGAGAAATTGTAGATGGATGGTAGACCTACATTTTTCATTTACACCATTTTTGCAAAGGTGCAGTAGATTAGCCGTATTGACACGTTGAAATAACGTTGTCAGTCGGTTTTCTTTGTCTGAATGGATGCTACAGTGGCTGACCAATTTCAGAAAACACCCGACGCATGTGTGTCGCGTGTTGCCGGTCGCCTGAGCATGCTGCCACACGCCGCATGCCTCCTGGCGCTGCTGGCCGTGACAAGAGCACCCCGCGCGCCTGCCCGACGCACTCGCCGCGCCATTTGCTTTTCCTTTCTCCTTCCCCGCGCGCTGCGTCAAGCCACAGCAGCCGTCCGCCATTACCGACCATGTGTCGCTGTCGTCGTGCGCGCTCACCACCACAAAAACACGTCGGCCAGCTCGTTCATAGCTTCACCGTGTTCTTCTCCACCTCCTCCACCTCTCAGTCGGGTCATTTGGGGCTTGGTAAGGGCGTATTCGCCATTTCCTCCACCACCGCCATGGCGGGACCTCGCCGAAGTTGGCGCTCCACGCGGCCAACTACCACCGCAGCCTTCCCATCCCCTCCTCTGTGCTCGGTTAGCTTGGTAGTGAACTCCGGAAGCTCGTCCCCAGCTTAGCCGCACCCTACGGGGTCGGGTCTCGCCGGAGCCGGCCATGCCGCGGCCGTGCGCCGCCGTGCTCGTCGCCAGCCCTGGTAGCCGTGCCAATAGCTTCCATTTAGGGTACCACTAGATGCGCACGAGTGAGACGAACACAGTAGCGCCGTTGGTCTCGCCGGAGAAGCCACCGGCGGCGAGTCACGCCGTCGTCTTCCTCCGTTCCCCTGTTTCATTTCGCTGACGCGTGGGTCCCCATCGTCAGCCGCTGAAGTGCAGAGGCGGGAGCCAGCTTGGGCTGAGCCGCGTCTTGGGCCGCGCCAGCGCGTGTTCGCGGGCCGCCGTGTCCTCGGGCCGGCCCAACAGCAGTGAAATGATTTCTTGTTTTGTTTTGTTTATTTTGTTTTTCACAGAATTGTGTGCATGATTCAAAAATATGTATTTCCTAGTATATAGATCCAAATGCTATGGTTCCAATTTTGTTGAGTTCATGATAATGTCTAGTATTTAATAAAAATATTATATGGGCACATGTTTTAGAAATTCTGGATGAATTAAATAGGACTTTGAAATGTGTTTTTGGATACATGCAAACTTGTTTGAATTTTATCTTGAGTTTCTGTGGTCCAAAAATTATGAAATTTTGTAGGTAATCTATTATTGCTTAGTAGAGGCTCTGGTTAAAATTTCAGAGCTAGTGCATGTGTAGTTTTTGAGTTATAGAATTTCCTTTTATTAATGGATGGATCTTGTATGAATTTTCATAATTTTTCTATAGATCCATTAAAGGTAAAATTTGGTGAGTGCTATTCTTATGCTTGAATGATACTAGGAAAAATGTGAAATCTGTTGCTTGACACTTTTCTTTAGGGTTTCCTAATTATGCTAAAAATAGGCATGCCACCTGTTATTTTGGATACAGCAAGTTCTGCTTGCTCAATGGCTTTGAAATTTTTATGGTAGTCTATGTGAAGCATGAGATAGCTACTGTAATTTTTGTAGATTTTTATGAATAGTTTTACTATATGTTGCTTTAATCACCTAATTAACTAAATAAATTAGAAAAGGATATTAAATGATTTATTTAGAAGTTGGCATTATACTTTCTAGTGCTCCTCTGGTATGTGTAACAAGTTGGTAAACTTGGTTTGGTCAAATTAGGCCTTTGCATCATCATTAAATAATTAAGTTAGTAACCCTGTCATTGCGGGACAGATTCTAGGTTTACTGGAATTTGATTTGGTTAACTTAAGAATCATGCTTTGATGTTTACAAATGAATTGTAGAGAATTTCATAAGCTTTCCAGAATGTCCTCTTGCAAGTCATTTGGATTTGTAGAACTCTGGTTGTGATTGAAATAAGGGACTATTTGTGTGCATATGAAACTTTAAATGTTGATTTATGTATGCCTTTACTATTTCTAAGTTTGTGGTAATGTTCCTAGGTGTTAGGCCTTTAACTGAAGATGAGCATCTTTATCTTAGGTTATGCAAGTTAGGTAAGTTGATCTTGTTCTTCAAGTTAAGTTAGATACCTGTTTTAAAGTGATTTGAATAGAGCTATTCTTAATAGGTAAATGAGTGTCCAGTAATGTTTTCGTCAAACACTTACTGTGATTCATTCATCATGAGCATCATGTCATTCCTTATGCATCCATGATATTTATCTCGTGCATCGACATGCAATAGGTGTACCGGAAGGAGTGACCCTGCTGGAATTCGAGGAACCGAGCGAGCAGCAGCAGTCGACACCAGAGGTTTAGGAGGTGCAGCCTTCAGAAGACGTGCCAGACGAGGTCGCCGTTGAGTGCCCGGATCACCGTCCGTGCAACTTTGTGAAAGGCAAGCCCCAGAGCATATTAAGCCTCCTAATTTTCGAAATGCAGTACAGTATTATTGTTACATATATATATTGTTGCATTAAGTTTAGGTGTTGGATGCAAACACTTGCTGCATTGGTTATCCAATCCTTGTCCAGATATTGATACCCTGAATCCTATGTAGCTCGGGCTCATGTAGTGCTTAGCCTCGCTTAAACGCTGTAGAAGTCGGGTGATTTCCTGTCACCTGCGAGATATAGGAATATACATGTGGCACGGTTGGCTATATTTGCTATCGTGGAAAAGAACCAGTCTTAATTTGAAATGAAGACCGGGCGGAGGCTTGCCGGTTTGTAGTGACTCCGTCTGTGTCGATTAAGGACTGATTCTTGGAGCCTTTCCTGCTCATGTTGAACGCATGCCTCTCTCTTAGTTGGCCGTGTCTGAAGACCGACCCCAAAGCCGAGTAGCTCACCTCAGCCGAGAGTCGATAAGTATAAAGTGCGCCTCGGAAGGGAGCCGTGAGGCGTGAGTCCAAGCAAGGTGTGATTTAAAAGTCCCGATCGTCTGGCGGAAGGGTAATCCACGAGAGAGTCTTTGGCGCTAATCGAACCCATGAATTTGGTTCTGAGTTGTTCCAAAGGTGACCACGGCTACCCTTGCAAAGTATGCCGGGGTGAGAGTTAGGAATACCCCTCGGCTAAGTTGTAATTCGATTCGAGTCGCCGTCTCTCCCAGTTAGTGAGAACTTGACGGGCTTATCTCCAATGTAGATGCACTAAATAACATAATGGTTCGAGAAATGATGATATGATGATGACATGACCTTATTATACCTGCTATGGTTAATATTGTTTGCTCCTAATAAGTGAGTGCTCTAATAAAGGTGCTAATCTAGTGGACAGGTAAATGATGATAAGCTTGATGCTAAGTTTAAATTGGTTACTATAATCATAAGCTCTTTTATGCAAGCGTGTCTAGCTAGCCCACCGAAAAGCCTTGCATGATCCTTGGTGTCTTTTATTTCGGTTTTTGGCGGGTAAGTCTAGTGAGTACCTTCTCGTACTGCACGGGGTTTATCTCCCCATTGCTGCAGATGACCAGTTCTACTTTGGTTGTTGCAAGCAACGCCTTCTCCCCGGTGGGGATGAAGACTAGGCCGTTGGTATGCGGTCTCTACTAGTTCTCGTACACGATAATGCTTTTGTGGGACCTAACTCAGATCCGCAATGTATTTGAAACTATGAAGTTATGTACTAAACTCTGTTGCTTCCGCACATTTGAACTTGGTTTGTAATATTTTATTTGAACTCTGATGGATGTAATCCGAATGCTACTTATGAAATGTTGTAACGGATGATGTGTTGTGTTGAATCACTACGATCTTGGTTTGTATGTCGAGAGTTGGTTGAAATCCTTCGTGATTTCCGGACTACCGGGATTATGGGAGCTTAAGTACAGGAATTTGATTGCTTCGGTGATTGTTTTTGTACTTACGTTCTTATGATTTGGTCAGTTCTGTTACAGATAGGAACCCACCATTAGGGACAAAGCCTCCATAATTAGAAACAAAAGGCGAAAGAGATGATAAGGCCCGATAAATGGTTACTCGCGAGACTTTTCCTTAAGAATTAAAGTATTTCTCTTTATTTATTATCCTATCAAATTACTATCCAAAAATTATACGTGTGGGGGAGTTTAGTTTAAACAAGATTCTCTTTTCATGATGCATGGATCGACCTATTCGTTCACTCAAGCCGGAATATAGCGGTATTCGTATATAATTTTTGGCACAGCGCACACTCACTTTCCGTACGCTAAACGATTCTTACGCAGCGTAGGTTAGTGTACCTGTAGAAGATTTATTAGATAAAACTAGTGTTACTATCCTAGATAGACCATATTACTAGGGCTTATACTTATTTACATAATTTATTGCATCCTACTTTTCGCAAAGCTTTTGTTGGTCAAATTTTAGGTTTTGAAAAGAGTTTTTAAACTCGTAGACTCATTATTGGCTCTGATACCACCTGTGGTAGAGCCACCCGAAATAACATGCTTTCGGAAGCGCTCGTCTTCCTCTAGACTCTAAGCACCCAAAAAGTTAGCTACATCGGATAGTTCTGTCGAGCCCACCCCAAGGGAGAACTCAAAACAATACACGTTTCACATCCAGAATCCAATAATGAGTATGAGCTTACAATACTTAATCCATTTCATACAACAAGAGTTCTTAGAAATTATTTATTACAATACCAGAGTTCAGAGTGCGATAATTAAACAACGGAATGAAAATAAGCATCTAGCGGAATCGATATAATGATCCATTTGTGCCCACCAGAAGAATCCTCCACACAAGAGCTACTCCTCAAGCTGCACCTGCAATAGGGGTAAAATAAACCCTGGGTACACAATGTACTCGCAAAACTTACCTGACTAGTAGGAATAGTTTCCCGACTCTCAAGGAGTATGATAGGCAATATGGGTTTGCTGTTTTCTTTTTGTTTGTGAAAAGCATTACTAATAGTTCATCCTTATAGTCAAGTTTTATTAGCAGTCATGATTACTTCATTAGCTAACCATTCTAGGTAAGCACATGTTCTACCTTCAAGCAAGAGTTGAGCAATCAGAACCATTTTATCATCTTTCATCTTTCAATTCTTACTACGGTGCTAGACCATAGTCAAGTCATACCGTCTCACAGAAATGGTGATTCACGAACCAATGTATCCCAGCTGGTTACCCTAAAACACACGCCCTGTTTATACCCTAGGAACAAACAAGACCAACCCATTCCACTCTTGTCAAGGGGTCCAGGTCCCCGTCCAAACTTGGACTCCAAGCCCCCACACTTGAGACCTGGTCTTAGTGTGGTGCTTAGACCTCTACCTTTCCCCGTCTCCAATCGGTCAGTCCAAAAAGAGTCAAAACCCACTACAAGAGCGTAACGAGCCTTCCCGCTCCCATAAGCAAGTATGTGATCAGGATAATAAGTCTGTGACCTGACTACCATCCACAGCAATAGATGGTCCTTAATCGACACGGACAGGAAAAATAGTGTAACCAAGCTAAGCCCCGTTAGCCACGAGACAACCTGTTACACCCACCAAAAAACATACCATATCCCTACCCTGTCTCCATTTTTCCTTTCATCATTTTATTATGAGAGTAATAGTAATCACCTAGTGTGAGTAACGACAGGTTACTCATGCTACCGAAAACCTAAGCATAGTAGCTACTCGAACCTACACTAGTAAGACTCTTAGGACAGATATATTTATGCAGGTGGTTTCCATAAAATTCCTGTAACGTAAATGCACATAACATATATAAACAGTGATTATAAAAAATAAGGGGTTATGCACCGGGGCTTGCCTTCGGCAAGCGTGGTGTCAGCTGAGTCAGTCAGTGGTGGCTCTAGGACCTCCTCCTGCATGAGAATCTCCTCCTCGTACTCCTTGATGATCTCCTCGAACTCATGATCCTCGGTGGTCACGATCTCCGCCAACTCGTTCTCTACATGCATGCGATGATGATGCAACACTTAGCATTTAAGCAATAGCAACTCCTAAACTAAGAATACGCGTACTAAGCTAATAAGCTAGCTCTAATGACTAAGATACTAAGCTAACTATCATTTTTACCAAGCAAAGTGTTGGGTTCAACTAACAAACACCTAGCTTTACAAATGAAGAATATATCTTTATTTCTACTAATGATTTAATGTATATTGAAACAAAGAGCATTTAACTATCCTAATGTTTAGTCTATTCTAAAGCTACAAAAACTACAGTGAGCACATAATAATACCAAGAAGCTACTATAAAATTTTTAGGACTAAATCTACCACCAATTCACCACAAGAATTCCTACAATAATTCTCCTAACAATATTAAACATTTTCAATTGATTTAATAGCTCCTGGTATCAACATGTACATGTATGAACAAAATACACTAACAGATAGAGCACAATTTTAGGAACCTAACAAAATTTGTTTCACAATTTTTGGACACCTACATGATTTTATATGATTTACCAAAGATCAGCTCAAAAATTAAATTAGAAAACTATTTCTAATTCCTTAGGAAAAGAAAAACGAAACCTCCTGCGCGGCCCACATGACGCGGCCCACGGCGGAGAAGCCCGCACGTGCTGGTGTTTTAGCAGAAAAGCCCGCACGCTTTTTGCTATTAACGCGACCACTATACGCCCTATTCCTTTAGTCAGCGATTATGCACGAAGGCCCCCGAAGAGACTCATCATCGCATCGGGAAGGTCCTCGAAGCCCTCGCGCTCGCCGGCGTGATGATGGCCAGCACGGAGCCACTACACTGGCCAATTGGGACCTGCACAGACCTAGCTAGGGGGTCGATGCTCACCTATAGACCGACGCGCAATGCTGGGTAGCGGTTAGAAGACCAGAGATGAAGTGGGGCAACTTCTCCGAGGGGCAACTTCTCCACGTCGGCGGGCAACCTGCGGTGGCGACGACAACATTTTGGTGAGCCGCAGCATTAAGGAAGCAGTAGAGGTAGCGGGTGAGCATTAGAGACTCACCAAGGACCTGGCGGAGGTGATGGTTTGGCTAGAGATGCCCCGAGCAAGGCTGGCCACGTACGCGCGGCGAGCTCGGCAATGAGCCGTGGCGGACATGACCGCGTCGGTAGTGTCGGGACAACGGTAGGGGTATGGCTTAGGTACGCATGGCGAGGAGGGGTTCGAGGCGAGTCTAGCAGTGTAGCCAATTTGGCTCGAGGTGGTTAGATGGGAGCTGCCCTCGGTGATGGGCGAACTCGGCCTTATCAGCACGGTGGTGGGGAAAAGCTCCAAAATTGAAGCTCAATAGGGCGCCATTCAAGGCGGGGTGAGGGCGGGTAGCTAGGCAGCTATGTGACAGAGCCAGCGATGAGATGAATCGGGCGATGGCAAGTCCTCCCTGCTTGTTTTTAATGGTGCATCTCAGTACACCAAGGCCGCAGCGAAGAGAGAGGGGAGGGGATAGGTCAAAGCTCAGCTCGTCCTTGCCTTGGCGGGACGCGAGCGGCGCGATCAGGAC
This sequence comes from Miscanthus lutarioriparius, assembly GCA_904845875.1. Classification (NCBI taxonomy): domain Eukaryota; kingdom Viridiplantae; phylum Streptophyta; class Magnoliopsida; order Poales; family Poaceae; genus Miscanthus; species Miscanthus lutarioriparius. The sequence goes on along the minus strand of CAJGYO010000014.1, from coordinate 61,159,062 downwards.
ACCCACGCGTAGGCGCTATGGACAAGGCGTGCACGTGTCCAACCAGCGTGGCCTGCACGGCCGCAATGTCTTAAATGATAAGGCAACGGCGGCTCGGCCACGTGTGTGTGGCAGTGGCGGCCTTGAACTGGGCTGGCAGCGACACAGAGGGTACAGTGGATAGGCGCGAACGCGATGACGATGCGACGGCAGCGGCAGCATTGCGGTGCGAGGCTGGTCGGTAGTGCGGTGAGGTAGTAGTGGGCGGATGGGACGGCGAGGTGATAGCAGCGCAATGTGGCCGTGGCGGCACCAATGGTGGCAGCAAAAGGCAGGGCAGCAGGGCGCGGGGCCAGCGGCTCGCTGTGGCCGGCCTTGGCCAAGCCCAGGCGGCCTGACTAACCTAGCGAGGCGGCATGGGGTGACCGCGTGGGACGCGGTCATGTGCATGGTGCGGGGTGGCCATGCGGTGACCGCGCGCATGGCGTCAACCATCCCGAGACTATGACGTGCACAAATTTTAAAGCGCCCACAACGACTAAACGGTTGCTCCAGGAGCCAAACCATCTTCACCATGCTCAAGATGGCATATGAGACTACCAAATCGAGCTATAACACTACACCATCCCTTAACCCAATCTCTCAAAATAATTTGCTAAACATAGCAATGTCTAGCTATTGACAAACTTAGAAATTTTCTAAGTTTTTGAGCTGAACTTGATTTCAATTTGCAATTTCTAGGCTAGTAGAAATATTAGCTAGTAATATCATTTTTTGACAGCAAGTATTTCACTGTCATCTACAAAGTTTGTACTTCAAACTTTATTTAAGTATCACACATATGTTCTATAGTATTTTTGCTTAATAAAAATTAGTTTTCAACCCTACTTGATATACATGAGCTATTGAATCAACTTTTATTTAGCATTTTTATTGATCGTTTTAAGTTACAAGAAATTTATCTACACATTCTATCACATCCATTAACACATAAACATGATGCTCATGAGATGTTTTAGTAAATGATTTAGGGTGTAACACCGAGGGTGTTACAACTCTCCCCCCTTAAACAAAATCTCATCCCGAGATTTCATGTGAGTGCCTAGTGTAGGAAAAGGGTAAGAGTGAGCTTTTAACATAAACTATTATCTTGGCACACCAGGAAGAAGATGGGGATAATGCTCCAGAATATAACTCTCCTATTCCCAAGTTGCTTCGTCCTTCGAATGGTTTTGCCACTGGACTTTATAAAATTTCACCACTTTGTTCCTAGTAACTCTCTCCTTTTTATCTAAGATTTTGACAAGATGCTCAACATAAGAAAGATCAGGTTGGAGAGGAAGTCCTTCAATTTCCACCACTTCCTCACTAACTCATAAACACTTCTTTAATTGGGAAACATGAAAGACATTATGTATTGCTGACAAAATATCCAGAAGTTGGAGACGATAAGCAACTGCACCACATCGCTCCAAAATCTTATATGGTCTGACATAATGAGGAGCTAACTTTCCACGGACTCTGAATCGATGCACACCTCTCATCGGGGATACCTTTAGGTACACATGGTCAGCAACTTCAAACTGCAAGGGCCTTCTCCTCTTGTCCGCATAAGCTTTCTGATGGTTCTGAGCCGCTCTCAAATGACTCTGAATAACACTGGCCTATTCTCTTGATTCTTTGATAAAATCAGGTACAAAGTACCCACGGTCACCCACTTCAACCCAGTTAAGAGGTATTCTACATTTCTTACCATATAGGGCCTCAAAAGGTACCATACGAATGCTTTCTTGATAGGTATTGTTATTGTTATAGGAAAACTCAGCTAAAGTCAAGCATTCATCCCACTTTTCTAGATAAGAGATGACACAAGCCCTCAACATATCCTCAAGTACCTGATTGACTCTTTTTGTCTGATCGTTAGTTTGCGGATGATAACCTAAACTTCTAAGGAGACGAGTACCAAGACATTTCTAGAGTTGCTCCCAGAAATGAGAGACAAAGACTGATCCTCTATCTGAAACAATAGTAAGAGGATCCCCATGCAAAGTTACAATCCGATCAAAATACAGCTTGGCATACTTCTTGGCTGAATACCTTGTATCCACCAGGAGGAAATGAGCAGACTTGGTGAGGTGATCCACAATGACCCAAATAGAGTCATACCCCTTTGTTGTGCGGGGCAAACCCACAACAAAGTCCATGGAAATATCCTCCCATTTCCAAACAGGAATAGGCAAGGGCTGTAGAAATCTAGGCGTGCGCATATGGTCTACCTTAACCCTTCCACAAATGTCACATTCTGAGATATATTTGGTAATATCTTGTTTCATATTTGTACACAAATATAAGTGAAGCAAATCATGATACATATAGTTACTTCCCGGATGAATGGATAATTTGGAATTGTGAGCTTCATCCAAAAATTTTCTTTTAAGTTCATCACTTGAGGGAACCACCAACCGGTTCTTGAACTTCACCACACCTTGATCATCAACACTAAAATGAGGACCATGCCCTTCGGCAATTAACTTCTTGATATGTGGGATTTTCGAAGCATCTTGCCTTTGCTCTATAATAATTTGCTCAAGTAAATCTGAGACTAGAGCAATATGGGCTAACACCTCAGAAAGGTGGAAAGACAAAGATTCTTTATCAACTTGATGCGACTTCCGACTTAAGGGATCAGCCACCACATTAGCTTTTCCAGGGTGATAATGAACTTCTAAGTTATAATCTTGATTAACTCAAGCCACCTCCGTTGCCTCATATTCAACTCGGATTGAGTGAAAATATATTTGAGGCTCTTGTGATCCATAAAAATGTGTACTTTATTTCCCAACAGGTAATGTCTCCAAATTTTTAGAGCGTGCACAACTGTAGCCAGCTCTAAATCATGAGTGGGATAATTCAACTCGTGCTTTTTCAGCTGATGTGAAGCATAAGCGATCACACGTCCACCTTGCATAAGCACACATCCTAGTCCAGTCCTAGAGGCATCACAATACACATCAAATGGCCTATCAATATCTGGATGGGTAAGAATAGGAGCAGAGGTAAGAAACTTCTTCAAGGCTTGTAAAGCTTCTTCACAAGCCAGACTCTATACAAACTTGACATCCTTCTAGAGCAAATTGGTCATTGGTTGAGCTATTTTGGAAAAATCAGGGATGAAACGCCGATAATACCCAGCCATATTAAGGAACTGACGAAGCTGATGCACTGACTTTGGAGATTTCCAAATTAACATGTCCTGCACCTTGCCAGGATCCACAAAGATGCCTTCAAGTGTCAGGACATGTCCCAAAAACTGCACTCGATCCAACCAAAACTCACACTTACAGAATTTGGCATACAGCTTGTGTTCCCTTAACCGAGTCAGGACTATGCGAAGATGCTGTGCATGCACCTTTTTTCGGGCCGCCGCCACCGCACGCCGGTGGGTAGCAACGGTGACCGGAGGGGAGGGCCGAGAGGGGGGGCCTAAGGGCGCCATGGCGATCGCCCCCGAGTCACCCTAGGGGAGCGCTCGGGGGAAGAGGATTGTATGCAGCTTAGTATCCATGCAAGACTTTCTGTCCTTTGGGCATCCTAACTCCTAAGAGCCTCATCACACAAGTCCTAAGGATCGGTATTGTACTAAAATAGTTTAAGTTTGACAAGTTTACGATAACATTTATGTCTCTAAATAAATGAGTTTCGTATGAAAATTTATTTCATAGTTAATTTAATAATACTTATTTTTATATTATAAATGTTAGGATTTTGTACATTACTTTGATCAAATTTAAAGAATTTTATTCTTCCAGCGATAATTGCCTCTTTTTCTGAATGGAGTGTCGGTGTTTTTGGATCACCGATGAGTAAATTTGTATTTGCGCGTCTGGCTCGGATGGTGTGCTCGGAGCACACAAGAGTCTATACTGGTTCGGACGGAACGTCCCTACATCCAGTTCGCTGCTGCTCATATTACCGGCACTTGGTTTGTAGTAGGGCTTACAAACAGGCGGGAGAGGGAAAGGATCCCAAGTCTTTGGTGGAAGGCGTGAATGGGTGCTGAGAGCTCGATTGTCGCTCAACTGTATGCTCGTATCATGCTCTTGTGTTCAGATCTCGTGTCCCCCCCCCCACCATGAGGCGCCCTGCTTCCACTTTTATAGACAAAGGGAAGCATAGATTATAGAGGAGGAAAAGTAGAACAACGAGAGAGAGAAGAAGGCTTCTAGGGTTGCAGGGTCCTTCTTCTCCTTCACATGGGTCTTGCTGATCCTATAGATGTCAATAGGGACGGCTTCATGTCATGGCCCTGTTCATCACTGGAGACATGCAAGGCGTCATCTGCCAGTCATGGCGTTCCACTCTGTCCTGGCGGACGTCCTGGTGAACTGACACGCCTATCAGCGTCTGTACGAGGATTAGGCAGAACAACACTGGCACGTCTGACACTATTCTTGTTGTGAATCCCTAGGTATGGCCTATCATGGCCATGGGTTACATCAAGGCGTGCCAGTCTCTTCCCTAGTGTTAGAGCTTTGACCCAGGCCATACGCTTGGACTAGAGTGGTTGGCGGCGGTATGGGTCCCCATCGGATGAGATTAAAATTGCGTCCTTGGGGTTGAGTGAGACGAAGCCCACACCCAAGGGGTCAGGCGAGATGGAGCCCACAGCCTCGGGCGAGACGAAGCCCGCACCCAAGGTGTCGGGCAAGATGGAGGCTACACCCAATGGGTCGGGCGAGATGGAGCTTGTGGCCTCAAGGTCGGGCAAGATGGAGCCCATGGCCTCGAGGTCAGGCAAGATAGAGCCCGTGGCCTTGGGCGAGACAGAACCCACATCCTTGGGATCGTGCGACACGGAGCCCGCAGCCTCGAGGTCGGGCAAGATGGAGCCCACGGCCTTGGGGTTGGGCGAGACCTTTTAATATGTCTTGATCCATCCGGAGAAGTCAGTGTGGGCGCTATCTTCCTTGCTTTGGGTATCCCTAATATCGATACCCGACAGTAGCCCCCAAACCTGTGGAGGAGTAGAATACTCCTTTGGAGGATTTTTTTGGATAGGAGGACTTTGAGGACCTTGGCCTTCTTTTTGTAGCCCACGGTATGTCCTGGTAGGACAGCGATTCCCTTTTGTTGTGATCGGTCTTCTTGGGGTAGGTAACCATAGGATTTGGGAGGTTGAAAAGATTTTTCTTGATTCCAGTCCCCTAGGATCCGATCGGTCTACCGTCGTATTGCGACCACACGTTTGGTCTCCTTGTGAGTCCAACTTCCCTCAAGCCTCTACGTGTAGCACGGGTACAGTCAAGGGTCGGCTCATCTTTGTGATCATTATCCCTCCAGCATCTTTTTCGATAAAATGGAGGGGCTGAGCCGGGCCACGTTTTTCCTCGATGGACGAAACATGGTGCTCCATGAGCTGTTAATGGGCTAGTCCAAGTGGGGCCCTAGCTTCCCATTCATGGAGGTCTTGCATGGGTCAGCTGGTGACCGACTCTAGATTCTCAGTGGCCAATCCATAGAGTTCTTGGGTCCGTTCGACTGGTCCCAAGGGCGGGCTTTCTTCGAGGAAAAACCATGGACTAGGAACCGACCAAGACTCGAACATGGGTTAGGATGCCCATAGCGCTCGTGCGCCCGGGTACTAGCCGCTAGTGGGCCCATCCCTTTCCACCCCTTGCTCTAAGGGTGCCCCGGAGCGGCTATGAACCCATCGGAGGGCCAGCCTTCGAACTCCTGGGCCTGAATGGGCCGTAGGAGCATTTTCAGCTCTATATCCTTCCATACTTGCGATAGTTCTTGACCCATCGAACGGGCAACCCATCATCCGGCATGTCCTTCAAGGGCGCGGCCAGAGATACCGTGCACACGATCTTCGAAGGGAGGTGGTGTGGCATGGCACAGCGGGCGCATGAACTTCGGCGGACGGTTTGCCTTCTTACCTCGCTCTGTCCTATAAATAGTGACCTCCCCCTTCACATTTCTACATGCCAAAACCATAGCCTTACCTTCTCCATTTCTCCACCACCACTGTTTAGATCTGTTGTGCTTGCTAATCCACCGCCGGAGCCCTAGATCTGTAGTTTCCGCTTCTCCACCGCCGCCTTTGCTTCTCCGCAGCCGCATCCATCCTCCATGGATTCGTGGTACCACTCCAATGTTACCCATGCATGGATGGAGGGCCTCATGAAGCATGGTCTTCTTCACGAGAGGACCGATGCGCTAGAGTGGCTTGTGCCCAGCCGTGAGGATGCGCTGGCGCCACCCGACGGCTACGTCGTCTCCTTCGCGCCCTTCCACGAGCGTAGACTCATGGTTCCTCCCCACCCATTCTTCCAGGGTCTATTGCACCACTATTAGATTGAACTGCAGCACTTGAACCCCAACTGGATCTAGCACATCACGGCCTTCATTGCAATGTGCAAGGGGTACCTAGGGATCGAGCCCCACTTTGAGTTGTGGAGATATTTCTTCTCCATCTCCTTGATCAAGAAGAAGGAGAGAGGCAGGGAGACCCTGGTGCCAATGGGATGCGTGGGCATCCACCTCTGGGGGTAGCGAGTGGCCGAGTACATGCCCTGCTAGCTCTCCAGAACCAACAAGGGGTGGCACTCGTATTGGTTCTACCTGAAGGATGACCCTACCGCTCCCTTGCTGGTCTTCTTCGGGTGTCTGATCGAAGAGGTACCACCGTCATGGCCATGGGGGCCACCCATCAAGGAGAAGAAGAGGATGCGTGACCTCCTCAAGGCCATCGTGTTCCTAAAGACCCATGGCCTCTGTGGGGCTGGCGTCATCGGGGGGTATCACGCGAGGAGGGTGGTGCCCCTGATGGCGCGTGTCCTCTCGCTATACAGGATGACACCCAGCGCATAGCTTGTCAGGACGACACTCACCCAGGGGCTGCTCTGTGACAACGAGGTCACGCAACGCATCAAGGAGGCCATGGGGGAGGCCGATGCCGAGCTCCCGATCTCGAGGCATCCCATGATGCGGCCGAATGCGGGCTTCATCGAGCTGTCGGTGGGGTTAGTCTTCTAGGACTCTATCACACCGCTACCAGAGCACGCAGCCATGAGGGCGGCGAACCGTGCGGTGGATGAACAAAAGGAAGAAGAAGAATGACAACGAGGAGAAGAAACGATGGTTGAAGCAGCGAGCGAAGCTGCAGCGAGGGAAGCGGCGCCAAGGTTTGTCAAAAGAAGAGGAGGAAGAAGAAGAAGAGGAGGAGGAGGAGGATGATGGCTCCATGTCGCCCATCCCGTGGGATGATCTGGCCACTGGGGATGAGGACCCACCTTCACCGTAGGTGGGGCCCTTCCTACGGCATGCCATGGGGCAGGAGGGGGAGGACGCTCCCCCGGAGCCGGCCAGAGCTAAACGCTTTGCCCAGTTTGGTCCTTCGACGGCAGCCTCAGAACTAGCAGAGTCAGGCTGCCTCGCCTTGTCCAGGCCTTCGACGGCGGCCCCAGAGCCAGCGCAAATAGGTTGCCCTGCTCCGATTGAGCCCTAGATGGTGCCTCCGGAGACAGCGAGAGGTGACCATTCTGATTCGTCCGAGCCCTCTGAGCCGAGGGAGGGCTTGAAGCGGCAACGTGTCGATGAGGAGCAGCCGGGGTCGGGCAAGCTGGCCCCAAAACATCCTCGTATGATGGTGTCAAGGTGAGTCAAGAGTTTTTTTGTCCTTTTGTCTTAACGAATTTTTATAGTGAACTGGCCACCATGTCCCTTGCAGCGTCGGAGGACATGGGACTCTCCTGTGGCTTGCTCCAAAAAAGATACTCCTTCAACAAACATGCCAGGAGCCGGCTGGCGTCACGTCGGTGGTGAGCGTGAGTGGTGTTGGGGCAGCCACGGCGTCGACCTAGGAGGCACAGCCGATGGCCGCGTCCATGGGAGAGCAGGCAGAGGAGGGCATGTTCGGGGCGCCCGTGGCAGGCGCAGTGTGGTCGGTCGTGTCCTCAATGTCACAGGTGGAGGCGGCATGGCTGGAGCCGTCGTCCGTGTAGGTGGCCGTGTCCACCACGGGGCAAACGGAAGGGGGCGCACCCAAGGCATCCTTAGCAGATGTGGTGACAGGGCATGTCTCCATGTCCATGTCACCCTCCCCCTCTATTGCTAGAGGAGCCACTCTAGAGGAGCTGTCGCCGCAAGAGAGGTCAGCGCCGCTTGAGGTCAGCGCAGGGACGTCCTGGTCTCTGGTCTGGGTGGCTACCCTCGATGAAGCAGTAGAGGAGAGGAAATGGGGGAGTGTCCACACGGAGGTTGGGGACATGTTTCGCACCCTGACCACCATGCTGAGCTCGATGCGCGACATTGTTGCCCTGGTTGGCCAGGTATGATATGACCATGCTTTCGACCCTCATGTTCTCTTTCCACGCCTCTAAGTCTTATCTCCTTTGCAGATCCTTATGGCCATAGCAAGGAGAAGTCCCAGTTCCTCACTGAGGAGACGCGGCGAAGTGAGGGGCTAGCCACACAGCTTGTTGTCGCCCATCAGGAGGTGGCTGAGCTTGCCCTTGCTGCCTGTGAGGTGGCCAACCTCTAAGTCAGGGAGAAGGACGCTCATGATGACACCCGCGAGGCTGAGGAGAAGCTCGCGGCCCTGATTGAGAGGGTGTGCTCGGACACCGTGGAGGCTAAGCGGCTATGGAAGGAGCGGGATGATTTGCTTTGGGTCGTAGAGGAGCTCCGCACAGGGATTGACCTAGCTCACCAAGAGCGCGCCGACGCTCAGCAGCGGGTCGGCCACCTCGAGAATGAGCTCCAAAGGGAGAGGGACCTGAAGGTTGCAGCCGAGGGCATGTCCACCGGGCTCGCCGTAGAGGTCGGTCAGCGCCAAGAAGAGGTCCGGCGCCTAGAGGCTGAGGTGACCCGACAACACGATGAGGCGTGCAAGCTTTGGGCAGACATGGATAGTAAGTCTCTGGTTTCCCTTGTTGTCCTTCTCCCTGGAATACGTGGTAAGCCTTTTGACATGGTCGGTATGTGACTTGGGCAGGTCTTGATGATAAGCTCGGGGAGGAGGTGGTGAAGAGCCATGGCCTAGAGAAGTAGCTCAGCGAGGTGAAGGACACCCTCTAGAAGGAGAGCGACGAACATGACAACCTATGCGTCATCGTCCAGCTGGTCTGCGATGAGCTCAAGCTAGCCCCAGAGTAGGAGACAAGCTCGCTCGTGGTTCACGCCACCCGGATCATGGACCAGGCACGTGATATGGCAAGGGGCACGCTTCACTTTGGCGTTCACCAATCATTCGCGATCGCCCATTCTCATTACGAGAACATCGAACTAGCGATGATGAGCCAAGGCTTCGCGCCCATCTATACCGATGCTGACCTGGACGACATCGAGAAGGAGGTGCCCCCCTAGCGCATGACCTTTCTACCAAGATAGAAGATGAAATCGACCCCTGAGGGGTGAGTTTAGTCAGATAGGTCAGGCGACATATTTGTAATAAGCGGACAAGTTCCGACCCTTCTGTTTCGTTTAAACAAGCTTGTTCTTTTGTTTCGGTTGAACAAATTTGTTCTTTCTCCCTTTTTATGTGTAAAAAGGGTTAATGCGTTCCGACCCTTCCTGTCGTTAAGACTATAGAGCTTAAGGTGTGGGCGAGAAACTCTGATCACGCTGGTAAGCAAGAGTGTCGTAGCCGCTGGGGCGTAGGTTTCTTTTAGTCTGACCATTGATCACGCTAGTAAGCAAGAGTGCCATAGCCGCTGGGGCATAGGTTTCTTGCAATCCGAGTAGTTTTACTCAGCGTTCGTTTCCACAAGCCTTGCCTCTAGGTTTTAACGTGGGAAAGGGTTGGGCACGGCGATTGTTTCAGAAAGGATATATATATGCTCTTATCAGCCCCCAAGTGAAGCCCGACCCCTTGCCGTTGCCGAGGTCAGGTTTCACTAAAGATTGAGGAGACGATAGTGAAACTGGTAAAAGGAAGCGTTCTTTGTCTCAGAAACGTTATTCTTAGTTTTTGTACGTATCCCTCCCTAGGATCCGAGCCATCATCCTGCGACCGCGCATTCGATCTCCTTGCGAGTCCAACTTCCCTCGAGCCCCCGCACGTTGTAGGGGTCCGATCGAGGGTCAGCTCGTCTTTGTGATCGTCATCCCTCAAGCATTTTTTTGATAAAACAGAGGGGCTGAGCCGTGCCATGTTTTTCCTCGATCGACGAAACATGGCGCTCGGTGAGCTGTTAACGGGCTAGTCCGAGTGGGGCCCTAGCTTCCCATTCACGGGGGTTTAGCATGGGTCAGCTGGTGACTGACTCCTGATTCTTAGTGGCCAATTCATATAGTTCTCGGGTCTATTCAACCGGTCCCAAGGACTCGAGCGTGGGCCAGGATGCCCGCAACGCTCGTGCGCCCGGGTATTGGCCACTAGTGGGCCCATCCCTTTCCACCCTTCACTCTAAGGGTGCCCCGGAGCGGATGTGAACCCATCGGAGGGCCAGCCTTCGAACTCCTGGGCCGTAGGAATGTTTTCCCACCTTACCTGTGATAGTTCTCATGCCTATCTACACCGAAGTTGAGCTAGACGACATCGAGAAGGAGGTGGCCCCTCTGGCACAGGACTTACCTACCGAGATAGAGGATGAGAACATTCCCCAAGAAATTAGTTAGGTAGATAAGCCAGGCGGCGAACTTGTAATAAGTGGACAAGCTCTTAAATTTTGTTATGGCCATACAGATTTTTAGTCCTTCTCTCCTTTTTGTATAAAAATGTTAATGCATTTGGACCCTTTCTGTCGTTAAGGCTATAAAGCTCGAGGTGCGAGTGAAGAAACTCTGATCACGCTGGTGAGCAAAAATATTGTAGCCACTAGGGCGTAGGTTTCTTGCAGTTCAACCAGTTTTACTCAGCATTCATTTTCGCAACCCTTGCTTCTAGATCTTAACATGAGAAAGGGTCGGGCACAAAGAATGTTTGCCAGGTAGATATACTCTTTAATGTGTTCTGACTCTTTCTGTAGTTAAGGCTAAAAAGCTTGGGGTGCGGGCAAAAAACTCTGATCACGCTGGTGAGCAAAAATGTCGTAGCCGCTGGGGCGTAGGTTTCTTGCGGTCCGACCAGTTTTACTCAGCGTTCGTTTCTGCAACCCTTGCTTCTAGATCTTAACGTGAGAAAAGATCGGGCATAGAGAATGCCTACCAGATAGATATGCTCTTATCAGCCCCGAGTGAGGCCCGACCCCTTGCTGTTGCTGGGGTCAGGTGTCACTAAAGATCGAGGAGTCGATAGCGTAACCGATAAGAGAAAGCGGGCGTAAATTAAGGGTAAAACCGACGTAGCTGTTTGATGTTCCATGCATTGACGAAGACTTCGCCGTCGATGGAACTGGGCCCCTTGCCATTGCTAGGGTTGGGTGTCACTAAAGATCGAGGAGTCGATAGCGAAACCAATAAGAGAAAGCGTGTGTAAATTAAGGGTAAAAGCAACGTAGTTGTTCGATGTTCCAGGCGTTGACGAAGACTTCGCCGTCGATGGTCTTGAGCCTGTAGGTGCCTAGTCAAAGCACCTTCGGGGCAACGTATGGTCCCTCCCATGGTGGAGAGAGCTTGTGGCGGTTTTTGTTGCTCTGGACGAGGCAGAGCACTAGGTCCCCAATGTTAAAGGCCTAACCCCGCACTCGATGGCTCTGGTACCAACACAACGCTTGCTGGTACTTGGCCGAGCAGAGAAGGGCAATATCGCGTGCTTCATCTAGCTGGTCCATGGCATCCTCGAGGGACGCCTTGGCTCCCTGATCATCGTACGCCTTGACCCTCGGTGCTCCATAATCGAGGTCGGTCGAGAGGATAGCCTTGGAACCGTAGACCATGAAGAATGGTGTGTAGCCGGTTGCCTGGCTGGGGCTCGTCCTCAGGCTCTAGAGCACCGTGGGAAGCTCCACGACCCATCGTCCACTAAACTTGTTCAACCGGTTGAAGATCCTAGGCTTGAGGCCTTGTAGGACCATGCCATTTGCACGCTTGACCTGCCCTTTTGTGCGGGGGTGCGCCATGGTGGCCTAATCGACACGGATATGGTATTCATCATAGAATCAAAGGAACTTCTTCCAGGTGAACTGTGTGCCGTTGTCCATGATAATGGAGTTCAGGACTCCAAAGCGATGGACGATGTCAAGGAAGAACAGCACGGCTTGCTCAGACTTGATCGTGGAGATCGGTCGAGCCTCTATCCACTTTGTAAACTTATCTATGGCGACAAGCAAGTGGGTCTGCCGAGCATAGTATTGACACCCTTCATAGATGCGCACAATCAGTTTAGTGTCGAATACTGTGGTCGGCCAGTAGAAGCCTTATCGGAACATGTTTTCGAACAAGGTCCTAGGTGCGGCATGGTGCCCGCAGACCCCACCATGGATATCACTCAACAACTGCTTCCCTTGTTTGATGGGGATGCAGCGCTGCAAGATCCCAATGTGGCTTCATGAAAGGACCTAGGATGTCGCCTAGAGGGGGGGTGAATAGGCGTTTCTGAAAATTAACACCTTTAAATGCGGAAACAATTAGAAAGGGGAGTTTCCAAAATGGAAACTCCAAATTAAGAGTACTACCACCCCTCACAAGTTAGCCACAGAGTAAACAAGGTATAAAGAATATATCTAGAAGCTACAACAACCTGCAACATCAAGTTAGAACAGAGAATAAATATTTTTAGTGTAGTAGGAAATACCGGACGTGTCCGGTATGAATACCGGACGATGTCCCCGGTATACACATTCTGCAGATCAGCCCCGAACTTGCTCCTTTTGATTTCTATCTTCAAACCAAACTGCAGGCACCTAATTTAACTATCGGTGTACAGAGAACACTGCACAAGTGCTAGAGCAACACAAATATCAAATGAAATGCGAATTGAGACACGATATTTGTTTTATCAAGTTCGGACTCATTCGAGTCCTACTCTCCGTTGAGGGGGCTGCAGGCGACCCAAGTGAAGGTCAGCCCTAGAGGATACCACGAAGGTCACTCTAGCCGGAGTCTTTTCCAACTCCTTTTCCTCCTTCCACTAATTGATTCCGAGGCGGCGGAATCGACTGCTACTAAACTTTCCGAGGCACACCACAATCTCCGGGTGCTCTCCGTGACGTCTAACCGTCTAGGACCGAAGAGTCCAAGAGTAACAAATGCGAATCACGAGATTGACAATATGCACAAGTGCTCAAGTGGTTGGATGGCTCTCTTTTGAATTTCACTCAACCCACAAATTGATTTTGCAAGTTTGATCAATCACTCACTAAGAGAGGGTTGGCAAGGCTCAAAAAACGTGTGTCTAAGTCAGTAGAATCAGCAGCCTCCAAAGGTGGAGGCTTGGGGGTATTTATAGCCCCCTTGAAAAACTAGCCGTTTTATAGCCGTTGCAATACCGGACACGTCCGGTATGACTCAGACTTGCGCCAACGGTAACTAAGTTACAGTGATGTTGTGAGGCATCGGAACTCCCGAAGAATGCCGGGACTTCCGACCGTCGGAACTCCCGACTCAAGTCGGAACCCCGACCCTCAGTAATTTTGAAAAACATGTAACTGAGTTAAAGTTAGTGAGGTGTCGGAACTCCCGACATATGTCGGAACTCCCGACCGTCGGAACTCCCGACATACGCCGAACTCCCAACCCTCACGGCTTTTGAAAACTAGCCGTTGGCTTTACGGTCATCCATACCGGACACGTCCGGTATTATACCGACACGTCCGGTATGACCAGAGACGATGAACCCTCCAAGTCGGTTGAAGTGCGACACGCCGGAACTCCCGACCCATGCCGGGACTCCGACCGTCGAAACTCCGACTCACGCCGGAACTCCCGACTAACCAACCCGAGAACAACAATTTTACATTGCTTTGGACAAATACGGACACGTCGGTATGAATACGGACACGTCCGGTATTGCGAACCAACAACAAATCGATTAGCTCTTTTGTCTCTCAAATACTCAAAACTCACATGGGTTGGCTTGAGCACCTATGAAACATTATCTATCAACATGATGCATCCCTCTTAATAGTACGGCATACCTATTAAACTAAAGACAAACGGAAATATGAATTTGTACCACTTGAGTTGTTCTTTTGAATTGATGCCGTCCCTTCCAATCTTCATCAAGTAAGGGTGCTAACATGTTGATATTGATCTTTTCACTTGAGCATAGCCATCTTGAGCATGTGACTTGATTCCATTCATCAAGTTTGAATAATCCCAAATGTATCAAGTCACTTCCATCAAATACTTCATTATAGATTTGATCCTTCACATCAATATGACCATCTTAGCTTGACTAGTACCTCAACTAAATGCAAGTACTTTCTTCTTCACCCTAGCTAGGTTCTTCGGCCGCCAAGCCGTCGCTTGCCCTTCACCCTTGCTTAGTACCTCGAAGCCTTTCCTTGCTATCTTCACCATCTCAAGCCATCAAGTCACATCTTGTGTTGAATCATCCATTCATATGTATTGTTATCTTTTTCATTTTAATTTAGCAAGCTTCAGATATGAGACCATTCCATATGCAATCCATCATGTCTCATTAACTAATAATCATGAGCTTGCTATCACATAGTACATGGAAATCCCACAATAAATAAGCCTTCACATGAATTCCATTTGCATTGTTGTCTTGTGCTTGAACTAGATTGTTTATACAACAACACATCATTTTGGCTTTCATTAAGTACCTGTGAGATAACCTATTACCTGTTCACACTTAGCAAATGGGTTAGTCCTTTAATCACGTTGTCATTCAATCAACCAAAACCCACTAAAGGGCTAGATGCACTTTCAATCTCCCCCTTTTTGGTGATTGATGACAACTTGATTAAAGCTTACAAAATGATATAAACATTTAAACTTTTGGGTTCAATGATTTATGAGAGGCTCCCCCTTAATATGTGCTTATGATTAGAATTCATAAAATGACCTCAAAAGTCAATTGCACATACTAAAACAAAATAGGAGACTCCCCCTAAATCATTGCATCCGTGGGGTGCATGTGTGTGTGACAAAGAGAAACCGTGATGCATATGACAAGATATATCACACAAGAATAAATATAAAAGCATCACATCAAATATTTTCATTCTAGCATGCATAGTCCTTATGAAAATAAATATGACATATGTAATTCACACATAGCACTCATTACAAATTTTCTCAAGTCCAGAAACCACTGATATATATAGATAAAGATCATGTCTCAAGAGATACAAAGATAAAGCATAAGTAAGTCTCATCTCTCACATGATACAATCTATCACAAATCCAAGATACATCAATGAAGCTCAAAAACAAACTAAAGCCTGCAGTACATATCTTCAGGTACAAAGATAAGCAAATGAAACTATCCTGAAGCTTTAATCAGTCTCTCTCCCCCTTTGTCATCTATCACCACAAAGGTCCAACAATGACATACTAAGGACAAAGGGGCTACAAGCTGTCACGGAAAGCTGAGATCACTCATCATCATCATCTCGACCAGCATCCTCATCATCTGAGCGTGCAACACCGGCTGGACGAGAACCACCCGCACCAGACGCGTCATAGCCACAGACCCGTAGAAGCCACCACCACCGTCGAGTCACTCCACCAATCAGTAGCATAGTCATCTGCGGTCTTTGGGACATGGTCGAGAGTGAGTAGGCACTGCAGCCCTGAAGTGGTAGAGTGTCGGGGTGCTCAGTGCTTCTTCTAGCTGCTTTGTCATTGTATGAACTCAACATACTCTCTATCATATCTAGCCCGCTATTGCTCCTCGGCCTCGGGCTCACTAGGCTGCCTCATCGATAGAGGAGACCTAGGAGGATCAAGCTCAAGATTAGAAGCAATTTGCTTCAAAGTCCGAGTGTCCTTCCTCCTAGCCTCCCCTCCTCTCCTTGCCTAGTCTGGATGTCACGGCACATCCCAAATATGGAGTGAAAAGCCTACGGATAGGCGAAGGAGGATCGCCACGGCATGAAGTAGAACGTGAAGGAGCACGTGGTGAAGGTGAAGCTCTGCTGGTGCACCACTCCCAGTGCATCCGCCTCTGGTCTTCCGCTTTGCTCCTCCCGGGTCTCCGCTGGAGGTAACCCTGTCTTAGGCAAATATGCAATAATCTTGAGTGGCCTTGTGAATCTTATCATACTCAATGGTGCCCTTGTCTCCACCCTTGCAGTCAATAGTCTTCCGAACATCTGTCCGGTGCACTGTAGGTAGGGTGAAGACCTAGAACCTTCCCCACAGCCTCCTCTCTCACCACCGGCCAGGATACATGTAGGCGAAGCTGCTCAGAGGTAACACACCGCTCGGTGTGGATCCTGTCCCTCTGGAGATCATCCTCACGAGAAGCCAAGATGGGCGGCAAAAACATCATAGTCAACACTGCATACCATCGCCCTCAAGCATCCGGTGCATCCGCCGCTCATCCTCCTCAACAAATAGAGTAGCATAGGCGAGCTACTACCTCGTGTTCCGATCATCTTTGGAACTCCATGATCTCATAAACTCACGTGCTCTGGCAGATGGCAATAGCATGATCAACTGAGGCCTTCTGCAACTCTCTAATATATTGCCAGTCAATCCACTGAGACCTGGCAATTACTGGGTTCCTGGTAAGAATCACACTGGAGTAGAAGTCCAAGTGAAAGGCTGTCTGGAAGCGGTGATCGTACTGAACCTTAGGTAAGCTCCTCGGATCAACCCTTCGCTCATCTCTAGCTCTCCTGGTCATACCCTTTCCCCTGTAGTCAACTCTGGCAACATAGGAGGGCACATTGGGCAGACGTGTCTCAAGAAGACCATAATGCATCCCCTGACCAGGCTGGTGCTGAACTGGAGGAACTGACTCCTCCTCCTCAATCTCCTGCTCCTCATCTGAGCTGTCACCATCTGATCCTCTATGAGTGCTCTTCCTCTTTTTATCTTCTCTAGGCTCCACTCTGAACGCATCAGAATCAGTGTCTGTGTCAGAAGAAGAGCTCCCGGACCCTTCTGCATACTGAGGAGCTGCACTAGAGGCAGCCCTGGTAGGCCTCCTGCTGCTTGGCTGGAATCCAGGATGCATCTCCTGTCTTGCCTTCTTATACTTTTCAAGTGCTGGATCATGCCTGTGCTTGGACCTAGGCTCCTGTCGTCCACTCATGACTGCTGTCCTGTATCCAAAGATTTGCAAGAAATTTTAGATAAATGGCCAAAATTAATCTCGAATTGCAATTAGACAAAGAATCTTTTATCCATGATTTTACAATCATCTTGACAAACAACTGTCAAAAAGTTTGCAAAACGTAGATACAAAAGATACTAAGCCTAACAAACAATTCTAGGTAGGATTGAATCAGAGAACAAATAGGAGTGCGCTTTCTTTGGGCCATACCGGACACGTCCGTAGCATCACCGGACACGTCCGGTATGTATGGGCTCAAACAACCCTAACCGGGGTTCCTGGATTCTAACCATCACGGATCAATTCCAAACTTTGGGCATTGCTTCTATATCACTAATGTAGCATATTGACCGAAGGAATTTCAAAACTAGTCTTCAACCATGTAGATCGGACGAGGTCCGCGATTAGGGTACCTTTGGAGAAGAGACGAAAACGTGATATGAAATCCAAGTCCCCGGGCCTTCAATCTTGATGCAAGCCTTGTCCAATGCGATCTCCCTCTCTCTCTTTTCTTGGTGAAATCGTCGGTTGCCCTAGGTGAGGAAGAGAGGCGCCGGCTGGGTGGATTTGGAAGAGGCAAGTCTGTTTGGGCCGAAGGGGTACGCTCTGTTTTTATAGTCCCGCTCATACCGGACACGTCCGGTAGAATACCGGACACGTCCCAGATATGTGGCTGGCCCAAATAATTCCAAAATGTGTTCTCACTCTTCCAAACCCTTTCTCTGTTGTTGCTCGGTCCAAAAAGGTGTATGATCTTGATCCAAACCGAGTACTATCACTTTTAAAGTATCGAATGCCATCAATTTATTTTCTCTTTTCCAAATAAATGGCATAATCAATAATTTGCTTGCTTGAGAGAGATAAAGTGAGACAAAGTAGATTGTGGACTTAAGAAAGCCATGTCATGTGTGATTAGCCAATCAAACAATCAAGGAGAGCTATAATCATCACATGGCAAGGCTAGGTCACAAAGACCAAGATTCAAATAGTTTTTCAAATTCACACCACCTACACATGCTAGTTGTGGGTTTTGAAAAACATCTCTCTATGTCACACAAATGCACATTCTAACATGTAAAGGGCCTTAGATGCACTTACAATACATGTATGTAAAAACATACCTTTGCCTTGAGCCCACAAGAATACCACTAAGAAGACACATGGCATGATAATTTTTTATGTTGACCTTGATTGCCAAGTAATCATGCTTGATACAAATTCAATTTTTTATCCAAAGGACTACAAAGAGTGCTAGATAAATTTGTTAGTCCACAATGGTGTAAAATAGAAATTTAGCTCCCCTAAATAAGTGCTTCAAGTATTTTGAATGACTTTCAACGAGCACTTTTATTCGATAAGAAATTGAGAGCCAATTTTCATTTTGACCATAAACCAAATAAGATTGCCATATTTAAAAGTGAGCTTCGGGAGATGCTCACAATCCACTTAGATTTAATAAATCACAAGCTTCGAGTAAATTAGAGATTTATGAATCATATATTAATCAAAGACTCGGTTGCAATTTAATTTGTGTTCGGTTCTGTAATACTAGGACACGTCTGGAATACACACGTAACGAAACAACGACTTTTCGTCCTCGCCATATACGGACCGTCCGATAGTAATCTGGGACACGTCCGATATTTGCAGAGATGAGAGACAATTAATTCTCTCGCTTGTGATTCTTGTTTAGCTCTAGTATTTATTGTATACTTGCACCTCAACAAATGAATTGCTCTACTAGAGAATTATTAAAAGCATCATATGACAAAGTAAAATTCTTTTTAATTGAATCTAATTAGCCACTTTCATTATTTCACAAATGTACTTATTTGTGAACTATAGAACATGAAACGAACAAAGTGGCTATCCTAAAAGGTTTAGGTACTTGTTACCAATGGTGATAATGAAATATATGATATATTCATTGAATTATCTTGGTCAACCATATAAGGAATTATGATAAGAATTGGTTGATAGATTGAGTGAAAATAGTCACATTGCTTGCTCAATCACCCCAAGCTTCCATCTCATCACCAAGTACCTACATCATTAACCTAAGCACACTTTGGTACCCAACTCTTGTTGGGTCCTTTTGAGTTAGTCAATAAGTGCTTAGGCACCCAAATGGCTTTAGCATTAGTTTGTGGTGAACACATCACCTTACTAGTGCTAACTCCATTTGTGGTCTTCCTAAGCATATCATTATAAACAAATGTGTTTGGCTTAGGAGTTTTACCATTTGGGCATTCATAGCTTAGATGCCCCTTTCTTCTACAAGCATAGCATATGCGGCCTTTGTGTGCTCTATGCTTGATTTGCTTGTATGGACATCTATCAACCTTGTGGCCCATCTCATTGCACCCATAGCATCTTCTAGTTGCAACTTGGGCTTCCTTTCTTGCTTCTTTGTACATTGGGCATTTCTTGGTAGAAGCCTTTTGATTGGCGGCTTCAACTTTGTCGGCCCAACTCTTGTGTGGACACATAGCCCACTCATGTCCATACAATCCACAACCATAGCACATCCTTTTTCCATGTTTCTTGCTCTTGGTTGTGTTGGCCTTTGCTTGAGATGTGATTCTTTTGTTGGGCTTTGGAGGAAGCAAGGTTTGAACCCTTCTCAAGCTTCTTCACCATGTTATCACGGTTATCTTGAGAAGGTTGTGCTTTCTCCTTACCCTTCAACCGAATCACATCTTTCTTTAATCTTTGCACTTCTTCTTTGAGCTCTATGTTTTCTATAAGATTTAGCTCAATCGAAGATTGGCTTGCTTGAGGAGCACACTCATTAGTACAAGAAATATTTATTTGAGATGGTGTACTAGTGAGCGGATGTGTGAGAGGTTGAGAGAATTTTACCGATGTAATCACAACCTCATGAGCCACCTCAAGCATGATGCTTGATTCTACTACTTCCTCATGAGAGCACTTTAGATGAACATAATTTGCTTGTAGCTCATTATACTTGCTTGATAGTTCATCGAGCCTTGCCTTGAGCTCGAAGTTTTCCTTCTCTAGTTGTGAAACACTAGAAGAGGAATTAGTAACTAAAGCATGCTCGATTGACAATTTTTCATACCTCTCATTTATTGCCTTTAGCTCTTGTAATTTGGAGATGAGAAACTTTTCTTGATTTTGAAGCGATTGCTCTTGCTTCTCAATCTCTTCTTCAAGCTCATCATTCTTTTCAACTATCTTCATGATGATGAACTTGTCTTTATGGTTGAGATGATCAAGGTTGTAGTTGTCTTCAATTTCAACATCACTCTTATCTTGATCATCTACTTGTGCTTTCTCCTTTTCTTGATCTTTCTTGTTATTCTTCTTCTTGCTTTTCTTGGCCATGAGACACAAGTGATAGAGTATCATGAGATCTTGAGGTTGACTCATCACTTGGTCGCCATCGGGCTTGAGCATCGCTACTAAGCATTTGCTTGTTTGGTCTGCTGTTGCCTCGGCCATACTGGGACACGTCCCGTAGAGGCATACCGGACACGCGGTCGGTAGGCAGTGCAGAAAGACCGTCATGTCTTGCTTGCACTTCTTGCTCTCGGCTCGGTGCTCTTGAGGTCTTGTGAGGCTTCTTCATTGTATGATGACACAATGGACATACTTTCCAATGACTTAATCTCAAGTGCATCATCACATTTGGATTTTCCATACAAATCAAAAGTCTAGTCCAAATGAGATGAGCACTCTCCCGGAGGTGGTTGTTCATTGAAGATTGCCTCATCTTGAACCTCTACACTCAATGTACTCAAAATAATATTAATAGCTTGAGCATTGAGTTGCACGCATATCTCTTCCTCTTTTGACAAATTTTTGTAGTTGCTCCAATCAACTATAGAAAGAGGTATGCTTGCATCCACAATATGCTCAACAAGAGGACTAATATCTCTAAAAGCATTGAGTACATGTATTGACCAAGGTAGAAAGTTTGAACCATCATTTTGGAGAAGCACCGGCTCCAACTCGATAGGCGTCGACATCCTTTTCTCACGGTGGTGAAGCTTTAGGTGAGAACCTTGCTTTGATACCAATTGAAAGGACCTAGGATGTCGCTAGAGGGGGGGGTGAATAGGCGTTCTGAAAATTAACACCTTTAAATGCGGAAACAATTAGAAAGGGGAGTTTCCAAAATGGAAACTCCAAATTAAGAGTACTACCACCCCTCACAAGTTAGCCACAGAGTAAACAAGGTATAAAGAATATATCTAGAAGCTACAACCCTGCAACATCAAGTTAGAACAGAGAATAAATATTTTTAGTGCGAGTAGGAAATACCGGACGTGTCCAGTATGAATACCGGACGATGTCCAGATATACGATTTCTGCAGATCAGCCCCGAACTTGCTCCTTTTGATTTCTATCTTCAAACCAAACCGCAGGCACCTAATTTAACTATCGGTGTACAGAGAACACTGCACAAGTGCTAGAGCAACACAAATATCAAATGAAATGCGAATTGACACGATATTTGTTTTACGAAGTTCGGACTCGTTCGAGTCCTACTCTCCGCTGAGGGGCTGCGGGCAACCCAGTGAAGGTCAGCCCTAGAGGATACCACGAAGGTCACTCTAGCTGGAGTCTTTTCCAACTCCTTTTCCTCCTTCCACTAATTGATTCCGGAGGCGGCGGAATCGACTGCTACAAACTTTCCGAGGCACACCACAATCTCCCGGGTGCTCTCCGTGACGTCTAACCGTCTAGGACCGAAGAGTCCAAGAGTAACAAATGCGAATCACGAGATTGACAATATGCACAAGTGCTCAAGTGGTTGGATGGCTCTCTTTGAATTTCACTCAACCCACAAATTGATTTTGCAAGTTTGATCAATCACTCACTAAGAGAGGGTTGGCAAGGCTCAAAAAACGTGTGTCTAAGTCAAGTAGAATCAGCAGCCTCCAAAGGTGGAGGCTTGGGGGTATTATAGCCCCCTTGAAAAACTAGCCGTTTATAGCCGTTTAATATACGGACACGTCCCGGTATGCATACGGACACGTCTGGTATGACTCAGGATCTGCCAACGGTAACTAAGTTCTGATGATGTTGTGAGGCATCGGAACTCCCGAAGAATGCCGGGACTTCCGACCGCCGGAACTCCCAACTCAAGTCGGAACCCCGACCCTCGGTAATTTTGAAAAACATGTGGCGAGTTAAAGTTAGTGAGGTGTCGGAACTCCCGACATATGTCGGAACTCCGACCGTCGGAACTCCCGACATACGTCGGAACTCCCGACCCTCACGGCTTTTGAAAACTAGCCATTGGCTTCGGTCATCATATCCGGACACGTCGGTATTAATACCGACACGTCCGGTATGACCAGGACAGTGAACCCTCCAAGTCAGTTGAAGTGCGACACGTCGGAACTCCCGACCCATGCCGGGACTCCCGACCGTCGGAACTCCCGACCTACGTCGGAACTCCCGACTAACCAACCTGAGAACAACAATTTTACAGCTGCTGGACAAATACCGGACACATCCGGTATGAATACGGACACGTCCGTATTGCTGCATCAAACAACAAATCAGTTAGCTCTTTTGTCTCTCAAATACTCAAAACTCACATGGGTTGGCTTGAGCACCTATGAAACATTATCTATCAACATGATGCATCCCTCTTAATAGTACGGCATACCTATTAAACTAAAGACAAACGGAAATATGAATTTGTACCACTTGAGTTGTTCTTTTGAATTGATGCCGTCCCTTCCAATCTTCATCAAGTAAGGGTGCTAACATGTTGATATTGATCTTTCACTTGAGCATAGCCATCTTGAGCATGTGACTTGATTCCATTCATCAAGTTTGAATAATCCCAAATGTATCAAGTCACTTCCATCAAATACTTCATTATAGATTTGATCCTTCACATCAATATGACCATCTTAGCTTGACTAGTACCTCAACTAAATGCAAGTACTTTCTTCTTCACCCTAGCTAGGTTCTTGACGCCAAGCCGTCCGCTTGCCCTTCACCCTTGCTTAGTACCTCGAAGCCTTTCCTTGCTATCTTCACCATCTCAAGCCATCAAGTCACATCTTGTGTTGAATCATCCATTCATATGTATTGTTATCTTTTTCATTTTAATTTAGCAAGCTTCAGATATGAGACCATTCCATATGCAATCCATCATGTCTCATTAACTAATAATCATGAGCTTGCTATCACATAGTACATGGAAATCCCACAATAAATAAGCCTTCACATGAATTCCATTTGCATTGTTGTCTTGTGCTTGAACTAGATTGTTTATACAACAACACATCATTTTGGCTTTCATTAAGTACCTGTGAGATAACCTATTACCTGTTCACACTTAGCAAACGGGTTAGTCCTTTAATCACGTTGTCATTCAATCAACCAAAACCCACTAAAGGGCTAGATGCACTTTCACTTCACCTATAGAGCCCACCCTCAATAATGACAAAGGACTTGACGCGACGCGTGAGCCACCGAGCCTCTGTTTTGTCTGTCGGTAGCACCTCACGGAGGAGGTAGTCGAGGTAAGGCGTCCTCCAGTCGACCATAGGGTCAGTCTCTGTCACTGGATCCTCATCAAGCTCCATGACTTTGAGGTCAGATAGAGCTAATGGTTGGTTAGCCCCCAAGCCCAGGGCAGGTGGCCTGTCACCGGTCTGTTCCGGCTCCTCGTAGCGAACCGAGGGCTTATTCTGATCACTGGCGAAGACACCTGTAGGCACCGGCACTCGGCCGGATGCCATTTTCGCCAGTGTGTCGACCGGCTCATTGAGACGCCTCAGGATGTGATTGAGCTTGAGGCTATCGAACTTATCCTCAAGCTGATGGACTTCTTGGCAATACGCAACCATCTTGGCATTGTGGTAGCTTGATTCCTTCATGACTTGGTCTATGACCAACTAGGAGTCACACCGGATGAGAAGCCATTGGATACCCAACTAGATGGTGATGTATAGGCCATTGATGAGTGCCTCATACTCAGCCACATTGTTGGAGGAGGGGAAATGGATGCGAACCATGTATCTCATGTGTACCCCGAGGGGTGAGACAAAGACCAGCCTAGCGCTAGCGCCTTTCTTCATCAGCGATCCATCTAAGTACATCGTCCAGTACTCTAGGTCGATGACTGCTAGTGGCATTTGGATCTCGGTCCATTCTGCAATGAAATCAGCCTGCACTTGGGACTTGATGGCCGTACGAGGGGCGTATGAAATGCCTTGACTCATCAGCTCGAGTGCCCACTTCGCGATTTTTCCTGTGGCGTCCTGGTTTTGGATGACCTCGCCGAGAGGGAAGGACGTCACGACCGTCAATGGATGCGACTCGAAGTAGTGATGCAACTTCCTTTTGGCGATAAGGATGGCGTATAGGAGTTTCTGGATTTGGGGGTAGCGAGTCTTGGAATTAGACAAGACCTCGCTAATGAAGTACATGGGACGCTGCACTTTGAGGGCGTGTGCCTCTTCTTCTTGCTCTACCACTAGGGCGGTGCTGACCACTTGCGTGGTGGCCGCAACATAGAGCAGAAGCGGTTCCCCATCGGTTGGGGGAACAGGATCGGGGCCTTCGTCAGGAGCTGCTTGACTTTGTCAAGTGCCTCCTGGGCCTCGGGCGTCCATTTGAAGCGGTCGGTCTTCTTCAAAAGCTGATAGAGGGGGAGACCTTATTCGTCGAGGCATGAGATAAAGTGGCTAAGCACGGTGAGGCACCCTATAACTCGTTGTACCCCCTTAATGTTCTGGATCGGGCCCATCCTCGTGATGGCCAAAATCTTCTTTGGGTTGGCTTCGATGTCGCACTCGGAGACGATAAAATCCAGCAGCATACCCCTCGGGACCCCAAAAACACATTTCTTAGGGTTGAGTTAGATGTCGTTTGCTCAGAGTTTCGCGAAGGTCTGCTCTAGGTCGGCTACGACCTGGTCAGCCCGTTTGGACTTGACCACGATGTCGTCTACATAGGCCTCAACGGTTTGTCCAATGAGGTCTCCGAAAAACTTGAGTATACAATGCTGATACGTAACCCCCGTGTTTTTTAGACTAAATGGCATTGTGACATAGCAGAACGATCCGAACGGGGCGATGAAAGACTGAATGGCATCGGACTCTTTCATCGTGATTTGATGGTACCCGGAGTACGCATCAAGGAAGCAAAGGGTTTCGCACCCTGAGGTCGAGTTGACTACTTGGTCTATGCATGGCAAAGGAAATGGATCCTTTGGACATGCTTTGTTGAGACCCATGTAGTCAACACATATTCTCTATTTTCCACTCTTTTTCGTACAAGAACGGGATTGGCTAACCACTCGGGGTGGTATACTTCCTTGATGAACCCGACCGCCAAAAGCTTCGCAATCTCCTTGCCGATGGCCCTACGTTTCTCCTCGTCGAAGTGACACAGGCGCTGCTTCACCAACTTGGAGCCTGACCTGATCTTCAAGCCGTGCTTGGCGACTTCTCTCGCAAAGACGTCTCTGTTGGCGTGGAGGAAGTCGGCAAGCGTGATTTCCTATTTGGAGAAAAGCGTAGTGCTGATGCGCACCACTTTGCCCTCAGAGCTGCTGGGGTCTATGAGGACCTCCTTGGCGCCCTCTACAGGCTCGAAAGACCCGACCGACCGCTTGCTCTTTGGAGGCGACAATTGATGTGGCGTGTTCACAACACTCGACCTCGCAGTCGTAGGCGCGCTGGAAGGAGGTGCCGATGGTGATGACCCCACATGGACCCGGCATCTTCAACTTCAGATAGGTGTAGTTGGGGACAGCCATGAACTTCGTGTAGCATGGACATCCCAAGATGGCGTGGTAGGTCCCGTGAAACCCAACCACCTCGAAGGTAAGGGTCTCCATCCTATAATTGGCCAGATTCCCGAAGGTGACGGGCAGATCGATCTACCCAAGTGGCGCGACCTACTTTCTAGGCACAATGCCGTGGAAAGGCACCCTGGTTGGCCAGATGCGTGATCAGTCGATGCCCATGGCGTTGAGTGTTTCTGTGTACATAATGTTGAGGACGCTGCCTCCATCCACCAGCACCTTGGTGAGCTGCTTCGTGCCGATGACCGGGTCGACCACGAGCGAGTATCTTCCCGGTTGCGGGACGCTTTCTAGGTGGTCGGTCTGATCAAAGGTTATGGTGGACTTCGACCATCAGAGGTAGGAAGGCATGGCCAGCTCGACCGTATAGACCTCGCGGCACGCAAGCTTCTAGCAACGCTTGGAGTTGTAGGCCACTGACCCTCCAAAGATCATGAGGCAGCCATCCAGCGTCGAAAATCCACCGTCCTTCCCCTCAGTGTCATCTACGGCTGGCTTGGGCTCCTTCCTATGCTCCCCCTTGTTGGAGCCTCTAGACAATAACTGCTTCATGAGGACGCAGTCCTTGTATAGGTGCTTGATGGGGAAAGCATGGTATGGGCATGGCCCTTTGAGCAGCTTCTCAAAGTGGTATGGGGTACCCTCAGTAGGCTTTCGACCCCCCTTGTGGTCGGCAGTGGCCATGAGCGAGCCCTCGCACCGCTGCTTGTTCTTCTTCTTGTTGGGGCGGTTGGAGGTGCCTTCGCCAGTGTCCTATCCCACTTGGCCTTGCCCTTGGGGCGGTCAAAAATTGCCCCGACCACCTCCTCACCGAGGCATGGCTGGTGGCGATGTTGAGGAGATCCTTGGTGGTTTGCGGGCCCTTATGTCCCAGCTTGTGAACCAGGGACTCATAAGTGGTCCCAGATAGGAAAGCTCCTATGACGTCGGTGTCGACGACGTCAGGCAGCTCATTGCACTGCCGGGAGAAGCGCTAGATGTACCCATGAAGAGTTTCCCTAAATTTCTATCGGTTGTTTTTGAGATCCCATGGGTTCCCAGGACGCGCATACGTGCCCTGGATGTTCCCCACGAAGATATCTTTTAGGTCCGCCCAACTTTGGATTCGGTTGGGCGGAAGGTGTTTCAACCACGTTCGTGCCTAATCGGCCAAGAACAATGGAAGGTTGCGGATAATGAAATTGTCACTATCCGCTCCACCGTCTTGGCAAGCAAGCCGATAATCCTTGAGCCATAGTCCTAGGTTTGTTTCCCAGAGTATTCCGAGATGTTGCTCAGCGATCAGTACCGTGGTGGGAAGACGGCGTTGAGGATGTGTCGGCCAAAGGCCTGAGGTCCTGGCAAGTCAGGGCTCAGGCTTCGGTCCTCGCCGCTGTCGTAGCATTTGCCACGACGAGGGTGGTAGCCACAGCTAGCCTCCTCCCTCTCATTGTCACTGGCACGCCAACGGGCATCCAGGGTGTCGCGCGCGTCACGGTGGAGGCCGAGACGCTCATGCACCGGGACCTCACTGCGCCTGATGGCCTGACATGTCCCTGTCCGATTGCTCTAAGGAGGCGCGCTGGCTGGCGTCGAGCTCGCATCATCGGGACAGCGAGCTCTTGGCCTGCTGCACTGCCGCACGCTCGAGTAGCATGCGAATCTCATGATGGGCCCGATGGTCCTCTGGTGTCGTGGGCTCTGGAAGGCCCCAGAGCAAGGCCACCATGGCAGTAATGTTCTAGCTTGCCCGGGTGAAGTGTGGGAGGGCTTCGTCATCCTCGATGATATTCCGATTGACATCGCAGGCCATGGCGCACTCACGCCCACTGTCTCCATGGCGCTTGATCTCTCGCTCGAGCCCCATGCATTCCTGCTCAAGCTAGAGTCGTGCTTCTTCGAGCTCTTGGTGTCGCACCCTCAGCTGCTCTACCCGTAGGTGAGGTGGGGTCCCCGCATCCCCCTTGACCTTGTCGTCGAGGTCATCTGTTGGGGTAGCCCCTCCCTCGTGGATGCTTTCGACGTATCCCTCGGGGGTACCTGCCATGAAACATTCTCGCGAGGGGTGATGGCTCCCCCTGTTGGAGTCAGAGTTGGAGGGCGACTCTGATTCTCCCGCGAGGAGGTCATGGAAAGATTCTGTGATGTATTTGGTCATCCCCACGAACTCATCGTTCATAGGGGATGGGGGCACGCGCTGCGCCACAAGGTGTCCAACGGCCTCTGCGGCGTTGCGCAGACCGGACGGGAGCACTGTCGGGGCGCTCCGGATGAGGTATTCTAGGGAGAGCGGCTCTCCTCCGGCAAGCTGCATCATGACGTTGGCGAACAAGAAGGTTAGGCGGCATAGGTCCTCCCAGGACGGTCGGGGTCCTAGGAAGGCACCAAGCTAGCGCTCTAGCCTCCCGTAATCGAAGCCGAGGAGCTGGTCGCTCCCGGGGGCATGGGTCTCCGGTGCATGCAGCTGCAGCTCCTCAAGCGCCTCGGCGATCGTGTCGAGGCCAGCGGGGTGGAGAGGTTGGATGGCGGCGGGAACCTGCGCCAACTCTTCCTCCGTTGTAATAATGAAGTCCAAGTTTCCGAAGCGCATTTGCGCACCCGGGACCCAGCTGACGCCGTGACTAGCCATCCGAGGCCTGATGTGGACGTCGAGACGCGCAAAACGCCCCTACCTGGCGCGCCAACTATCAGTGTTTTTGGATCACCAACGAGTAATTTTTTATTTGCGCGTCTGACTTGGATGGTGTGCTCGGAGGACATAAGGGTTTATACTGGTTCGGGTGGAACATCCCTATGTCCAGTTCACTACTTCTCGTGTTACCGGCACTTGGTTTGCAACAGGGGTTACAAACAGGCGAGAGAGACAAAGGATCCCAAGTCTCTGGTGGAAGGCATGAACGGGTGCTGAGAGCTCGATTGTCGCTCAGTCGTGTGCTCGTGTCATGCTCTGGTGTTCAGATCTCATGTTTTTTTCGCCCCCCCCTCCATGAGGCGCCCTGCTTCCCCTTTTATAGACGAAGGGAAAGCGCGGATTACAGAGGAGGAAAAGTAGAAGAACGAGAGAGAGAGAAGAAGGCTTCCAGGGTTACTGGGTCCTTCTTCTCCTTCACGCGGGTCCCGCTGATCCTGTATATGTCAACAGGGATGGCTCCATGTCGCGGTCCTATTCGTCACTGGCGCCATGCGCGACGTCATCTGTCGGTCATGGCGTTCCACTCCGTCCTGGCGGACGTCGTGGTTAACTGACGCGCCTGTCAGCGTCCGTACGAGGATTAGGCAGAACAGCACCGGCACATCCGACACTGTTCTGGATGTGAATCCCTAGGTATGGCCCGTCATGGCCACGGGTTACATCGAGGCATGCCAGTCTCTTCCCTGGTGTCAGAGTTTTGACCCAGGCCCATACGCTTGGACCTGAAGTGGTTGGCGGCGGTATGGGTCCCCGTCGGACGAGATGAAAACTGCGTCCTTGGGGTCAGACGAGACAGAGCCCGCACCCAAGGGGTCGGGCGAGACGGAGCCCGCGGCCTCGGGCGAGACGGAGCCCGCACCCAAGGGGTCTGGCAAGACAGAGCCCGCGGCCTCGAGGTCGGGCGAGACGGAGCCCGCGGCCTCGAGGTCGGGCGAGACGGAGCCCGCGGCCTTGGGGTCGGGCGAGACCTTTTAATACGTCTTGATCCATCCAGAGAAGTCAGCGTGGGCGCTAATTTTCTTACTTTGGGTATCCCTAATATCGATACCTGACACGAAGTGAGTAGAAATAATTATCGACAATGGATTGCTCTGACAATTTTTTTAGTAGAGCCTTGGACATTTGCCTCTAAATGAGCTTTGGCTTTAGCGTGTGATATGAAAAATGTGAACGAAACCAATTTTATGTATAAGTTTCGGTATAGAAGGATTAGTCTTTAAAATTTGAAAATGTAGTTCGTTTTTTCTGTGAATACATATGAATCAACCTACAATAGGATCATGTGGATTTATTGTCTGCAATGGGTGAAGGATATAGGGTAAGAACCCGTTGGTTAGGCCAAGCACCATACCGTGGCACTAACACCCTGACTTGCCAAATGCATTGGTGATAGAGCTGCCATCGTGGCATCTCTGTGGCTTGGGCGGCCAGCGTGGGCCTAGCTTGCTGCGCCAATCCACCTAGTGCTACAAGGGCATTGCCACGCCGACGTAACTAACCCATTGGTCGGGCCATGCACCATGCCGTGGCACTAAAACCCAGACGTGCCAAATGCATTGGTGCGATAGAGCTACCATCATGGCATCCATGTGGCTCAGGCGGTCAGCGTGGGCCTAGCTGCTGCGCCAATCCACCTAGTGCTGCAAGGGCATTGCCACACCGACGTGATTGGCACGTCAAAGCTACGTATATTGCTGAGCAGGCTCCCTCTCTCTCTCTCTCTCTCACTCACTCTGTCCAGCCGCCAGCGGTGGCCCAAATATTGACGATTTGGCGTCGGATTATTTAGGGAAACTATCCCCCGCCCTTCAGCTAAGTATCGTCTCCTTTGATTTCTTTCATCTCAATCGCATTTCCTCACTTAGGGTTTATGCAATGATTTTGAAACTATTATTTAACAGTATCCATATGTTGTTTAATGTTAATCCAGTAAGCAGACCACTTATCTCGAAAATCATAACGTTCCTTACTTTTGCTTGCACGTGTTCCTTTGGTTTTCTAGTTGTTAGTTACGTATAGTAGTACTAGAGAGCCAATCTACTTTGTTTTTTCCTTATATTTTAGGACAAATGGGTTCTTTTACGCAAAACAGGATATTCCTGTGAAACCAAAATCCTTGATTTTGTAAGAAAATCTAGCGGTAAGACAACAAGCAAGATAGTTGTGTCAATCATAACTTTGAACTACTGTATTCATCTTTTGCGTATGACTACAACTCTTATGTTAGTGACATTTTGTCATCGATGAATTTCTTCTTTTGCATCTGACATTCATTTCTTTTTACTTAAGTTTGTTGTACCCCCTCCTTCCTGTGATAGTATTCTC
Source organism: Miscanthus lutarioriparius (assembly GCA_904845875.1). Taxonomy (NCBI): domain Eukaryota; kingdom Viridiplantae; phylum Streptophyta; class Magnoliopsida; order Poales; family Poaceae; genus Miscanthus; species Miscanthus lutarioriparius. Next base: position 61,128,147 of record CAJGYO010000014.1, on the reverse strand, counting down.
TGTTTTAATTACAAAATATTGTAGTTATGGGTTATAATTTATTTCCCTCTTGATACTTATGCAAATCGATCCCTGATCCTAAGAATTGGAGGCTCTGTTTGTAACATTGAACTTGTATTGTACTTTCTAGCAATGTTTACAAATCGTATAGTCAAACCTAGTCGACATGGGACCAACTAGGGGACTAATCATGATTAGTCATTTGACTAGACCAACTAGGCAAACCTAGTCTTTGAAAAGATCTAGATGGCTAGAGGGGAGTAAATATCCTATAAAATTTTTCTCTACAAACTCAACAATCACTAGAACAAAGTAGTTAGTAAAAATAACGAGCCTAATAGTCTCTACTTTGCCTAGCTCTATTTCGTCCAAGTAAGCCCCTACATGATTTTAATAGTAAAAGAATTCTTTCACTCCACCACACAAGAGATACTAGCTAAACAAGGCTACTCTAGCTAGATGCAAGACAATTGTCAACCTTATGACTAGGGTCTAGACACCCTAGACCACGATTAGACCTGTCTAGATGTATTAGACGGTTTTGTACTACAAACATCTAAAATTCCATACAAATGTCAAAGAAATGCACATGTAATTGGCTAATTGTACTCTAGCACCCAAAGCACAGAAACTATGATAAGTTGATAACATATGAACAACCTAGATTTAAAAGATGATATTTCCCAATACTTAGCTTCTCACACATCTAATCTAACATCTCTCTAACATAGAAACATGACGTACAATTGGTAATTTAGAAACCAAAAGAAGAAAAGAGAACCATGTATTGTGATAGTAACATAGTTCTCACTTCTCAATTCTCACCAGAACATACTAGATAATTGATATGATATGGTAATTAGTAAATTCTAAGTTGTATAATTATCAGATCAGGTAGTTAGCTATATTATAAGCTATATAATTATATGATATGGTACTTAACTAAATTATACGCTATATCAATTTGCGTGGGATGGCAGAATGCATCCCTATGCACTACTCGGGGTGAGATTTTGGCTACCCATTGCCTAGACTTATGTGTCGGACACCTAGTCAATTGTCTAATACCGTCTAGCGCTTGTCTAGCCCTCACGTCTAGACAATCTTTGACTAGAGTTGACCATCTAGATGGTCTAACCGTCTAGCCCAAAGTCTAGGGGCTAAATTAGTTGTTAACCCGGTGACTAGCATCTAGACGTTGTCTAGATGGGCTAGACTTACATCTAGGTGAACACTGTGAGCAACTAAACTAGCTACTCTACTATTAAAGGCTTCAAATAACTAGAGAGCTACTACTAATAACAAGCAACTGCCGCATAAGCAACATATGAATGTAACTGAACAAACATGGAGCTTAATACCGAACCCTGGGCAAGAGATGAACACAAGATTTATCCCCATGGTTCGGTTCCTAATTGCTTTTGTGTGGTAAAGATTAGACTAGAATTCAAACTATTGTGTAGGAGATTGCTTTGGGTGAAAATAGAGCTAGTGCAAACTAGTTGCTATTAGGGCCATATTTTGTTCTAATCAACTTTACTCTAGTCTTGTGAGTTTGTATGAAAAAAATTTACAGGCTATTCACCCCCTTTAGCCATCTAAATCCTTTCACCTCGACGGCTTGGTGGCAATCAATGGCTTGGTAATCTCCCAGAGGTGGTTGTGTGAGGCTCAAGCAATGTTATATGAGGTTTGGTGTTCGTCTTTCCTGAATGGAGAAGGATCAACCACTAGAGAGCACTTGGACCATGAGTGGATCAAGAGAGAGCTAGACCCTTGCACAGGTGCTCCAACACAGACTAGTAGAGAGTGTCGAATCTGCGCGATACCTCGAGAAAACATCGTCGTGTTCCTTTCTTTACATTGTGCATTACTTTCTAGCATTACTTCCTTGCAATTACTTTCCTAGAATTGCCTTGCTAGATTAGGATTGAAACCTAAGGTGCAAGACTTATGTGTGTTAGTGGCTAGACACACATCTAGGCACATGGGTTAATTTGGCTAGTGTTAGGTTTTCATTTCCACAAAATTTAGTTAGCCCAATTCACACCCCTCTTATGCATCTTGATCCTTTCACTCTTCTAGTGAAGCCATCTTATCTGAAAGAACACCCTAACCATAATCCAGCTTCCATCCAAACTCCCAAACTGATCCATTTAGGGCAGTCCCAACCATTGAAACTACCATGTTTTCATAGCTACCACATTAGTAAGAAATCACCCCTAGTAATCAAAGTACATACACAACCCACGGTTTCTTCATGTGGTCCCTTTATTAATCCTCATGGCCCTCTTTCTCCCGCATATCTCTTTCTCCTTTCCTTGTTCTCTCTCCTCCCATTGTCTCCGGCTCGCAGCACGGCGAGTGTGGTGTGGGCTCAGGTGCGCAAAGGTGCAGTGTGTGAGGGTGAGCAAGGCGTAGTGGTGGGGGCGAACGTAGGCACATGTAGTGGCGCGACGAGCGACATGCAGGCGGATGGGCAGGCGGAAAGCATGGCCTGCGGCATGCGTGGCCCAGGTCGTGACATGGTACGTTAAGTTGGTGGTTGATGAGCATTCTCGGCGGCATGCGAGGACTAGTGGCGATGGTCACAGTGAGCGACATGTGCAGCCTATATATTGCACTGGGCACGGCGAGCACTGGGGAATGGCGACGCGGGTTATGGATGGGCGAATGCGATGACACAGAAACATGTTGATGAGCAATATAGGTAGAGGCCCCACAAAAAGTCTGGGGTAAGAAACCGCCGATTTCGCCCCAATGCGAAAGTTGTCGTTTTTTGCAGTATTGGATGCCATGTTGAGAAACATCTTCAGTTTCTTCTCTGTTTTATCTCTCTCCTTATTGAATTTCTTGCCACGTCAGTATTTTGGTGACGTGACAACCTCATTTAATTTCATGGAAACTGAGATCTGGGAGTGCCCTTAGGCCAGTCTCGGTATAAATGATATGGCATATATAGTATAAACAATAGCTTTATGAGCATTAAATAAACTCACGTGGCATAGTATAAATAAAGAGAGATGATAAAATTTTTATTAGGCGAGTCTCACTGGGGGTTGTTCATGTCCATGTTTTTAAGACTACTAGGTGTTGGAAACGGTGTAAACAAGTTTTATCCATATAACTCATTTTATCTTATGAAACTTTTATCATATCTTTCTTTATTTAAATAATACCACATCAGCTTATGTAATACCCATAAAACTCCCATAATTAGATAAATAATTCCATATAAGCAAACTTGTTTACATTATTTCCAATATAGTCTCAAAACTGGACCACGAAGTCCTCGCTGGCACTGGTCTTGTATCGTAGCTACTGGTCTTGTATCATAGCTGTTGACAACACGAAACCCGAAAGACCGATGCATTCTATACATACGTACAGCACCAAAGAAAAATACATATACACAGCCAGCAAGAAAATAACGAAAAGAAAAGGGAAAAAAAAAGATGCAGCACACGTGCAGGTCGCCCAGTGGGGCGGCGGCGGCAGCTGGATCTCGAGCTGTCCTCGTGTTGGCGCCGCTGTTTTCCTGTTCGTTCCCTGCTGGCCATGCCTGCCCTGTGCCCAGCCCTGCCCCTCCACTACGTCTACCTGGACGGCTGGAGCAGGCAGGCAGACAGCTCGACACGGCCGCGTCGGCTTTGCCTTGTCGCTCGTACCAACAACGCCCAGCACCCTCCCCACATCCACATGCCGTGATGCACGCTAGCTGCTACCGAGTAGGAGTAGCCATATGGCGATGATCCGTTCCAGTTTTCTATTTTTCCTTATCTTCTCCCCTGTGGCATGATCTATAGGCATATGGCGATGCCGCTTTTGATGCCCAGTGAAAGATAGCACGGCTTTGTATTGGAACTGATTTGTCATTCTCAGTCACTACTCACTAGTCGTTCCTTAATGATAGCGTCTTTTTTTTTTAACTTCGTCATGAGTAGAATGACATTTAGAGAGTGATTTCGCTGTTATAGCGCTGGTATTGTATTGTAAGCATAAAGTCAGCATCACAATCCACCGAGTGCTATCTCCAATCATATTCACTTGACCTTCATATGTATTCCCTCCGTTCTAATTTCCAAAGTATAAGTCCCTCTGACTCCGTACAACGAATTTTTTATGTATCTAAACATGCATTATTTCTAGATACTTAGCAAATTCGATGTAAAAAAAAGTCAAAGCAACTTGGACCAGAGGGAGTACCAGGAAGGTGGCTTGTTCCCAAATGTCTTCTATTCTTGACGGGAGATACTATGTAGGATTACTGTCTTTCTGACACGAAGATTACTAGGCTGTTCGTTTCGGCTGTATTGGCTTATAAGGTATGACTGAAAGTACTGCTGGTTGATTTGGTGTGAGAGAAAAATACTGTTTATTGACTGATAATCCAAGGCTTATAAGCCGAATACAGGCTGCCGAACAGGCTGTACATTTAAATTTAGTCAGCTGAGACAAATGGCACGCAACCTTTTGCCACCTCAACCGTTAATGGCTAGCGGCCTTTTCGGCTGGGGCTGAAACGATCGTATACGACCGTGGATTATTACTGCTGGTTGGTTTGGTGTGAGAGAAAAATACTGTTCTGACTGAAAATTTACGATCATTTACGACCAAACGAAAAGGCCGTAGGCTATGTACTTCACAGCAGCAGCAACGCATTTCTCCTGAAAATTTTATGGTCATCAACTTTCTAAACTTAAGTGGAACTTGGAATTTTTTTTTCTTCTCATTTTATGTTTTTTATAAAATTAAACTGAATTATGTATTTTTTTTAAAAAGAACTGAATTATATAAAATTAATAACGAGCATCTACCAAGCTGCTGCTATGGGCATCGTCTTTTCTCTCTCTCTTTTTAAACAGTGTCAACATATTTAAATTCACAAACCTACAGTCTTGCTGGTGGATAGAACCATAATCTAACGAATCCAACCAAAAGTTTGCATCATGTGATTGATCTTCATCTCACAAACGTGCTACCTCGGAAATTTTAACCTTTTCCCCCATCCACATGAGTATCCAAAGCAATTGGTCGGACTACGCGATGCAACGGCCAGGATGGATCGATCTGGATGAATCCCATCGATCGCAGCCGTCAACACGCTGGAAATTTCTGCCGTTTTAAATAGTACCCGCGCGTATTTGACCTTTCTCTCCCCGTCCTCCCTATCTCGCCATTTTATCCGCCTCCCCTCTCTCGTCTCTCCTATCCTCCGTGCTCGCCAATTCCTCCAGGATTATTACCAGCGACGACAGGAACCTGAGATTCGGATTTAGGATTGGGATTCTGGCGCCGGAATCGAAGCGGCAACGCGCTGGAGCCGTGGCCGAATTGGTACGTGCTTTTCCCTAACCTATTTTTTATGGACAATTTAGTGTTATTACGGTTCTTGTATATGGAATTGCCCTGTCTTGATCCGGTTCAATTCGCGCAATTCCAACCGGATTCCGTTTTCTCAGCCCATCTCCGTGCGAATTTCTTGGGGATTGTTTTCAGCTTCGTCTGTTTACCCGCCGTTGATTTTTCTCGCTTCCATTTCTGGGAAATTTTGGGACTTTCTTGCGACTATTCAATGCCATTGTGCCCGTAGACATGGCGGTCCTTGATGCGAATTCGCCGTAATTTTTCGATTTTTTGGCGCATGCGGTGGTTCCTGGGCGAGATCTGTGGCTGGAGCCGCAACAGTCCCGCCTGAATTTTAGCTTTTCGGCGAGGTAGTTTAAGTGCCACGGTTTCTCAAGTCTTGGGGAATTTTTTTCTCTCTCACCATTTTCTGTCACTATTTCTCTGGAGTGCAGTTTGGGTGAGCACGCCAACGCCATGATGGCGAACGGGAGGCTCCAGAAGCAGGCGTTGCTTCCGCCGCGGAGCCCGTTCCCGGCGGCGCCGCCGCCGGCGCCGCACGCCGAGCTCGGCCCGATCGCGCGGCCGCGGGACGCGCACCACCGGCACGGCCACCAGCGCACGTCGTCCGAGAGCTTCCTCACCGACGAGCAGCCGTCGTGGCTGGACGACCTGCTCGACGAGCCCGAGACGCCGGCGGCGCGGGCGCACGGCCGGCCGGGCCACCGCAGGTCGTCCAGCGACTCGTTTGCGCTCTTCGAAGGCGGCAGCAGCGCTGCTATGGGGGGCATGTATGACAATGTGCTCGATGGCATGAGGGGAGGAGGAGGAGGAGGGCAGGTGGCTTCTTGGGCCGGTGCGCCCGAGTTCTTCCCTGAGCCAACCTCATTTGGGCGGCCTCAGGGCCGGCCGTGGGAGTCCAGGCAGATGTACCGGCAGGGTGGTGGCATGCCGTTGCTAGGGAGGGAGAAGAACGGCGGGCGCCATGGTCTGTCCAGCTCATTTGCTGATCATGAGCATGGTCATTTGCCCAATGGGGTGGACAGGAAGGGCCATGGTGATGCGGGGATTGTAGCAGAGAGAAAGGAGGGCCTGAGGCACTCGCAGTCGGAGGCGGACACCAAACGAGCCAAACAGTGAGTTGGATTGATATTATTGTTGCAGTCAATTTGAAGAATTATGTTACTCCTTCCATTCCAGTTATAAAACATTTTTTTTTCTAGATACATAGATTTTGCTATGCACTTAGATATACATTATGTCTAGATACATAGTAAAAGCAATGCATCTAAAAAAGACAAAATATCTTATAATTTGGAATGTAGGGAGTAGTTTTGTGGACTTTGTGTTCTTCAAACATCGGTAGTGGTAATAAGTGTGATTGTAGAAGGCAAACACTTTAGTGAAACCAGAATTCTAATTTGCAATATTCTTTGAGACTAAAAGGTGAGCACATAGCTATACCACATGCTGCACAGTAGTAGGTTGATTTCTCTTATTATGTGCTCTGTTTTAAGAACTGAATTAAGTGTTATTAAATAGCACAAATGTGTTTGTTCCGAATGTCTCGTCTATGTATTTGGATAGAAATTTTATTGTTGTATTTGCCATGGCAATTCAACATGAGTACAAACTTAAAGTGGGGAACTCTACTCATGTGGACTATAACGCAAGTGACTATATGATTTCAAAACAAAATGGAATTTGGATGTAATGACCACTGACAATCAATGTGTAAATAGATTCTGTGGGAAGTCCTCCAGCTCCTTAGGATGCAAGTCCTAATAAGTTGTAACTGTACAAGTGGAATGTGTGTGTCAGTGTTTGCCATCTTTAAATTCAGAATACACTTGAATGCAATATAGGTGCACATCTTCATGTGCATTGAGCTTCATTTTGTTGTCAGTATATGCAGACTTAAGTTTACACAATGAAGATGTCATGTCTGGTGTCCATGTAGATATATGCTGGTAGACCTTGAATTTTGAGGTATGCTTATTTATTTTTACTTTTGATGACAATTGCAGACAATACGCTCAGAGATCTCGTGTCCGTAAGCTCCAGTATATTGCAGAGCTTGAGAGAAGAGTTCAGTCCTTACAGGTAATCTTTTTTTTTTTCAAAACGAACCATATTAGTCGTTTATTGCACGAGTTAGAAACCTTAAGCATCCCAGAGAATTCTTAAATTTTTATGCTTGCAATGCTTGCAGACAGAGGGGATAGAAGTAACTGCTGAAATGGATTTTCTCGGTCAGCAAAATATCATGTTAGACTTGGAAAATAAAGCCTTGAAGCAACGGCTTGAGAGTCTGTCTCAGGAGCATCTCATTAAACGCTGTAAGTATTCACCTTTCTTTCCCCTGGAGTTTCTTTGGTGACTTTCTGAATGTGTCTTCTGTAGTTAGGAATTATGGTAGCAGTCAGGTTTCGGATCTCTGAGTTTGGTGAATAAAATGAGCTTATGGATGTTATATGTTAAAATTTTATTTTGAAAATGATTCTTGGGATGGACCTGCAGATATGTTAGGAACCTGAAAAAAAATGTTTTGTTGTAAAGTGCCAACTTCATACCTACAGCTGACATGTTCTTATAATGTTTTAGTTCCAGCTAAAAACAGAGAGGATTACCATATTTCATCACATCCATGTTTCTATCATAGGTTGTCAATCTTTTTTAATTTCCTGAAGTTATGATAAAATATACAGGGGACCTATTCAAACAATATAGCTGTTAGCTACCAAATATTTTATCTTATGTAGCATATAAAAAAAGAGAATATCTTTCATAGTAGCTTTGCTAAATTCTAATAGACGCTGGCTGTAGCTAAAATATCATTATCTTGATAAAACTGCATTACCACTTTTGTGAGAACAATGAGATTATCAGGACAGTTCCCTTTAAGCATAGTTGCATTTCAGCAGGTGTTACTTTAGAAATTGTTCAGTAGGAAACAGTAGACTCACCAATCATCAATAATATACTGGAGCTCATCAATCATCTTTTTAAAACAGTGAGTCACCAATTTTTTTCTCGCCAATGTTGCAGATCAGCAGGAGATGTTTGAGAGGGAAATTGGTCGTCTTAGAACATTGTTCCAGCAGCAGCAGCAACAACAACAACATGTACCGCAGCAGCAGGCTCCTACCCATAGCCGTAGTAACAGCAGAGACCTGGATTCACAATTTGCAAACCTGTCTCTGAAACACAGCGATCCCAGTTCAGGGTGTGACGCTGTCTCTGGCCTTCGCATTTAAGATTCCTTTGTTCCAGCATTTGGTTCTCTGAGCTTCGCAGAACTTGTTGCCCCCTTTATGCTACTCTTTGTGATTGTTAGTAGCATCAAGAGAGGAGCAGCACCGGTGAACCAGGAATCTCATCCCATGGTGAATAAAGCTGGAAAGGTTAATAGCTGTGGATCAGGTCTTTAGTTGTTTCAGAATGTGCACCTGACGGTCATCCTTAGCTCCTGTCCACTGTTGATGCTTGACCAGTCGGAGGTGTTTAGGATCTGTTTGCAGATTGATGGCTTTCGTGGATCCTTGTATCAGTTTGAAGTTAGAACACTAAGGTTCTAATTCATTCCTTTTTAGTCGATTCTCTGTTGAGTTTAGGCGCCATGTGGTGCTTGTATTAGTTAGTTTGGCACTTGAATGGAATGTGAGCTGGTCTTTAGGTTATGCCACATCCTGGAAAAACGTTGCAGCAGGAGCATCAGGCGTGTCCAATAAGATAGTGAGGTTGAAGCGCTGATGTAAGTTTCGTTTCACTCGTGTGCAGAACAAGATATTGGATACTCTGGGTTCTCTCATTTATTGAGCGCTGTATTTTTTTCGCCTTATGATGACAAGTACATGAAATCCTGCAAGTTCATTTTAACTTCCATGTATCTGCTTCTGTTCGTTCTATGTTCTATGAGATTGACTGGGTTAATGTCATATTGTTATCTATGCAATGTGGCGTTAACAATGATTTGGACTCATCTAACCGTACACAACTCACAAGTAGTTGTAGATGTACTCTGTCGTTTCTGGCTCGGTCATTTGCGATATTGTACAGCCTAAATATCCATGCTCAAGATGCTTCTGTGAAAGAGAGTATCTTCCACACCTGACGATGGATGTGATTTTCATATGGCGCGCACACACAAAAAGGAACACAAAACAGAATAATTGCACGAATTTTACCCAGGCAAGTATCCCCGATTGCAATGCCATTCCATACTTTGGTTTAAGCCTACTTTAAGGACTACATCCCATACAACTAGAATAATTTATAACTGAATTGCACACTAAGGATACGAGCATTTCTGCAATTCGCTAATGACCATATGGAATCTTCTATTTTTTGTTCAAATCGATGTCCATGGCTTCTGCTGGTTTGTTCCCCCGAAAATCAGCTACTGCAGTGTCAAGTGTCCCCCTTATATGCTGGCACATCACCATCAGGTCTTGCAATGCATCTTTCAGAACATCCTTGGCTGGATCTCCTGCCAACATATCAACCATCATATATCAGGAATTTAAGCCAAAGGCAGCTATTCAGAATCACTTTTTTACTGTAGACAGCAGGGATAACAAATTCACAATTGCCTCTTGACGTTTCAAATAATAATATCGGTAACTATACCTCACAGGATTGCAGGTACCACAACATTGTGTGCATTAGAAATACTATTTTGTATTCTACGACAGGGAATGAAAATAGCCTCTCTGGCATTTCAATGAACAATGTTGGCAGTTACAACTCACTGCGGCAGATACCACAAAATCGCGTATCCTTCTTACAATACAGCATTTGGATCGACAGCAACAAAGTAAAAGGAATATCATTTCAAATTCTTAAAACCTCCATTCAAGAAGTGTTAGAAAGGAAGGGGGAAGGAGGGGGGCGGGGGAGTTTGGGATCATATGCTATTGTATAGTACCTGTAGTCTGAACCCGTATGTTAACTTTGTTCTCAGCAGGATGAGGGATGCTGTATCCACAAAATGCCACCCTTGGGCTGCAACATCACAGAAGTAATTATAATGAGAAAAGTTATATACACTACACTTACAAAAATGCACACAATTTGAGAAATTTGGTCCAAATCTCCAAATACATACAAATTGACACAAACATACATTAAATTATAACGACCACAATTTAAATTCATCATATGATTACCTGAACCAGTCAAATATTTAGTGCACATGATTTAAAACGTCATTAATCTAATGCAGGCATCCATAGTTCCTTAATGGTTGGATACATAGAATACAACCAAAGTGCCAAACATTTCAGGTTCTTCTTCCCCCTTTCTCGCTCAGGTGCCTAGGAGTTCCAGAAATTATTATCACATCAACAAAGAAACTGAATTTTTGCATGCTAAGGCTTATATGTTATCAGCTCCCATCTTGTACCAGAAGAACATGCTCAACAGTGACAAAACGCAGATTTATTTACACACTAAGGTATTCAACTTTCTGATAGTGATAGTCATCTCAAAGCAACATCATTGCATGCTAAAGAAGACAAATGACTCCTGCTGCTGACTGCATACCATCTAACAAAGTGAGGTCAAACAACCTTGAATACTGGTATCAACAAAATGTAATTTTCTTCAGTGAATATTTTTCTATAAATTAAACAGAACCAGCACGAGTGCAGGCTCCTATCTATCCTCACAATACCTGAACATGCTATATCCTTAAGAGAAGTAATATTGAATGATCATGTAAAGTCATCTAAAGTTGACTTCAGACTTGCAATACTTGTTCAAGTTTTAATTGTAGCTGTTTTCAGCCCATGCATAAGCCCGTAAAGAGAACATGAAAAGTTCTAGGGTTCAATTACAGAATAGTTGCAACCATGATTCAACCCCAATTATTCTAGGTTATTAATAACTTCCCAACCAAACTCCATTGTGTTGCTGGTGGCAACATCAGTTTCCCCAATTCATCATAAAAACTGATTTGACGCAAGTTTCCACTGTATCCTCTCATAAGCAAGCCAAGACTACAAAGCTGTCTAACTGGTGACGCAAGTTTCCACTGTATCCTCTCATAAGCAAGCCAAGACTACAAAGCTGTCTAACTGGTGGATAAGTGACAAGGTCGCAGATCTATGATATACCATCACAAGTTACTATACTATTAATTAATACGCACCCCTCTTCCAAATTCAAGTTCACTTTGGCTTTTCCCTAAGTCAAACTTATCTAATTTATTGAAAAATGTAGCAAGATCTACAACACCAAATTAGTTTCACTAAATTCTTCTCCATGAAATATATTTTGATAGTATATATTTATTTGAACCTGTAGATACAAAAATATTTTCTAGAAATTGGTCAAATCTAGAGAAATTTGAATCAAAACAAAGCCAAAGTGCCAAAGTGATCTTAGTTTATAAGTTATAACGGATGGAGTACAAGAAACAAAGACAAAAGAAAAGATAAATGGCGACTCACTCCTGGTTGAGGACGAATCTGACAGAGTTGGCGAGGGTATGGTCCTCCTCCATGATAGAGAACGTCGACGAGCTTGAATCGTCCAACGACCCATGCTCCATCGCTCCCCGCCTTCAACAACGAATGCGCCTTCGCCAAGAAACCAGCAGGGTTAGGCCGTAAGTGGCAACAACAAAGCCCAAGTGAATCAAACTCCGAAACGACGAAGAGAGCAGGGCCTTTCACGGCTCTACCTGATGCGGAAGCAGAGAGGGGACGAGGCGAAGCCGAAGGCGAGTTCGACGGCGGGAGGCGGCGGCGCTGCGGGTCGCGTCCTGAAGAAGGGCAGCAATTCCGCTTTATTAAAGCGAAGGGGAGAAAAGTCACATTTGCCCTTGGTTTTTTGTTTTGTTTGAGAACAAGTAAATCTTTTTTTTATTCGAAAAAAGAAAAAATATATTCATATTTCAACCCAAAGAGACAAATGAATTATGAATTCTCTGTGATACTAATACTCCCTCAGCGCCATATCCAGGTTCAAAGCTATGATTATGTTTTTTTTTACGGAGAGTGTCGGTGCAGAAAGTGTAGCACCTGGTTTTAAACACAAAACCAGATACACACAATATATGAGCCTAGAAAGTCAAATCTCACATATAACCACAAATAAGGGTAATATCAAGAGACAATACTTATTACATAACGTATTAAAAAGGAAAATAACCTCAGAGTATAGACAGCGGAAAGTTGACTCTGATCTTCGGGCGAAGACTCCAAATCCACAGGGACGACTGACTCGTTGACCACAAGCCTAACTCCTCCAAACCAGCAATCTGGTACCTATCCGGGATTTTTATCCAATGTATAGAAAAGTAAAACAAGCGTAAGTACATATCATACTTAACAATTATATCATAGGGTTCATGAGGCTCAAAAGGGCTGACACTGGTTTAACTGCGATTAGCCTTTGTTTAGCATAATTTTAGCAATTGGTTGGCAACAAGTTTATCCATAAGCCCATAAACACATGATCAGGTAAACATAAATAATGTATAGCATAAACAATTGATCAGTAGTACCATTATCCATTATTGATCATCTTTATTCTATAAGGGTCCAAGGCCGCTCGTGACCGTGAGCACGGCTGTTATAACAGTTTTATACGCTGCAGAGTTTGTACACTTTCACTGTGAATCGTGATTTACCCTTTCGCCCGAGGTGATCAGCTTCTTGACCCACTACCAAGGAAGGTCAGCAGGGTTCACTATGAAGCCTTTCAAAGGTTCGTCTAACAAGTTAGAGCCGCTAGGCATATGTGGCCCTCCTCTAGGAGTGGCACGCTTGGGCACGCAGCACGGTACACACATCCTAGCAGGAAAGGAAACATACCCTCTTACGCCATAAAGGTAACCACTAACAAGCTAGAAAAAGTCCTCGTACTGATCTAAAACCAGAGCCATATAGCCCTCACAATTGTACTGTAAGTCCTGGATGATCGCTTATAGATAAGTCCTTAAGGAGAGGAATCTGAAGCAATTAGAAAGTAGCTAAACACTCCAGCCCCCTGTTTTCATGTTGCTAAAAAGTCACGTTTTAATATTTATTGAATATACCATTAATCAAGTTACAAGATCATGGTTTTGGTAAAGCACTAGCAAAAACTACCCAATGCAATATCCCAAAGGTATCAAGGTACAAGATATCAAATGTCTAGGATATCCTTATTGGCAACAAGGTAGACACATACAATATGAATTAAGTGATTAAAGGTAAATAAGTAACAAGGATGGTCCCATGCTATACTTGCCTTACACACCGATCCTTCGGTAAGCTTTAATCTTCAATGTCCTTCTTCTTCTTCTGGATCACCGCGTGTATCTTATCGACTGGACGTAATCGTAGAACACTACACAAACATCCATACACATACATGCATAGCATACAATTGCATTTATATCATAATAGTATACCAATCATAGAAAAATAAGTAAAAGAGTTTAAAATATGATTCTACGTATCGCTACGAACAAATAGTCGCGAGAAAAGCACGTTAATCGAAGTTACGGTTGAAACGATACAACTACCGCGAGATTTGTTTTATACGTGGAAAATAAAACTATAGGCTTCACTTATGTTAACCATATGAGTTCATATATAAAAGATATTTTATAAATAATATAGATTAAATTAGGTCAGTTTTAGATTTGAATTATAAAACAAGAGTAAAACAAATCATATTTTATTTATAAAATCTAGTTGCATAATCATTAATCAAGATATGATTTAAACCATGTTATTTCAGAAATAACTATATAGTAAATACTATTACTAATGCGTAAATCTCGTCGCTACGAATCTAACGCAACTTGAATGGACTATTTGAGAGTTAAAATAAATAAATTATGATTTAAATAAGTTTTTCTTTAGTTAAATAATAAATTAAATCTACCCATGAACTTTAGTTATTAAAAACATGCCCAATAGTACTATAAACATGTAGAAAACGTAAATACGGTCCTAACGCAATTCGAACGGGTCAAATCGAACTTAAAACGCAAAAGTTACACATGAAATAAGGTTAAGTGACATTTCTGTAAATAAACTAAACTTATTTTTGAATTAAAATAATTAAAATATGAATTTACACGTTTATTGGACTGCGCGTACTATTTCTAGAAAATACAGGGGCTAAAACAAAAGAAAACAAGACCTACAAGAAATTACTTTGAACTAATTTGGATTGCGGGTTGATTCACTAGAATCCGAGGGGCTTTTCTAAAAAATGCGTGCGACTGACCGAATGTTTGACTGCGGCTGCTGACTCATCCGACACGTGGCACGCGCAGACTGGTGCGGTGCACCGCGCGGCGTGGACCAGCGCTGACGTAGGCACGGTGCGCCGGGTCCATGGCTCACGATGGACCGGCCACTTAATCCAACCAGTGATCTAATCTTGGCCATTCACCCAGGATCCGGTGGCACAGATGAGTGCGGGTGAACCTCTAGTGGCAGCACGGCGGCTTCGGTGAACTCGCCATGGCCGGCGGCGACGGTGATCTACGATACGGCGTTCTAGCGCATGAAACGGTGAATGGAAGGCACGACAAGGTGGAGAAGCTCACCGCAAGTTCGTCCGGAGGGGAGCGCAGCGTCCAGGGAGGCTCGGAAGGGGTGGTCGTCGATGGCGGCGGTGATTGGAGAGAGAGGGAGGGCGCGGTGAGGATGAATCCGAGGAAATCAAGACCAAAAACAAGAGATGGAGGTACCTACGGGCGCGATGAAACACGATGGACCTCTGAGTCGCGTCGGCGTCGATGATAGGGCACCAGTGCAGCGGCTATGGGGCGGCGGTGGCGAGTGAGCTCGAGCGTGGAGGGGAAAGGGAGAGGGAGGGGATCCGGCTGGGGCTTTATAGGCGGGCGGGGCTACGACGTAGAAGGAAGGAGAGCGATGATTTGGGCGCCTGCCATACGGGCGCTGGCGCGGCGGCTTGCCGTACACGGGCGCGCCATTACCGGGAGCAAGAAAGGAAAGAAGCAGGGGAAAGGAACGAAGGGGAACGCTGACGCGCGGGGCCAGCGGGCAGTGAGGGAAGGGAGAGAGCGGCAGGTGCGTGTGGCCGTAGGCGCTTCATGAAGCCTGACCTTGCCAAAGTGGGCCACGTGGAGCAAAGAAAGGCATGCAGCAAAGGAGGAGCGAGAAACGGGCCGAAGCAATGAAATGGGCCTCGTCTTGAGGAGGAGGGCCAAGCGAGCCAAGGGAGAGAGAAGAAGTGGATGGCCGACGGAGAGGAGGAAGGAAAAGGGCCAAGGAAAAAGAACAGTGGGCCTTCGGGCCAGAAATGAGAGAGGGGAGGTTTTCTTCTTTTTTTTCCAAATCATTTTCCTACTTTGAGTTTCCAAATCCAAGCCAAATTCTATGTAAATCATATCAAATCTGAATATGTTTTCAATATACTTTTCATCTCAAATATAAATGAGCAATTTTGGTAAGTTTCCAAAAATAAATTTTACTATTTTTTAAATCCTCTTATTTTCAAATTTTCTTTTCTTTTTTTTCAAAGCCATTTTTAATTTCATTTCAAAAGCATTTTAACCATTTTGACTTTTCAATTAAAACCACTCAACCAATAAAATGCAATGGCATGTATGCTCAAACATGTTGCTACCTTATGATGTATTTTAATTTAATGAAAATTTTTATTTTCCTATATTTCATGTGTACAAAAATTCATAAATAAATTATTTTAGCTCTATTTTAAAAGAGGTAAATTTTAGGGTGTTACAGAAAGTGACCAACACGTAAATATTTGTAGTTTTGTTGTACGTTGTGATCGAAGGCGACCTAGCACTCAATGACACATGGTTTATACTGGTTCAGGCAACTTGCCCTACGTCGAGTTAGAGTCGGTCGGTGACTTTATTCCTGAGCCCAGGTGCTCGAAGTTTGCTGTGGGGTTACAAACGGAAGGGAGAAAGATGGGGGGTTTAAGAGGTTCGGTCGGACTCTGGTTTGAAAGGCCGAGAGTAACGGAAGCCCCGCTATGTGCTATATGTTTGAGCGTGTGTTTGTGGTTTAAACCTGGTGGTTCTGTTGTTGTGTGTTAGTGAACTGATCGATCTCCTTGTTGGGGGAGAGCTCATCCCCTTTTATAGATGAAGGGGATGGCCTTACAAGTGAGAGAGAGTACATATGCTATTAAGTCTTGTTGCCCATGCCGACGGGTATAAGATGATGGTAGGCGCGCACAATACTGTTTAATGTCAGATGCACGTGGGAGGTTGCGTCTTCTTCTGGTATGGCAGACATCGGTGCCCGCCATACTGTTGATGCCGAGAGGTATGTAGGTGGTTTTACCATGTTTGCCGTATACGGTAAATACCGGCACCCACAACACTGTCGATGCCTCAGAGGCATGTGGGGGAAGCCTTACTGTGGTAGTCTGGTTTGGAATTGATGTCGCCCACAACACTGTAGGGAAAATGTCGACACCTACAACACTGCTTGGGTTCTGTCATGTCGTAGGGTACTGTCCGGTAGATATACAGGGTACGGTCCTTGGTATTGCGGTTGACTTGAGTGCCCTGTCTTACTTTCTCCGTCCGTTTCCTGGTTCTTACCGAGCGGGCGTCCCTGGTCAGTTGGTCCCAGTCGGCTCTAATTGCGCTAGTCGGAGAGGAGCTGTAAGTAAGGTTTCGGCACATTCCCGGTCGGAGAAGCGGGTCGAAGTCGAAAGTGGTGTTTGGCTAGGCCTTCCGGTCGGAGAGGCCGTCCGGAGGTGGGCCGGTGATGGAAGCGAGCGCTGTTCCTCCTTTGTGAGGCCTTCCGGTTGGAGAGAGGCGGGCCGGAGTCAAAAGCGGACGTCGGTCCTCCTCGGCCAGGCCTTCCTGTCGGAGTTTGGATTGTCCTTCTGGCCTGTCGTTTAAGTATCTTGGGCCGGCCCATGAGATGCATGTTGGTCGCAACGTTGTCTACTGGGCCGAGCGTTTGTTGAAAAGCCGGTTCATGAGGGACCCTGGGTTTATGAACCCGACAGAGAGAGTAATTCTTTTGTAACTACATTCTCCAATAAACATAAGTTCATCTATATGACACGCTGACCAATATGCATATCCTTAGTTACAGTACTATTTTCTTGTAGAAACATGTTCTTAGAATCCTTCAAATTATTAGAATTTTGCAAGTATTCTTGGCATAATTCTACACGTGCTTATAGGAAATTAAACTAATTATTGTTGGTAGATATAACTTATTTGTTTTTAAATAAATTTAAAGTTATTATTGTTAGTAGTGCTTTTAAAGAAATTTAAAGTAATTATTGTTTGTATTATAAGTTTACTTCAATGTAACATTTTGATTAGAAGTATATTTATAAAAGTACCAGAATAGAGTGTTGATGCAGGACCCACAGGATACCCTACCAGGAAGGGAGAAGATCTAGTTCAACTAGGATTCTTCCCATGTAATTCTAGTAGTAGTATTATTCTGTAATCCTACTAGGAACTCTCATTATAAATCGATTAGGACTCTGATCTCTTAACTATATAAAGGAGGGTGGGGTTCCTAGAGACAAAGGGAGGATCACGACTTTTACGACACAATCAATCCAACGCAAGGGCTAACGCTGACTGGACGTAGGGTTATTACTCGATCAACGATTGAGGGCCCAAACCAGGATAAATCGACGGTCTCTTGTGTTTACCGTCGAGTTCCGCATACGCTAAAGCCCGAACATACTGTCCCAGGTAACCCCGTGGTAGGCTATCGGTGATAAAACATCGACAGCTGGCGCGCCAGGTAAGGGCTTTTAGCGAATTTGCATCCGAGAGCTCGATGGACCTTGATAACTGATCTTCTCAATGGGATCAACCTTCATCTTCAGTTTGTGGATCTGCGAGGCAGGCGACGATGGCAAGCTCCAAAGCCGTCTTCTCGAAGATTCGGTTCACCATGAAAACTTTCCTATTTTGGCGACTACGACAGATTAAATCACTGGAAGATTCACGCAGCTCGTGATGTCCGATTCAACTCAGGTTTCATGGCTTTACGCATCCGACTCGAACTCAGGCTCGCATCCAAGATGGAGTATGACCAGGGTTCTTTCAAGAATCCGAGTTCTTTTCCAATGAGGCTACAGAACGTGGCCTCGGCATATCAAGAATACAACTCGGAGTGCACTCAGATTTTTTTCAAGAAGTCGGATCTTTTCCCATTTGGACTCCACAACATGGCAAGGTCTTACCAAGCACAGCTCGAAGGATCCCTCGACCTAGTGTTTAGAATGCCACTAAAAGGAGCTTAGGAAGGTCTCGTACTAACCATAACATCTCAAGACTGCATCGTCCATTGGCCAGGCTATATTCCTGAGGATAGCAGTACCCGACGGGTCGGCACGATGACAACAACAATTCTACCCTACCAAGAAGGAGACTCGATATGCGACCTTGAAGCCTCTACTAAAGTTATCAGCAACTCCGACAGTATGGAAACCAACGCCAATAACAGAATAGTTCACGCACGGGAAATACTCATGGTTCGTCGTCCTCGATCACCATTGATCCCCCCAGAAGCACCCGACGTTAGGTCATCAGATGAATCTGAATCCAACATATCACCCTTTGCTTAGGGCTATGATGGTGAGACCGAGAATCAAAGGCAAGCTAGAGAAAGAAGAAACAAGTGGAAACAAGGACGCCAGCGACGTGCTAGGCAGCGCAAGGAAGCTTGGATCAAATATGAGTCAGATCTGGCCGAATATAACAAAAGAAAATCAGAACAAGAAGTCGAAGAAAGACATGCGGCGAACACACCCTACAACAGGATCTGAGAAGCTCTTGAAGAACTCGGAATGACCTCGCATCCCAGTGAACAGCAAGAACAGCTTCGGGAACTTCTCCAGACAGCAGCCCTAAAGACACACGATGGAAGAACCCGTTCAAGACTACCCGCTAGGTCAACATCTCATAGGAAGGAAGATCAAAATCAAAAGAAGTCCGTGTTCGAGAGACTTAGACCAAGTGGAAGTCACAATAGAGAAAGTAGAAGGGACCACAGTCAAAACTACCGAGCCGAACAACCAAGACAGATCAGAAGCGAAGCACCCATTCGGACAACCCCACAGAACTACTCTCATCAAAACGACAGCTGGCTAGAAGGAGGTGCTGAATCAGAGTACAGAGAAGCCGGGACGCACGATAGATTCCCCTGTTTTGCAAGCAGACTCGCTTCAATACGATTACCTCACAAGTTCAAACCATCCAACCACTCTAAATATGATGGTAAGACCGAACCAAGGCAGTGGCTTAGAATCTACTCACAATCGATTGAACTCACTGGGGGGATGACGATATCAAGACCCTGTTCTTTCCCATGGCCCTAGAAACCATGCCTCTCCAATGGTTCAACAAATTGAACCCAGGATCAATCAGAAATTGGGAGGACTTGCAAAGAGTTTTTTGTCAAAATTTTGCTAGTATCATTACGCACCCAATTACCCACGCAGAATTAAAGGGACGCAAGCAGAAAGGGGGCGAAAGTCTCAGAGATTACTATCGATGATTTGGCGAATTACGTGCCCAAGTACATGACATTACCGAACGAGAAGTAATCGAAGCTTTCTCTCACGGAATCATGGCTAGGTGGCAATTTCAGGACTTCTGCGAAGAGAACCTGAGAAACAATAAAGAATTCAGACGTACAGTAGAAAGAATGATTATTGTGGAGGAGAAGACACGAGAAAGGTTCCCGGAAAGAAGCAACCGAGACAACCCGGATAAGCAAAATCATCGAAACAACAAACACCAAGAGAGAAAACGTGGACCAGACAACACCGTAGCGGTAACTAACAAATCAAGGAAGTTTTCCAAGCCCAAAAGATATGACGACATTGAAAACATGCATTGCCCATTGCACCCTAATGGAAAGCACACATTGGAAATTGCTACACCTTCAATGAACGATACACAAGAAAAGATAGTAAGGGAAACACTAAAGAAGACAATCAGAAAAAAGATAAAGACAACCACGAAGACCAAGGATTCCAAAAATCCAGGGGAACAGTAGCAGTGATCTTCGCCAGGACTCTAGATTCTAGAAGCAAACATCAAGAAAAGCTAGCCCTCCGAACCATCATGGCAGCAGAACCGGCTACTCCAAGATATCTCAATTGGTCACAATATCCGATCCAGTTTTCAAGAGAAGACCAATGGACTAGCGTAGGAAACGTCAGGACATTACCCACTGGTTCTAGATCCAACTATCGCCGGTATGACTGTCACAAAGGTACTAATTGATGGAGAAGCCGGACTCAACATCATTTTTTTAGAAACTCTAAGGAAGATGGGATTACAACTCGCCGGGATGATTACACCAACGAGGACACCTTTTTATGGGATAGTATCCGGCAAGGCAGCCATGCCACTTGGACAAATCACTCTACCGATTACTTTTGAAACTCCCTCAAACTACCGCACAGAGTTCATCAAGTTTGAAGTTGCAGACTTTGAATCATCATACCACGCAATCCTCGGACGTCCAGCACTGGCAAAATTCATGGCAATACCACATTACCCGTACCTATTGCTAAAGATGCCAGGGCCTAACGGAGTCCTCTCCCTTCGAAGTGATTTGAAGCGCGCTTTTGACTACGATGTTCAGGCAATTCAAATTGTAGCCAAAGCACAAGCAACCAATGGTAGAAAAGAAATAGCTGCTATTGCCGCGGAACTGAGCCTGGAAGAACTAGAGATACCAACTAAAAAGCCCAGCATCCTAGCACCACCAAAAGAAGCCGACGTCAAGCAAATCGACCTGGGAACCGGTGATCCCGCCAAAACGGCAACCATCAGTGCTCACCTCTCGGCAAAATAGGAACTCGCGCTCACCAACTTTCTTCGGGACAACAAAGATATCTTTGCTTGGAAGCCGGCCGACATGCCAGGTGTCCCAAGAGAGTTGGTTGAGCATAGAATCGATATCAACGAAGGCTCCAAGCCTGTGAAGCAACGACTAAGACGGTTCTCACCCAACAAGAAGGCAGCAATTAAAAAAGAAATCACAAAGCTAATGGTAGCCAGATTTATCAGAGAAATCCTTCATCCAGATTAGCTAGCAAATCCAGTTCTAATACAAAAGAAGAATACAGACGAGTGGCGCATGTGTGTCGACTATACAGATCTCAACAAACACTGTCCGAAAGATCCATTTGGGCTACCACGCATCGATCAGATAATTGATTCAACAGCAGGATCTTCCCTATTATCCGTCCTTGATTGCTATTAAGGATATCACCAAATCGCTTTAAAAGAAGAAGACCAGAGCAAGACATCTTTCATCACTCCGTTCGGTGCCTATTGCTACAAGACCATGTCGGCTATCGATGTTTTACCACCGATAGCCTGTCACGGGGTTACCCGGGACAGTATGTTTGGGCTTCAGCGTATGTGGAACTCGACAGTGAACGCAAAAGACAGTCGATTTATCCTGGTTCAGGCCCTCGACTGTGGTCGAGTAACAGCCCTACGTCTAGTCGGTGTTAGCCTTTGCGTTGCATTCATTGTGTGTTGTTGTGTTGTATCGTCTAACTTTGTCTCTAGGAACCCCGCCCTCCTTTATATAGTCAGGAGATCAGAGTTCTAGTCGATTTACAATGAGAGTTCCTAGTAGGATTACAGAATAATACTACTACTAGGATTACATGGGAAGAATCCTAGTTGGACTAGATCTTCTCCCTTCCTGGCGGGGTATCCTGTGGGTCCCGCATCGACAAGCCCCCGAGCACTTCATGGTTGAGTTCTGGAAGCCTCGTCTTGTTCCTTCAGGTCTTGCCAAGTAGGAACAAGCGTCGCCCGAGTGCGTCCTTGAGCGAAACCGTGTAGCGCTTCGTGAGATCTTTGGTTGGTGTGTACCTTTTTGAAGAAAAAAGTATTCCCATTTGGGTGTAGCCTCCGAGCCTCTTGCTTTTTGGCACAAGGAGCTGGAGGGTCTTCTCTTAAAATCACTCTGATTCTTCGTCGAAGGGTTCCTGAGCATATACCCGGGTTCTTTATCAAAAAAGAGCTCGGGTATAGCTAGGTCCGGGTTCTTTTTGTCTTGATGTCTTGAAGTGATCTATCTTGAAGAAGTCTTCTTGGTGATGTGCGCTTTTTTGGAGAAAAAGTGCACTCACTGAGTGTAACCCCTGAGCCTCTTGCTATTTGAAACAAAAAGTTGGAGGGTCTTGGATCTTATGTTGTTTTGCAACTCTTGTCTTGAAATTGAGTGATGTGCGCTTTTTTGAAAAAAGGCACTTACTGAGTGTAGCTCCCGAGCCTCTTGCTATTTGGAACAAAGAGTTGGAGGGTCTTGAATCTGAGTTGTTCAAAGAACTGAAAACTTCCCCTGATGCAGCCCCCGAGCATTCTTCAAAAAGAACTCAGATACAGAATCTTGGCATATCCTCTGGTAGTCTGCTGTTGTCAGATGTAGAGTCTGCTGCTTTCAGAGGTAGAGTCTGCTGTTGTCAGGTGTAGTTGTATGGTGGTGGTTGAGTGTAAATGTCTTTTGTTCACGGATTGTACAGTGTTGGTATATTCTCCCGAATATGCTTGTTGTTGAGTACTATTCCTTCACGCTTGAGTTCTCTTTCATTGAATTCTATCTTTTCACCGTGTCCTTTGTTAGATTTGTTCTGCTGGTGCTCCCGGTCCATGTGCACCGCTTCTTTGGTCTATAAATATCCTCCTTGTGTGCTGTTTTGATTCATCGAGCACTTTGTTGTGTGGTTTGAAATCTCCGTAGTCATGAATATGATAGTTTGTGAAGTAGAGCAGCCTCCGGGCGTATTTTGTAGTTCCTGTGCATCTTGTTGTAGCTGGAGGAAGTCTTGTGATAGGGATTAGAGGTAGACTAATCCTGCAGTGGTTTTATACTTGGAAGTACGTGGCGGTAGTTGGAGGAAGTCTTTGTGATGTGGGATGCGTTCCTTCATCCAGTAGTTTCAGGTTGATCCTCTAGTAGTAGGTCTTGAGATCAACACCAGGTTGATCCTCGGACTTGGGTAGACAGATGCCTGCGAGCTCCTCTTGTTTCATGTTGTCCCGCCATGCGGCTGATCAACACCATGTTTTCTTCCTTTGAAGAAAATAGTGTACCATAGTTCGGACTTGAGTAACAATTTGGAGCATGATCGTTCGAGAACCTAGTCTCCTCGTGTTCCATGTTGCTACCTCTGTCGCCATAGTACCGAGTTCGTTGGGTCTTGTAAGATATGTAATCTTATATCTTTTGAAGTCATTTGTAATGGAATAATCTTGTCTTGAGTTGTCACTCTTAATCCTTTGATGTCGGAGTTCTTTCTATAAGGACCCGGGTTGTTATGCTCCTTGTGAGATAACCTTTCGTTGCTTCATGGTTGATGAGTTCTTTTTGTAGCAATATGATAGCTCTGCCGTTTTGTTGGATGGATAAGTCCGAAATTTGCCCGTTGAACTGTACCGTTATGTGAATTTGTGCCTTCCATCATTTTAGCTGTGTCAGTAAATGGACCATTGCGTTCTCACACCGTGTTTTAACGGGCCTGGTGGGCCGCGTTTTACTACCATAAAATCTATTTAAAGGCCTTTCATCTTCTTCTTCTTTACTGCTCCGCTTTTGCCTTGAAACCGTAGCTTTCAGAAATCCACCGCCGCCATTGTCGCCGTCACCTGAGCGCCGTCATCTTAGCATCATCTTTCCCTAGTGCCCTTTTGCTTCCGCTAGTACATGGGTAGGAAGAAAGCCACGAGCAAGTCCTAGGCAGCCTTCGTGGACGAGGAGTCATGACTTTCCATGATCGAGAACCAAGAGTTCGTGGCCATGAGGGCTGCCTAGAAGGCTTGGCCAGCTCCGACGATGACTGAAGACCAGCTTCGCGATCTTGTCAGCAATGGTCTGATCTAGAGCAAGGACATTGCTGAATGGAGAGCTCCAGGCGAGCATCGGGTCCCTGCTCTAGGTCTTGGTGAGATTATTCTTTTCGTCTCCTTTATTCGTGCTGGACTTTGCCTTTCAGCTTCCGCCTTCCTTCATCAATTTCTCGGTTATTTTGGGGTTAGTTTGAACCATCTTACTCCCAATGTCATCCTCTATCTTTCTGTTTTTGTTCATCTTTGTGAAACTTTCCTTGGAATTCATCCTTCTCTTTCTCTCTTCCATCACTTCTTTCGTCTGAAGCCTCAACCCCGCCGTGAAGACACCAATGTTCTTGGCGACTGCGGGATTCAGTTTCGCCAGGGTCTTAAAAGCAAATTCTTTGACAATGACCTGGTTGATTCTGTGAGGGATTGGCGCGCTGACTAGTTCTATGCTGCCAATTTGATTCCTTCTCTCGCCGTTCATTCTAGATCTGGTCCCTCGGTTAATGACCGGTGGGAAAAGAACTCTCTGACGTCAGACGAGCTCCAAGCGATCTAGCCGTTCCTTGAGTAGATAAGCACTCTGAAGCAGCAGGGCTTGACCGGCTTTGGAATCGTCTCGAGTTTTCTTCGCCGTCGTGTTTAGCCTCTGAAGGAGCGAGAGAACTTTGGCTTCGAGTACTTTGGGGCTGAGGATCCTTCACGCATGGTCCCTGGCCTTGAGTTGACCGACGAGGAGGTACTCGAGCGTCTTCAGAAGATGCTAAAAGGAGCAAGCGTTGTCCTGCTTACCGTCTCCGAGTACTATGCAAAGAACCCGCCTCCAGCTATAAGTTGTTTTCTCTTTATGCGGGTACTTTTTGTATTTTTTTGCTGTATCTATTTTTGCTTAACCTTCCTTGTCTTGTTGTCTTGTTCTTTTCGTAGGAATTGGGGTGTGACTTTGTTGACCCGATTCCCGTTGACGTCCTCCCTGCCATTGTTGGGGCTGGGGGTAGTCTTGCTAGGGCTTCTTAACCAGTAAGTCACATACTGCCGTAATGCTTCCTGGCGTTTCTTCTGCAAACCCTGATGTATATGTAGAGTATGTTCCTCGTTCAGTTCCTCGAGCTGCTCGTAGTGTCGACAAGAGGGGGCGAGTGGCTGGTTCTTCTTCTGGTGTGCCTGCTGCCAAGAAAGCTTGCCAGTCGAGTACTTGTCCAGATACTCAAGTTATAGCTAGCATGCTCTTAGGTGAGCACATTATACGCTCTGTCCTTCTGTCGCTTGTTTTTGTCTTTAACCGAGTACTTTTGTCCTTTTTCAGCTGGTGCTATGGTGGCCTTGGTCGAGACTGAGGAAGAAGAGGATGATGATGCACCCCTTGTCATGCGACGGTGAGTTGTTTTCTCATTTTCCTGTTGTTGAATCCGTCTTTTTGTTTTGACTTTTGGTCTTGATCGTTTTGTAGTAAGCGGTCGTCGGGTACGAGTTCTTCTAGGGCTCCGGCCCCGAGTTCTTTTGGGGCTCCGGCACCAGCTACGCCGCTCCTATTGTAGGGTGGCGGTGATGTTTTTTCCGCCATAGTTCCTCCTGCAAGGTCTTCTTTCGATTTTTTGAAGAAGAAGATAGTTGAGTAAGTAACTCTTTGTTGTGCTTCTTTGCTTTTTCCCTTCCTTTTTCCTGACTTGAATTTTTATCGATGAGTTTCTCTATCATCTTGCAGTCCCTCACCTTCTCTTACTCCTCCGCCGCCTTCTAGTTAGCCTTCTGGTGCGCCCTCGCGTACTGAGTCGAAGGACTCAGAGAGTACAGTCGGTGAGGTGGCTATGGGGAAAGCTAGGCCCCCTGCTGCTGCTGACCTTGTGGCTCCAGAGGTGACTGTGGTCACATCGGTGGGTACTTCTGAGGAGGTAGCCGGGGCTTCCCGGGATACAGCCCTGGCCTTGCCTTCTTCGTCTGTGCCTACTTCTCCCTCAGCTCCCCTTGGTGCCGGTGCTTCCTACTTGGAAGTACGTGGCGGTAGTTAGAGGAAGTCTTGTGATGTGGGATGCGTTCCTTCATCCATCTGTTCTGGGTTGATCCTCCACGCCTGCCCTGAGACTGTCCGATGCGGATCAACACCATATCCGGTATCACATCGGACTTGGGTAGACAGATGCCTGCAGGCTCCTCTTGTTCCACGTTGTCCCGCCGTGCCGCTGATCTCTGCCCTGGATGTGCTGTTTTCTTCCTTTGAAGAAAACAGTGTAGCCGGGTGTAGTTTGCTTTACCGAGTAGCAATTTGGAGCACATAGTCGTTCCAGAACCTAGTCGTCTCCGGGTTCCTTTTTGTTACCTTGCATGTCGTAGTACCAAGTTCATTGGGTCTTGTAAGATGTGTAATCTTGTATCTTTTGAAGTCATTTGTAATGGAATGAATCTTGTCTTCTGAGTTGTCACTCTTTATCCTGCTGATGTCCTGTTTTTTTTTGACATTCCCGAGATCTTTCTATAAGGACCGGGTTGTTATGCTCCTTGTGAGATAACCTTTCGTTGCTTCATGGTTGATGAGTTCTTTTTGTAGCAATATGATAGCTCTGCCGTTTTGTTGGATGGATAAGTCCGAAATTTGCCCGTTGAACTGTACCGTTATGTGGATTTGTGCCTTCCGTCATTTTAGCTGTGTCAACAAATGGACCGTTACGTTCTCACACCGTGTTTTAATGGGCCCGGTGGGCCGCTTTTTACTGCCGTAAAATCTATTTAAAGGCCTTTCATCTTCTTCTTCTTTACTGCTCCGCTTTTGCCTTGAAACCCTAGCTTTCAGAAATCCACCGCCACCATTATCGCTGTCACCTGAGCGCCGCCGTCTTAGCCTCGTCTTTCCTTAGTGCCCTTTTGCTTCCGCTAGTACATGGGTAGGAAGAAAGCCGCGAGTAAGTCCCAGGCAGCCTTTGTGGACGAGGAGTCATCACCTTCCATGATCGAGAACCAAGAGTTCGTGGCCATGAGGGCTGCCCAGAAGACAGACAAGTTCGAGTGGACAGAGGAAGCCAAAGAAGCTTTCAAAAGACTTAAAGCATACCTCACATCATCGTCCGTTCTCTCACCACCAAAGAAATACGAAGACATGATGCTATATATTGCGGCTACTTCTACGGTGATCAGCACAGCGATAGTTGTGGAACGAGAAGAAGAAGGGCACATATATAAAGTACAACGCCCCGTATACTACATCAGCGAGGTTCTGTCAGAATCAAAAATCCGGTACCTGCATGTGCAAAAGCTACTCTACGCTCTCCTGATCACTTCACGCAAGCTACGCCACTATTTTGAAAGCCACAAGATTACCGTGGTGACAGATTTCCCACTCGGAGACATCCTACACAACAGAGACGCAACAGGGCGCATATCTAAGTGGGCAGTTAAATTTGGAGCTCTCAATATCGATTTCACCCCACGGAAGGAGATTAAATCCCAAGCTCTTGCTGATTTTGTGTGGTGAGTGGACAGAAATTCGACAACCTATGTCAAACATCATCCTTGACCATTGGAAGATGTACTTTTATGGATCGCTCAAGCTAGGCGGAGCCGGAGCAGGCGTTCTCTCAATTTCTCCAGACAGAAAATAACTCAAGTATGTCCTTCAGATATTATGGCAAGCCACAAACAATGAAGTAGAGTACAAAGCCCTCATCCATGGGCTCCGAGTGGCAATTACCCTCGGAATCAAGCGATTGCTCGTGTACGGAGATTCAACAGTAGTCATCAACCAAGTCAACAAAGATTGGGACTGCACCAAAGAAAACATGGGCGCCTACTGTGCTGAAATACGAAAGCTTAAAAAACATTTTCAAGGATTAGAAATTCTACACGTCCTGCGCGATTCTAATATTGCGGCAGACGTCCTTGCCAAGCTCGGGTCAGATAGGGCGAAGGTCCCACCCGGTGTATTTATAAAGGAGTTATCAGCTCCCTCTATCAAACAACCCGGTGAGATAACCCCTGAACTCCCAGTCAAAGGCACCCAGATTTTGGTAATCAACACCTCATGGACCCAGGCCTTTATTGATTATATCAAAGAGAACAAGCTGCCAACAGATAAAGAGGAGGCTACCTAAGTCGTTCGCGAGAAGCGTGAACTACGCCCCTAGTGGGGAAAAGTTGCATACGGAAGAGCCACGTCATCGAGTAGTACTAAAATGTGTCTCGTTTGAAGAAGGCAAAGAGATCTTAGACGAAATACACTCAAAGTTGTCATGAAATCATGTCGCTTCAAGAACACTAGTCGGCAAAGCTTTCACTTTTGATTCTCATCGCTTGACTCTACGAAAAGACGCGAAAGAACTAGTCAGAAAATACAAAGGCTGTCAAATGTTCGCAAGACAAGCTCATATACCAGCTCACAATCTTATCTGCATCCCACCCGCTTGGCCTTTCTCCTGCTGGGGGCTGGATCGAGTAGGACCTCTCAAGAAAGCAAAGGGCGGTTTCGAGTACATCTTCGTAGCAATTGACAAGTTCGCCAAGTGGATTGAATACAAACCACTCGCAAAATACAGCGCAACCAAAGCAGTAGAGTTCATCCAAGACATTATGCACAGATTCGGCATGCCCAATCGAATAATCACAGATTTGGGCTCTCCCTTTACAACTACAGAATTCAAAAGTTGGGCACAGGACTGCGGCTTCAGCATAGATTACGCATCAGTTGCACATCCAGAAGCCAACGGACAGGTAGAAAGGGCCAATGGACTCATACTAGCTGGATTAAAGCCAAGACTGTATGAAGAACTAGTAGACTATGGATCCAAATGGATTGAAGAACTACCCAAAGTAGTATAGGGGCTACGAACTCAAATAAGCAGAGCCACCGATTACTCACCCTTCTTCCTAGTTTACAGGTCAGAAGCCGTACTACCTGTCGACTTGATCTGGACATCACCAAGGATAGAACAGTATGACGAAGGAGAAGCAAAACACACCAGAAGATTAGAACTCGACAGCTCAGAAGAAGTCAGAGTAAACGGTACCCTTCAATCAGCAAGATACCTACAAGGTTTAAGACGCCACTACAACAAGAGTACCCAACCTCAATCACTCCAAATCGGAGATCTAGTACTAAGAAGATTATAAAAAACTAAAGGACGCCATAAACTACTCAGTCCATGGGAAGGTCCTTTTATTATCACAGCAGTCACCGGACCAGGCACATACAAGTTGACAACCGAGGATGGAAAAGAAGTCAGCAACACATGGCACATCAGCCAACTAAGAAGATTCTACGCATGAAAACAACTCAAGAAAGAATATATATTCAAGCCGTAAGGGATCAACATCCATGATCAATACAGATAATGTTCATCGACAGCATATGTATTATTATGGCTCATCAACGATTCACGATCAATAAAGATGGTCTTTCTACACAACATATGTCTTGTTATGACTTTCTCCGAGTTGTCTTCACTAAGCATTCCGGCTAAGAGCAAAAGAGCTGAAAATATGCTTGAGCCTGTCGATGAGGGTAGCTAACAAGCTAACACCAGAAACAAAAAGCAAAATGGCTGAAAATATGCTTGAGCATCCCGGCCGAGAGCAAAATAGCTGAAAAGATGTTTGAGCCCACCGATGAGGGTAGCTAACAAGGTAATACCTAAAACAAAAAGCAAAATGGCTGAAAATACGCCTGAGCATCCCGGTCGAGAGCAAAATAGCTGAAAAGATGCTTAAGCCCGCCGATGAGGGTAGCTAACAAGCTAACACCCGAAACAAGAAGCAAAATGGCTGAAAATACGCCTGAGCATCCCGACCAAGAGCAAAATAGCTGAAAAGATGCTTGAGGCCACCAATGAGGGTAGCTAACAAGCTAACACCTGAAATAAAAAGTAAAATGGCTGAAAATACGCCTGAGCATCCCGGTCGAGAGCAAAATAGCTGAAAAGATGCTTGAGCCCGCCGATGAGGGTAGCTAATAAGCTAACACCCGAACCAAAAGTAAAATGGCTGAAAATACGTCTGAGCATACCGACCAAGAGCAAAATAGCTAAAAAGATGCTTGAGCCCGTCGATGAGGGTAGCTAACAAGCCAACACCCAAACCAAAAAGCAAAAAACGACTGAAACTAAGCCTGAGCATAAATCAGAGCGATTTCAAGACAAGACCCTCCAGCTACTTGTTCCAAATAGCAAGAGGCTCGAGGGCTACACTCAGATGGATCCAAGAAGCGCTACACGGTTTCGCTCAAGGAAGTACTCGGGCGACGCTTGTTCCTGCTCGGCAAGACCTAAAGGAACAAGAAGAAGTTTCTAGAACTCCACCATGAAGTGCTCGGGGACTTATCAATCTCAAGATCGCCGGTCCTAAGTCTTAACAAGAACACAAAGTCTGCCGAAACAACGATCTGTACCGAGTTGTTTACGAGTCACAAATGAAAAGCCAGACAAAGTGCTCGACAGATCAAGAAAATCTATCAAGACAACGACCCACATATACCAAGTTATTTACAAGACAAGGACATTCAGGAAAGAAGACATCAACTAAAATAAAGGATCTTCATTCAATCTCTATTCAAAAAGAAGTATAGTTTGCTATTATGGGAACTGTAGTACACAGGTCAAGTACATCAAGCGTTGTTGTTAGAAGAAGAAATATAAATGTTAAGATTACCAACGATCCTATTGGCTAAGTCCTCGACCTCAGGTTCCGCCCTTTCAACGGCATCCACGTACTCTTGGCTCTCGGTTTCCTCTGCAATCTTGGACAAAGGGAACTCCGGAGCAAGAACCCAAACCTGGGCGAGAACATTCCTAGTGCATAAGCGGGCGCACCTTTTCACATACTCCTAGAAATGGGTCGGAACTCAGGGAATGAACTGAGCCCAAGGTTGACCGTCATCTACTAGAGTCCGGAGAAGATCGGCTACTGATCGGAAGGATTTCCACAAAATATTCTTATTCTCAGTGGCCGTCGCCAACTTGCCAGTCAAGACCTCAATAGTCTTTTGGGCCTACACAAGATCTCTGTCAGCTCCATGCCTAATAAACTTAGCGAGCACGAGTTCTTCTTCAGCATAAGCGATTACCTCCTCAGCCCGGTTGTGACTATTGCGGATAGTTGTCTTTATCTCCTCCAGACCCTCCGAGAGCTTCTGCTTTTCAACTCGGAGAGCTAGACCAGGCAACAAAAATAAGTCAGCGGAAGAGAAAGTCAGAATACAAAAGGAAACAAAAAGAACCCGCAATACATTTGCACTCATTCTTTAGGGACTCCACTGCAGCATCCCTCTGCTTTTCTACCTCTACAACCCGAACGCGGAGAGCATTCTCCTCCTCTTGGTGCTTTTGACGCTCAATCTCTATATTGGCTTGGCAGAGATCAAGCTCTGCTTTTAGAGTGCTTACCTTGAAAGATAACTTTTTCTCATTTTTAGACGAGAAAAAGAAGCCGGTATGATCACGAGAAAAAACTGAGAAAATAGAGAGAGAGAGAGAAAAACAAGGCGTAAGGATAGGAAAAAGACGAACAACCAAAGAAAGAACTTCAAAAGAAAAAAAACTAACCTGGAGCTTTTCCCCAAAAGAAGTCGCAGAGGACGCCAAGTTCTCCCAGGCTGCGGTCAGCTTAGACAACGATGAGTAGCATCAAATTGATGCAACACATCATCACCCAAGTGCGAAGCACCGGCACCAAGGGGAGCTGAGGGAGAAGCAGGCGCAGATGAAGAAGGCAAGGCCAGGGCTGTATCCCAGGAAGCCCCGGCTACCTCCTCAGAAGTACCCACCGCTGTGACCACAGTCACCTCTAGAGCCACAAGGTCAGCAGCAGCAGGGGGCCCCAGCTTTCCCCATAGCCACCTCATCGACTGTACTCTCCGAGTCCTTTGACTCAATACACGGGGGCGCACCAGAAGGCTGACTAGAAGGCGGTGGAGGAGTAAGAGAAGGCGAGGGACTGCAAGATGATAGAGAAACTCGTCGATAAAAATACAAGTCAGGAAAAAGGAAGGCAAAAAGCAAAGAAGCACAACAAAGAGTTACTTACTCAACTATCTTCTTCTTCAAAAAATCGAAAGAAGACCTTGTAGGAGGAACTATGGCGGAAAAAACATCACCGCCACCCTATAATAGGAGCGGCATAGCTGGTGCCAGAGCCCCAGAAGAACTCGGGGCCGGAGCCCTAGAAGAACTCTTACCCAACGATCGCTTACTACAAAAGGATCAAGACCAAAAGTCAAAACAAAAAGAGGGATTCAACAACAGGAAAATGAGAAAACAACTCACCGTCGCATGACAAGGGGTGCATCATCATCCTCTTCTTCCTCAGTCTCGACCAAGGCCACCATAGCACCAGCTGAAAAAGGACAAAAGTACTCGGTTAAAGACAAAAACAAGCAACAGAAGGACAGAGCGTATTAATGTGCTCACCTAAGAGCATGCTAGCTATAACTTGAGTACCTGGATAAGTACTCGACTGGCAAGCTTT
This sequence comes from Miscanthus lutarioriparius, assembly GCA_904845875.1. NCBI lineage: Eukaryota > Viridiplantae > Streptophyta > Magnoliopsida > Poales > Poaceae > Miscanthus > Miscanthus lutarioriparius. The sequence continues at coordinate 61,095,554 of CAJGYO010000014.1, read as the reverse complement.
CTTGGCAGCAGGCACACCAGAAGAAGAACCAGCCACTCGCCCCCTCTTGCCAACGCTTTGAGCAGCTCGAGGAACTGAACGAGGAACATACTCTACATATACATCAGGGTTTGCAGAAGAAACGTCAGGAAGCATTACGGCAGTTTGCGACTTACTGGTTAAAGAAGCCCCAGCAAGACTACCCCCAGCCCCAACAATGGCAGGGAGGACGTCAAGGGGAATCGGGTCAACAAAGTCACGCCCCAATTCCTACGAAAAGAACAAGACAACAAGACAAGGAAGGTTAAGCAAAAATAGATACAGCAAAAAAAATATAAAAAGTACTCGTACAAAGAGAAAACAACTTATAGCTGGAGGCGGGTTCTTTGCACAGTACTCGGAGACGGTAAGCTGGACAACGCTTGCTCCTTTTAGTATCTTCTGAAGACGCTAGAGTACCTCCTCGTCGGTCAACTCAAGGGCAGGGACCATGCGTGAAGGATCCTCAGCCCCAAAGTACTCGAAGCCAAAGTTCTTTCGCTCCTTCAGAGGCTGAACGCGACGACGAAGAAAACTCGAGACGATTCCGAAGCCGGTCAAGCCCTGCTATTTCAGAGTGCTTATCTGCTCAAGGAACGGCTGGATCACCTGGAGCTTGTCTGACGTCAGAGAGTTCTTTTCCCACCGGTCGTTAACCGAGGGACCAGATCCAGAATGAACTTCGAGAGAAGGAATCAAATTGGTGGCATAGAACTAGTCAGTGCGCCAATCCCTCACAGAATCAACCAGGTCATAGTCAAAGAATTTGCTTTTAAGACCCTGGCGAAACTAAATCCCGCAGTCGCCAAGAACATTGGTGTCTTCACGGCGGGGTTGAGGCTTCAGACGAAAGAAGTGACGGAAGAGATAAAGAGAAGGATGAATTCTAAGGAAAGTTTCACAAAGATGAACAAAAACAGAAAGATAGAGGACGACATTGGGAGTAAGATGGTTCAAACTAACCCCAAAATAACCGAGAAATTGATGAAGGAAGGCGGAAGCTGGAAGGCAAAGTCCAGCACGAATAAAGGAGACGAAAAGAATAATCTCACCAGGACCTGGAGCAAGGACCTGATGCTCGCCTGGAGCTCTCCATTCAGCAATGTCCTTGCTCTGGATTAGACCATCGCTGACAAGATCGCGAAGCTGGTCTTCAGTCGTCGTCGGAGCTGGCCAAGCCTTCTGGGCAGCCCTCATGGCTACGAACTCTTGGTTCTCGATCATGGAAAGTGATGACTCCTCGTCCACGAAGGCTGCCTGGGACTTGCTCGCGGCTTTCTTCCTACCCATGTACTAGCGGAAGCAAAAGGGCACTAGGGAAAGACGATGCTAAGACGGCGGCGCTCAGGTGACGGCGATAATGGTGGCGGTGGATTTCTGAAAGCTAGTGTTTCAAGGCAAAAGCGGAGCAGTAAAGAAGGAGAAGATGAAAGGCCTTTAAATAGATTTTACGGTAGTAAAATGCGGCCCACCGGGCCCGTTAAAACACGGTGTGAGAACACAACGGTCCATTTACTGACACAGCTAAAATGATGGAAGGCACAAATCCACATAACGGTACAGTTCAACGGGCAAATTTCGGACTTATCCATCCAACAAAACGGCAGAGCTATCATATTGCTATAAAAAGAACTCATCAACCATGAAGCAACGAAATGTTATCTCACAAGGAGCATAACAACCCGGTCCTTATAGAAAGAACTCAGGAATCTAAAAAAAATCAGGACATCAGCAGGATAAAAAGTGACAACTCAGAAGACAAGATTCATTCCATTACAAATGACTTCAAAAGATACAAGATTACACATCTTACAAGACCCAACGAACTCGGTACTACGATAGGCAAGGTAGCAAAAAGGAACCCGGAGACGACTAGGTTCTGGAATGACTACGTGCTCCAAATTGCTACTCGGTAGAGCAAACTACACCCGGCTACACTATTTTCTTTAAAGGAAGAAAATAGCACATCGAAGGCAGAGATCAGCGGCATGGCGGGACGTGGAACAAGAGGAGCCTACAGACATCTGTCTACCCAAGTCCGATATGATACCAGATATGGTGTTGATCTGCACCGGACAGTCTCAGGACAGGCATCGAGGATCAACACAGAACTACTAGATGAAGGAACGCATCCCACATCACAAAGACTTCCTCCAACTGCCGCCACATACTTCCAAGTACGAAACTACTGCGGGATTAGTCTACCTCTAATCCCTATCATAAGACTTCCTCCAGCTACAACAAGATGCACATGAACTACAAAATACGCCCGGAGGCTGCTCTACTTCACAAACTATCATATTCATGACTACGGAGATTTCAAACCACACAACAAAGTGCTCAATGAATCAAAACAGTACATAAGGAGGATATTTATAGATCAAAGAAGCGGTGCACATGGACCGGGAGCACCAGCGGAACAAACCTAACAAAGGACACGGTGAAAAGACAGAATTCAATGAAAGAGAACTCAGGCGTGAAGGAACAGTACTCAACAATAAACATATTCGGGAGAATATACCAACATTGTACAACACGTGAACAAAATGCATTTACACTCAACCACCACCATACAACTACACCTAACAACAGCAGACTCTACCTCTGAAAGCAGCAGACTCTACATCTGACAACAACAGACTACCAGAGGATATGCCAAGATTCTGTATCTGAGTTCTTTTTAAAAAATGCTCGGGAGCTGCATCAGGGGAAGTTTTCAGTTCTTTGAATAACTCAGATTTAAGACCCTCCAACTCTTTGTTCCAAATAGCAAGAGGCTCGGAGGCTACACTCAGTAAGTGCACTTTTTCTTCAAAAAAGCGCACATCACTCAATTTCAAGACAAGAGTTGCAAAACAACATAAGATCCAAGACCCTCCAACTTTTTGTTCCAAATAGCAAGAGGCTCGGGGGCTATACTCAGTGAGTGCACTTTTTCTCCAAAAAGCACACATCACCAAGAAGACTTCTTTAAGATAGATCACTTCAAGACATCAAGATAAAAAGAACCCGGACCTAGCTATACCCGAGCTCTTTTTTGATAAAGAACCCGGGTATATGCTCAGGAACCCTTCGACGAAGAATCAGAGTGATTTTAAGAGAAGACCCTCCAGCTCCTTGTGCCAAAAAGCAAAAGGCTCGGAGGCTACACCCAAATGGGAATACTTTTTTCTTCAAAAAGGTACACACCAACCAAAGATCTCACGAAGCGCTACACGGTTTCGCTCAAGGAAGCACTCGGGCGACGCTTGTTCCTACTTGGCAAGACCTGAAGGAATAAGACGAGGCTTTTCAGAACTCAACCATGAAGTGCTCGGGGGCTTGTCGATGCGGGACCCACAGGATACCCCACCAGAAAGGGAGAAGATCTAGTATAACTAGAATTCTTCCATGTAATCCTAGTAGTAGTATTATTCTGTAATCCTACTAGAAACTTCTCATTGTAAATCGACTAGGACTCTGATCTCCTGACTATATAAAGGAGGGCGGGGTTCCTAGAGACAAAGGGAGGATCACGACTTTTACGACACAATCAATCCAACGCAAGGGCTAACGCCGACTGGACGTAGGGTTATTACTCGATCAACGATCGAGGGCCCGAACCAGGATAAATCGACTGTCTCTTGCGTTTACCGTCGAGTTCCACATACGCTGAAGCCCGAACATACTGTCCCGGATAACCCCGTGGCAGGCTACCGGTGGTAAAACATCGACATAGAGTTATTTTTTTGAAAGAAAAGGCACTACAACAACTAGTTTGCGTTGGATTTGTGAAATTCTATAATTTTTATGAGAAATTTCAATATTTGACATCGAGTTCGCAAGCCTACAAGATTTGACATTCAATTCGTCTGCCTTTCAAAATTTGACACTTGGACTGCGAATTGTTTCAATTCAAGGGATTTCACCTATTTTCTCTTATTTTCCTTTTTGCTACAATGTTTTCACCTCTCCCAGCCACCTGAATGGACCAAAGTAGCCCTGGCCTAATAGAACAAAGAGATCGATTTCCTTCTCAGTTTCCGTCGTGACTCACCTCACGAGCGAGACGGACGCACGACCGCCCGTTCGCCGCCCATCTGCCCGACGAGGAGCCCTATTTGACGCCCTTCTGCCTCCCCTCCCGGACCACCCTCCGCCGCCCGACGGGCTCAGAAGCAGCCAAGATCCAGCGGCGCCGCCCTCCAGTGTTGGCTCTAGCCATAGGCCTTGTGCTGCTCGTCGTCGTGGGTGTCATCTTGGTGGTGACCCGCCGGGCGAGTCCGCGAAAGGCGGACGCCGACGGCAGCTGCAACGGTGACGGCAAGCCGGGCGCACCGACGTCCAGTTGCGGCAGCCATAACACCAGGCGTTTAGGTAGGCGCAGGGTGCATAAAGGCCAGTTGCCTGAGGTTCTCGGTGCAGCCACGGAGCCGTGGCGCACATGTGTTCACATACCGAGAGCTGGAGCGCGCGACGGACGTGTTTAGCGAATGCAACGTGGTGGGGCGGGGCACCTACGACACCGTCTTCCGCGGGCGGCTCGCGGACAGCACTGTCGCCACCATCAGGCGGCTGCGGCTGGACCACCGGCGGCAGGGCGAGCGTGAGTTCCACATCTAAGGTAAGCCAATCAACTCCACCCTGCCCGGCGCACGTGCGCACGCACACAAGTCCCCTTTAGCTCACGCCATCGTCCAAGCACATCTAATCAGGCCAGGGATACTTTGGTCCATTCAGGTGGCTGGAAAGAGGTAAAAACATTTCAGCAAAAGAAAAAGGAAAGAAAATAGGTGAAATACCTTGAATCGAAACAATTCACAGTCCTAGCGTTAAATTTTGAAAGAGAGATGAATTGAATGTTAAGGCCCTGTTTGGTTGGGCTGTGGCTGTGGGAAAAAGCTGCTGTGGGCTGTGAGCTATGGAAAAGCTGCCGTGGGCTGTGAGCTGTAGAAAAACTAAAAGCTGTTTGTTTAAACAAGTATAAAATATACCTTTTATCTTTATCTCTCTTGAAACAACTATGGAAGAGCTTTTTATTCCACCAATTTCGAAAAGCAGAAAGCCAAAAGCCAAAAGCAGGATCAAACCAGCTTTCAAAAATAAACTATGAAAAAACAAAACATCCTCAAAAAAAAGTCCATTTGATTGAACTTTTGGTTTTTGAGGCCAAAAGCCAAAACTAAAAGACCAACCTCCATTTGATTGAACTTTTGGCTTTTGAGGCCAAAAGCCAAAACTAAAAGACCAACCAAACAGGCCTAAATCCTGTGCAAATCACTTCTTGTTCTCAGTCCCCTCCCAAAACCCTCTCTTCCTCTCCCACGCGGGCACGCATGAGCGACAGCAACCCCGCCGCCGCCTCAAGCAAGCGACCCTGTGACCCGTCCCTCGACGACCCCACCGCGTCGGCCAAGCTCCAGCGGTCCTCCGAGCCGTCAGACCCAACGCCGGCGGGGCGACGGGAGAGGAGAGCGAGGCGCGGTGGAGTACATTGGCACCCGCTTCGCCGGCTCCCAGCAGCAGCCCAACCAGCGCACCGTCATCGGCGTCCTCGAGGTAAGGCGCTTGCTATTGCTAGTCTGAGATGTAAGATCAAATTGCAGATAGCCTTGAGGACGATGGGACAATATTAGTGTAGTGCAAATGCAAATTCTGAAATTAACTTTGTTGAAACGCTGATGCCCAAGGGTTTCGTTAGAGATAGCCTTGAGGATGATGGGACAATAGATAATTGCAGGGACGGTGAATTTCTGGTCTGAATGTCTTGGATGTGACCTAGCTACCTTGTTTGGATGGCAGTGGAGGAATTACTGCTTTAGCTATGGTTGAGAATTGTGATAGTTATGTATGAATAGGTCACTGAATTAGAGGCTGCAAATGTTTTCGATCCACTCCTTAAAATCAGGTGGTTGATGCCCTGACATGGTAGATATGTTGTTGAAACATCCATTTTATATTTTGTTAACTCAGGGCATCTAATTAAATATTGTTGCGCGACATGAAAAATGGTTCCAAGGCTTTTTCCTGTCACTTGTAAACTGGCAGCTGATCAGTACAAATGACCATGTGCTTCCTGTTCCCAAAGGCTTTTTTATGCCCTCCCTTGTCATCCTTTACTGGCTGGTCTACATGATTAAGATTATGTAGCTGATTATTACCATGATCATACTATCCATGCTAGCAAAGATTTCAGCACATATCTTTTGTATTTTGTATCTAACATTCTGCACTATATGCCTATATCCTAACAAGATTAGTTAGTTTAATCCTCACCCTTTTACTGAAGCGGTGAATATATAATCCCCAGTAATCCCCACCCTGGATAAGTCTTTAGACTTCTCCTACACTTGAATGCACAAAACATGAAGTTACAGAATTGGAAAGCCACTTGATGCTGAGGAGCTGGCTAACCTTGTGGCTTTTTACATTTTCAAAATTTAGAGGTAGGGACTCTAGATATAAGAATAGGAAAATTTGTGACATTTGAACTATTTTTTGTTCATATGATCTGATGCTTAAGGACAATTGGCTGATGATAGTTGAGCCTAGTGATCGACCTAAGATTAGCAGGAATGATACATATAGGGTAAAAAAATTCCTAGTTTATTCAGTAAACTGGGTGGAAGACTGCTGAAGATTTGTGGCTCCCTAACGGAGAGGGAAAATTGCAAGGTTAGATAGTCAGAAGGTATTAAAAGAGTAACTGCTCTCCAGTCAACAAATTTCTTACAGCTCATTTGATTCCATGGAATTAAAATAGACATGTCAAAACAATGAGGGTCTGCCTCAAATAGAAGGAAATTTCGTTGTGCCTTCTGTCTTCCACAAATCTCCATGGGAAACTAGAGAACAAACATTTTTTAGGGATACATTAGAATTAGTGCTATTGTTTTCTGTTAGCCTTCCCATGTCATCTGTACATTGGCCTACAAAAGCAGTGAGGCTTCTGTATATACATCACATGGTATTGCAGCGGTAATACTAAACCACAATGCTTGCCACTACCAATCCACCAATATGTTAGCAGCAAGTCTTCTATTGTTTTTTTTAATGTCACCATCATTATCACCATCACCTGCAACTCTGCAACATAGTTAATCATACTTACCGTCAAAACTATTGCCTCTTTGTCGACTACTTTAGTATTTATATAGCGTTTGCTTAATTAATCATATTTATATAGCATCTAGCTAACTGTTTATCTTTTTTCTTTCTATTATTTCAGGAGGCATTTCACAAATTTATTGGGCAGCCAGTTTCGATATTCTGTTCTAGCCGAACGGTATGAGAACTTGCTTTAATGCAAATGTGAATAAATTTAGTGCCTTCTAGGTTAGTATGTATCTTTGCCTTCTAGGTTAGTATCATAGTATGAGAACTTGCTTTAATGCAAATGCGAAGGCAAAAAATCAATGGACTTCTATCTTGTTGACATTTTTGCTTTGAGCTTATGGTGCTTAACTATATCTGTTCTGAGATGTCCTAGAATACCTGCTTTACTATTTCTTTTCTCAACGAAATGTTGACCTAGCATACGAACTACCAGCCATGCATTTGTATTTGCAAAATGGAATGATACTAGCAGATTCATCGAAAGTACGTCTGTATTATTATATTTTCAAAATCATAGCTAACATACAAATGCTCAAAGATGTGCGATGGAGACTATGCTGGTGTCCAAACAATAAGTAAAAGAGAAAGGAGGTGGTACTTTTCGAATAAGCGCCAACTATGGAGTTAAGATTGAATCTTGCATGACATGCTATATGAGGCTTTATTTATCTACTTCTTAGTTCCAAACGTACTTTGCTGTGTAGGAAGAGTTCATCAGATCGTTGCCGTGGTCTGAGGCCTGATTAGTGGTTTTACTGATTTGTGATGCATACTTTTCTTCAGTACTTTTCTGGACTCTGGGGATCTATTTTAATGTGTTTAACGTCCTTTGCTTTTGTTCATGCTACTTTATTCTTGTACTGGTCACACTTCTCTGGACTCTGGGGATCTATTTTAATGTGTTTAACGTCCTTTGCTTTTGTTCATGCTACTTTATTCTTGTACTGGTCACACTTCTCTGGACTCTGGAGATCTATTTTAATGTGTCTATAATGTCCTTTGCTTTTGTTCAGGATGCAGGTGTTCATGCTTTATCAAATGTTTGTCATGTTGATGTGGAGCGGATAAGTAAAAGGAAGCCTGGCGAAGTTGTCTGTACACAAAACCCATTCTTTTCTCTTAACACTGATTACTCACCAGGCCTCGCCTGCATCTATTGGCACTCTAAACTTATTTCATTTTTTATCTTTGCATGTTAAGTATGTTTATAATTATTGTTGTTGTGCCTGATTTACATCTTCTATGTTTTCCAAAATAAAATCTTACAAGCAATAGAATTATTTTTTCTTCTGACCTTGACTCTAACTCACCTACTTTGTCGTTCTAAATTATAGGTCACTTTAGCTTTGTCCTAAGTCAAACTTCTCCAAATTTAACCAGGTTTAAAGAAAATGCATCAGCATCTACAACATCAATTAGTTTTATTAAATAATGTCTTGATAGTGCACTTATTTGAGCTTTTAGATGTTAATCTGTTTTTCTAAAAACTTGTTCAGTTAGAGGTGTTTGACTTAGAACAAAGCTAAAGTGACCTATAATTTGGAACACAGGAAGTAAATAGAAATATGTTTTCTAGAACAGCGGTACCTCTTATAACTTCTGCTGCTGATTTGCTTTTCTTTTTTTGCAGTTAACACCTCATGAGCCTGGAGTTGTAAAACGTGCTGTGAACCACTTTCTACTAGTAAGTTTTGGACTAAATGAAGTTGTGAATCTATCACTCATGGAAAACAAAATGAAAAATTTACATTGAAGATTTTCTTTTCATTTTGGTTGGATTAATCTGTTTACTGAGTTGAATAAACACAAATTTGTTTACTTTTTCTTGAACAAGAATATGGTCTTGCTGATTAAATTTGATTTATCTAGGTTTCCATATTTATATTATGCGCTCCACTTTTTTGTCCTTGCAGAAGAATGAAGGTGACATAATGGTGACTGATGTTCGCTGTGTTGCACCAGATTTTCATGCTAGATACAAAGCTCTAGAGCGCACGTAGGTAATATATAATACAATATGAGCATGTTTAAAATTAATCTTGTTCATATACTAATTTCAGCCTTGTGTCCAGTATTTATAAATGGCTTGCAGCTTTAAGATATGTACTAAAAAAATAATAGCTAAGCTAGCTCATAGCTTACTCTGTTTTGCTTTCTGAAATGCTGAAAATGTTCATACTACATGTTTACTCATATTTTTTTAAAGATATCACTATCGCTTGCTTTCTGGACCTGAGTCAGCATCTGTCTTCGAAAAAAACTCTGCTTGGCATATATCTGAAGATTTGGATATTCAGGCAATGAAGGTGAAGTCTGTAGCTGTATTTTGCTTGTTTGCTGATGTAAAATTGTGCTGCTGTTTTACTGATGGTGTCTCTTCTTCAGAAAGCATGCAGCATACTTGTTGGCCATCATGATTTCAGTTCATTTCGAGCAGCTGGATGTCAGGTGATATTTACTTCTTAACTATTGTGAATCATCAGGTTTCTGAAGTGCACGGAGTTCATAAAGAAGTGTATCGTAGACAAAGGCACATTTTATATCTTTATCATGATGTTTAGGACTTCTGGTATTAGGCTTGTACCTAGCACTGCTCCCTTGCTGTAGGGACATTTCGCCTTTCCACGCACATTGATAAACCAAATCGATTGGTCAGATTACAAAGCTGTGAAGTACACTTTTCTTAAATTTTCCTTTGCAAGTTACTTTTTCAATAACGTAATTTATGTTTCTCTTTTTTTGGCTGCGTCTGAAAAGGACAAATAAAGTCTTTTAAAAAGCAAAGTTGCTTGGTAGCCCATGGGATAGGGCCTAGGTGGGCTAGGTGGCAGTTAGACACAAGACGGAAGGGTGTTGCCTAGCACATATGCACCTGGGCAGCCATTTTTTAAACTAGTGCATATTTTGTGTCCAGGGGTGTGGGCATCCCCATTAGTGAATAAATCATGCACGCAATACCCATGACCTTAAGTATATCTGCAACAATTCAGTTTCGAATTCATTCTAGATGTCAAGAAACAAAATAGACAAGCATCAAAGATGAATTTGAGATTAAATCATTGCAGATTTATTTGATTGTGTACATACATGATTCTTGTCATGATTTTTTTTTTGAAATAGTGCAACATCTTGGGTTAACTATATGTTGGCAAAAGGGAATGCCCAAACCCCAGGACACCAATGAATTATGCTTTTAAACAATGTAACAGAATAAAAAGTCTAAACTCCACCTTTTGTTTTCACAAGTGCTCTCTTGGGTTATATTACTGTTTGCATGCAATTGATTTTGTGATGTTTTTTTGAAGTATTGCAACATGTTGGGTTAACTCTATGTTGGCTAAAGGGGATGCCCAAACCCTAGGACATCAATGAATTATGTTTTTAAACAATGTAACAGAATAAAAAGTCTAAACTCCACCTGTTGTTTTCACAAGTTCTCTCTTGGCTTATAACACTGTTTGCATGCCATTGATTTCTCTTAGTAACTATTGCTTGCAGGCAAACTCTCCGATGCGAACTCTGGATGAACTTAGTGTTACAGAAGTATTCCCTTTCATGTTTTTTCCTTCAAGTGGAGAAAGATCAGAGATGGAAGCATCAAATGGCTCTCTTGTTTATTCAAGGACACCAGACAGAGAATCTTCTGGGAAAGGATCTGATGGCTCCTGTACCAGCAGTGTGAAATCAGAACTCGAGAATGGAAAAGACTTTGGGAAGAGATCAAGGCACCGCTGCTTTGTTGTTACTGCAAGGGCACGGTCTTTTCTTTACCATCAGGTTAATTTTTTTTGTTGAACGTCATAGATTTCTTAGTTACTCTTGGCATGTTTGTTCTTGATTTTAGAGTGTCAATTAACACCAAAACTTGTGATTTGTGCTGGTGTATGATTATAAGTACTCTTATTCTCTACCAGATGTGATGCTCAGTTGATCTACTTTCTTCATCATTGTTTATATGCATTGTGTTAGAAGTGAAGGCAGAAATGTTAATAAGATCTCTAGTGGATATTGGGTCAAATTCTGATCTCTCTGTTATGTCCTAGTAATTGAGGATCTCCAAGTTGTCTCAAGTTTGTCACGTCTTATCTATGTATAGTTAAACGTGATACAATTTGTATCTGAGTGCCTTTAGAGTAAAATGCATTGACACCACTTTTACCATTTGTGTTGGCTGCCAAACTTACTTTATTTTATAACTTGATGGATGCTGCTGTCACAGTGTCCATATGGGAAGCTGTATGCTCTATCCATTTGTTATTACTATTATGCTTTTTTGGCTAGTTCTCTGATGCCCTATTTGACACAGGTAAGGTTGATGGTCGGTCTTCTAAAATCTGTTGGGACGGGAGATCTAACAACTGCAGATGGTCTGGTTTTATGTTCTTCAACTTATCTGAATACCTTTTTTGCTTCATGATTCATGATGGTGCGTTGAAGTGAATACCTTTGATGCAGTTGAGAGAATTCTTGATGCAAAGACGGTGACTGCTGCACCCCGTATTGGCACCTGCTTGTGGTCTGTACCTTGCTAACATGAAATATGATCTGAAAACTTGAAGGCAAGTTTTATCTAGTGGCTTCTGTCGATGGGCGTCCAGGTTGTCAGCTGTTGGATACCAAAGACCTGAATCCAATTTATGAATAGTGCACCTCAGTGACTTACCAGGCCAAATAAGACATCCAAACATGTCCTTTGCTATAAGTTCAGGCTGATCAAGAATGATGCACATTGTACACCTTGTCGTAATCTGTAATTTTACTGTAGATTGATCAGGAATTATATGCTGCCACTTGCCAAAGCCTTCAGTTGCCTGTTTTGTCCATTGAAGCTTGCATGGTGATTGAAAAACTAGAATTAATTTGGTCCGTCAGAAAAATAGCTGGCTTCATTTTCTTCTTAATATAATGATTATACGCATCTCTCCTGCATGTTTGAGAAAAAAAAAAAAATAGCTGGCTTCATTCTAGTTAAGTTCAACTATCCAGTCTTTAAACTTCAGTTGGATTCACCTGATTTCTTTGGGGTACGTAGTGTTGAACTGATAGGTGCAAAATTTTATTTCTTGGTTTTCTCATGACTGCCTGGTTCTAGATATATAAAGTAGCCAAATGTGCAGAGTGCAGTATTGAAAGTACCCTTTTCTGTTCCTTAATAAATTCTCATGACTGCAAGAGAACTTTCAAGGAGTCAAGAACAACTTTTCTTCTAGTTTTCTTGTGTTAAGCCATGCATAGAAACTGATGCATTTTCTTCATCTCCACAGGATCAGGTTAAATCTTCATGAATCTGAAAGTTCGCAATCAGAAAAGCAACTGGTTTATTCTCGTCAGTTTCTGTTGTGCATTCAGATGATCAGATCTTAGTGACATATGAACCTTCTTTAGAAGACTATATAAACACTAGGCAGGCAATCTTACGGCATTTTCTTACTGGAGGATAGGATCCATTTTTCTGACATTTAGACGATAAAGTAACTTTTTTTTTTCACTACTCTTAGAATGAGGGGTTGTGATTGACCAGGACCTGTTCTCTGTGAACTTCCGCTTCCTTAGCAATCCACTTATTCAGGATAGTTCGGTATGAATGGTAGACATTTTCAGAACTTTAACACAGCTTAGCTAATAATCGCACATTCCTATAATTCCTTGTCCTGTGTTCTATCTGTAATATTGGTGATGTTGGAACTGCAACTGATTACACCTTTATGCGTTATGCATCCCATTGATGTGATCTGCTAGAGTCGTGCTCTGAGAATATTTGGGTTTATCTTTACCCACTTTCTTCATTTTGAGATATGTTTTCCAAATCTAATCACCAAAGTCAAGCTGTGTTCATGTGTTCGAAGGGGGGAAAAAATGCAGCTGTGTTCATCGATCACCTACCTTTTCCTTGTGTGTATTGATTGAAAGCACTATTGGTCTCTTCAGTTCCGTGTATGCCTTTGTAATCTGGTCCGATGTAATGTGCGAGAGCAGATACACTATGTGATGCTGACCTATATGTTGTGGAGCTGCTTAGAGTAGTTTGCCCAGAAAAGAGAGCACAAGGGCAAATCTCATGGAGGCAAGCGGAGATGCCCCTGAGTAGCGGTGGTAGCCGCTATCTTTGCCGAGCTCTTGCTTTGGGGAGAATCTATCAGAATTGAGGTTTCTTTCCGCCATTTACACAGATGAGGAGTGGATGCTCCTCTCTTTTATCGCCACTACAGGTGCTAGCCGTATCACCGTTCACCGCTGTTCCAGGGCCGCGGCGATTTGGACTGGAAGGACGAGACGTGTCTCAGGGTGCTGGTTTTACTATAGAAGTAGTGGGATGTTAGAAATAAGATAAATGACTGGAAAAGAGCAATGACAGGTCCAGAGATTGCACATTCAGTCCTCTTGCTGACAAGTGAGGTTGGTAAAGAAAGCATCCATCAAACTTGTCGGCCTCAAGATGCAAATGTATTCCCCCACTGCAGGGCTAGTCCCTAAAAGGATGCAACTACGGGTTACGTGCTAATTAAAGTACTTCATATTTGATGAAGTTTCTAGTAAATAGTATTCACATTTATGACTCTAAATTAATTTATTATGAAAATATATTTTGTAATTAATCTAATGATATTTGTTTTATATTATAAATATTTATACTTTTTATTCATAATTGGTTAAACTTGCTATACTGAAATATGACACTGTTATAGAATTGCATTCTTTTGAGGACGGAGGGAGTAACTGTGATGGTGCTTTTGTTCAAGATATGAGAAAGGGTGGTTGGGGTTTCGTGACCCGGGGACCATGCCGGGCGGGGATGTCGTCTCGGCAAGGGCTGGCAGATTATCCAATGTCTATGTCTCTATGATGCACTGATGGCAGAGGCAGTGGCTCGCTTAAAGGCGTTAGTTAGAGTCAGCTGCAACAAATGGCATTTCACGGGTGCAGCTAGAAACTGATTCTGCACTTCTGAAGAAGGCAGTTCTGTGATTCTGTCCTCGGAGATGAACCTGGCTCCGGGGGGCAAGCTTTGTAGCAATATTCTTTGAATGTTTTTTTATTCCCGGATTGTGTAACACGTCCGCGCATGAGATGGCAAGTTTAGGTTTGAGTTACGACCCAGATCATGTCAATGTTTGGATGAATCCCCTCAGAGTTTGTTAAACTTTGTGTTGCTCGCGATACCGCTGAGCTTTTTTTTTTTGAGGGGACACCGCTGAGTTTTTGGTTAATGATGAAAGGCCCTAGAGCCTGTCGTGGATTAAAAAAAGAAAAAAGTCCACGTTACCTCTCTCGATATAACACCCTAAAATTTGCTTTTTTTGAAAAAGATATAAATTGATTTAATTTTATATTTTGTGCTCATGAAATGTAGGGAAAAATATTTTTCATTAATTTAAAATTTATCATAAAGTAGCAACAAGTATGTGCATTCATGCCGCTGCATATTATTTTGTGATGTTTGGTTTTGATCAAAGTTTCAAAGAGAATATAAATTTGAATTGGAATTGGTTTTGAAAATATATTTTAGAAAATAGAAAATGAGTTTTATTATTTCTCTTCTCACTTCTCTGTTTTCGGCCCGAGCAACCCAGCTGCAGCCTGGCTCCCACTCCCGCGCGGGCCACTACAACTTCTCTCCTCCCTCCTGGCCCACTGCTCCTCCCCATCTCTCTCTTTTTCTTCCGTAGCCCAGCAGCATGTCACCGCAGCCCAGCGAGGCCGCAGGCCCACTCCTTCTCGGCCCAGCGTCGCCCGCCGCTTCCCTCTCCTCTTGGGCCGCCCCGTTTTTCACCGCGCAGCCCGTGTCAGCAGGCCGGCCTAAATCGCGCTCAACGGCCCAGCTTCCAGCACCGCGCCGCTCCTTTCACTCTCTCTCGGTCGCCGACCGGTAGGCCCTAGTTGTTAGTCGTCCCCTACCTCCAACCACGCCGGACTGGACTCTGGAGAGTCCGGAGCCGCGCCGACTCCGCTGTTGCCGTGCGCCGCAAGCTCTTCGCGCTTATAAAAACGGGCCAGGACCCCGTGCTGCCTTTCTACCCTAATCCTAGAGTGTCGCAGCCGCCGCTGCAACCCTAGCTGCATCTCGCCGTCGACGCCGTCCGCCTAGCTGCGCCGCGCGCCGCTTCCGTTCGCTCCACGCCGCGGTAATAGATCTTGGTGAGTTCGCCTCGCTCCCCTCGTTCTCCTGGTGCTCTCGGTTCGGTTATCCGTGATCCGTCTCTGGCCATGGCGCCGCCGTCCCTATCAACGCCGGCGACAACACCCTCTCTCTCCCCCGCCCGATCCAATCCGCGCCGTCCAATCCCGATTCAACGGTCCAGATCTTAAGATACCCCATTTGCCGGTCGCTTTTGCAAAAAGGCCATTACAATTAGTTGGATCTCAACCCGTCGTTCCTAATTTTATTCGAAAGAGCCCCTATCCTTTCTTTTATTTGTATCCACAGTCCCTCCATCCTTTTAAAATCAGAATTTGATTTATTTTATTTCAAAAATCAAGATCCACTTATTTACAGTTTTGCCACTACTTTCTTTAGGCCATATCTTCTCCGTTTTAACTTCGATTTGACCTGTTTCACTTGCGTTAGGTTCATAATTCTATAATCTACATGTTTATACTACTGTTAGATATGTTTTCAACTTTTAAAATTTTAGGTTAGATTTAATCTATTATTTTACTAAAGAAAATCTGTTTAAATTGTAACTTATTCGTTTTAGCTCCGATTCGATCCATTGAAGATGTGTTGGATTCGTGACGACGTAAACTACATATTAGTATCAATGTTTTTCATGTCAAGAGCTCTGGAATATCATGGTTTAAATTCTAACTTTATTAACAATTATGCTACTGGATTTTATAAATAAAATATGATTTGTTTTACTTTCAAATCTAAATTTGACTTAATTCAATTATTTATAAAATATCTTATATATATGAATTTATATAGTTAAAATAAATGAAGCCTATAGTTTTCTTCTTATATAAAAGTAAATCTTTCGGTAGTTGCATCTTTTACACCGTAGTTTCGATTAGAGTGCTTTTCGCGTCTGTGTGATCGTAGTAACGTGTAGATTTGATTTCAAATTCTTTTTCATTGATTGGTGTACTGTTCTAATTTAGATATATTGTTTGCTTCGTGTATGATTGCATGGATGCTTGTGTGGTGTTTTATGATCATGTTCAGTCGGTGAGCTTTACGTGTTGATCAAGAAGGAGTTTCATTGAAGGTTTGGACTAGAAGAAGGATCTAAGTTTAAGGCAAGTATACCATGTGATCATTCTTGTTGTCCTATTCACTTTAATAATCTAATCATATGCATATGTCTACTTTGACAACCATAGTAATTTTTCTAGCTATTTGATATCCTGGATTTTTTGTTACCTATGTGGTATTGCATTGGGTAGTATGATGCTAGTGCTCAAATTAAAGCCATGATCTTGTAACTTGACTAATGGTATATGCAATAAACACTAAAAGATATTTTTTAGCAACATGGAACAAGAGGGCTAGAGTATTAGGCTATTTTATGGTGCTCTAGATTTATCTTCCTAAGGACTTATCTGTAAGTGATCATTCGGGACTTACATTATAACTGTGAGGGCTACATGGCTCTGGCTTTAGCTTCATATGAGGACATTTTCTAGCTTGTTAGAGGTTACCTTTATTGGCGTAAGAATGACTTGCCGAATCGGGTATAGTGCGGCCTCTGTCCCCTTGTGTATAGGCTGCACGTCATTGTGCCATCGGGAAGGAGGGTTCTACATCTGTTTGCCGAGTGAATCTAATGGCTCTAACTTGTTAGACGAACCTTTAAAAGGCTTCATAGTGAACCCCGCCGACCTTCCTTGGTAGTGGGTTAAGAGGCTCGTGACCTCAGGCGAAAGGGTAAATCATGACTCACAGTGAAAGTGTACAACCTCTACAGAGTGTAAAACTGGTATATCAGCTGTGCTCACGGTCATGAGCGGCCTTAGAATATTTACGAAATAGATAATCATTAATGGTTAATGATGATGAACACTGATGATACTGATGATGAAATTGCTCACTAATGATTACTGTTTATGCTATCAATTATTCATGTTTACCTGATCATGTGTTTATATGGGCCTATGAATAAACTTGTTGTCACCCAATTGCTAGAAGATGACTCATTAAAAGCTAATCGTAGTTAAATCAGTGTCAATTTTTTGAGCCTCATGAACTCTATGTTATATTTGTTGAGTACGACATGTACTTATGCTTGCTTTATTTTTTACATATTTTGGATAAAAATCCAGGATGGGTATCAGATTGCTAGAGTTTAGAGCAATTAGGCTTGTGATCAACCAGTCAGTTATCCTTATGGAATTGGAGTCTTCACCTAAAGATCGGAGTTGTTTTTCCGCTGTCTATACTCTGAGGTTGTATTCTTTATACTAATACGTAATGTAATAAGCATTGTCTTATGATATTACCCTTATTTGTAGCTATATGTGAGATTTGACTTCCTAGGCTCATATATGGTGTATATTGGTTTTGTTCTTAAAATCAGGTGTTACACTCAACTTTCGCGAAAGTCCGCTTTTTCTCCCTGAACTCCAAAACCGGGCAAAACGCCTCCCTCAACTTTTAAAACTGTTCATCTTACCTCCCTGGCCCTGTTATAAGCAGTTTTGAAGACGGGTTTGTCTTTTTCTTTTTTATTTATTTCGGCTGAATCTTTGAAAAAATATAATAAATCACAGAAAAATCATAAAAATAGAAATTTCAATTTTATTGGACTCCACGTGAGTAGATCTATACAGTGAACATATAATATGGTATGCTTTAATATAAAGTTTTTGTCTTGACTTTAGATATATGTTTTTCTGTAATTAATTTGAATAATTTATAGCTGTAGTTTCTATAATCCAATTGTGATAAAATTTTTATGGTGGGCTAATTATTGTATGATTGAACTGTAGTAAAAATTTCATACTCATTGGATTATGTATAGCTTAGTTGTAGATTTATTTATATTTAACAAGCATAAACCTAAATAAAATCTATAACTAAGTTATACATGATCCAATTTGTATGAAATTTTTACTACAATTTCAGCATATAATAATTAGCCTATCATAAAAATCTCACCACAATTGGACCATAGAAACAACAGCTATGAATTATTCCAATTAATTACGAAAAAACATAAATCTAAAGCTACAACAAAAACTTTATACTAAAGCATATCATATTATATGTTTAATGTGTACATCTACTCATGTGGAGTCCAATAAAATTGGATTTTCCATTTTATGATTTTTCTGTGATTTACTATGATTTTTCAAAGATTCAGCAGAAATAAATAAAAAAAGATAAAGATAAAACTGTCTTCAAAACCGCTTATAACAGGGCCAGGGAGGTAAGATGAACAGTTTTAAAAGTTGAGGGATGTGTTTTGCCCGGTTTTAGAGTTTGGAAAGAAAAAACAGACTTTCACGAAAATTGAGGGAGGTAATGTGGATTTTTTTCTTTAAAAAAAGGGCATGACGAGGCTGGCCCGCATGCCCACGAGCGGCAGCTGAGTTTGCGGATGTGCGCGGCAGCGGCCCGCAAGAGGCGGCTGAAGCCTGCTTTGCATAGGTTACATATTTTCCATAAAAACAAAATTCGCGCTGGCTTTTTCCCCATAAAATATTGATTATTTTAATCTAAAAAGGATAAATATTTTTGTGGTACCATCTTTTGAATTAATTTTTCAGAAGCTAGCATTTTTTCCTGCCACAAGACAGGGTGTGACAAATAATTAAATACGTTTATGCATTAATTTATCTGTACAGATGGTACCTCATGGCGTAAACAAAATAATAGGATTATGAAAATTTTATTCACCACATGGCATTATTAAAACATTTGTTTTAAGCTATAATATATTGTTTTTTCACAGGCACGACAAAAGCAACAAGCATAGAACTGAGTTTATATCTTCAATCAACTTTATTTGTCCTTCACAAATCAACAAATCTTTCCATATATAGTTAAGTACAATTGCTTTGAAACAACACAAAGCCACAGTGCCTCACAATATCAATTTCAATCCAAGTTCATGGGCGGTAGATCTTTTTGTTCACAATGGTCAAAGAGCACTGCAGCAGTTCACAAATAAAAACTGAAGATGTGAATAAGGATATGCAAGACATTACTATACTTACTCCTAAAATACAATGGTGCATATGTTTGGGAATGCGTGAAAACAAATGTTAACCACAAAACTGATCACTTTACAAGCAGATGATCATTACTGCCAATGCATTGATGTTTTACTCCTATGTGTCCTAGACTAATGGCTTCTTTTCTGTTAAATCTATGCATAAATACCTAGTCAATACATGACTAAAGTTACCTAGGAAATTTGGCATATGCAAGTGTCCCTGAAAATTAAGATTTTTCATTATTGGTTCTTAAAGAAGGAGGTAGTTACAAAAGACAACATAGCTACAATGAACTAGAATGGAAGTAAGACTTGTTGTTTTTTAGCAAATCTGAAACTATCCAGACTTGTTTTTTTATTGTCATTATGCCATTTTCTTTGGCGTGGTGTGTTTGTTTTGTTTGGCATCAAACCACTAAGGAACACCAACCATCTTTTCAATAATTAGTTAAAACTAGGGTGTTGCAAACATAATTATCTTTCATTGATGACTAGGGCTGCTACCATTTTCTTAGCAATATGGATCACAAGAAACGATGTGGTGTTTCATAAAAGACAACCAAAAAATTTCTATAGGTTCCTTTTAGGGAGACACACTAGCTATGATTTTGGACTCTATTGCAGTGCTTGGATGAAGGCAAGAAATAGATTCTTCATGCTTGAAAGCTACTAGAATTTGAGAGCCATGTAGTTGTTTATTTACCGTCTTTGACTTTAGTTATAAACCTATAATAAGTTTAAATTCTAGGTGTGTTGTTATAAAAAGTTTGGGGTGATGCCTTTTCTTCTTAAAAGAAAACTGAAGCAATTTTTTTCCATTATCTAAAAAACTATACGACCATGACACAAATGATTTTTAACAACACCCAACACATCCCTCAATTATGTTAGATTACAATGGAAAGAGATATATGTCAGGCCGTTCTTTTTAGGTGACAATGGTGCTTTTTAATCTACCCATTATCGCCACTTCATTCTTCTCATTTTCGACATACCGTTCCTTTATTTTTAGTTGACAACCTACACCACTAGGTAGTGGTGGATCTAGGATCGCCAGTAAGAAGAGCTTTACTTTCTCTTCCTCATCCTTTTCTCCCTCCTCTCTCTTTTTTCTTCGTCTTCATCTAATTTTTCTTCTTCCTAGCTTCCATCCATGCACAAAACTTGTTAGGGGTGCTCTATTGTGTAACAGAACCGCCCAATTTATACAAGATCAAGTACGGTTGTCCCCGCTAACACGTTGACACGCGCATACTTTCACTCATATAAACCCGGTAGTCCGCCGAGTGTCCCGAAAGACCTCGGTAAATCAACATCACAACCAAGATCGCGTGATTAAGCAAATACACATCACATACGCAGGGTTGCAGCGGAAAATAATATTACGAATGAATTCACAAATAATAGTACAAGTTTGGGTTTCAAAACCGATTAGTGAAAACAACATAGCTTTCAAAAGATTACATTTATATATGTTCCAAATACATTGCTAGCATAAGTGACATCATCCAACAAAAGCATATAGATGAGAAGTAACTATAGAATCACCGAGCCACCGGCGGTTAACCACCATCTTCAACAGGCCAAGAACTTCACCTGCAACATGGTGGGATAAACCCTGAGTACTCGAATGTACTCAGCCAGGCTTACCCGTCGGAAACCAAAAATAAAGGACACCAAGGGTCATGCAAGGCTTATGAGGTGGGCTAGCTTGACACATTTGCATAAAAGAGCTTATGAGCATAGTAACCAATTTAAACTTAGCATCAAGCTTATCATCATTTACCTGTCCACTAGAGTAGCACCTGTACTAGAGCACTCACTTATTAGGAGCAATCAATATTAACCATAGCAGGTATAATAAGGCTGTCATCATCATATCATCATTTCTGAACCATTATGTTACTTAGTGCATCTACATTGGAGATAAGCCCGTCAAGTTCTCACTAGGGAGAGACGACGATTGAATCGAATTACAACTCAGGTGAGGGGTATTCCTAACTCTCACCCGGTATACTTTGCAAGGGTAGCCGTGGGTCACCTTTGGAACATCTCAGAACCAAATTCGCGGGTTCGATCGGCGCCCAAGACTCTCGGGATTACCCTTCCGCCAGACGATCGGGACTTTTAAATCACCTGCGCCGGACTCACGCCACGGCTCCCTTTCGAGGCGCACTTTATACTTATCGACTCCGCCGAGGTGAGCTACTCGGCTTCATGCGGTCGGTCATCGGACACTGACCAACTAAGAGAGAGGCATGCGTTCAACATGAACAGGAAAGGCTCCAAGATTCAGTCCTTAATCGACACAGACGGAGTCACTACAAACCGGCAAACCTCCATTCGGTGTTCATTTCAAATTAAGACTGGTTCTTTTCAACGATAGCAAATATAGCCAACCGTGCCACATGTATCTTCCTATATCTCGCGGTGATGTGAAATCACCCGACTTCTACGCGTTTAGCGAGGGGCTAAGCACTACTCGAGCCTGAGCTACATAGGATTGGGGTAACAATATCTCGGACAAGGATTGGGTAACCAATGCAGCAAAGGTTTGCATCCAACACCTAAACTTAATGCAACAATATATATATGTAACAATAATATCAGAATCGCGCATTTCGGAAATTAGGAGGCTTAATATGCTCGGGGCTTGCACGGGATCCGACACAAGTCGGCTTTAGTTAGCTTGCACCGTCATGGTGACATCTCCGGTCCTAGCACTTGCATTCAGGGGTTCTTCCATCTTCCGGACAGCCCACCGTTACACCATAAATCTGTCTCCACATCATGCGCTCCACGTCCACGTGCTGTACCCTAGCGTACCTAGGATGAGATGCATAGATGCAGATGCATGAACATAAAGAATACCCATGAAGGAATGCAACAAGCATACTAAACAAGCATATGTTACACTATACACACATAAGCATGTCATACAACCAGCTAGCTATACATGATCAAGTACTTCACAATTTAGCAAAACATTTTAGGCATGCTACCTTAACTCTAGGTGTCCAAGATAACCATTTGCAATCATACAAACAAGAGCAAGTAGAAGCAAACAATTCTAGATACAAGCAGATTTGGACAGCAGCAAACAGTCACTGGTTTCAAACATAACTTAAGCTACAAACATCCCACAAGGATGATCTAAGACTTTATGAAAATCCATAGAAATTGTCTACAGGATTGATGTTTACATAAAAAGCTAATTACAAAGTTAAACAGGTCAAACATGTAGATGTTTCAGACCTGTCCAGACATGGACATAAAATTGATTGCAACTTCAGAGGAGCATAACTGTAGTTACACAATTCCAAATGACTTGCAAGAAGACATTTTGGAAAGCTTATGAAATTATCTACATTTCATCTGTAACCATCATAGCATGATTCACAAGTTAAGTAGGTCGAAATTATACCTTTACAGAAACTGGTTCATACAAAACAGAGAGCAACAAATCCTGTACTCTAACTTTAAACAGTTGTAACTCTTAAACTACTTGGCCAAATGACACCAAATTTTAACAGTAGCTAGATACATGAATTATCTACAACTTTTGTATAAACAAGTTTCACAACAAAGCACATTATCATGAAGAACTTTGCTAAGTTCTCAGATCTGTCCATAAACCACATCGGCAAGAAAATAATTATTAACTTATGTTGCAAACACATAATTGGGCAAAACCAACTTTACCAACATGTCACACATGACTAAAGAACACCAGAAAACCTAGTGTCCATGACCAAATAAATTCTTTTAATGCATTTCTTAATTTATTTTAGATAACAAGGTGACTTAAGGAACATATACCAAAAGTATACAATAAATTCTACAAAAATTACAGTGGCTCACATATCCTCTCAATAGTCTACTGTCCAAATTTCACTCCATTTTAATATGTATAGCACCCTCTATGAAAAAGACAAGTTGCTAAAGCAAGAAATCATGTGAGAGCAAGATAAACCAATAACTCACTCATACTTCATCCAATACTCATGAAATTTTTACCACACATCAACTATCACATGATTAGCATGCCACAAAAATTTCACTTCATTTGGAGCCCTAGATCTATAGTTATGAAAAAGACAAATACCACTAGCATTACAAACCTAGCTGCATAAATATATTTTTACAGCTAAAACTTTAAAGTAAAACATGTAATATTATAGATCTATTGCATAGAGAATTTCACAAGGATTCCAAAAAGTCCTCATTTGCTATTTTACGGATTTCCTATGAATTACTATGATTTTCTAAACTTTCAGCCGATTTAAAACAAATAGGTCCATCGAGGTACTATTCACTTGAGTCAATGACAATGCAGTGAGGCCCCTTTACTTTGTCGAATTTGAGCCCGAGACCCCTGGTCGCAGAACACAGCAGGGGAGGCGTGGGAGTTCGCCACTGACGGCCGGAGGAGGCTTAACGGCGGCGGGGAAGTGGAGGAGGAGCACCAGGGTGTCCTCCCGCACCCGCTGGTGGTCGGAGGCGGCCGGGAGAGGGCTCGTGGCGGCCCAGCCACGTGAGGTCACGACGTCAAGGTGACCGCGCCGGCGGCTGCTGCTCTCCGGTGGAATTCAGCCGCGACAAGCGCACGAGGGAGAAGGAGAGGAGAGGCGAGGGAGATGGTGGCGCCTGGCTGCGGCGCATGTGACTTGGAGCGGCGGGAACGGCAGCGGTGGCCTGAGCTTCGCGACGGCGTCCATGGCGGCTCCGTTTTCCGTGGCTCAGAGCGAGGGCGAGGCGAGGGACTGGCAAAGGAAGTGAGGGAGGAAGCAGAGCTTCGGGCGCCCGCTTCTGGAGGTGGTCGCACGCGGAGACATGCGTCCGGCGAGATGGGGGCGCAGCTGCGCGCGATGGCCGCCACGCCACGATGGCGCGTGTCGTCCGTTGGGCGTTGCGCAAGCACAGGTGGCGGGCGACGGCGGGATCAGCGTGGGACGCGATTTTGGGCTGTTTCCAGGCCGAATCAGCGAATGGACCAAAAATGAAGTTTGATCTACTACTCATGCTCTCCAACTTTGATTAAGGGTGCTCGGCCATTAGGCTATTGGATTAGCAGATAATTAGTACTAAACTTGATAGTGTCGTTGATTTGATAGCGACAAGCAAACATCCAAAATTGATGGTCGAAAGAAATGCAACTGGTGCCATCTTCTTGTATGTTCTTCCCCATCATGTAAGCTCCAACTTTTACATTTGGATCAACTGAAGTTGATTAACAAAATTTGGAGAACGCGGAATGCCAATGGCGACGACGATGAATTTCAGACTTAGAAAAATTCTAAGTCCGAAAACATACCATTGATTCAATTTTCGAGCCTCTGTTTGACTTAGTTCCAAGTTGATATGGCTCTTGTTCCAAAAACAAAGTTTTTTCTACATGATATGGACTACAACTTTCATTTAAGGTCCAACCTCAAAACTAGTATAAAACCTACTGTTCTACTTTGACCAAAATAGGATCACGATGAAGCTTATATTATCCTTTTGATCCATTGGTGCATTTTTCGCCACCGCTCAACATGAACCCTTCATAACATTTGTTCATGAGTGCAAGTAGAGTTGTTTGAGCAAGGTACCCAGGTTTGGTTGACTTCATAGGTTTCCATCCACTTGATAAAGCAATTCATGCAAAATATGACTTATCATTTCATGTGACTTTTTGATTCCAAACTTCATGAAACTTTTCCACGGGTCTAGATGGATGCATGTGGATGTAATGTACATGGAAGAAGCATGTTTAGCATTACTCTTGCATAATCTTAACAAGGGTCCATATGTAAGCAAATGTGCGTGGCCCAAGTTTAAGTTGAAGCTCCATCATGTAGATTTGATCTTGACACCTTGATTACCACTTGACATGTCATGTTTGAGCTCAAACCTATTGCTTAACTGGTGATAAACACCTGGGGTGTTACAGCCCTCCCCCCTTAAAGGAATCGCGTCCCGAGATTCGGTGCGAAAGACTTTTAAGGGAAGAGAAACTTGTCATCCAGTTTCCAACATCAGTGATAGCATTAGGCTACTTAACTTTGGAGTATCAGAGAGACTAATTTGGTCACGACACTTTCTGATACTTGCTCTTTGTCGTAAGTTGTTGTCTGAAGAATTTCTTTCGTTGGCGTCCATAAAGCATTGTTACATTGGAAGGAATCCAAGATAGCATTGTCCTACGTACTTCGTCCACGATGTACGAAGAATGATACAAGCGTAGACTAAATACTTGTAACATCTACTTCCCTAGTGGATATAACATAGACCTATGGACTTTGCACTAGATCGCAGTCGGTTGACGTATATTCCTTGCAACGGTGCTATATTTGTTCCTAAGGTTTGAAAAGCAGTTCTCTACTAAAGTGGCTTGAGCACAACTTCTCATAAAGGATGTGATCACAGACGGGGTAAACATCCTTTGAGGGTATGAGAAGCTAGTTAACCAATATCCAAACTGGTTGTAACGGTGTAATCACTCAGATGTCAATTGATGGAAAGCTACATAATGTTCCATGTGTGTAGTGCTCTTTCTCTGATAACAACACTGTATTACCTGAGTCAGTTGAGTGAGCGGTGAATGTGATAGCTGACTCTGTTGACTCAGCGTTTTCGACGACCATTATTTAAGGGAATTCTCGTATCCAAACGGCAACAGTTATCTGAGTTGTATCTGAGGCAACCCCTTAGGTAAAACACATGGAAGACACCTTAGGCATGTTAGCATTGGAGAACCATTGATGCATAAGGATGTTAGCGAGGCTTGGAGGGCAACACAAGTTGCAAGTAATCACAAAACTAGGGACTAGTTCACTACCAAGCAAGTTAAGTACAATTTGCCTTCGTGGTGCAGTTGCACAGCAAGTTGGGTTGACTTGCATCGTAGCAAAACCAGCTTTCTTAAACTATATTTGACGTCGAGGCTTCCATTCTTAGACCAATCAATATCTCAAAAACCATAATCCAAAAATCTATGGTTTGACACCTTTCCAATTACTTTCGAATTGCCAGGGCACAGTTTGACTTCTAGAACACCTTGACTGCTCACGCATTGCCGATCTAAGAGGGCAAAAGCAAGGCACATAGGGGTGCAATTTATCTTCTCAAGGGTATGGAGGGTTGTCTAACAGCAATACACCTACAAGTTGTAATTTCTTGGCATGAATTACAAACACAACCGTCTAATGCAAAGGATGATCGCAGTCACAGCGAAATTGCAGATTCTGTACCCTTTTGTTTTCTATTCATATCTCACAAACTAGTGCTCTATTGTGTATGAATTTTGGTAGGAATATAGATCCATGGGTCTTTTAACTACTCACCAAAATTCAACTCAACCGGATACCGTTTGACTATCCAAACAATTCATCTACCAAAACTGCTCTGTTCTGAAATGGTAGCAAACTGAGCCGACAAGATATCTCTCAAATCCGATGTTTTACTCAACCAATACTCAAACCAACTTAAGGCATTGAAGGGTCCTAAGCAAGGAATGAGATCACCAAGTTTAGGGTCAATCCAACTTCGTTTGAGTCACTAATCGCCGGCTTGAAGATAACCGGTTTAGTGCCACAAAATCTAGATAGATTTCGTGTTCTCCCTTTTCTTTGCTTCACACGCTGAGGTGTGTGTTTTGCACTCTCTAACCTTTCTCATAGCAGTAGCAGCCTTTCCCTAGCTGAGGATGGAGGCTAGAGTTTTTCCTCACATGCTTCTCTTAGGTAATAATTTCCGCCGTTGATCTAGACACCAACTTGCCGATGCACAAGCATTGGACTTGTGACTATGTTTTCGGGACACAAAGCATACTCTACATGGAGGGACCATCCTACAGAGATAAGGAACCATTCCTATATGTCCTTCGGCACTTCGTCCAATAGAGCCCAGACACATGTGTTAGTGGCACCTAGGGGCACAAAGATACTTACTGAAACTAGGAACGTGCTTTCGCTAGCTCCTACATAGCCAACACAACGTCTTGTACTATCTGTGTGAATGTCCAAGATGAAGTTGACTTGATAGCACAGGTTTTGGAAAACAAAGCAGTAGTTGCATTGCCAAATGACTTGTTGTTTCGTTGCTTACATTGCTCTGCGAGACATAGCCTTCATAATTAGCAAAAGTTGTCACCTAGCTGGAGGTTAAGCTTCCGACTAGTAACCAATCAGTTGTCTCTCAACACTCAAAGTTCCAAATTCTTACTCTTGACCACAACAATAATTGCAATCAAGGCACAAACAGATGGTCGCCATCGAAGTCTGCAGATAAGGAGTCACGCTAGAGATGGTTGATTTCAACTGTATGACCATCATGCACCTACAGATCAAGAACTTGAATGGGAGGTTCATGAGCACCCGATGACCTGTTACACCACATGATATCGCCATACATTATCATTAGATTGATAACTTGTCCAACATTAAGTGTTGGGTACCATTCGGATCCAACATGGATGACATAAGTTGTTCACTAGGTGACGGACGTCAATACTGGGACAACCAAGTGGAGTCACTTGTCTACCACCTCTTGTAGTCTGTTAATGTTTATGTCAGTGACCAGTTCTTCAAAGGTTACCCTTTTTGTGACTTCAAAAGGAAGCTCTACTACTTTCGGTCTGATATATGGATGTTCGATAGGATATGGAGAGATAACCAAGGAAGAGCTCACGTGAAAATAACACATCGGTGTAGTTCGGCAATGGATCATGACTAGAAACCTCGATACCAGCGCGCACCCAGCAGCACAACCATGCGTCGGCCGCCCACAAGGAGGCCCTAGGTTCCGTCATGCATCAGAGATCGCTAATTGTGGCACCATTACTGAACATACAACCAAAGTGAAACTTCTAGTGGCACCAATTAGATTGTAAGAACAAGCATTGTGCAAAAGAGGGATAACAAACAAGGATAGTCACAAGGTTAGGAATCAACAAGGAGGCGATCAGAAGATCAAAACACACAGTATAAAAGAACATAGCCTAATTGTCAAGGCAACCAAGGAGAGACTCTTGCTAATTTCCATATCGTCTTGTGTCCACCCAAGTGATTTCAGATAAAGATTAACATGAGATTTGGTCTTGTCAAGTAGCAACATGAGATCAAGACCTGATAAACATCCAGAGACTTGAAAGGGTTGGAGGCAAAATAAATGGGATTCGAGGGATGAGCCATTGTAATCGACTAGAGATTCAGCTTGATAAAGCAACGACATGATCTCGTGTGAGGAAAAGGTTCCAAGCCAAGGTAGATAGCAATTAGCGTTGCACTAGCTCACTAGTAGGAGAGAGAGCAATAAGGTCCAACAAGGATTTTTGAGCAGGGTCCTCCCACACAGGAGCGGGACAACCACAAAACATGCAAGCATTCAAGGGAACTAAGCTTGGACCTAAGGTCAAGCAACGGCATAGATAAAGTCTTCGTAGCACAACGTTCAAGGCTAGCAACCACGTGTACAGGCTCAGGCTCCCAAGAGAGAACCTAATTGGAGACAACAACTGTGCGATTACGTAACTTGAGCGTTGTTTTAGGATAAAGCTATTTGACACTCATATGCTTACCGTGGACAAAAGGGTGACAACTATGGCACTACCTAGATAACGAGCATCCACACATATATCATGTTCTTAAGCGAGCATTTCGAAACACTCAATTCGATTAGCTTAAGCGACTATTACTAAGCACAAAGCTCACACCTAACAAGTAGTCACCTACAACAACACCACTACACACAAACATGCGAACATGGTGGTAAGGTACTGTTATCTTTTATTTCCCTTTTTACTGAGTAGGTGGATATCTCTACAAAACAAGTTTTACTTAGATTTAGCAATTCAGTTTTCAAAGGGGTGAACTTTTTGTTAACTATTAACTCGTCATCTATTTCCTTTGGAAGCCAACATACGAGGCAAAAGCTAATCACACACTAACTTCAAGCATAGCTATTCAAGCAGCATGGGACAAGGCATTTTGGCTAGCTTCACACAGGGAAAATAGTGACATCACATTGATCACAAGTTACTTAGCATTAGAACAAGGTGAGGGAAGCATATTTATGCACAAGCACAATCATGATGCATGCTCGTCCTATTCGTCCTCACGAAATTGCCAGCCTAAGGTGGCAATCACGTTCTATGTCGGTGGCAAAACACGTACTCTCTCGATATATAGCTAGTCGTCAGCTACATTCAATCTACACATTCGTGGTTAGCGTACCTGTAGGCAAATTCATTGCAGCCCATCCCCACAAGAGATAAATAAGCATACAATGAAAGCAGTAAACTAAGATACTCTCCATATATACATCCCCAAATGTATATACTTCGATATCCATAGCTACCCGATAAATATACCCGCAATTAAGTACCTTCATATATACATGTGTGTAACATGTAAATATTCCAGTAACCATAGCTAACTCTTCCCTAGACCGACAGTGGGACGGTCATGCTCTCACAACTCACACTTACCGGGCGAGAGACATTTTGAGCCATACATTACCATTCAAGCGAATGGCATCCATACAATAGCACGCCGTATGGACGACGAAAGTAAAAACCCCATGTTAGTACTTTAGATAGCCACCTAATAGTCCTTAATTGGGCATAAAGGAGGATGTCGCTAGCATAGTTTTGCAAATTAGTTTTGTCAAATTTTTCTGTAGCTAAAGTTTTAGTTAAAATAGGCTTTTTAAAACCAAAACTTTGTTTTTAAAACAATGTACATGACAAGTATTATGCTTAATCTTGCTCGATGCCCGGTATATGTAGAACCGCCTAATTTATACAAGATCAAGTACGGTTGTCCCCGCTAACACGTTGACACGCCGCATACTTTCACTCATATAAACCCGTAGAGTCCGCCGAGTGTCCCGAAAGACCTCGGTAAATCAACATCACAACCAAGATCGCGTGATTAAGCAAATACACATCACATAATGAGGGTTGCGTGCGGAAAATAATATTACGAATGAATTCACAAATAATAGTACAAGTTTGGGTTTCAAAATCGATTAGTGAAAACAACATAGCTTTCAAAAGATTACATTAATATATGTTCCAAATACATTGCTAGCATAAGTGACATCATCCGACAAAAGCATATAGATGAGAAGTAACTATAGAATCACCGAGCCATCATGTTAACCACCATCTTCAACGGGCCAAGAACTTCACCGCAACATGGTGGGATAAACCACGAGTACTCTGAATGTACTCAGCCAGACTTACCCGTCGGAAACCAAAAATAAAGGACACCAAGGGTCATGCAAGGCTTATGAGGTGGGCTAGCTTGACACATTTGCATAAAAGAGCTTATGAGCATAGTAACCAATTTAAACTTAGCATCAAGCTTATCATCATTTACTGTCCACTAGATTAGCACCTGTACTAGAGCACTCACTTATTAGGAGCAATCAATATTAACCATAGCAGGTATAATAAGGCTGTCATCATCATATCATCATTTCTGAACCATTATGTTACTTAGTGCATCTACATTGGAGATAAGCCCGTCAAGTTCTCACTAACCGGGAGAGACGACGATTCGAATCGAATTACAACTCAGCTGAGGGGGTATTCCTAACTCTCACCCTGGTATACTTTGCAAGGGTAGCCGTGGGTCACCTTTGGAACATCTCAGGAACCAAATTCGCGGGTTCGATCAGCGCCAGCACTCTCAGGGATTACCCTTCTGCCAGGACGATCAGGACTTTTAAATCACCTGCCCTTGGACTCACGCCTACGGCTCCCTTTCGAGGCGCACTTTATACTTATCGACTCCCGGCCTGAGGTGAGCTACTCGGCTTCGCGGTCGGTCATCGGACACGGCCAACTAAGAGAGAGGCATGCGTTCAACATGAACAGGAAAGGCTCCAAGATTCAGTCCTTAATCGACACAGACGGAGTCACTACAAACCGGCAAACCTCCATTCGGTGTTCATTTCAAATTAAGACTGGTTCTTTTCAACGATAGCAAATATAGCCAACCGTGCCACATGTATCTTCCTATATCTCGCAGGTGACAGGAAATCACCCGACTTCTACCGCGTTTAAGCAGGGCTAAGCACTACTCGAGCCTGAGCTACATAGGATTCAGGGTAACAATATCTGGACAAGGATTGGGTAACCAATGCAGCAAAGGTTTGCATCCAACACCTAAACTTAATGCAACAGTATATATATGTAACAATAATACTGTAACTGCATTTCGGAAATTAGGAGGCTTAATATGCTCCGGGGCTTGCCTGGGATCCGACACAAGTCAGTTTAGTTAGCTTGCACCGTCATGGTGACATCTCCGGTCCTAGCACTTGCATTCAGGGGTTCTTCCATCTTCTGGACAGCCCACCGTTACACCATCGTCTGTCTCCACATCATGCGCTCCACGTCCACGTGCTGTACCTAGCGTACCTAGGATGAGATGCATAGATGCAGATGCATGAACATAAAGAATACCCATGAAGGAATGCAACAAGCATACTAAACAAGCATATGTTACACTATACACACATAAGCATGTCATACAACCAGCTAGCTATACATGATCAAGTACTTCACAATTTAGCAAAACATTTTAGGCATGCTACCTTAACTCTAGGTGTCCAAGATAACCATTTGCAATCATACAAACAAGAGCAAGTAGAAGCAAACAATTCTAGATACAAGCAGATTTGGACAGCAGCAAACAGTCACTGGTTTCAAACATAACTTAAGCTACAAACATCCCACAAGGATGATCTAAGACTTTATGAAAATCCATAGAAATTGTCTACAGGATTGATGTTTACATAAAAAGCTAATTACAAAGTTAAACAGGTCAAACATGTAGATGTTTCAGACCTGTCCAGACATGGACATAAAATTGATTGCAACTTCAGAGGAGCATAACTGTAGTTACACAATTCCAAATGACTTGCAAGAAGACATTTTGGAAAGCTTATGAAATTATCTACATTTCATCTGTAACCATCATAGCATGATTCACAAGTTAAGTAGGTCGAAATTATACCTTTACAGAAACTGGTTCATACAAAACAGAGAGCAACAAATCCTGTACTCTAACTTTAAACAGTTGTAACTCTTAAACTACTTGGCCAAATGACACCAAATTTTAACAGTAGCTAGATACATGAATTATCTACAACTTTTGTATAAACAAGTTTCACAACAAAGCACATTATCATGAAGAACTTTGCTAAGTTCTCAGATCTGTCCATAAACCACATCGGCAAGAAAATAATTATTAACTTATGTTGCAAACACATAATTGGGCAAAACCAACTTTACCAACATGTCACACATGACTAAAGAACACCAGAAAACCTAGTGTCCATGACCAAATAAATTCTTTTAATGCATTTCTTAATTTATTTTAGATAACAAGGTGACTTAAGGAACATATACCAAAAGTATACAATAAATTCTACAAAAATTACAGTGGCTCACATATCCTCTCAATAGTCTACTGTCCAAATTTCACTCCATTTTAATATGTATAGCACCCTCTATGAAAAAGACAAGTTGCTAAAGCAAGAAATCATGTGAGAGCAAGATAAACCAATAACTCACTCATACTTCATCCAATACTCATGAAATTTTTACCACAAATCAAATATCACATGATTAGCATGCCACAAAAATTTCACTTCATTTGGAGCCCTAGATCTACAATTATGAAAAAGACAAATACCACTAGCATTACAAACCTAGCTGCATAAATATATTTTTACAGCTAAAACTTTAAAGTAAAACATGTAATATTATAGATCTATTGCATAGAGAATTTCACAAGGATTCCAAAAAGTCCTCATTTGCTATTTTACGGATTTCCTATGAATTACTATGATTTTCTAAACTTTCAGCCGATTTAAAACAAATAGGTCCATCGAGGTACTATTCACTTGAGTCAATGACAATGCAGTGAGGCCCCTTTACTTTGTCGAATTTGAGCCCGAGACCCCTGGTCGCAGAACACAGCAGGGGAGGCGTGGGAGTTCGCCACTGACGGCCGGAGGAGGCTTAACGGCGGCGGGGAAGTGGAGGAGGAGCACCAGGGTGTCCTCCCGCACCCGCTGGTGGTCGGAGGCGGCCGGGAGAGGGCTCGTGGCGGCCCAGCCACGTGAGGTCACGACGTCAAGGTGACCGCGCCGGCGGCTGCTGCTCTCCGGTGGAATTCAGCCGCGACAAGCGCACACGAGGGAGAAGGAGAGGCGAGGCGGAGATGGTGGCGCACGCGGCTGCGGCCGCGGTGACTTGGAGCGGCGGGAACGGCAGCGGTGGCCTGAGCTTCGCGACGGCGTCCATGGCGGCTCCGTTTTCCGTGGCTCAGAGCGAGGGCGAGGCGAGGGACTGGCAAAGGAAGTGAGGGAGGAAGTAGAGAAGCTCGGGCGCCCGCTCTGGAGGTGGTCGGCACGCGGAGACACGCGTCCAGCGAGATGGGGGCGCAGCTCGCGCATGGCCGCCACGCACAGGGCGCGTGTCGTCCGTTGGGGCGTTTTCGCAAACAGGTGGCGGGCGACGGCGGGATCAGCGTGGGACGCTATTTTGGGCTGTTTCCAGGCCGAATCAGCGAATGGACCAAAAATGAAGTTTGATCTACTACTCATGCTCTCCAACTTTGATTAAGGGTGCTCGGCCATTAGGCTATTGGATTAGCAGATAATTAGTACTAAACTTGATAGTGTCAGTGATTTGATAGCGACAAGCAAACATCCAAAATTGATGGTCGAAATGAAATGCAACTGGTGCCATCTTCTTGTATGTTCTTCCCCATCATGTAAGCTCCAACTTTTACATTTGGATCAACTGAAGTTGCTTAACAAAATTTGGAGAACGCGGAATGCCAATGGCGACGACGATGAATTCCAGACTTAGAAAAATTCTAAGTCTGAA
This sequence comes from Miscanthus lutarioriparius, assembly GCA_904845875.1. Classification (NCBI taxonomy): domain Eukaryota; kingdom Viridiplantae; phylum Streptophyta; class Magnoliopsida; order Poales; family Poaceae; genus Miscanthus; species Miscanthus lutarioriparius. The sequence continues at coordinate 61,061,393 of CAJGYO010000014.1, read as the reverse complement.
AACAGCCGCTGATTCAATTTTCGAGCCTCTGTTTGACTTAGTTCCAAGTTGATATGGCTCTTGTTCCAAAAACAAAGTTTTTTCTACATGATATGGACTACAACTTTCATTTAAGGTCCAACCTCAAAACTGGTATAAAACCTACTGTTCTACTTTGACCAAAATAGGATCACGATGAAGCTTATATTATCCTTTTTGATCCATTGGTGCATTTTCTGGCCACCTGCTCAACATGAACCCTTCATAACATTTGTTCATGAGTGCAAGTAGAGTTGTTTGAGCAAGGTACCAAGGTTTGGTTGACTTCATAGGTTTCCATCCACTTGATAAAGCAATTCATGCAAAGATATGACTTATCATTTCATGTGACTTTTTGATTCCAAACTTCATGAAACTTTTCCACGGGTCTAGATGGATGCATGTGGATGTAATGTACATGGAAGAAGCATGTTTAGCATTACTCTTGCATAATCTTAACAAGGGTCCATATGTAAGCAAATGTGCGTGGCCCAAGTTTAAGTTGAAGCTCCATCATGTAGATTTGATCTTGACACCTTGATTACCACTTGACATGTCATGTTTGAGCTCAAACCTATTGCTTAACTGGTGATAAACACCTGGGGTGTTACATATTGTCCGCGCAGGGGCGAGGCTTGAGCCCTAGCCCCAAGCTAGATTTGCCGCGCCACTAGCTAGTTAGGTTCAATTTCTGAAAAGTATTTCTTGCTACCAAAAAGCATAACACCAACAAAACAGGTGAAACTAGAAGTTGCTTTCGTGAAATATAATTTTCGTAGCACCATGGAACCTGCTTCCGGCTTTAAGTTTTCTGCTTTTCCAATTGGGTGGAAATAGAGAGATCTTTCACGGTTGTTTCATGGGAGTTAGAGGCAGGGGGTAAGGTTTCATTGTTGTTTCAACCAAACTGCTTTTAGCTTTTCCATGGCATAATTCACAATAGCTTTTGCAAAACTTATGGCTCACGACAGTTTTTTCGCAACTCACAGCTACACCAAACATCCTTATACTGATAAGGTCTTTCTAATGCCTTCAAACCCATGGTGCTGCGAGGCTCAACCTTCTAGTTTCTCTTCATAGAAGAATGCATTGAGTCTAAAGAAGAATGCGTATGTTGGATTATGGCAAAGAAGAATGTGTTGAGTAAGTTGGATTATGGCACACGCTATCTTATCTTTGACACACCATACTAGCTCATTCCTAATTAGGGGTGCAAACGGTATGGATATTTTCCGATCGTATTCGAGACTGAATCCATAGGGGTTCAGATCTGTCCGTATCCGAGTCCGGATATTCAACATCCGATACCGTATCCATATCCGAATACTCAAATCGCATATTCATGATGTCGATATCTAATCTTATCCTATCCGACATAGCTGACACTATTCGTATTTGAATCTAAATCCGAATAGAAATATGAAAATAAATGTAATATCGGTGATATCCGTCCGTATCTGATCCGTTTGCATCCCTACTCCTAATAAACAGAATGTTTCTATATACTGCAGGAATTGATTCTTTTCCTAATGAACAGAGTTTAACTTTTGATGTAGTACTAGCTGTGAATAATGCCTGTGCCCTGCCTGTGCCGCTCTGCTCAGAACATTCCCACTTAAAAATAGAACATGATGTGTGTTGCAGCAGAGCGCGCATGGGCTGCATCCTTATCCATGGCAATCCGCTGCCACAACTAACGACGTCACCAAAGTAGCCCAGCCGCGTGAGAAGTGCCTTGACGTCTGTGCTCACCGACGCAAGTGGCCAGTAAAACAAGTACAACCAGACGCTGTCCAATCAAAACGGATACAGATTAGAGGATTGCAACAATAATCTTCAGACTGGACCACAGTGGGCCGACCTGGTCTGCCATTGGTGCAACTGCAACCCACCAGGGGCCCCAGCCCCACCCCTCAAAGCACCTGGATCTGCCTGTCTGAAAACACCCTACTGCCTGCCACTGGACTAGACCAACAAAGACTTGCAAATTAAGGTCTTGTTCAGATTCCAAGTTTTTTCACTCTCTCTCCATCATATCAAATCTTTGGACACATGCATGGAGTATTAAATGTAGATAAAAAAATAACTAATTATACAGTTTGATTGTAAATTACGAGACGAATCTTTTGAGCCTAGTTAGGTCATGATTGGACAATAATTATCAAATACAAACGAAAATGCTACAGTGTCAAATACTGATTCCTAACCCCGAACTAAACAAGGCCTAATACAAGTGAATGAATTCCCTTCCATACTGAAAGCAAAGAGAGATGATGGTGAGGATAGAACTGAGAGCAGAATGCTGATTGATCCTGAGTTCTCAATAATATAAATGGACCACGACCACATTTTGGGTGTCAAGTCCACAGGGACTCTGGTATTCTAATCTGAATCTTTTGAGTGCAGAGTGACGTGATGTTGAGTATACATGATACGGATTAATTAGTTTGTAAAGCACTAACAACAAGCTTTGCTGAAAAACAAACATATGGCAGTGGAGGTTCCTGCCACAAAAAGGATGTTTGTTCCAATAGGTATCCAGCGCGGACTGCACCGAATTAATCATGGAATAGGAATATATGCATATCCATTTCTCCATGTAGCATTCATGGAAGATTGATTCAGTAGTGATGTGACCTACATATATCTTGGGTGAGTAAACCGGTGATAAGTAGATGATTTTTTAACATACTAACAGGTGAGTTCTAATATATTTTGCACTGTACTTTTTTTTTTGAGATCACTGTTTCTCTTTGTTATGCACATTTTTTTGGTTCGAACCAATAAACTGAATTTCTAGGTGAGCTAGGAATTTTCTAAAAGTTACAGTTTAAGAGTTCAATTTTGTGGGCTATTTTGTAAACAACATTAGCCTCAATATGTATATTCAACTATCTTTTCAACACCCAAACTTGTCACCTTGAGACTGAAGGTGTTAGTTACAAGATAGAAAATATACGCAAGGGAAAAATGACAATTTCGGAGAATATCTAATAAATTGTTTGGCTTATATATGAGCAAAAAAGAAGAGAACATTTTGATAAGGTCGTATACCTGGATTAACCTTAATGGTTTCTTTGTCAGTTCTGCACTCATCCAAAGAACTAATTCCTTTAGCACTGCTGACTGCTAAATGTCATGTCCAATTTCTTTTTCCAGCATATAGATTCTTTTTTGCATACATTTGTTGCAAACTCTCTTTTCCTAGCTAACCCCCTCCTATATTTCTTTCCTTGCTAATGCAATTTTCAAGAAAAACAGCAAGAATTTCTATATATATATATATATATATATATATATACACACACACTTTTCCAATTATGGGTGGAGTAGATACCATATCGTGAAAAAAAAGAAAACATATATAATTCGGTAGCTCAGTACCATAGATGCTAAAATTCATTGTATCCAAAACGTCTGATTTGTTTGCTGCGACCATATTATATATACCATATATTGTCTAATGATTCAACTACTGTCCCCTTTGTGCTGCTAGAGATAGTGCCATGCTTAGTGGAACGCATATAGGTCATGTCCACAAGCTTTCTTTCCCTTGCACAGGACCATTCGTATACGAATCCCCAGAATGATATATACATGCATGATACTGTTCGTTCGGCAAACAAGTTCTCTCTTCAGTACTTTTCTTTTACTAATAGGGTCATGCCCGTGCGTTGTAACGGGAACAAAATAATATCATAGTAATTTTAAGCTTAATCATGCATATTAGACTGTGAGTGTTATTTCTTTATGTGATTGCAGCATTTCATCACCAGATTTCTCAGCTTTTCTTCAACAATCTCCATAAGGGAACCATCAATCACCTTAAGAAAACACTTTAAACCATTGAAATATATACTCATATCTTCTATACCATAACCAGTAAAAAAACTATAAGCCAATACCCAATAAAAGGGCAGCACTCTCAATGCAGCTTTCCTATATTATATTCCAGTAAAGTTAGAGAAGATGGTATTACAAGAAATTCATCTCATACAAAGGACAATATTGATCTATCCTTCACATTATTTTATTCATCTTCCACTTCGTGTTGGTACGGCGATGCCCTACCAATATGTAATGGCAGGAGTGGTAACATCCAGTGATTGTGGTGAGTGGTAACATTCTGAAAACTCTTCCTGGTCCAATTGGCAAACATGTTTTACTTCTATTTTATGATCTCAGCTGCAAAATTGTAGCCACAGTTGGCAAGAAAGCCACCACTGTCAAGGAACATGTTACAGAAGTGCCGTATAAAGAGCTACTCAACCCATCAAAGTAATCTACAATGGCCAACCAACAAAGTCAGGATCTCGTAGTCAAATCTCGTGAAAATGACTTGAATGCATGTTAACAAAATCACGACAAAGAACAAAATAGTTAGGCCTTGCAACATGACAAAGTGCCAAAGAAGCCATGCAACAAAAAATGCATAGAAATTCCCTGCATCCACAATTTTTTGTTGACCCGTGATATAGCTAAAATGATTTAGTCGCATCAAGCAGGTATTCCTCGATATAACCACATTTGAAAACTAAAATGATCTATTCAACTATTACTCTCCAACCAATAGCAGACTCACCTTGTACTCTCCAAACAAAAGTGGATCATGTCAGTGTACTCGAAGAAGATGGGTTTTCTGTCAAAAGTCAAACTCATGTAGTATTCAGTTAAAAAAAACTCATGTAGTATGGTAAAGAGGACATCTTTTTTGTCCTTAATAATTAGTCACCCTTTTCAAAATATTATTGTATTCATTTGCAGGGGCTTCCTACCTAAGAAAAGTTTCCCCCTTACTTGGTTATTACCTGATTCTAACAATGACATTGATAATCCAGCAAACTACATTAATGTATTATCCTGAGTAACATAAAGTCTGGAAACTTAATGTCAAATCGAAGGCGTTAGTATAGGAGATAAAAGCAAGCCTACTCACCAGCACCCTATTCGTTTGGGCTTGTTTGGCTTATAAGCCATACTTTTTCAGCCAACGAACAATATTTTTCTCTCACACCAAATCAGTCAACAGTACTTTCAGTTATGGCTTATCAGCCAGAGAAGCCCAAGCAAACAGGGCGCAGATCATTGGAGCTCTTCGTCAGATGTGGCAAGAGGGCAGCTACTCCCACCCAGCCACCCAGTGAATGCGAGACAGCGGCGTTAACTCAGGGAGGGCTACATGGGCGCACGACAAAGGACTTTATCTGCATCCTACCACTCCATATTAAGGAAAAACATAAACATCAAAGGATGGACATACATAGAGTAACTCACATGACAAAGTGTCCAAAGAAGCCATGCAACACAAAATTCATAGAAATCCCAATGCATACATAATTTTTTTCGACCCCAACAGTAGTGTAGTTGAAGCAGGTGGGTTCCAGAAAGATTGGCAAAAATGATAGTCTGAAAATATAGAAGGATATTGGGGCATGTTTTTTTTAGGAAATTCATGTGCTACCTTGACAATGATTTCACATGAGTGACCCCGAGGCCCATTACTTACTGACCTGCCCAATGCATTTGCTAAGATAAAGGACATTGAAATGAAAGAAATACAGAACAACCCTGTACACCATAGTACAAGTCTGACAAGACAATAGAGGACATTTTCAGTAGGAAGGCACTAATATGTGCTTCAGAATGCAAAACAAAAAATAAGATAGATATAGGCATGGAAGTAAAGAACATGCAGACTGCAAGTAGAAAGTAAAATGCATTTTACCATATGAATTGGTGTACAATATAAGTCCTTTTTTATGGTAGCTTCTTTTATGTTTTTCTTTGTTGGCCCATATCTTCCTCAGTCTGCTGCACGATATACAAATTAGCCAGCTGATGTGCTATGTCTATATCTGAAATCAACTTTACTGAATTTATGATATGATTTTGGGAAAGAAAAGACGACTCAGTTGCTCTTGAATTAACGCCTACTAAGCTCAATTTAGCGTCAGTATTTCAAAAGTAGAAGTAACATTAAGCGAGCAAATTCAACAACATTCGCAAAGCCTGAATACCATGCCTAATTGATGTATACAGTTATAAGCACCTCTCAACCTGAAATTCTAATGGACTGTGACTTTCAGTATAACGGTGAGAACTAAGGACATGCTAGAAGGAATGTAAAATTCTAATGTCAATGGGAAGCTCATCAACAGAACAACCTGAACAACCTGGATGCCCAAACTACAATTCCAGATCAGAGAAACGAGCTCCAAACTGAAACTCAGATCCTAACTAACTTAGATCCTAACTTGTACAGCGAATCAAGAACAGAAGAGATCCGGATCACGATAGGGAGGGTTGAGTATGAGATGCAATGGAAAAGTACGGACCTGATTCTTGTCGGCGAGCCTGAGCATAATTCTGGAGACGGGGAGTGGCATCTCGTAGATGGAGAAGTGGTTGATGCACCCGTTGCGGAGGAAGCGCGAGAGAACCTATCCGTCAGCCGGGGAGAGGGGGCCGTGCGCCATTGGGAAAGGACCCGAGGATCATGACGGGCGAGGGCGATGGTGCGATCGCGCGGGTGCGACGGCGAGGGTGGAGAACGGCGGCGGTGCACTGGGATTGCGGGGGCTCGTCCATTTGGTGAGGGCGACGGTGCGGCTGCGACAGCAAGGGAGAGAGCAACGATGGCGCGGGCTGCGAGAGGGGGAGGAGATTGGGAGCGGCCGAGATTCTGATCCGGGCACGGGCTACCCGGCAGCGTAGGGCGGGCGGGAATTTGTTTTGTCTGCCGATGAACGATTGGTCCGTAAATTTTTTTAGTTGTAGAGATAAAATGAGATTCCATATGTAGCTTGTCTATCTCTCCAAAGACTTAGTGATGCTGGAATCTCCCTCACTTTATTTTAATTAAATTAGCACTGTTGCTACAATATGATGCATCGTGTGAAGTGCAAGTCCTCAGTTTTCAAACACCCCACCACCAGCATCTCTCACTTCCTGATAGTCTAACAAATACATGCAAGTTTTATGTGTTTTTATATTCTCAAATGGCCGTTGACCAACCAATATTATAGCGCAAATGCTCATTATAGGGCGTCCGTCAGTCCGGATGGACCCCGCACTCACCCTCGCCGCTTGCTCTGCTCGCGGGACGGACCCCGCCCTCGCCCACGCCACCCCCGCTCGCGCCGCGTACGTCGAGCCTGACGCGCTAGACGCTCACTAGCTCGCTCCCGGACTCCCGTCGCGGCCACGGTCCATCCGCCTACCCCTGCCCCTGTCGAGGTCCGTGCCACCGACAAGCTCCACACCGGCGACCTCTGCACCACTCCATGGCATCGAGCTCCGCGCCGGCGTCGAGCTCCATGTCGGCGAGCCTCCATGCGTCGACAAGCTTCCATTCATCCAAGCAGCAAACAGATGCTACGCTGAAAGTGCATGTTGCAATAATATGTTTTTCAAGTGTTTCAGAGGTATGTTACAAGTGTAGTATATTTATGTTGCAAAAGTTGATCGGGATGCTGCACATGTTGTAATGGCTATACACGTATGTTTTAAGTGTATGTTCCAAATGTTTCATCTATTTCAGACGAACGTTGCAAGTGTTTTGTCTGGATGTTGCAAAAGTAGATCCGGATGTTGCATATACATGCATGTTGCAAGCATATGTTTTTAAGTGTTTTCAGGTGTTTCATACGTATGTTTGCAAGTGTTTTATCTGGATATTGCATATGTTTGCAATGGTTTTCAAATGTTTTTCAAGCGTTTTGGCAAGTGTTTCAGACGCTTGTTTAAGTGTTTCATCTGTCTTTTTTTTTTATGTTGCATCTGGATGTTTCAAAAGTAGATCGGGTGTTGCACATGGAATGCGCGTGGGAAGCGGCTGATGGCGTGGATGACGTCCGGGAGGGGGGGTGGGGGCGCTGCTGGTGCGCTCCCTCGCGAGTCCGACATGCTAGATGCTTGTTCCCTCCCTATGCGGGCAGTGTCCAGATCGGACGTCCGGGCGCTAGCCAGTCCGATATTATAGCTGTTTGACCTAATCTTTTGGCATCAAGTGTATGTAATATATTTATATTTTGATAGTTGAGTCAAACTACACATGTTTGAGCCTAATCCACCCTGAAACGTTGTGATACAATTCCTTGATTCATCACGAACTTAACTCAAGCTAGATTTCCCTCTAAAATTTCCTTCTGAAATATACAAGTTCAAACATCTTTCCTGAGGCTTAGCAAACCTAGCTTCAAAATCCTATGTCCACCATTCTCAACGCATGAATAAATTGTGCCAAAACTCAAGAGAGAGTAGGAGAACACGTAGTGTAGCAATTGTACCCAAACTCTTAAGGAAATTGGGATCAGGGGAATTGAGCCTAGCTCAACTGGTTGGATAGGAGGTGTGGATACACACCCAACCACCTAAATTCAACTCCCCTCTTGACTTTTGGGTGCCTATTTTCTCTCATTAATGATAATGATTAATGGTTAATGAAAAAACACCTAATTCCTCCATGGTTGGATCTTGTTCTTTTAAAAAAAGTGGGATCAGGCATAATAATAAATATTCCAAACTGTGATAAAATGTTGGATCTTTTTTTTTTACAATAAAGTGGATCATGCATAATAAAAATATTCTGAACTATGATAAAACGTTGGATCTTGTTTTTTTTACAAAAAAGTGGTATCAGGCGTAATAATAAATATTCCAAACTGTGATAAAACTCTGGCTATACAAATCTCCGTACAATAGTTGATCAATGGACGCATGGGGATATTTAAAAACAAATAAGACTTTCATGTTAGACTATAAGAAAATATGATGCATATAGCGGGTATTTGACAACCCCATAGTAATTAGACTCCAACAGAACAAGGAGTATGGCTAAGCATACTTGCGGGCCTAGTAATTAAGTATAATTACTTTGAAACAATACAAAATCACGCACTGGCTCCTGGCAAACAACATGGTTTGCATGTCATATTCAGAGTTCTCATGCATTTTTTTGCTAAGTTGCATCAAAGACATAAATAAACCGTTGCAATGGCATAAAAAATGAGTCCAACTTGCATATTGGAGTTCAATGTAACATAGCCCTCGTCTAGACGATCAAAATGAACATACGGATCACCTAATTCGGAGTCAGGATGAACAAGTTATGATGCTCAAAAGATTTCCCAGGCAGGTGAAACTGGGCTACCCAGTTTTCATATCGACCACCCAGTTTCATGCCTAACCAGGTCATCCAATTTGTATTACGGGTCGTCATCCAATTCTTGCAATCTGAGAGTAGAGTTGTAGATCTGTTCTGGGTCAATTTGAAGCATGTTTTGGGTGTGATTTCGGACCTCTCTCAGAGTCATAGGGCAAGACCTCTATATCAATAACAAAAAAAAAAAAAAACAGGGTAAAAAATGGCGTGGATATTTCTCCGATCCGAATCCAAAATTTGAAAATATGAAGAAAAGCTTCTAATATCCACATGTACCTCAGTATTGTAACGCTAACGACAAATGCGCATATACCTCAGGGAGTTGCAACTTACTTTACCACTTTACCAGTTCCAAATAAAGGTCAGATCGTAGTACCATGAAGATAAAGATGGATATCACTTTGTTAACTAAGCAACATCAGGACAACCTAACCACGGAAGTTTCTGCTAGCTGATCAATTCATTCATGCATTTATTGCAAATAACAAAACCAGTGTGCTTTGAAACAACAAAAGCCAAAAGCAATAGGTTCACATGGCCCAGAGGAAGCTTTGGACACTAACACTAGACTATCAAAAGGCATGACAAACAGGAGTAAACAAACTAACCGACAGCAAGATTAGAGAACATTGCATCACAAGCTTGTGTTATAGCTTAGTTGTCTCTAATCAACACATAAATCTAACTGAAACATGTTTCTGATGTACATATAACATATAAACATGCCAATACATAGTAACGAACCAATTGTAACTGAATTTGTGGGTTATAGCTTAGTTGTGGCCATTGATCACAGTAACATATAGATTGGGAACTACTGATGATGGGCACTACCCTTGTCCCAAAAATACATGTCACTCTTTTGTCCTAAGTCAAAATGTTTTATGTTTGACGAAGTTTATAAAAAAATATTATCATTTATGGAATCAAATAAGTATACTACGCAAATATGTTTCATGATGAATCTGATGTACTTATATGGCAATATAAATATCAGTATTGGTCTGTATGAACTTGATAAAACTTAACTTGAAGTATGACAAAATTATAATGACATGCATGTACTTTTGGGGCAGAGAGAGTAACGTATTAACTTTCGAGCATCATTCAGTCAAGACTAAATCCTTGTGGTGTATTAGGTGTAATCGGCATACCTAATTAACTAGCCAACATATGAACATAATTAACAAAGTAGTGGAAGCTGCATCAGCTGGATTCCGCTCATCAGCACCTCAGTTTCTTGGACTCGACGGCGGTAACATCTCTAGCACATGGCTTCACCTGATCCTCAGCGTTGTCACCCATCTAGAAGCCACCCATGAGTGTGTGTACTTTTTCTTGTTCCTTGATGACTACAATGATATGGAAGCTTCAATTAATAAAGGAACCAGAAATAAGTTTTCTTGTCTTACCATACCCTGCATGAAAATTCATACCTCTTCCTCCTCTCCAAGTTCCGGTTGCGAAGCTTTGATGAATCGAGCACCTAGATTTATGGAGAAAGCACCTGATTTATTCTCGTCATCTCTTCTCCAGTGTACGTATTCAGATGAGATCAGATCTTTGGTGTACTGCTTCAGATAGAAGATTAAATGTTACACATATATGAATATTTCAGAACTTAGCACAGTGAGGTTAGCTTATATTATATTCATGCCAACAATACATAGCCCTTTGTTCTCTTCAACAACAAAAAAATAGTGGAGATAGTAATGGAAGAGTAACTGTATACCTTTTTATGGGATCACCTTCTTTCTTTTTCTCCTTGACTACCAAAACCATTATTGCGCTCTCCATCTTTGTTCATCCCTTTCGGCCTTTCCTTGGAGGCTGGCTTCGATGTAATGAGCGAGAGGACGCTATGGTCTGCAGACCTATATGATGTGAGCTGCTCAAAGAAGTTTGCCCAGAAAAGAGAGCACAAGGATGTGGAGTGAAATCAAGATTCCCATGAGTTGCATTGATGGCCGCCATTTGCCCAACTCCAGCTTTGGCCTTTGAGGGAGACAGGGTACGGTGTAGATGTATCAGCTTCCTTTCTGCATTTTTTTTTGAATCTTTCCTTTCTGCAATTTCAACGTGCTCGTGCTTTGGGGAGACAAAGACACCATCTAAATGTGGCACGTTGCCTCTTTCTGGCTGGCACGATTGGTTTCATTGCCCAACAGAAGACCTATACACACACTGCCGTTGCATGCTTAAACCTATTTGGTGTAGCCTGCTTGGACCGTCCCAATTCAAAGGATGCACCCTTGTTAGTTGTTATATAGGTTTGCGGGCAGTGCTGCTTCAGTGCTTTGGTTGGTGACATCATCTACAATGGTTGCTAGGGATGAAAACACCACGGATACTTTTTGTCCGTCCCTCCATCCAAACACTACAAGAAAAAAAGGGGGTATTAACAACAGGATATGCAGTTGTTAAAAGTCAATATGTGGTAGAGTGGAACCGTGGACGGCAAAGCAAGTCAGCAGTGCAGAAAGCACGACTTGTGAAGGGCCGATTCAGAGTGGGCACGCATCGACGGGGCTGCCCTCACCGGGGTCCTCCCCTGCCATGGCGTCATGGCAGCGGGACAGGAGGGAGACGCCGCAGCTAGCGCGGGCGCGCACACATCCGCTTGCCGCTTGGGGAGGTGCGTTGGTAGATCGTCAAGGGGAGCTCGAGGGGCCTTGTCAGAGGGGAGGAGGCGCGTGGGGGTGGCAATGGTGGCAGTGATCGGGGCAACAGAGGGCTGCCGCCGCGCCGGGTGAAAGGTGGGCGTAGGCAGGAAGACGTGGGCACGGCCACACAGGGGTTAGTTGCCGAACAGATCCGTGGTGGGGTGAGCAAGGGAGGGACCAATAATGGGCAATGGCCGAAACAGGGAGTAACGACCACAAGGGGAACCTCGATGACGACCGGGCAAAATTTGGTCGTCGGGCACCTTGAGCACCACTCGGACAAATGGTAGATGGACCCCGACGACCACAATGGCCCCGTTCGCTTCGCTGAAAAAACAAGCCGAAACACTGTTCTGGCTGATTTGTTGTGAGAGAAAAACATTGTTCCGGCTAAAAAAACAAGCTGAAAAGTACGGATTATAAGACAAGCGAACAGGGCCATTAGCTGTGGTCGCTAAGTTTTGGTTGTTAATGTGAGGATTAGTTGTAGTGAAAGGACTTAGAACCCAAATGGATTGGATAGTTCGTATCCAAATTCGAGGGGTTCGGATACTAAATGGATAGTCCGTATGTGATCCTGTTATTCAATGTCTAATAGCATATCTAAATCCAGATAGTCAAAGTTGGATATATGATATGGATATGTAGCTTCATGCTGGTATCCGACTATTCTTCTACCAAAACTATACGTTTGTATTTGTATTCAGCACAACTGAATCAATTTCAGCAGTAGCAAAAGGAACCACCAGCTCAGAAAGGTCAGGAGGATTTGAGAAATAAGAGGCAAGGTCAAAACCCAAAGAGGTGAAAGAGCTGATACCTAGTCTTTCCTTAAAAGAGTTCCAAATTAAGTTGGCCTTTTCAGCATGAGTTACAACCAACTGACCATTATCATCCAAATTTTATAACACAGCTTTTGGATGATAACGGTCAGTTGGTTGTACTCATGCTGAAAAGGCCAACTTAATTTGGCACTCGTTTAAGGAAAGACTAGGTATCAGCTCTTTCACCTCTTTGGGCTTTGACCTTGCCTCTTATTTGTCAAATCCTCCTGACCTTTGTGAGCTGGTGGTTCCTTTTGCTACTGCTGAAATTGATTCAGTTGTTAAAGCTCTTCCTTCAGACAAGTCACCTGGCCCAGATGGTTTCAATACTGATTTTATTAAGCATTGTTGGCCCCTTATTTGTACAGATTTCTACAGGTTATGCTCCCATTTCTATGATAATAATCTGTGCCTACAGAGTATTAATGGTTCTCACATTGTTCTTGTTCCCAAGAAGGATGATGCTTAAAAGATCTCTGATTTCAAACCCATTTCATTGCTCAATACATCAGTGAAGATTGTTACAAAGTTACTGGCCAACCGATTTCAAAAGGTCCTTCCCACACTTCTTCATAAGAATCAATATGGTTTTATCAAGCACAGAACCATACAAGATTGTATTGCTTGGGCTTTGGAATATTTACATTTGTGTCATCAATCAAAACAAGAGTTAATCATTCTCAAGCTTGACTTTGAAAAAACTTTTGATAAAGTAGAACATGCATTCATGTTTAAAATTATGGAGCATAAGGGACTCCCACCTAGGTGGTTGACTTGGATGAAGGCTATTTTTGAATCAGGTAGTTCTGCTGTTGTTTTAAATGGAGTTCCAGGGAAAGTTTTCCACTGCAGAAGGGGTGTCAGGCAAGGTGACCCCCTTTCACCTTTACTTTTTGTTTTGGCAACTGATTTTCTTCAGACCATTGTTAATCATGCCAAAAGTATTGGTCTTCTAAATCTGCCTCTCAGTTTGCCAAGTCATTCAGACTTCCCAATCTTACAGTATGCTGATGATACACTCATTTTTATGAGAGGGGATTTGTCTGAACCGACACATTTGAAAGAAATCCTGACAAACTTTGCAGAAGCTTCTGGTGTCAGGGTTAATTATGAGAAATCAATGATGATCCCTATAAACATTGCTGATGACAGACTTAACTTGTTAGCTAATTCCTTTGGATGTTCAACAGGTTCCTTGCCTTTCACATATTTGGGGCTCCCTCTTAGTCTGACTAAGCCTTCAGTGGCTGATTTCTGGCCCCTTGTTTCTTAGTGTGAGAGAAGGATGGTAGCCCTTTCTTCCTTTCTCAGTGGGGCAGGTCGTTTGGAGCTCACCAATACTATTTTAACAGCTCTGCCAACTTTTGCTATGTGCAGCTTTCTTTTGCCAAAAACAGTGGTTAAACAAATTGATAAATATAGAAAACATTGCCTATGGCGTGGCTCTGATATCAACAGCAAGAAACCATCCAAGGCAGCTTGGCCTATGGTCTATTTACCTAAAGAGCAAGGTGGTCTTAGTGTTCTGGATATCACGGTACAAAATGAGTGTCTGCTACTAAAGCATCTTCACAAGTTTTATAATAGGACTCCTATTCCTTGGGTTCAGTTGGTTTGGGACAAATACTATGCAAGGCAAAGGTTGCCAGTGCAAGGCAGAACATTCAGAGGGTCTTTCTGGTGGAGGGATATCCTCAAACTGGTTCCTAAATTCAAAGACATTGTTGTGGTTTCTTTGAAGGATGGCAACTCTTGCATTCTTTGGCATGATCCTTGGGGTGCTGGTATTTTTAGGGATGTATTCCCTGAACTCTTTTCTTATGCTAAGAATGGTACTATCTCAGTGTCAGTGGCAGTGCATTCACCTTTACTACATGATCTTTTTTACCTGCCTCTCTCCACTAAAGCTTACAACCAGTTTCTGGTCTTCTCAAATGAAATTCAGGGATTGCAGTTAACCCACTCTTCTGACATTTGGACTTATACTTGGGGTTCTTCTTCATTCTTTTCCAATAAGGCCTATGCAATTCTCATTGGTCATCACCAAGTTGTAGCACCCGGTTTTAAGAACAAAACCAGATACATACCATATGTGAGCCCAGGAAGTCAAATCTCACATAAAGCTACAAATAAGGGTAATATCAAAAGACAATGCTCAATATATAACGTACTTAGTATGAAGGATATAACCTTAGATAGCAAACAGGGAAAAGACAACTTCGATCTTCGGGTGAAGACTCTAATTCCACAGGGACAACTGACTGGTTGATCACAAGCCTAATTCCTCCAAACTCTAGCAATTTGGTACCCATCTGGGGTTTTTCCAAAGATTTAAAAAGTAAAGCAAGCGTAAGTACATGTCGTACTCAACAAATATAACATGGGGTTCATGAGGCTCAAAAGGCTGACACTGGTTTAACTGCGATTAGCTTTTAATGAGTCATCTTTTAGCGATTGGGTGGCAACAAGTTTATCCACGAGCCCATATAAACACATGATCAGGTAAACATGAGTAGTGAATAGCATAAACGGTAATCATTAGTGAGCATCTTTATCATCAGTATCATCAGTGTTCATCATCTATTCCGTAAGGGTTCCAAGGCCGCTCGTGACCGTGAGCACGACTGATATACCGGTTTTACACTCTGCAGAGGTTGTACACTTTCACTGTGAGTCATGATTTACTCTTTCACCCGAGGTCGCGAGCCTCTTGACCCACTACCAAGGAAGGTCGGCAGGGTTCACTATGAAGCCTTTGAAAGGTTCGTCTAACAAGTTAGGGCCCCTAAAGTTTCCTCATCAATAAGCATAAACCCCCCTCCAAGAAATGACTAATAAAATACAAAGAAACCAAAGTGCACCCTCTTGGTAGGCCGAGATCATACAAATTGGAGCCCCTCTTGTGCCATAAAGGTAACCACTAACTAGCTAGAAAAGGTCCTCATACTGAGCTAAAGCCAGAGCCATATAGCCCTCACAGCTGTACTGTAAGTCCCGAATGATCACTTACAGATAAGTCCTTAGGGAGAGGAATCTAGAGCACCATAAAAAGAACCCAATGCTCTAGCCCCCTTATTCCATGTTACTAAAAAGCATCTTTTAATGTTTATTGCATAATCCATTAGTCAAGTTACAAGATCATGGCTTTAGTTGAGCACTAGCATCATACTACCCAATGCAATACCCCATAGGTATCAAGGCACAAGGTAACAAAATACTAGAAAATCCTTAGTGACAGTCAAGGTAGACATATGCAGTATGAATTAAATGATTAAAGGTGTATAGGACAACAAGGAAGATCCCATGCTATACTTGCCTTAAACTTAGATCCTTCTTCAAGTCCAAAACTGCAAAGATCTGTTTCTTGATTCACCATGTATAACTCACGCTTCCTTAATTGACTTAATGAACAAGCCACTACTTTTCTTCTGGTTGAAGGACACATCCCTCACCTTGACAAGGTGTATCATTGTAGCTATAAAACTCTTGTCCTGATCTGACAAAGCTAATACTTGGGTTTTACTCCAACCTCTTCTTAGATTCCTTCAATCACTTACCTAAAGTTTCTTGATCCTAACTAACTTAGAACTCCTCTGGTAGCTCTACCAATAATTGATGATCTTGGATAAACCTTCGTTGAACCTTTAACCAAACCTCATTGAAACTCTAAGTTTCTCTCACATCTTTGGGTACCATCACGCTTTCTCTGCGCAAATTAGAACGTATGATACTTCATCTTGCAAATTCTTCAACTTGGCTACCCCCCTTAAGAAAGGACCAACTAGGGGACACCAAGCATAGCTTTCACCTTCTTTTAGATGAACTAACTAGTATCAAGATATTCTGACATCCCGATGATACTCTTGTATATGGGCAAGGACAAGAAATTCTGAAATTCCTCGCGACCAGAAAAATAGAAGTGTAGTAAAACAGCTGTAATTCTCATTATATTAATCCAATCAAGTTGTAGCTTATACCATAGGAAAGCTTATCAAATCCTCCACAACTTCCTTATAGAACACTTTTCCAAATTTCACGGTTTAGGAGGTTGAAAATAGTGCACAAGAGAAACTATTCCAGGCTTCAAACAGCACAAGTGCACTGTCTTATGATTTTCATCACTCCATAACCAAAATAGCTATCAGGTTGATTCTTGCGCTCAGAGAAAGATATGGAAGTGTACTGTTGTCTAGAATTTCCAATAACTTTAGGTCATCCAAGAACAGAGATATAAGCCAATAAAGGCCGATTACTCTCAAAAGACAGAATAGGGAAACAGGAGATAAGCAAAACCCATCTATTTATTGCATTAATCCTTATGCCTTAGGCCTATGAACTAAATGAAATTGTGGAAATACCCAATAAGATCATTGCAATCATTACAAAGATACAAAACAATCATAAGCATAATAACAAATCAACAAAACAATAAAGGTGCACCACTCAATCATTGACTTGACTTACGATACTATCGTTTTTATTGTACTAGGGGTAAAAATCCTAAGACTTATCTTCAGATTACGCAAGAAGGTGGTGAGGGACAGTTCTAAAAGCAAATTAAACCAAGGAATGAAGATGAGAACAAAGACTTTAAAATAAGCACCAAGGTAGAGATGAATAGCAAGGGTAGAGATATAGTAGAGAAGATAATATCAAGGTTCATAGAGCAAGAGTTTTTGCAGCAACTTCTAACCCTTAAAACAACCAGTTTCTACTAGGCTTGTGTCCTAAGTCAACATTGCTCTGATACCACTTTGTAGCACTCCGTTTTAAGAACAAAACCAGATACGCACCATATGTGAGCCTAGAATGTAAAATCGCACATATAGCTACAAATAAGGGTAATATCAAAAGACAAATGCTCAATATATAACATACTTAGGCCGCGTTTAGTTCGCCCGACTCTGCGCTGCCTGAAACACTATAGCAACACTGTAGCTACAATGTCGTTTTGTTTTTATTTGGTAATAATTGTGCAATCGTTGACTAATTAGGCTCAAAACGTTTGTCTCGCAAAGTACAACAAAACTGTGTAATTAGTTTTTGATTTCGTCAACATTTAGTACTCCATGCATGTACCGCAAGTTTGATGTGATGGAGAATCTTCTTTTTGCATAGTGCCAAAGTTTGAAAATTGGGGGAACTAAACATGGCCTTAGTATAAAAAGTATAACCTTAGACAGCAAACAGCGGAAAGATAACTCCAATCTTTGGGTGAAGACTCCAATTCCACAGGGACAACTGACTGGTTGACCACAAGCCTAATTCATTCAAACTCTAACAGTATGGTACCCATCCGGGATTTTTATCCAAATAATTGAAAAATAAAGCAAGTGTAAGTACATGTCGTACTCAACAAATATAACATGGGGTTCATGAGGCTCAAATGGCTGACACTGGTTTAACTACGATTATCTTTTAATGAGTTATGATTTTAGCAATTGGGTGACAACAAGTTTATTAACAAGCCCATATAAACACATGATCAGATAAACATGAATAATGAATAGCATAAACAGTAATCATTAGTGAGCATATTTATCATCAGTATCATCAGTGTTCATCATCTATTCCGTAAGGGTTACAAGGCCGCTCGTTAGTGGTTACCTTTATGGCGCAAGAGGGGCTCCGATTTGTATGATCTCGACCAGCCAAGAGGGTGCACTTTGGTTTCTTTGTATTTTGTTGGTCACTCCTTAGAGGGGGGTTCATGCTTATTGATGGAAAAACCTTAGCAGCCCTAACTTGTTAGACGAACCTTTTAAAAACTTCATAGTGAACCCTGCCGACCTTCCTAGGTTGTGGGTTAAGAGGCTAGCTATCTCGGGCGAAAGGGTAAATCATGACTCACAGTAAAAGTGTACAACCTCTGCAGAGTGTAAAACTGGTATATCAGCTGTGCTCACGGTCACGAGCGGCCTTGGAACCCTTACGAAATAGATGATCACTAATGGTTAATGATGATGAACACAGATGATACTGATAATAAAGATTCTCACTAATGATTACTATTTATGCTATTCATTATTCATGTTTACCTGATCATGTGTTTATATGGGTTTGTGAATAAACTTGTTGCCACCCAATTGCTAAAATCATGTCTCATTAAAAGCTAATCGCAGTTAAACCAGTGTAACCCTTTGTTATATTTATTGAGTACGACATGTACTTACGCTTGCTTTATTTTTTAATTATTTAGATAAAAATCCCGGATGGGTACTAGATTGCTAGAGTTTGAAAGAATTAGGCTTGTGGTCAACCAGTCAGTTGTCCCTGTGGAATTGGAGTCTTCACCCAAAGATCGGAGTTGTCTTTTCGCTGTTTGCTGTCTAATATTATACTTTTTATACTAAGTATGTTATATATTGAGCATCTGTCTTTTGATATTACCCTTATTTATATCTATATGTGATAATTGACTTCCTAGACTCACATATGATGCGTATTGGTTTTGTTCTTAAAATCAGGTGCTACATATAGCACATGAACCTCCAATACTAAATACTGAACGATCATAAAATTGCCTCCGCCGCTGAACCGTTCGGTCCATTGTAGCCATTAGACTAACCATTGGCACGCTTTACTGACGTCATTTGTTAGACGCTTCACTTCTTTACCCAATGGAATGTCAGGCCTATGTGTTTGTACAGTGCTCTATAAGATCCTTCCTCCTTTTTCTATTGATTATTTTTGGTCAATCCTCAATTTCCAGTGCTCTTAGCCGCTGCATGGCTAGACGCTTGATCCAATTATCCAGTGTTCTCATTTTACTGCAATACGGACCATCTGATGCACATTGCTTTTGATGTTTTCTTCATTTCTTCATGATTTATTCTCATATCTTTGTGCCATTTTTTTTCCTTTCATCCATAAGACCTAGTAGAACTTGTTTAATACCTATTAGTACACATGTTAGTCCTTTCATCAAACTACAATAAGACATGGCCATAACCACATGATCCTTACAAACATGATGGAGGAAGAGTTTTGCATCCACCATACATCATTACAAAGTTCTAGCCTTAGGTTTAAGAAAAGCTTTCAATAAGAAAAAAATGAAGGGTTTAAAAGAGACTAATGAAAATTTAGGCCTTAAGCCAATTAAAAGGCAACCATCAATTGTCATAATCTCCAATAGCCTACATACCCCTTTCAATGTTTATTACACATTTTCAATTATTCAGTGCATTGTTTTTCTTTTCTAGCATACAAAAGAAAAGATTTCACTTTCCCCTACTTGAATTTAAGACTGCAATTTTGGTTCAACTTATTATAACCATGTTTAGAGAAAAAAACTAGTAAAATTTATTGGCTGTTGTAAGCCAAATGCTCAGTGAACAATCCTCCAAACAAATCAATCTACATGACACACACAAAAAAAACAAATCTAATGTTAATTGGATTTTATTGGTAACTGTGAACAACTCTCATTTACTTGCAGAACTAATTGGATTGTGTTGCCAATTGAGATCACAGAGAGAAGACCCAACTCCAGCAGGAGCCATCAAATCAGGGCCCCTAATTTTAATTTGAAGGCTCTTCCAACATTTGAGGGCTCTATTTTTAGGGCTGCACTCCGATCGTGGCTATCAAAACAGGGCCCCTACTCCACATTTCCACCATTTTTTCGCAAATATGTATTTGACAAGATCACAATAGATAATAAAGTATTTATAACAAATTCATTTGATTCCTCTTCCTTCCACCATTGCTCGATAAAATCATGTCATCTATAAACACCATCTATAGTAACACTATCAACATAATCACTTTGAAGCAACATACACTACTACAGATAGGCTTTGTAGGGGCGGCTCATGGGCATTTGTAGGGGCAGTTTGGCCAGCCGCCCCTACCAAAGCGTGGCTACAAATCACCGATTTGTAGGGGCGGTTCGGAACCTCCCTTATAAATTGATTTGTAGGGGCGGCTGTAGTACCATCCGCCCCTATAATACCTGTTTGTAGGGGCGGTTTAGTCTAGAACTGCCCCTACAGTACATTTTTCTACCAAAAAAAATTCAAATTTACAATTCAAATTCGACCAGAACACACACACATATATATATATATATCATTCAAATCTGACCAAAACATATATAATTCAAATCTGACCACAAGCACAAGAGTATTATATAAACTACAATTACAAATCCAATTTACAAGAATATATATAATCCATCATTAAATAGACATAATTCACAAGTCTAATTCATTCCACTTGTCCCTCCCCTCTCTAGCACACGGTGCACTGGGTGAACGGGGCGACAGTGGCGCAACAGCTCTCTCTCCTCTCTGTCTCGCGGCGGCGCTCCTCACCGGCGGCGAGGTCGTGTGTTCTCACGCTAGGGTGGATAGGCAGGGCTGCTAGGAGGCTCTACAGCTTCGTGCGCTCATGACGAGTACACCGGTGGGCCAAGGGTGGCACCTTGGTGGCTATGGCGCTCGGCGTAGATGTCCCACAAGGTAAGACCAATGTCAAATTCCATACACACTGGTATCAACGGCCTAGAGCTAGCCTTTCAGTCTCACGAAGGTGTTGGTACTGAGGATTTCTACCTAAGTCAGAATCTCGGTCATGGTAGGTGCCTTTGATGTGTAAAATCTGGTTCAATATGAAGTTGTCAAAGGTCGCCGACGAGCTCTAAGAGTTGATTATCCTTGTATGGGTCTCTTTTCATTTATTTCTCTTCTTTCCACTACAAGAGAACAAGTTTCGGTTTAGTATTTCATACCATGTGCGAAGTTTTTATACTACGGGTGAAGAGGTTCAAACTTACCCTTAAGGGGTGTCTCCTGTAGGCATCGCTGTTACTCATCATAGAACATACATAGTATCCACAATGTACACTCCCAGGCTTCTGCTTGGGGCACTGTGTGTTTTGCATATGGAAATGTTAAGTAATGTTTTTGACAGCCATATAATGGAGTACTAAAGTAAGTTACACTTACCGCACATAGTGTTTTTATAGCCAACATTTCCTTCCTTTCTGGATCATGCCTTCCGTGATGTTTATTGACATAGAACCTAAATGCCCTATTCGAATTATTTTAGCAAATACAACTTGTTAGTATCCAAAAGTGAACGTTACAAGTATGTATACAAACATATAAGCTAATGAGGATTGTCGATATGTATACGTCTTGAGAATCGATATGAAGTCTTTGTATGTCACCGGGTCCCTATCTATTGAATCAAAGACCCATGCCATGCTCCTCCCGACATCGACGCCTATACAAATCCAGTGGTTGCTGCATGGATTTAATCATAGAACTAGATAAGCTCTTTTTCATCGAATAAAATATATCGAACAAAGCTTTAAGTATAGAGTTAAACTTACTCAAAGTTGTATGGTAGCCATATAGTAGAGTGCTGTTGGAGATTTTTAAAAGCTAGGGCAATGTATGCCGAAACCTTAAGGGACTCTTGCCTTAGTTTGTTCGCACGGATGTCCTCTTTCTCCTAAAGGGTCTTTCCAGCAGCTAGCTCTTTATCATCCAGTTTCCACTGTCTAGGGCAATTAAAATTTGTCTGTGCTATAGCTTGAGGGTCTATATACCCAGCTTTCACACTTGGCAAATGTTTTACAATGTGCACTTGCATTCTATAAATCACGGCGTGGGTTAGTTACAACAAAATCCAAAGATTACATTCATATCATATCGGGAGGACAAGGACTTATAGGCACCACATGTGAATTAGATTCATTTCCATTGCTCTGAGGTGAAAGCATGTCTGTATGTCATTGAAGTCAAAGATAATTTTCTCGGCTGGGCTTCCAAATGTGCCGGTGGGGAAGCATGCTTGTACGAGGCCTATGCTCGTTAGGAGAACACACAAGTACCAATCATGGAACCTTCTCATTGCAAGTGGTAGGCGCTAGATGTCCCGGTTTGGTAGGAAGGGCTTGCCTCTTTCATATGTTTTTGGGCAATCCTTTGACCATTTGATGGCATCAACATTTGGATACTGCTTTGCTGTTTGGTGGAGTTTGCTAGTGACGGCCTCCTCAGAAGCCCGTGGTGGGACTTTTTTAACTTGGTTCTCAGGCTTGAACTGGTCATGGGAATACCACTTGTGCACCGACGAGACGTCTTTCATCGAAACATAAATTGGTCCTATGGTGATTGGATGCTTCTTTCGAAGTTCCCATTCAGGCATGTCCTCATCTTCTTGTGCATCACCTTCTTCAGGAGGCACTCATTGTTCATGTATCGGCTGTGCTTGTTGAGAAGACTGTGGCATCTCATCATGCATTTGCTCGGTATGAGCTAGAGAAGGTTGTGGCTTATCAAGCACATGTTCACTAGGAGGCGGAGAAGAATGTGGCATCTCAGGAATATGGTGGTCACGAGATGTTGAAAATATCTCCCCGTCCTCAACAACTCGCTCCAAATTTGAGAGAGGGGGAGGTGGCGAAGAAGCAGTCAATATAATGTCCTGTTTGTGCTAGAGGATGAACTACCCCATTATGTCTCCGAGTAACACCAGCCCCTTGGGAGTTGCGTAGTCTATCCTCCATTGCATGAACTCGGGCTTCACGGTATGCACCTCGACCCTAGTGTAGTCTGGTGGTATCTTATTATTGTGGTGTAAGCCACCGGGAGGATGTGCCACACCCGTTGCCACCTCCATCACAATATTCTACCGGCCACTAAGAAACACCAAGGTGCAACTAGTTGGTTCTCGTATGTGATCGACGGGGGTTGTGGCTGCAGTGGAACCTTGGCTGCTAGAAACTTTCGGAGGGCTACCAACTAATGCCAGTTCTCTCGGCAGCGTCATTAATGTCCGTGGCTCCGTAGATAGTCCTTGCTCCTTCAGCGCCTTCACAGCTAGAGCCTTCACTTGGAGCTCAAGATTAGGCTCCCGGTCTATGCCATGTTTCTTGTACATGTGCCTGTCCTCTTCAAATCCATGCTTCTAGGTTGTCCTTTTTCTTAGCCCCCTGGTGCGGCCTGTGTGCTCGTTGTTTCCCAAGCCAAGGCTAAGCTCATCTCTCTCTCTGGAAGGATTGAATGAGCCCTTCTCCTTATCTTCAGCATGTTTTAGTATCCTTGATACTGCCTCTTGGGTCTCCAGCTTATCAAACTTAAGATTACCACCGGATGATTCTGTACTCCTCTCATATATCCAATTTTTTGAGCGTACCTTCAAATTCTTCACATTGATATTCCTAGAAGCTGTGTCCTCTTTGTCCATCTTCTAAACTGCTCTTCCTTGGCATAGTAGCCACGGGGGCCTAGATGATGGTGGTGTTTGTTCCTCTTCGCCAGCTCGGTGTTACGGGCACTGAGCTCCAATGCCTCCGGTGAAGTCTTCTGAGCCACGAGCTCCTCCCATTGAATAGGAGTTATGTTGCCGAACTCGTTGAAGGGAGTTAACCCCTTTTGGATATACTTCTTATTGAGCTACGACCTCCAATGTCGGAATGACTCTCCGATGATCTTGAAAGCATTTCTTTTACCAGTTCTCTTGCTTACCCTCTAAAAATCTAAAATTGAGCTTCAACTGCTTATCCCATAGTTCATCCTTTTTCTTCTCTGGTACCTCTTTCCAGTTCGGGATTGCTGGGTTCAATTTATCTCTTACTAGAGCCCCGATCGCATTATGGAATCGTCCTCTGAATTCCTTTGGCTCAAGGATCTCCCCTGCTGGCCCGACCTCCGTTATCACATAGCATGCCTTATCTGGATATTGATTTGCTTTTCTATCCCCTCGTTTCCTCTTTGGCTTGATAGTCGAGTTCGTGGTTGTGTCTTGAGGTTGTGGAATAGAGGCTTCAATGTCCGTCTCTATGGCTGTTGCCTCTGCTCTCCTTTCCTCTACTCCGTCTTGTTCGGCGAGATGTTGCGGACATCGACGTTGTCTTTTCTGAATTTCAGGAGGGACCTGTATATATGACAGGTCAAAGTGTTAGCAAAGGTAACACAGCCAAAGCTTTAGCAAAATTTATAAGCTAAGACTTTATCCCTACCTCCTCGTTCGGGTCAAAATCCTTGTCCAAATCTTCCTCCGTTGTTCTCTTTCTGGATTCACATGGAAAAGGATCATCGGGACTTACATATCCCTCTTCTGAGTCCTCCTCCTCATCATCCTCTTCTTCTTCGCCTTCAGCAGCCTCTCCTGCTCTTCCTTCTGCTCCCCCTTCCTCCTCGTCACACTGCTCCTGAGTAAGCATCACTTCTAGATCCTTTTCTAACTCGTTATCGAACTGCTCCTGAGTAAGTTGGTCCTCTAGTGCTTGCTCCTCATAGGTTGGCTGCTCATCATGCTCGGGGCATCAGGTTGCACTGTCTGATGTCCACGACATTATTTCACGCTTTGTTCTAATAGATGTAAGAAAGTGTGCTTTAGGTATGCGAGAAGGTATAAGAAATCAAAAAGGTCTATAAACCAAAGTAGTCCTATAAAACAACAATATATCAAAAAAATGAGTAGTAGCAGTAGTAGAGGCCTCAGAAACATGTCAATCATCATTTGATCATGAACTTGTAGCATCAAGGCATCATAACAGAGAAGAGAGGAGAAGGTAATGTAGGGGCGGCTGCTAATGATGCTAAGTTCCTCACAAGTTCTTAATCATCAGCTCATATTCCATATAATGTATGGACTTGGACAATTTCATCATCGGCAAAACAAAGGAGAGGAGAGGAGAGGGGAGATTTGACAAAAAAAGCAACAACTGCTTAGCAAACATAGAACAGCAGCTGATGGCAAAAATAGCCAGAAAACAGCTGTCTGCTGCCACATGGTTGGAAGACCCCTACAGATCCACCAAACAACAGTTGCGTAACAAACATATATATGCTCACTGTTAACAAACATAGAGAGAAGAATAGTAGAGTACAGAGAATATAGAAACTGTAGGTGCAAGCTGTTTACTTAATTTGTTTAGATCCAGACATAAAAACAAAACATATTTTCATCCGCGGCTCTCTCACTAACACACAAAAACACATACAAATAAGCAATCCTTGGTGTATGTACCTAGCCTCCTCATTTTGCAGCACAACACTAGCGACATAGACACATAGCCCAAATTAATAATCCTTGAGTTCATGGCCTAGTTTGACTATATACGAAACTAATCTGTGGCTATCATTTTCCCCCTATAATAGTTCAGTAATACTCCTAGTTGGGAATCATAAAGGTTAGCAAGTGCTTTTAAATAAGAATCCAGTCTTACCAATTCTGAGCACATAGTTCACATGTTATTAGGCTAACTGTAGGTCAAACTGTGAATTTGGTCAGGCAAAGCACACCTTATATAAATGAACGGTGGGAGTAAGAATTGCTAAAAACAACCCATATATGCTAAGTTATCGACATAGTACTAAAGCACATCCACTTATGCATAAAATTCTATAGAGACATTAAATAAATTGTCAAAATTGTCATTAGCTCAGTAGGAGTGTATGATGTGACCAAATACCAGCACCAAGAGATATTGCCTGTTTATAAATCATAGTACACAACTAGCCTTGCATTGTCAAAATAGTTAGACCGAGGAGAACTCAATCTATAAAGCTGCATCATCAGAGTTAAAGGCATCGATACTACCTCAGGAAGGTCTAGGATTGAACTCCTCATTATTTTACCAGCTCGGGATATTCCAACTAGCTGGTCCACTTCTAGAAGAAACAAAATGAGGAGGCTAGGTACGTACACCAACTTATAATTGACTACAAAGGTCAGATATACTACCATGTTGGCTTCGAATTTATCGAAGGTACTAGGGAAAAATGCTTATTTCATCTAGTTGCACAGTTTGTGGGCGTGGGGCTAAATCCCTCACTGACTCTATTTTTATTAGTTACAGTTATAGGAGAAAAGGAAAGCACATCGACTATGTCTAAGAGTTGAGCCTGCAACCTGTTATTGGATACAAGTTCTGGTTTTAGTCTACTAATTTTGACCAAGAATGACGTAAAATACAATACACTCAAAAGGACATGACAACATCAGGTCAGAGCGAAAAATTCTTTTAGGAAGACTACAGATCAAATGCCAGAAAATATTGCTTCATCTCTATCTATCGGTGGGCAGTGTTCTAAGAACTACAAATATTGCATCATCTCTGTCAGTCCTCAGTGTCGTACAATTTGCTCAAAATAAAATAGCAGATCATAAAATTTTCAAAATTTTGTAGGGCCCCAGGAACTACGGAAGCTATCGGAAACTGAAGCTAGAGAAAAGGGAAAGAGAGAACATCATAAAAAGAAAACAAAAAACAATGAAAAAAAATAACAATTCAGGCCCCACGAATTTAATACATGTTGCATCAACCAATATTAGGCACCTACAAAGAAGAGCACCCACGACCAAGCACCATACCTAGAAGACGATCCCAAATGAGCCCGTACCCATGACACATTCTACCATGTAATTGATGATTTGCAATTAAGACTGGAACAAGAACAACACATGAGTTACTGAAGACGAGGCTACCAAAAGTAAGTAGGCATCAGAGTAACCAAGCATGCAGGAATTTAGATCCTCAAACATGCAACTAAACTAATAGGTACAATATTTCTATTCTCCACGTTACAGAACTAATGGTAAAACTAGAGGACCATGCTTCCTAAATGCACATTAGCCTTCAAAAATCAGGTAACAAAGCATGAAATGAAGCAATCAACCATATAATTCAGATACAAGCACTGATCTAGGTTAGAGCAATATTATTATCGTCAAACAATCTAAATGATGCTACACTTGGACTATTAGAGTAAAGAGTTTTCGTACTATTCTACTACAATAGTAACAAGATAGCCAAGCAATACAAAACCAATGATCATGAATAATTTTGAAATAAACTATGCATGTACATGAAACACCAGTGATTTATTTAGATAGATTAGGAAATAGGTTCAGTAGCGGACCTGCACAAGGATAAATCATGGCTAGACCACCACCCAAAAGCAAGAAATCTGACTGTTGAAAAGCACAAGCATTGGTAAATGTAAAAAAATGTCCTTACACATATATGATGACAGTCTATATTGCTGAGCATTTTGTTAAGGATAAAAACCAATAATAGATCAGTAAGCAGCACATTCAGGTAGAGAGTAGCCCTTTTCGATTTTTGCAATATGTTGTGGTACAGTCATCTCTTCAACTATAGATCAAATAAACCATTGAACAAGCACACCAAGCAAAAACCAGTTCTATAGATCAAGAGCAATCAGATCTAATAGCTGAGCTAACCCAAGCAAAAAAAGCAAGCACCATTGATGACCATAAAAACCATTGCACACAAATAACAGTAATAAACCGCCCTAATGCTCAAGCTGCTACACCATGGCTCGCAGCACAGGCCGTAGCTAGCTTGCTTAAGCCAACACGACAAACATAAACACCACCAATCTCTAACACTATGACCTCCTCACACTAGAAGATTTTACCAATCAAGCAAATTGACACCACGTCATGTAGCAGCATAGGCATATGGACCAGTCTTTTAAGTAACAAAACCACATGTTACCAATAATCAAAGATCCTACTTACTCAAGGAATCAAGGTAACATATCAACATTCAGTTCTTAAGCCTTTTGAACTACTCCTGACAGAACTACATGTTTCCATGAATCAAAGATCCCACATAATTCAAGCTAGTATATGATTTTCAATTCTTTGCTTTTTTCGCTATATATGCCTAGATCAGCTATTTAATGAATATATCAGCTTTGCTTAGCATGGCATGAGGATTTGAAAAAACGCGATAGTTAAATCAGTATATTGAGCCTACATAACTACTTCCCACTACATTTCCAACATAGAGCAGGGGCTCTCCAATCCCCATTTAACCTTTCATTGAGTAGGAAATTCTCACTGTGAGTCATACAAGCTTTACTATTTCAAAGTACATTTTCAACACTAAACACTGATATTCTCAAATAAACATATGGTCCAACAACAACTTTGTTTACAGTGCCCATGATCCTACATGCTGTCGAATCATCAAGGAAACAACTCTCAACATACAACTTTCAGAGGAGGGAATGTTGTCTCATGGGCTCAGGCAATATCAGTAAGTACAGACAGGTTTTATTGAGACTGAACTAAACTAAGTCACAATAAAGACATCTTAACAGAGAAGAGAAATCATTATATGGTAGCACACTAGAGAGATGAACCTAGAATTTCCATTTCATTTGAATTGCCTCTGTAGCAACAGAGGAGAGTAGATAGGTAGGAAACATGGAAGACGCAAGAAACTAATAAAAGCACAGCCATGGTTAAGTCAATTTAGTTGAGCAATACTACACATAAGAAGGTAATGAAATCCATGGAAACATATATATACACATGAATGACCAGGGAAGTGAAAAGAGGCTACACAAATAGTAGTACTTTCTCGTTGGCAAATAAACACAAATAGATTAACAAAGTATATGAAATAAAGAAGGGGATTTTTTTATATATGAACATCTAAGCTACATCAGTTGCCATCATTGGAACCATACTCACTGATCGGAAGAAACCAAACTAAATGGTAAATACATCAATATGGGGTGTAGGCATTCTACTTAGGCAAACTGGTCGGAAGAAACCATTGTCCTTTTTTACACACCTAACCTTTGTCCTTTTGTTTCTTTATTAGCAAACTGAATTTTAAAAGAAGTCAGAAAAAAGGATGAACAGATCAATAATCTATACTATGTACACATTCAAAAACACATGTTCCCAATTGATTCCAAAAGAAGTTGTAATTAGCTTTTCACTAGGTAACTGCTTTTGTTCACTTCTGCATTTCAAGGTTTAATGCTGAGCTCGCCCCAAATTTCAATTGTGTATGAGTTAAACACATTTGTGCATCAATCAACTAATACTTTGAACTCTGAAGCTCAACGTCACAAAAAAGAAATACAATAGTATGTGCTATGG
Source organism: Miscanthus lutarioriparius (assembly GCA_904845875.1). Classification (NCBI taxonomy): domain Eukaryota; kingdom Viridiplantae; phylum Streptophyta; class Magnoliopsida; order Poales; family Poaceae; genus Miscanthus; species Miscanthus lutarioriparius. Next base: position 61,031,835 of record CAJGYO010000014.1, on the reverse strand, counting down.
AATACCACTATTGGCTTCCTTTGTTTCAGTTTCACCTTGACATCAAATCCATTCTCAATAATAGAATGTAACACAACCTCAATTTTTCCTTCAATCCTGCTCGAGAGAAGAGACCAGAAGCAAGTAGAAAAATATAGAGCAGAGGAATCAATCAGGTACCTACTGTCCTAGTCGAGGGAGGGATGCTGCGGCTCAACGGAAGACTTGAGGAGGCGGCTCAGCGCACCACAGCACCACCACCGGCCGTGCCACGCACACCACAGTGCCAGAAACCCTAGGCGCCGTGGGAGGGGGAACGGCGGCAGAAACCCTAGCCGTCGGGGGAATGGCGGCGCGCAGGGTAGGAGACAGACCGGGGGTTGGAGGCGAATCGGGGGAGGTAGGGCACGGCGGAGGTAGGGCACGGAGGCGGCGGAGGTAGGGCACAGAGGCGGTGGCGGCGAAGAAAAACTTGGCAGCCTGCCCGCGTCGTGGAGAAGAAAGCGCCCAGGACTTAGAATGCCTCCCACGAGCTCTTGCTTATATACCGAAGGTCATTTGTAGGGGCGGTTCCTGAGTAAGCCGCCCCTACAAATCGATTTGTAGGGACGGTTCCTGAGTAAGCCGCCCCTACAAATATTTTTAATTTATTTTAATTAATAATTTTGTATTTATATATAAAGAACACAATGTAAATTCATATAATAGTTTTTTGATTATTCTATATATGTATAAATAAATATATATATAAACAATTTCATGATATATATATATATATACAGGTGTAATTATATATTTTGTTCTTTACAAAAAGAATATTTTAAAAATTGAAAATTTAAAATTTAAAACAACTAAAATAATTTCTTCTTCACTAAATGACCTCAAATGAAAATTTTGTAAACATCAAAGTTGTAGAAATCATCAAGATGTACAGCTTATATTTTGATCATCTTTTTATTTGACCAAATTTGAACAGTTCAAATTTTGAATTTCAGTAAATATCAACTTCAAATAAGATTTTGAAACCTTAAGTGATTTCAAATAAGAAAGTTATGAACATAAAAGTTGTTGACCACATCACTATATACAATTTTTATTTTGGTTATCTTTTCATTTGATGAAATTTGAACAGTTCAAATTTTAAATTTCAATAAATGGCAACTTCCAACAAGATTTTAAAACCTTAACTGATTTCAACTACAAAAGTCGTGAATATAAAAGTTGTTGAACTCATCACTATATACAACTTTTGTTTTGGTCACTTCTTCATTTGACAAAGTATTAGTAAACATTATTCACAAATTCACATATCACTCATAGTTTCATAAACTATATGAGAGACATGTTAGATTTGTGAACAATGTTTACTATCACTTTGTCAGATGAAGAAATAACCAAAATAAAAGTTGTAGATCTTGATGAGTTATACATCTTTGGTATTCATCATTTTTTCAGCTAAACTCATTTGGTGTTTTAAAATCTTGCTAGAACTTGTCATTTTTTTTAAATTTGAAAATTTGAATTGCTCAAACTTTGCCAAACGAAAAGAATGACCAAATCAACAAAATAACTTAATAGGGCATAATTTTAGAAAATTTTAGGAAAAAAATCATCATATTTGGAGTTAGTATGAGGGAGAAAGACTAGTTACAAATTTTATCTAGAGATTAAAAAGAAAAAATCATAACTGTTCATGATGATCAATTATGAACAAGTGTGATTTCTCTTTTTAATCTGTGGCTGAAACTCGTAACTAGTTTTTCTCCCTCATACTAACTCCAAATGTGATGGGTTTTTTTTCTTAAAATTTTTAAAATCATGCTCTATCATTTTAGTCTGGTCATCTATCTTTGTCACTAATTTTGGATAATTCAAATTTTGAATTTCAGAAAATAACAACTTCAAACCTGATTTTCAACCACTAAATGATTTCAGCTGTAAAGGTGATAAATATAAAAGTTGTATAACTTATCAAGATCTCTAACTTTTATTTTGGTAATTTCTTCATTTCATAAAGTGTTAAGTGATTTCATAAAGTTTTAGTAGTAATAGAGTGGATGTTGAAATAGATTCGTCTGGATGTTACAAAGGGTAGTCACACACATGCATAAATGTAGTCTCACACACATACATAAATATATAGTCTCACACACATACATAAATATATAGTCTCACACGCATGCATAAATAAAGTCTTACAAACACATACACTTACATAAACACTCCACGTTCAACAACTAGCTAGCCCGCTATAACGACTTTCCCTTGACACCTTTTTGTTCCCATGGCAATATGTCTTTGGGCAGGTTCTTTTCCATAACACTGATCTTCTTAGAAAAGTCTGTGAATAGCGGCATCTCATTGTAGTTATTGTAAGTTTCAACATCATCCACGCCATCAACTCCGATAATGTGTTGTTTCCCAGAGGCAACCATATGCTTTGTCTTCTTCTTCGGGGGAGCTTACTTTGTGGGTCAAGCATATAGAAAACTTGTGTGACACGTGAAGCGAGCACCCAAGGATCATCTTGGTAGCCTAGATTCTTGAGGTCCAGGACTCTCTATCCGATCTTATTCAATTGGTGTTGTTTGATCCAGCGACATCAAAATAGGGCCACCGTTATATCCCTTCCATAGTCAATTTCCCATATCTCTTTAATGATGCAAAAGTATTAGATCTTTCGCCTCACTCCATCAAGAGCTTCTATTCGAATGCCGTTGTTTTGGTTCACATATTTACTTTCCTTTGCATGGGTATAGTACGTGTACCCATTGATGTCATAAGCTTTCCAAGATGTCACTTGTCTCGATGGACCCTTCGCTAACCTACTGATGGTAATAGAGTCTATGGTTTCTCCAGGCGGTATGTTTTGGTCCTTTAACCATGTAGTTAGTCATTGCTTGTGCTGTTTCATGACCCAATTATCTGAATGACCATTTCTCTCCGCCATAATGATAGCCAAGTGTTCATCAATGTACGGTTGCATTAGTTGTGTACTCTGCAAGACACTATAATGCGCCTGACTCACCTCTTTGTAATCATGGTCGATGAACACTTTTCTACCACTGGTGGCCTTCCTAGCTAGCCTACCCTTGTGATGAGAATCGGGTTTACCAATCCCTTTCTGTACTTTTAGGTACTCTTGACAGCACTCGACGACTTCTTTAGTACTATAACCCTCTATCATGGAGCCCTCTGGGTATGCTCAATTATGCACGTATCGGCTTAGAACCGACATGAACCGCCCGTAGGACCACATTTCATGCAAGTAGCAAGGGCCCAGTGCCTGTATCTGATGAACCATGTGAATCATGAGATGTGGCATTATATCAAAAAAGCAGGAGGTAAACACATCTCTAGTTGGTTTTGTGTCTCCACCACAAATTCATGTAGGTCACTCAGCTCTTTCTTGCCAATCATCTTCTGTAAGATCTTCGAAAAGAAGTAGCACATGCGGGTGATGGCCATTTTCAAGAACTCTAGCTTTATAGCCTTGATTGCAATAGGTAGAAACACTGTCAGCATCACATGACAATCGTGAGCCTTGCAGTGTGTTATTAACAAGTTCGTCATCGACACTAGCTTTTTCACATTCACTGAAAAGCCAGTCAGGACTTTGACCCCCTCAGGAAAGTGCATATAGCTCTCTTCTCTTCTAGTGTTAGGTTGAAGCACACTACGGGTAGAGTGTATTTCCATTAGCCTCAGGTACCGGGTGAAGCTGTGGCATCACATTTAGCTGCACCATGTCTTTCCATGATTTTAGACCATCCTTTGACTTGCCTATGTCCATCAAGGTAGCAATGAGACTCTCAAAGACATTCTTCTGCATGTGCATAGCATCGATGGCATGGGGGACCTCCAAGTCTAGCCAATAAGGTAGATACTGAAAGAAGATCGATTATTTCTTGAAAGGTACACCTTCGACAAGAGGTGTGCTTCTATCTCTATTTGTCCCATCCGGATTCTTCTTTCCATAGACAACGCGTATGTTTTCACCATTCTGTACACGTGTTCTCCGTTATGACGTCTCTCCAGAGGGGGTTCAATCTTCGAGGTGTTGTCATAAAATCTAAAGAATAATTTGCTGCGGTACTTGTGACTTGTCTTTAACAAGCATCGGTTCCTTAGGTAAACTATCTTCTTGGATGCATCCAGGAACACCCATGTAGTACCATCCAAGCAAGCTAAGCATCCCGTCTTCCCTTTGATCTGTCTATACAAAGCAAACAGCGTGGGGTAATCATTGGTAGTAACAAATCTTATTGCTCTATATATGAAGTCCTCCTTTCGGAACGCATCGTACATCGGCTCCCCATGCCTCCATAGCCTCTCCATTTCTTGCATCAAAGGCTCGAGGAACACGTCTATATCAATGCCTGGTTGTTTAGGGCCAAAAATAAGAATAGTGAGGAGAATGTACTTTCTCTTCTGACACAACCACGTTGGGATGTTGTACATGGTCAAGATCACTGGCCAAGTGCTGTGGTCGCTCATCCTCTCATTGAAGGGATTCATTCCATTGGTGCTCAAGCCAAACCGTACATTCCTTGGGTCATCGCTGAATTCTTTGTGCTTCTCATCGATCCTTTGCCACTGACTATAATTAGTCGGGTGTGCAATCTTATCATCATCCACCTTGCGCTCATCATCCCACCATGTTATGAGTGCGACTTCTTTAGGGTTTAGGAAGATACGTCTCAAGCGGTCGATCACTGGCAGGTACCACATTACCAAGACATGAATTCTTCTCTACTTTGCATCGTTACCTAATGGAGTGTCCTCTGGGGGCTGAGATTCTTGTACCACCTTTTTTGTACCCTTCTTATTCCTCTTTTTCTCCGTGGAGACTTCGTCCCCACCGTAAAGGTCATTGTTCTTGTACCGGCTGGCCCCACATCAGGGACATTTATCTAGTGACTTGAACGTTTCGCCCTAAAAAAGGATACAGTGGTTGGGGCATGCATGGATTTTTTCAACCCCCATTGTCAATGGACTTATGACCTTTTTTGCTTGGTATGTGTTGGTGGGAACTGAGTTTGGTTGTGGCAGTACCCATGACAGGGGATGCAATAGATTATTGAAACTATAGTCTGACTAGCCTTACTTAGCCTTCAGGATGAGTAGCTCAAGCACAAAACGTAGCAATGTCCAATGTGTCGGACAACCCTTTTCAACACCATATATAGTCTCCTTCGATGCTTTTGTCACCATTTCTAATTTTTTAGACCTTTCGGGCTCTTTAGTAAAATCTCTGGTCCAAGGGCTCGAATCATGTCCTCCAAATCATCTTCATCTCCGACACGTGCTCTGCCATCATTATTGGCACCACCTTCGTCGTTACCATCCCAACCACCAGTATCACCACCTTGTTCATCGCCAAACTCGGAATCCATTCGTGCATCAAGCTCTACTGAATATTGGGACAGGGATTTTAGGGTTTCGTCGTCGTATTCCTCCTCGTCCTCGTCGTTAACAATAATTGTTTCACCATGATGAATCCACACTGTGTAGTCCTCAACAAATCCTCACATAATCAAATGTGATCTGATGATAGTCACATCTGTCCATGCCATACGGTTCTTGTAATCTTTACAGGGACAAATAATTGTATCCTTGTTCTCTGTCAACGTTGTTGCATGCTTCTCTGCGGCTTCAATAAATTTATCCACCTCTTCATGGAAATCTGCCTTGAACCTTAACGAACCATACATCCAAGAGTTCCTATACTCCATCTTTTACAACAACAACAAAACAAACATTAAAGTACTACTTATTCACATATATATATATAAATGAATCAAATTAATAATTACTTGAGAATAATTATATATACTTCAGATATATATAAATATAAATCAAATATAATTACATGAAGCATACAAACACACCATAGTCGAGGAAAATTAATTAATGGCCCATTTATCCATAAATAATTAAAATACATATTTGTTGATTACAATAAACAATTTTAAAGACAATAATTAGCAACAATTATATTTTACCCAATATCTTTCATACAAACCCTAGTCCAATATCATCAAACATAAATTTACAAAAAATGAAATTAATAAAAAACCAAACCCTAGATCTAGGTCTACATGCACATGAAACATCCACAAAACTAACAAATTGTTCACTAAAATCAAGAAATATGGACCAAATAAGGGTATGATCTTGTTCCCCTACCTAATTTACCCTAGTACATTCAAAACGTGGGTCTAATTTGCTTCATAAGTATCTCAAGCACCAAAGAAGAGAGAGAAATCTCTAATTACTCACTAACCAACCATTAAAACTTCAAAAAAAAGTGTGGAATAACATTTTGTTACCTTCTACAACCTCTCTACCAAAGGATTTGAGACCAAAACCTTCCTCCCTTAGTAGAGCAATTTTTGGAGGTGCCCAAGGCCTCCCTACTTTTTTTTCACGGATTGGAGTGAGTGACCCGATGAGGAAGAAGGGGCTGTAGGTATTTATACGTGGGGCATTTGTAGGGGCGGCTGGTGATTGAGCCGCCTCTATAAATCGCAGGTATTTATATGTGGGACATTTGTAGGGGCGGCTGGTGATTGAGCCACCCCTATAAATCGCAACACCGGGGGCGGCTGGTGAGTGAGCCGCCCCTACAAATCGATCCATTTGTAGGGGCGGCTTGTATCACCAGCCGCCCCTACTATGTCATTTATAGGGACGACTAGTCTTGTGGGTCCCGAGCACGCCCACTGTAGGGACGGCTTCATCACCAGCCGCCCCTACAAAAAATTGTCCCTGTTGCTACAAACGTTTTTTTTGTAGTAGTGATAATCATCATATTAAGAAAAAAGGGCAAAGAGAGAAGCATACTGCACTAAGGAGAGGTGAGAGCTCATGCCAAGGGAGGGCGCGCACGCTGCCTGGGGTAGAAGCCACTGCGGTATATGGGGCGATGGGAAAGTAGCCATGTGGCAGAGGAGGCAATAGGGAGCAGGCACCCTGAGATGGGAGGAGCCGCAGGGCGGGGGAGGATGGGGTGGACCATTGGCGGTGTGGAGGTGGGGTGTGTGGATGGGCAGGACTGCAGGCGGGGTGGAAAACAACATGTGTGGGAACTACAGAAACGGTAGCCAGTTTGAGGGCTTGATATAGGCCCTTGGGAACTGACTGTTTGGATACCACTTTTGAGAGCCCTCTGGTTGGGCCCTGTTGATCCTGTATTTTTTTGCTCTAGCTTTTTAAAATTAATTTGATGGTCAAATTAAGAATACTGCTGAGGTTGCTCTAATTGCAGTTTGTTTCTCCATTATTACTGTTGACTTACGCAGCCTTTAAGCTTGGAAATCCAATAGGCTCAAACCCAACCTTTTTAGTTTCTCCTGGAGGAACGAGTGGTCTTACTGGATCCATTTTATCAAACCATCTTATCACACACTCTATTTCTCTTGAGAGTACGTCGCACGGATTGATTTGTGAATTTTTTTCAAAGTTCTTTCGAATATTTTAGATCATGGACTGTCAACCTGCATCCAACGCAAATCCGTGGCCCTTGTCAGTCTTTGAGTTTGCAAACTGCGACAACGTCACCATTCACCAAAGTAGGCAAAGCCGAGTGAGCAGTGCCTTGACGTCTGTGCTCACCGCGACGCAAGTGGCCAGCCGGTGTCATATTGGCGACCAGACGCTGTCCAACCAAAAGGAAGGTGAGAGTGATTAAAGAGGAATGCACGATTCTTCACACAGGATCAGAGTGTGGGTCCGAATCCCAGGGGGGCCCCCTCCAAAGCACGACACTGTCTGAAGCTCTGTGCTTGTACTAGGACAGATGAACAAAGGCCTAGTACTTCTCTTGCAAATACAAATGAATTCTGCCATGTGCCATTCTGAAAAGGGAGATGATGAAGTTAGAACTGAGACGAAGCTGTTTGATTGGTGGTTGAGTTTTTAAAAATATAAATAAATGGACCACATTCCGAGTGTCAAGTCCACAGGGACTCTAGTCTCTTAATCTATATCTTTTGTGTTGTTTTTCGTAAAGTGACGTGATGTGTGTGCGTATATATATTATATATACAGTAGTTCGCAGAGCACTGGTAGGCGCCGCTGAAAAATAAGCATGTGGCTGAGGAGGCCTTGACATAAAAGCAGGGTGTTTGTTTCGATAGGTATCCAGCGCGGACTGCACCGAATCATGGCATGCATCTCCTTTTCTCCCTATAACCAGCGTTGATTTGAAGCCATCATTGGGTAGCGATGTTATATATATATATAGGGCCGGAAACTAAACCGGCGATAAGTACAAGGATATTTTGGGAGAATGCATGGTAATTTTCAACTGATGTTGCAGACCATTTTTGTAGGAGATGTGCATTTTGGTTTGAAATTAAATGAACTGATTCCTATGAGAGCATGGTATTTTGCTGGAACGGGGATGCTAGTGCCCGGACGTCCGGACGGACGCCCGCGTCTACACCCTATGTCCGGTGCCTCTTCGTTTTCCGGGCCCCAATTTCTCGTGCTCTCGTCGCTCGGATGCCTCACCCTGCCCGTGCACGTAGGAGCCGCCTGCTTCCGATCCGCTTCCCACGCGCAGCCGGGGACCGCCTGCGCCCCGGTCCATATCGCGCACGCGGGACGGCCTGCGTCTGCGTCCACTTCCCACGCAATGCTCCGTGTTGCGCTCGCACCCCTGCCTACGAATGTGCGCCGCGTGACTCCAGCCGTTCCATCCAACACTTGACACATGAAAACAGTTGCTACAAAATACGTTTGAAACAGACGAAACATTTGGAATATACGCTTAGAATATATGTGAAACATATGTAACATCCAGATAAAACACTTGCAACATACGTTTGAAACATATGAAACATTACGAACAAATGCTTGCAACATACATGTATAGCCATTGTAACATGTGCAACATCCCGATCTACTTTTGCAACATCCACATGAAACACTTGCAACACGCCTCTAAAACATCTAAAACACTTGAAACATATGCTTGCAACATGCGCTTCTTCCTGTCCTAGTATCTTTGGCCAATCGCAGGAGATGATGTCCCAGCCGACGGCGACCTTCTCTGGTGGTGGCGGGGTGGTGATGGCGTGGTGCACGACGTGGCCGCGATGGGCGAGCGCGGAGTGGGGCGCGGCGAGCCGGACGGGGGCGGCGTGGCGAGGGATGGCCCGGTGGAGAGGCGGCACGGCGCAAGATGGGGGCGCACGCGGGGAGATGGCCACGGCAGCGATGCAGAGTATGGCGGGCGGACGGCCGCTCGGCGCAGAAAAGCACGCGATGGGCGAGCGAGTCGGGAGATATTTTTGAGAGAGAAATGGGGAGACATATAGAGAGGCAGGCTTGTTGGGCCGGTATGGTAGTGCACAGGCCCCAGAAGGTGGCGTCCGTCGGACGGACGGACGCCCACCCCTGAGTATTACCTTTTCCCAAAAAATACCATTAGTCTTTAGCCGAGACTAAAATACCTAAAGTCCTAAATGATTTTCAGGGACTCAGATAAATGGTTGGTCTTATATAGGGTCATACTCTAAGCAAGTCTATGGGGATTAACTTAAGTGGTTTCCTTGTCGGTTATCCATACACACGATTCCTAAGAATTGATTCCTTTTAGTGCTGCTTGCGCTAATATGTCATGTCAAACATCTTTAGCCAAATGGATTCTCTTGCTCAAATGTGGTGCGTAAGATCATGAATCCACTGCTACTAAACGAATCTAGTACAGAGGTGGTCGAATTGCATTCACGGAGGCGCGAGGTCCAACCGTCTCTATCTAATTGTTTTAGGCAAGGAACCATACGGAGTATTTATAAATGCTTTAGGCGCGGCACACTGTGGACCATCTCTGTAGCATCAGTTTTAAAACAAAACTAGATACACACCATATTTGAGCTAGAAAGTCAAATATCATGTATAGCTATAAATAAGGGTAATATCAATAAACAGTGCTTATTATATAACATACTTAGTAGAAAGTACATAACCTTAGATAGCAAACAACGAAAAGACAACTCCGATCTTCGGATGAAGACTCTAATTCTACAGGAACAACTGACAGATTGATCACAAGTCTAATTTCTCCAAACTCTAGTAATCTGATACCCATCCAGGATTTTTATCCAAATAATTAAAAAATAAAGCAAGCGTAAATACATGTCGTACTCAATAAATATAACAAGGGTTCATGAGGCTCAAAAGGCTGACACTGGTTAACTGCGATTATATTTTAATGAGTCACAATTTTAGCAATTAGGTGGCAACAAGTTTATTCACAAGCCCATATAAACACATGATCAGGTGAACATGAATAATGAATAGTATAAACAATAATCATTAGTGAGCATCTTCATCATCAGTATCATCTGTGTTCATCATCTATTCTGTAAATGTTCCAAGGCCGCTCGTGACCGTGAGCATGGCCGATATACCAGTTTTACACTCTGCAGAGGTTGTACACTTTTACTGTGAGTCGTGATTTACCCTTTCGCTCGAGGTGATCAGCCTTTTGACCCACTACCAAGAAAGGTCGGTAGGGTTCACTATGAAGCCTTTCAAAGGTTCGTCTAACAAGTTATGGCTATTAGATTCACTCGGCAAACAGATATAGGAACCCCCTGTCGAATGGCACAATTCCATCACGGCTATACACATAAGAGTAGAGGTTGTCCTATTCCCGATTCCGCAAGCCATTCTTACGCCAATAAAAGTAACCACTAATAAGCTAGAAAATGTCCTCATACTGAGCTAAAGCCAGAGCCATGTAGCACTCACAGTTATACTGTAAGTCTCGGATGATCACTTATAAATAAGTCCTTAGGGAGAGAAATCTAGAGCATCATAAAACAATTCAATGCTCTAGCCCCCTTGTTCCATGTTGCTAAAAAGCATCTTTTAATGTTTATTGCATAATCCATTAGTCAAGTTATAGGATCATGGCTTTTGTCTGAGCACTAGCATAATACTACCCAATGCAATAACCCTTAGGTGATATGGTATAAGTTCAATTCTAGGGAATCTCTATCAAGGCGACACATGCAATATGAATTAAATGTGTTAAAGTTGATAGGAAACAAGGATGATCCCATGGTATATCTGCCTTAAATTTAGACCCTTCTTCTGTTGGTTCGTAACCTCCAAAGAACTGCTTCTTGATCACCACGTAAAACTCATCGACTAGACATAACCATAAAGCACCACACAAGCATCCGAACAAACATGCATAGCATTCAAATATAGCATAATCATTATTAGAACAATACACCAATCAGTGAAAAAGGATTTGAAAATAAATTTACGCGTTGCTACGAACAGACAAACGCGAAAAGCACTCTAATCGGAGCTGTGGTGAAAAAGATACATCTACCGATAGATTTGCTTCGAAAAGAAACTATAAGCTTTATTTGTTTTAGCTATATAAAACATGTATAAGATACTTTAGAGAAATATCTTAATTGAGTTAAATGAAATTATACTTGATTTAGAAAAACAAGGTAAAACTAATCATATAATTGACCAAGGTGAAAAGCCTAAGTTACTTTTAATTAGAAAAATCCAATTGCATAATCATTATTTAAGTTAGGCGTTAAGCCATAAAATTCCAGAGCTCTTGACATGGAAAACATTGATACTAATGCATAGATTATGTTGTTACGAATCTAACACAACTTGAACGGGTCAAATCAGAGTTAAAACGGAGAAGATATGGCCTAATGAAGATAGTGACAATTTTGTAAATAGATGGAACTTGATTTTTGAATTTAAAATAAATAAAATCCAATTTTAAATCTACCCAAGGACTATGGGTATTATTTCATAAAAAACAGGGGGTCTTTAGCAAAACCACAGGGACGGCGGGTTCAAACTTAAAAACTTGCGGGGGCTCTTTTGCAAAACGTGCCTGGCCTTTATTTTTGAATTTCAAATAAATAAAATCCAATTTTAAATCTGCCCAAGGACTACGGGTATTATTTCATAAAAAGGAAGGGGTCTTTAACAAAACTGCAGGGACGACGGGTTCAAACTTAAAAACTTGTGGGGGCTCTTTTGCAAAACATGCCAGGCGAAGGTGTATGGTGAGATTTGGACTGTTGGATCTAAAGTGGACGGTGCAGATTAAAACGAGGAGGGAGAGGGAAACGGTCGACGGCCAGAATAGTGCCAGGTGCGGCGGCGCCATGGCTAGGGAGCTCGGCTCCTCGTCTGAATGGTGATTTCAGCCTTGGATTTCAACGGGAAAAGCATGGGGACGCGCAGCGCGGCCGTGCGAACTTGGCCACGGGGTTCACAGGGTTTGCCGACGGCCGAACACGGCGGCGCACGAGGTGGAGCAGAGCAGCGGTGGCGGCACTGCGACGGCGAGAGCGCACGCACGGAAGAGAGCGAGGGAGAGGACGAGATAGGGTCTGGTGGCTTCCTTACCTCGACGTGAAACTCGAGCGATGGTTCTCGTTGGCGTGGGCTCACCAGCGAGTGAGATCGATGGCGGCACTGCGTGCTTGCGACGGCGGCTATGGCAACGGCGCGACTAGGGCTCGGGTGGCAGCAGAGGCTGCTCCTAGGGCTCGAGATGGAGGCGGCGGCCTTTGGTATTTATGGCCCGAAGTGACTTGGGATGCAAGGCAATGGGAGGAGGCATGAGCTGTGCGGTCTCCTCGGTGACTGTGTCCATCGTGGAGACGAGCTGAAGGAGGGAGACGACGCTGACATGTGGGCCTAAGGTGGTAGTGGCATGGAGCACAGGGCCGGTCAGTCAGAGGGAGAGAGGATAAAGGGGGCGTGGCTGACACTGTGCTGGCCGATGCGAAGCTGGGCTGTGCACGGAGGAGTGGGCTGTGGATAGGGAATGGGCCGCGCGGGAAAGAGGAGGGAGCAGGCCGGCAGGCCGCTGGGCTGCGCAGGGGGGGTAGGGAAGAGAAGTAGCTGGGCCGGCGGTGAGAGACCAGGTCAGCTAGGCTAGAAGCCAAGAAAGGAGAGGGGAAGAAAAAGAAATTCCTTTTTAATTTCTTAAACACATTTTCAAACCAAATTCAATTTAAATTTAAATCCTTTTGAAATTTTGATCAAACCCAAGCATCACAAAAATAAATATGCGTCAGCATGAATGCACCCACATGTTGCTACCTTATAATAAATTTTAATTTAATTATAATTATTATTTCCTATGTTTTTATGAGCATAAAAATACAAAATTAAATCATTTTAGCTCTATTTCAAGAGAAGCAAATTTTAGGGTGTTACAATTCTACCCCCTTAAGATGAATCTCGTCCTCGAGATTCGTAAGATGGTGATAAAAGAGATACATATTCTCCGCCTTTGGATTCTTATCTACTTCTTTGTGTAGTTCCATCATCTTGATAAGGATCCCACTTTAGTTTGCATACCTGTTAACCTTACTTCAAGTATCTTGCCAAACTGATTCTAAGATTTTGACAGAAACTCCAAACAATATTTAGGCAACTCCAATCACCAGGCCACCTTTCCTTTTTAGTCCATACTTATTAGACCCCTTTCTTCATATGTTCATCTTCCAACGGAGCCTTTTTAGTTTCTTGGTTAGGAAGAGAATCTACCACCGATCTTTAAAATATTAATGATTTTGATTAAGTTGCTCAAACTTGGAATAGAATTCTTAGTTCTTGGTGTCACCTGAACCTTCTTAGCATAATTCTCTGTTGCTAAGGGCATCGACCATGACTTTGCTCCTCGAAGTGATTGCACTTTTCCAAGTCATAATCAATTTCATTCCAACGAAGATATCACAAGGTCAAGACCATCTTAGTGAAGATGTCCTATAGATTCTTGTGATCCACCTAGATCTCACTTTTACTTCCAAAAAGATAGTACTTCCATGCTTAATAATGGATAACTCCAGATCATACATCAGATGTTCCATCTCATGTTTTCTTGCATAAGCCTTTACTTTTTTTTCTTCTTGCTTAAGTACACATCCCACACCTTTGACAGGGTGAGTCATTGTAGATATAAAGCTTTTGTCTTGATCTGACAAAGCTAATACTTAGATTTTACTTCAACCTCTTCTTGGACTCCTTCAAACACTTACCTGAGGTTTCTTGATCCAAACTAACTTGAAAGCTTCTCTGGTAGCTCTATCAAAATCTTGATGATCTTGGATAAACCTTCCTTGAACCTCTAACCAAACCTCATTGAAACTCTGAGTTTCTCTCACATCTTTGGGTACCACCTTCCTTATCATATTAACCAATTCTTCCAAGTGAGAGCTAGAGAGTATGACTTAACTTCATATGGCACCTTGAGCATTCGACCCCTTTTTAGTTGGATAGTTTGCATAGGCGTGATCATCCATCTTATTGATCTCCTCCAAAGGTGTTTGTTCCTCCACATTGACATCTGAAAACTCACAGTCCACTTTACTTTCTTCATAGGACACACTTTCTAGTATGTCATTCTCATATACCTCAGGTGCAGGTTGGATACCCTCATACTCAATTCTTTCTCTGGACGGTGTTGTTAGTAGCATCGAATGTTGGGCATACTTAATCACTCATTTACAAGCAGATAACCATCCCTTTCCAAGGATAACATCAATGTCCATTAACTCCAAAACAATAAGGTTTGCCTCAAAGTTCTTCCCTTTTATGTTTAGACTAACTTTTGGGCATACGCGGTTTGCCTTCTTTTCTCCTCTTAGAGAGTTAAGTATCAGGGGTTTCCTCATTGGAAGCATAGTTATATTATGATCTTCTACATATTCCCTAGATATGAATGAATGTGATGCACTAGGGTCAAACAAAACCATGGCAGTGGCTGAGCTTACTTCAATCAAACCATAAACAACCTCCTTAGCTCCATGAGTGGTAATCAGATCCACATTGTTCAACCTGCCTTGAATGTAGTTTCGCTTTTACTTATTTCCTTGCACTTGCTCCTTATGGACATTCTGTTCTAGCTCCTGCTGCTGTTGATTCTGGCTTTGATTACTCTCAACAAGCTTCTCAAGACAATCATTCTTATAATATTCAATTTCACCACAATCATAATCTTCCTCACTAGTAGAAAGATTTTGTCTTCATCAAGGTGATAGTAGGAGGTGACAGACATGGTTCATGAGAACTAAAACGCTGCACTTCATCATTGGGTTGCTGATACTGAATCTGATCTATACTCCCAAGCAGATTCATAGGGCGTGAAAGCATCTAGGCCCCTAGTTGGGTTTCAGTGATTAATGACGACACGAGATTACTATGACTAACATGTGTTTTGCAGAGGCAATTTGAGTTAGGTCATGGTAATGGCAATTGATTGGGTAATCAAGGTTGTCATGCCCCTGTCGATGGAAATTGTTTCGGTTTTCAAAGGATGGACAACAAGGTTAAGGATAGACTTGTTCTAAGTGTCATTTGGTGATGGAGAGACACTTAGAGTAGTTTATGACTTTGTTTTTCCTTTGGCCGTACTATTAGGGGGGATATGGACTAGTAGCTTGACCTAGGTCAGTCTAGTGGGTTAGGTGTGGTGCACACTTGTCAAACCTAGCACTAGGTAGCTCAGGAATAGCCCTAAGATCAATTGGAGTAAACTTCATTCACGTAGGATTTTGCGTTGGAAGTGAATGGAGGGTCAAATGATTGACCGGACGCTGGTCTGGTTGTGACTGGACGGTGGAGAGAGAGTCCGGTCAGTTCATTTGATCAGCTGCAGTCGTCTAGTACTGACCGAACGCTGAGTGGAGGTGGACAGGACGCTGGGTGCCTGCGTCTGGTCAACTCTAGAGAGGTTCCAGAGAGACATTTTCTTGACCGGACGTGTCCGGTTAGTGCTGACCGGACGCTGGTCAGGATCCGGTAACTGACTGGACGCTGAACAGTGAAGTGACCGAACTCTGGATGCCAGCGTCTGGTCAACATTAGTAAGGTTCTAGAGAGCGTTTTTCTTGATCAGACGCATCCAGTCAGTGCTGACCGGACGCTGGTCAGAGTCCGGTCAGAACTTAACGGCTATTTCTGACACAGTGGCGGGTATAACTGACTGGAGCATCCGGTCACACTGACCGGAGCATTCGGTCACCCCATAGAACGCTGAGTCAGCCTCCAAACATTATGTTTTAAATGAGGGGCTATAAATACTTACTCCACTCGTCCAAGGGAGGCCTCTTGCCCATTTGTTCAGTTGAGAAACACCTTGAGAGTGCAATGGAGAGCAAGATCCTAGTGAGGTGATTGAGATTTGAGAATCCAAGATTAAGGTCCTCATTAGTGTAAGGATAGTAGCAAGTGTGCATCCACCCTTCTCATTAGGCTTGTCATGGTCAAGTGAGAGTTTGTGCTTGTTACTCTTGGTGATCACCATCACCTAGATGGCTTGGTGGTGATCGGGAGTTTGGTGATCATCCGGCGGAGCTTGTGGATGACCCAACTCAAGTTGTGAGCGGTTGTGAGCGATTCACCACCACGGAGTGTCAAAGAATCACAACGAAGCTTTCGTGGACGTATTCCACAATGCAATGAAAGAAACAATTAATGGATTCCCAGTTGGTTATGGTGGACTAATTTATTACAATATTCCAGATCTGTCTACCCAAGGGACTAATCAAGTCGGTACCAGCCATCAAGAAGCAGTACCAGCTGGTAGTGGTGATGTCCAGATAGTTCAGGGATCACCTGAACAAACTCAAGGAACTGCTGCGAATCAGACATAGTACAATTCTAGACCACCATTACAGCATGTGCAACAGCCGACGGGGCAAAGTCAGAACCAGGTGATCAATTTTGGCACATCAGGCCACATACCATCGTCGGCTCAAAAAAATAGCACCGTCAGTTCAAAGGATCTATAAAGATATAGATTCTTATGTCTATAATCAGAGACTTCAAGCAGCAAGCCAGCAAAAGACCCAGCAAATTGAAATTCCACAAGGGTATCATTATGGCATAGGTTATAACACCCTCCACATGATACCAAATGCAGGATATCAAGGCGCATGGGATTTCAACCCACAGATGGGTCAGCAGGTGCAGAGAGCTCCAAATTCAAATGCTGATGAGTTGCTGCTAAGGGTGACCGAGATGATGAAGAATCAGTTCGGTCTAAGGCCAAAATGGTTGACCTTTTCATACAAACGCCCATATCCAGAATGGTATGATTTGGTCGCTCTTCCAACAAATTACAGGCTCCCAAAATTCGCTAAGTTCACTGGCCAAGACGGTACAAGCACGATAGAACATGTCAGTCAGTATCTTACACAATTGGGCGAAGCATCAGTTGAAGACACCCATCGAGTTCGTTTCTTCTCCTTGTCTCTATCAGGACCAGCCTTTACTTGGTTTTCATCATTGCCAGTCAATTTCATTGTCAATTGGGCTGACCTGGAGAAGAAGTTTCATACATATTTTTACACTAGGACTAGAGAGAAGAAGATTACCGATCTGACAACCATAAGACAGAGGACTAATGAATCGGGCATTGAATTTCTTTAGAGGTTTCGAGAAACCAGGAACTTGTGCTTCTCCTTGAACTTGGCCAATGATCAACTAGCTGCTTTAGCTATTTAGGGAATGCTGCCGATGTGGAAAGAGAAACTGCTAGGACAAGAATTTGACAACTTGGATTAATTGGCTCAACGAGTGGTAGCACTTAATAGCCAATTCCAGAGCACACGCAGAGATACCTGATTCCAGAAGAGTACTTCAGTAGCCAAAACTTACGATCCATATTCAGTCGATGACGGCTATGAAGATGAAGAAGAAGAGGTTGCTGCAGCTGAATGGAATTGGGGCAAGAAGACAGTGATGGTACCAAATCCTTGGGGAAGAGGAGTCGAGGAGAGTTATGACTTTGATGTTACTAAATCGGACAAGCTCTTTGATTTCTTGCTTGAGAAGGGACAGATCAAGCTGCCCGATGATCATGTCATGTTGCCCCCTGATCAGTTGAAGAACAAAGAGTTCTACAAATTCCATAACGCTACTTCTCATTCCACTAATGAATGCAGAATCTTCAGGCAGCAAATACAGAGAGCTATTCAGCAAGGGAGGCTCAAATTCGATACACCTCGGAAGATAAAAGTTGATGATAATCCTTTACCAGGAGATCAAAACATGGTTGATGCTAGGCTATTTAAAGAAAAAACCAAGATCCTAACATCAGCCGAATCAAGAGAAGCTGGAACAGTCGATTCCAAGATGCAAATATCGGCTGATGAGTATAGAGAGATTAGAAGACGTCATGCCAAATAAAAGAGCCGATACGAGCAGGGGAAGACGTCAAAAGCAGAGACGACAAAGCCGCGGGTCACATCTCAGATTATGTTGAATAAATGGCAGCGACAGAAGGAAAAGGATTATCAGCGTTGGTTAGAAGATCAAGCATACCAGCATCAATTGGAAGAAGAGAGGTATGAAAGGGAACAAGCTGAATTACATTGGAATTGTCCCTTCTTTAGACATTGCTGGAATGAAGGTTTAAAGTTGCCTACCAGACACCACTGTCTAGAATGTAGCAATCAATATCGGGAGTATAGGCAATCTCGAACCAACCACCGGTCTATCCATGCTCAAGATGCATATCATCATAACAACATGGATCGGAGCTTAAAAAACAAAATTGTTCATGATCGGTTGGGA
This sequence comes from Miscanthus lutarioriparius, assembly GCA_904845875.1. NCBI lineage: Eukaryota > Viridiplantae > Streptophyta > Magnoliopsida > Poales > Poaceae > Miscanthus > Miscanthus lutarioriparius. Next base: position 61,013,262 of record CAJGYO010000014.1, on the reverse strand, counting down.
AAAAGAGTCATTGATCAGGACTGGGTTGATCATAAAGAGGAAGGCACTGAAAGAAGATACACGTGGTAGGAAGGCCAGTGGTGCCCAGGAGATTTGACGAGAAGCCAAAAGAGGAGGGTGCAGCGCCTAAGGAATAGAGAGATAGAATAGGCTCAGGCACCCAGCAAAACTCAAGTATGGCGTACCAAGCAGATAGCTTATAAGAGGCAACCATCGGCTAATATCCAAATGGCTTTTCTGTTACCATCAGAATTCAGAGCTCCGACAGATCAGGAAGTTTATTCAGACTTCGACGAGTCAGAGTATGAAGAAATGGTTGCCAAGTTAACAGTTGTGCAGCAAGCAATGTTTGATAAGCTAGTCAAGCATCGGCACTTGAACGCATTGTATATGAAAGGTCTTGTTGATGGAAAGCCGATGAGCAAGATGTTGGTGGACGGAGGTGCATCTGTCAATCTTATGCCTTATACTACTTTTCGTAAGCTTGTCAAAGGACTAGAAGATTTGCTTGAGACCGACATGATGCTTAGAGACTTTGGAGGAAATACATCCAAGACCCGAGGGGCAATAAACGTGGAACTAACATTTGGAAGCAAGACTCTGCCCACCACATTCTTCGTCATTGATGGAAAGGGGTCGTACAGTTTGCTCCTCGGTCGTGATTGGATTCATGCGAATTGCTGTGTACCATCGACCATGCATCAGTGTTTAATTCAGTGGCATAGAGATGATGTCGAACTGGTTCGTGCTGATGAGTCCGTAAGCATCGCAACAGCCGATCCAGTCTTTTGAGAACTAGGAGATTTCGAGTGTTTTTCTGGCAAGTCATGGGAAGGAGGCTTCATTAAGGTCAGCAATGAAAGCCAACTGTCGATGCAAGTGATTGGCTCTGAGAGTTTGTTTTAGTAGAAAAAGTCACAGCTTCACATCGGCTGTTGGATCGAAGGAAAAATAAGTGTTAAGTCTTGGAGATGGGTTTAGGCCAACGTTTGTGAAGGTTGAGTTAAAGTGTAAGTGCGATTCAGAGTTAATAGATTTCTTAAGAGAAGTTCTGTTTCGCTTAATAGGACGCTTGACCTGGGTTGATTACTCATCTGACCTTTTATATTGAAAGTTCTGCGGGACGTTATCCTAGCATCTAATCAACGCTTGGTAGCGATTCATTCTCGGCTCTAATAGCCGGTACCAGGAGGGTATCGCCTCTAGTTCAAAAAGTAAACATCTTCAAAGATAGTAATAGCCGATACGATATGTATCGCCTATAAAGCAAAAAAAGGAGCAAGAAACATTCACAGTCATACACGAAGGCATTGCATTGAAACACAATCATAAAAGAACAGGAGTCTTCATTCATTGGTTTATCCTAAATACAAACTAATCAAAGACCTTGTTCACCACATCTTGGGCGGATGTGATGTCCACTCTGGCCTTCGCTGCCATGATGAACTCTTCAAGCAAGTCTTGATGTTCTTCAGGGCCATCACCCATTGGGAAACCGGTTTCCATGGCATGTAGCTCATGCCCGGTCTGAACTTGCGCCACGGTCAGCGCCACCGCCGCGCCATGACGAACACCGTGGAGGGCAATCTCCTGAACGCGGGCCCAAATGTCACTGGAGGCGAGCATCGATGAGGCAGCCATGGGCATTGACGGCATCCACAGCCACGTTTGCCGCTAGTTGGAGAGACTCCAACTGTATCGTTAAGGCTGATGATCACGAAAACGGGGGAACTGTCAAGATAAAGACTGTTGAAATCAGAATAAAGATATCCTTAAAGCCCGTCTTACCTGTCACCGCGGCGTCAGATTCGGCCAGCCACGCTCGAACAGCACTGGCCTCCTCCTCGGACGCATGAAGATCGGTCTGGGAAGCCCCGAGATGAATCTCGAGCTGGCCGTTCTCTCGGGTCGCCTTGGAGTAGCGGTTCTGGGCCGCCCTCAACTCTCGGAGGAAGCGCCGGGCATCGTCGCCATTATACAAATCGGAGAAATCCGACGATGAGGTTGGTGCGGAAGACACAGCATCGGAGGGTTCACCAGCCTTGGGAAGAGGATGAAATCTGTCGTTCACAACAAACCTAGAAACAAGAGTTCATCCCTATGAACAGAAAGTCATAGATTGTCGCCATGAGCAGAAGACATCAATCTCACCTCATGCGTCGGAGGCGCTGGCTCACCGGCATGTTCTCCTCCAGGGTCTCCCCCACCGCACGCTTGCCGCGATTATCCTCACCGGCCATGGAATCGATTAGATCTATAGGAAGGGGAGAAAACTGCTACAGGGGCTTAAAGGCGAAGAAATGAAAAGGAACAGGAGCGGTTGCAAGTATAGATGTGTTCGAGGTCGGAGCCCTCGGCCGGTATTTGAAGCCGCGAAGCAAAGAGGTAGACGCCTCGGGAAAGTGCAAAGGGTAATCGCAATTAATTGAAGGCGGAGCGCCATTTTGCTAATACCAAAGAAAATGCGACGTTGGGCGATTGAAGGCAGAAGATCAAGGGGCTCTCTTAAGCCACGTTTTTTGGGATCAATTGGGTCGCAAATCTGAAATTAGTTGTTTTCAATCGGCTCTTCAGCCGAAAAGAGAAAATACAACGAGACAAGTGTGGTTATCGTACACAAGACATGTATGTTAACCTACAAATTACAAGCCCAGAATATCCTGAATGACTTTTAAAATTGCAAGACGAATAGCATTAGCTTCTGCAACCTTGTGCTTGTATTCTTCGGCTGTTTCAGAAGCGTTCTCAAGGCTACCACGGATGGTTCTGCTCTCTTTTACTTTGGCCAACAGTTCCTGCTTCTTCTGTCTGATGGCATCAGGTATTTGGACCAGAATGGACTTGCGATGATCTATGGCAGCCTTCACATTGTTCAGCTCCCTCTCAAGCTCTGCACGCTTGACTTCCAGTTGGGACAACTCTGGATCAGCCCTGAGGGAAGAGTTCTTCAAAGCGTCGATCGACTGCGTCAGCTCTTTAACTTCTTGCCTATTGGAGTCCCTTCTGGCTAGCAAGGCTTCACGATTGGACAAGTTCCTTTGGATTGTTTTCGCCTTCAAGGCCTAATCTTCAAAAATGGGCAAATACGACAAGACCTTGGAGAGAGCTAGAGATGGATCACCCTTAATAGTCAAGAAGACTTTCTGTATTGATTCAGTGTCTTGGACCAAATCGGCTATGTTCTTCTCAAATATGGGCAGTATATCTTTCAGCCGATTTCTAGTCTCCTCTGACAAAGATTCAGCAGAGGAAGTGGCTGATAATCTGATTTCGTCTTCATCAAAATACTCCTCGAGATTGAAGGAACAACTCTGGGCCGGAGGATCGAGTGCCTATAGATAGGGGAAATCTTGATTAAGAGATTTGAATCGGCTTATCACAGAATGAATGGTGAAAAGGTACAGTGCCTTCTCTATAGTAGCCTATATCAGAAGAAGGGGAGTAGCTGACGATACACCAGTAATATCTGGTTGAATCAGCTCAGAAATGTCAACATCGGTATTTGAAACATCGGAAGGATTTTAATTTATGCTCGCTGCAGAGAAATGGACAAAGCATATAGTTTCCTCACCATCAAGTGTATGCCGAATCGGAGAATCGACAGTGTGAGTATCAACGATAGAGTTGTTCCCAGCGTCAGCGAGATCGTTGTTGGTAGGTGAACTACCAGGTTCCTGTTTCTTGCGCAGGTGTTTCCTCAGACAGTATCTGGCATGATGAATAGTCGAATAAAGAGTGGAAAACTGAGTAAATCGAGAAGTTGAGTGTCAAGGATAGAACTCACGTTTTCTACTGTTATGGAAGTATCGGTTGTTTCAACCGAGATCGGCTCCTTTCGTGGATCAACCGATGGAGGTTCTGCTAGTGCTGAGTCGAACGCCTGAGACAGCAGTTCCGCACCTAGGGCAGGTTGGGACGCAATGCTCGATAGCTGAGAAAGAACGAAATCAGTAATTGAATCTCATTTTTGAGAAGAAGATGAATTGTTTACCTGAGCAGCTGATGGTCTTGTTCTACGAAGTCTTTTCCCAGTGGTAGTTTTCTGGGTTGCCCTGGATCCACCTTGCGTTTTGGGGATTAACATGTCATGATCGTGGGAGCAGCGTGGGTTCTCATCAATTTCTTCAGGGAAGGTGCGGTTGATCCCATCTTTGAAACTGGGCATGGCGGCTGGTAATCTATAGAACGCCCTCTCCTATCCAGGCTTGGAGGATCAAAGTCGATGTCCTAAAAGGGTCGTTTAGGGCAATTGGCAAGAGAATTCACCAAAATGATCTCTCAAAAAAGGGAATGACAGGTTACCTCACTGCCAGAAACGAATTCCCCGTCCAAAGCTATGCACAGAGGGTGGACTGATCCACAAAAGAGATGGGAACGCCAATCTTGCCACCAGGAATCAAAGAGACTGGAAGAAAAGCTGACCCTGACCCAGTCATGCAGGAAGAAGGAGAAAGCAAATAGGCCATGTGGATTGCAAAAGATACTATTGGGATGTTATATAGAACTCGAGCCGGAGAGTCAGGAGTTACGCGTATGTCTCGGATAGTGCAATTGCGGCGTGGTAAACCAGTGAACTGGAATTTCGGGATAAAATCATTTTATCCCAAAATTGGAGGGCATGTGCTTACACCAAAATTTGGGAGAAGTGCGTGGGAACTCGTAGGCTTCTAGAATTATGCCAATCAAGGAGACGATGGAGTAAAGGTTGATGTCTGCTGGATCGAATGTGACACTGGATCGATTCTTTCCGAATGACGTCAGCAGATAACGATGATGGGATATGATTGGCATCAAAAAGATACATATCGGACTCTACAAAAGGGGAAAGATTAGAGTCCAAGTTATCTTAAGATAGGAATATTTCTTTCATACCAAAGATTGTAACAAATCGTGCTCGAGTAGGATTCATGTTTAGACTTTGGGTATAAATATCAAACCCCGGCTATTGTAAAAAAAGACATAATCAATCAAATACAAGTCAATTACTTTTTTCGGCTCCGACCACCCCTTAGGAGTAGGAGTAGAGTAGATCTCGGCGAGTTCTTCGGCAAGTATGGCTGCATCGATCCGGTCGACGTCCACTGCTTGTTGTAAGTATCGTCATGGTTTATACCTCTGTTCGTATGGCTGCATTGATCCGGTTGACCCCCACTGCGGCTCTGGTATAAGCTAGTTATCGACTCTTGCCTAATTCAAGTATGGCATGTGTGATTCTGCCTCACACCCCACTGCTTGAATTGGATCAAGGTCAAGTTATCGGCTCTATCTTAGAGTGGCAATCTTTGGTAGATTCATTAAGTTACCGATATTGCTTATTACTTTCATTGCTTATCTAATTACAACAATATTACTCTACCCGATTGAGATTGATTTAGATCAGCCTTATATCTTATTTGACTCATCGTTTGCTAATCCAAAACTGATCTGATCTACACTTTAAACGATAAGCTATGTTTTTCATTGGCTGTTTTATATCAATCTTAATCGTGCATAGCGTGCGATTAAGGCATGTTCGATCTTGAGTAGATCTATCGGTTAGCGAGAACCATTTCATGGCCCGTTATCATGGCCTGTGGGATTCTACCTCTCACCCCACTGTTAGCACCGTGGAGTGGGGATCGTTAGTTGGTAGATCCGTTCTGGAGAAGGCATGACCTTAACTGTGCGCTATGCCTGAAACGGCTGTTTAGCCGATATCAAGCGCTTTCACGAGCAATTCACATCACGAGACCGTTGAAGTAGAGATAAGTTGAAAGATATGTTAGCCCTATGATCTTATTATTGTATTACGGCTTGCATGATTCTGCCTCATGCCCCACTGATATTAGTAATGAGTTAGGATTGTCGAGTCTATTGTTGTTTCTACGGCCTGTATGATTCTGCCTCATGCCCCACTGGTCATGGTGATAGATGAGATGTAACATGTTCATTAGATTTATCTTTATTAAATGGATACGTGATATTGAATTGTTTCTTTATATGAAAAGGAGTTCGGTTACTCGTAATCATTGGCTCAGTATGAATCGATCATCATTGATATCTTATTACCATTGATTAATATTTGTTTAAATGATATTTATCCTGAATGACAACCGATTCTTCTTATACGTCCCCATGAGCTCTAACTGACTCATTCTCATGAATATACTGGAATCGGCTATTTAGCCGATTTCCTTTCATATCGGCTCTCATAGCCGTACATTCGAGACTGTCTGGTAACATCGGCAAGTTCCGCCCTTAATTACTAATAAACTTTCTCTCATTATCAATTGCAGGGTCAAATTGACTGGCACGCCTCGGGAGGATTGCGCAGGATCGACCATCCCTACACTAAAGCTAGGCGGATCGGCTCCATCGAGCGGACCCTTCCAGCTTGCTGCGTGTCCTTGGTACGGGACGAAATTATGTGTCGACAGCATTTTTAAGCTTCGTCATGTATCTGAAAATGCTCTCTGCAATAGTGATATAAGAATAAAGAAAAAATTAATCGAGAAGCTTTCGCGCTAGTTGCTCAGTCCGTTGCTTGTTTGGTGAGAAAATGGCTGATGCGCGTTCTACATATACATGGCCACGTATAACTTAACACACACTCGCATTTATGTGTGCATATCTCTGTACGTGTCAAATCTCAAACACCAAACTATAGGCCTTACACTTTATCTTCAGTAACCTTTGCTTATTAAGAAAGCAAGTGTTTAAGTACTCAAACGTTCAAACCATAAGTAAAAAACAAGTGTGTGCTCTCTAAACTAGTGAAGTCTTAGCAAAGTAAGATCGAAAAGTCTTTAAAAACTAAATTTATTTGAAAATAAATAAGTAAAACATACAAGACATTTCCTGTTTTATACGCTTCTAATATGCTTGCTTTGCTAATGAATAAATCTCTCATTTTCACACTGAGTTTATTTTACACCTTTCTGAGAAAAGGGAGCTTGTTTTACAAGCTTCCACTGAAGCTCTCCTGTTGCTCCAGATTGGCTCCTAGCTAACCGAATAGGCAGTATACCTACGCGTTGTTTTGCAATGGGATCCACACGACCACAACCCAAAGAAAAGGAACCCCTTTCTAAAAGGCAGCACAATGGGGATAAATTTATCTTGTTTATTTAAGTACGTATGTGATCCTTTAATTTTGTCCGTAAAAAATTTTTGTGCATGGACATTTTCTGTATGTACCTCTGATCCTTAACCAAAAAATCAAAAAAACTTGAAGCTGCACGCACAAATTGCAAGATCCATTTTACTTCTCTTTCCTGTGAACGGTTTAATAAGGATTATATACATTAGAATACAGACAGTGATGATTAGTACATAATAAAAGATTCCTTTATATAAAAAAACATAAAGGGATTTCCATTATCTAAAAAAACATATGGCCCCGTTTAGATCATTGTAATTGAATTCATTTTAATAATCATAATTTGGACACATATTAATTAAGTTAATATGGTTGTATATAGATCTTATTTGTATATTATTGTTGGCTATATGAAAGAGATACTTATGTGTGTTGTATTTCTACTGTAGGGGAGCAAGTAGAAGAGCGTGTTATAAGTTGTAAAGTAGAAACATAGAATGATGATTTATACAATCAAATTCCATCTTCCACCCAATAAATTTGAGATATGTTTATATGTGAACTTTGAAAAGTTGTGAAACGCCAAATTTCAAATCAAATAGCCTAATTTATTAAGTAAATTTCAATTCCTCCTCCAAATAAAAGGATCCAAACCGCCCCTAAAGGTAAACTTTAATTTATTTCGATGAAAAATTCGCACATGGTCAAAATGTGGCCACGCTGCCAAACACGTGTAGCCATATTCTGATTTTTTATATGAGCAACTCATTTGTCTAATTCAAAAAAAAAGTATGTGAAATTGCTGACGCCTAGCATATGTGTATGCCTCAGTTTCCAAAATAGTAGCAAGTAGGAAAGCACGCAACTAAGGAATAATGGAAACCATAATAAGGAACTTCCAAAGCGCTTGCAGTTAGAAACGGTTCCACAAAAACTTGAGCATATATATATATATATATATATATATATATATATATATATATATATATATATATATATATATATATATATATATATATATATATATATATATATCCTACTCCCAGGGAGTAGTTACTCCCATGTGTATATCTCTAGATTTAGGACGTATATGGCCCGACAAAGTGTATGTAGATGGAGTATATTATCATACTAGACCTTCTAGGGTACTATGTATAATAAGTATGTATGTATACTTAGAGTATATGGTTATACTTATTTGATATGCTACTATCATAGTATTATATAATATATTAAAAAATATGTGCTCTTTTGAAAAAAAAATTAGATAGTAAAGATATGGAGTATCTTAATTTTAGTATGGCAACATATTCAAACGAATAAATGAGTATGTACACATACGCAACGTGATTTATTGATTATGGGAGTAACTACTCCCGAAAGTATATAAAATTCACCATATATATATATATATATATATATATATATATATATATATATATATATATATATATATATATATATATATATATATATATAGAGTATATTCAGTAGCCAGCTACAAAATAAGTTATTCTGTAGCCACCTCCATTTACGATAATTTCAATACATATTTACGATAGTTGGGTTACTATAACACATGAGGATATTTATCATAACGTTATAGTAAACCACTTAGTAAGGAATTACTATAATCTCGTAAATTAACATAGTAATTATCGTAACTCAAAGTGGCTACAGAATAAGTTATTTTGTAGCCAGCTATAGGATAGCAGTTATATATATATATATATATATATATATATATATATATGCTTCCTCACACGTTGGGTTCAGGAGTTACGTTCTGTCTCAGAGAGAGCAAGAAACGACAAATATAATGCTCCGTCATCCCCAAGAGCTACTATTACAGCCACAGCGCTGCTGCTGCTAGTTTTCGTTGCTGTTTGAACCATGTAGGAGGGGAGTGCAGCAACAACAGCCGCAGCGCTGCTGCAGCTATAGCTCTTTCGAGCAGGCCGATGGTGTGTGGAAAGATATGCATGACAAAGTTGCATGCTCTCCAGCGCAGCCGAGACACGACTTGCTCGCTCATAATTGAGCCAATAATAATCCTGATCATCAGCAAAGTAAAGCCGATGACCCATGGCCATGGATGGAGACTGCAGCCCAAATAATTTTACCTTTACTGAATATCATTGATTCACTACTAGTAGCTGCTTTTTATCTTTCTATTTTCACTACAGTTTCGTGAAAGCAGAGAAATAGAAAAAAAAAACAGGTGGACTACTCATGGTCATGGCCATCAGCAAAGGTTCGACTTCTCTATCTGCCTGCTGTAGTGCGTGGCCTATATATATAGCATATGTCTGGTGGCTCGTTGCAGCGAGGGGAGAGCTAGAGGAGTCAGAATCCCAGCTGAGAAGAGCGAGAGGTCGTTAGTTAGAGAGAGAGAGAGAGAGAATGGCCGACAGGAGAACGGTAGTGTACGATGCTGAAGCCGGCGACGATCATGAGAGGCAAGGTATGTATGTTGTTCATGCATGATGATGAATCATGATGCATGCATGGTACATTCAAGCCATATGATGCTCTGATAGAAAGCTGCAGTTCGTTTTATATATATACACACACACACACACACACATGGTCCAGGGGATTCTTGGTGACACGATACGATTCAACATATAGTAATCCTGCTGTTCGCGCCGCGTGCACGTATGTACAGGGACGGTGTGGACGGCGACGTCGCACATCGTGGCGGCGGTGGTGGGCTCCGGCGTGCTGGCGCTGGCGTGGACGGTGGCGCAGCTGGGGTGGGTGGTGGGCCCCCTCGTCCTCGTGGGCTTCTCCTGCGTCACCTACTACACCTCGGCGCTGCTCGCCGACTGCTACCGCTACCCGGACCCCGTCGACGGCGCCGTCAACCGCGAGTACATCGACGCCGTCCGATGCTACCTCGGTACGCATGCACAGAAATCTTCATCATCGATCTATCATGCATCTCCATATTTATATATATACAAATACAAGAACATGCTATAGCTAGCTGTGGGGATTTGTTCGATCGTCTGATCTGACCTTTCAATCGATCCATGGACGACGACGACGACGACGATGAAGACCGGAAGAACGTGGTGCTGTGCGGGTGCGCGCAGTACGTGAACCTGTGGGGCACTCTCGTCGGCTACACCATCACCGCCAGCGCCAGCATGATGTAAGTCTCAGTTCATTTTCGCCGCTAGCTACAGAGTGTTTTATTTTGAGGAAATGAGCTACTGCTGAGTGTCGTTCATCATCTCTGTACTTCTGCTCCCACGTCAACAAGGTTATGCTCAGTGGTGTGTGACGTGACGTGATGCCCCTTTCCCTGAGTAGTAGCCGTTTGTGTCGTAGCTACCTAGCTTGCTTGTCCATGCTGCGCTCGTACTCACCTGCGCTTTGCCGGACGCAAGCAAGAAACCGCCGAAACATGGGGACATCGGAAAGGTGGCCGGATACGTGGCTTTCACCACCTTTTCTGCGCCTGAAACCAGGGCGGCATCCCAGAATCCGTTGCAACCACCCACCCCAATCTCCACTCCACCCAGTGTGTTGTTTGCCGATGCGGCACGCATGAGTGAAGTGAACCCGGCCCCTGCACGCACGTATCCGGCGTGACTGTGACACGTCTCTCGTGCACTCTCGCAAGTACCTACACTCCAGCTGCCATGGTGTCAAAAAAAAAATTCCACGTACAGTTGCTGTAAATTAAAAAAATAACCATGATGTATGTATGTTTTGTACTGCAGCGCGGTGAAGCGCGTCAACTGCTTCCACCGAGACGGCTACGGCGCGGCGGGGTGCAACCCATCGGGGAGCACGTACATGGTCGTCTTCGGCCTCTTCCAGCTGCTGCTCTCGCAGCTCCCCAGCCTCCACAACATCGCGTGGCTGTCCGTGGTCGCCGTCGCCACCTCCTTCGGCTACTCCTTCATCAGCCTGGGCCTGTGCGCCGCCAAGTGGGCGTCCCACGACGGCGGGAGCGACGTCCGCGGCACGCTGGCGGGCGCCGCCGTCGACGTTCCCCGGGAGAAAGCCTTCAACGTGCTGCTGGCGCTGGGGAACATCGCCTTCTCCTACACGTTCGCCGACGTGCTCATCGAGATCCAGGATACGCTGCGGGCGCCGCCGGCGGAGAACAAGACCATGAAGAAGGCCTCCTTCTACGGCCTCGGCATGACCACCGTCTTCTACCTCGCGCTCGGGTGCACGGGCTACGCCGCGTTCGGCGACGACGCGCCGGGAAATATTCTGACCGGGTTCGCCTTCTACGAGCCGTTCTGGCTCGTCGACGTCGCCAACGTCTGCGTCATCGTGCACCTCATCGGCGCCTACCAGGTGTTCGCGCAGCCCATCTTCGCGCGGCTCGAGTCCTGCGTCGCCTGCCGATGGCCTGACGCCAAGTTCATCAACGCCACCTACTACGTCCGCGTGCCGCCGTGCCTCCTCCTCCGGTCGTCGACTTCCTCGCCGCCGGCGACAGTGGCCGTGGCGCCGCTCAAGCTGGTGCTGCGCACCATCGTCATCATGTTCACTACGCTGGTGGCGATGCTGCTGCCCTTCTTCAATGCCGTGCTGGGGCTCATCGGCGCGCTCGGGTTCTGGCCGCTCTCCGTCTACTTCCCCGTCAACATGCACATGGCCAGGCTCAAGATCCACCGCGGCGAGCTCCGGTGGTGGTTGCTGCAGGCCATGAGCTTCGTCTGCCTCCTCATCTCCATCGCCGCCAGCATCGGCTCCGTGCAGGACATCGTGCACAACCTCAAGGCCGCCGCGCCATTCAAGACCGGAAACTGATTCATCATCATTAGTAATTTAGTACTGATGAGGAGTGATGAATTAATTAACTCGCGGTTAATTAATTTGTTAGCTGTGACTACTGTGATGAGAGGGCCGGCCGGCCGCTGGCCTTTTTTTTTTGTGATTTGGCAAATTTGATCTCTGTCGAGCAGATTTTCTTGCTGCTAATTCGGACGCGAAGTAGTAAGTATGCATTACATATGTAATGTAACCCCAGCTTATTATGGAGGAGCAATGCAAGAAAAAACAATAATATTTGCCAAAACTCATCGTTGTTGTCATTAACTCAATACTCTTCTTAATATAATGATACGTAGCTCCCCTGCGTATTTGAGAGAGAAAAAACTCAATATCCGCTAGTGGTCACTCACATAATAAACAGATAAAATTATCAATTGGCATGTCTACTTTTGTGCCAACCAATGCAGGGACAGTGCTGTTCCATGACTGTGATTACCACTAAATTGCTTAATTTACTTGGACTGCCACGTCATTAGTGAAATGTTGCTGTTGGACACTACATATATGGTTGCATAATGAACAGTTCCTTCTAGGAGTATTACAAAATGGATGCCAACAAAGGTCGCACCATTTTTTTGGAAGTGGGTGAAAACGACATGATTAAAGCGTCCATTGTGCTGTGATGCTGATGATATGACTGCCGATTCGAGTGCACGCATAGTCCTCGTAGTCAACACCATTTTAATTTTGTGTATGGGAAAAGAGGGAACACATTGCACTACCCTGTGTCGCCTTCACGATTATCTCTCTATCATGGATATACTGATTCTCACCATGTTGCATTGCATAACTAAGGATAAGTTTGCTCTCTAAAAAGAGTATCGCTATGAGGTTCGTGTTAGTGAAACTTTCTCAAGTTTGACTAAGTTTATAGAAAAACCAGCAACATTTGCATCTTCAAATAAATTTAGTATGAAAATATATTCAGCGATTCATCTAATGATACTAACTATGCACCATAAATATTAATATTCTCTTATATATATTTGATCAAAGTTAAAAATGCTTAACTTTCGAAAAATGAGAATAACATTCTTTGTGGTCAATCAGGTTTAAATGCTTGTCAAGTTTTTTTTTTTTTTGGAGATGGCTATGTCTCCCTCCCCTCCCCCTCCCTCCCTTCCCCAGCCCCAGCCCCCAGCCCCAGCCCGGCCCCCCCCCCAGCTCCCCAACCAGTGCACGGCCGCCACACCCGCTGCCACCCCTAAGCTCCCTCTCCCTCGGCCTCGCCGCCAAGCAGGCCAGATCCACCACCACCCCTGTCCCCTCGGCCTCTGCAGGCACCCCCCCACCGCTGGAGCCCTTTGTCCCCGCCGGCTCTCCGGGGAGGTCGAAGGCCATGCGCTGGTCGGAGGAGTCCGACCTCTCTGACTCGGACTACAACACCACCCCCCTACCTTCCTTCGCGGATGTCGTCCGTCAGGGTTCCCCGGTTCCTGAGGACGCCCCTCGGACCGCGGTCGAGCCGCCGGCGGAGACCACGGGTGAGCGTGTCGCGAAGGCTCGCACCGGGTGCAAGAGACGTCGGCGTCGGAGGAAACGTCGCGCATCTACCCAGGTTGACCACGGCTAGGAGGTAGCACGCGGAGCCGCGGCGACGGCGCTGGCGCACGGGTGCCCGCACACCAACGCCTGGGGGAACGTGTGGACGGCGGCCGGTTCACCAGCGGCTGGGCGGGAGCACGGCAACATGCCGCGGCGCAGACAAGCGCGTCCCCGCGCACCAGCGGGTGGGGGAGCGACCGCTGCCTCGCTCAAGGCGGCAGATTTCGCCACCTGACGCAGACGGCTAGAGGGAGGTGCTGCCTCGGCAGGAACCTACGGCGCACCAGACCCACACCTCCACCGCCAAGGCGACCCACCACCGTGGGATTCGAGAGGCGCTGTGCGACCGCTGCCTCAATTGCCTCTCCTACAACCACCGCATCGCGATCTGCCGCCGACCCCTGCGGTGCCTCAACTGCAACGGCCTCTCCAGTCGCAGGTGGCGAGGTAGCACGCTAGAGCCGCAGGCGCTCTCCGGGCGCAGGCGGCGAGGGTGCCGCGAACGACGGCCGCCGGCGCATCGTGCGCGCAAGCTCCGGGCCGGGAAGCCAAGACACGCCGATGGGGTCAGATGCATCCGGCTCGACACCGGCCGCCTCAGGGACTCCAGACACGCCGATGGGGTCAGAGGCGGCTGGTTCGACACCGCCCAGCTCTCCTCCTCCGGCGGCGGACCCTAGCTACACAAGCGACGAGCGCGATCCGCTACCGCCGGGTCATCCCGAGACGAGGCCGGTGGATGGCTGGTGCTTCATCCAGCGCGGCGCCTCCATCGACGAAGCAGAGGAGGCCCTGCGATATTCCCTGGCAGCGATGGTCGCCGACGCTTCCAGGGAAGTCCTCTCATCCGATGCCGTCCGCGCCATCACCAACATCCACGGGGTTGAGGAGGAGTTCTCCATCGTCCCCTTCTTCCCCTACAACTTCATCATCCACTGTCGTTCACGGGAGACTCGCGACCGTATCCTTGGTGCGTCGGCGGTACTGGCCGCGGGTACTTTCCTCGTCCTGCGGCCGTGGACGCGCCTCGCCCAGGCGAACGCGATGGCGCTGAAGTTCAAGGTCAACATCGAGCTCGAAGAGTCCCGGCGCACGTCTGGAGCGAGGACACCGCTGCCAAGATACTGGCCCCTCGTGCTGGATCTAGTCCGTCGACCCGGCGTCGGCAGGGAAGTCCGACTTATCCACCTTCCGTCTCTCCGCCTGGACGTGCGACCCGAGCAGAATTCCAAAGGTCGTCAAGCTCCTCGTCGCCGAGAACGTGCAGGCGTTCCAGTTCGGGAACCTGCCGCCGTACCCCACGCAAAAGGAAGTCCTGTGCTACCGTGTCATCGTTCACATTCGGAGCATGGTGGGCTTCGACCCCAGTGACCCATCGGCCATCGCCATCGCCATCCCTGCCGGACTCCGATGACGGTGACAGTGGCCACGACGGGAACCCGGACCGCCACCACTTCTGTCGCCGCTCCGGGCGCCGAGTACAGGGGTTCCGGTGCGTCCGCGGGGCCGTCGACGGTGAGGCGGCCGGTGCGGGGGTGCTGCACCTCCTCTGCGCCTCGTTTCAGTCGCCGTGACGTCAGTACGAAAGCAACGGCAACAACCGCGCCGATCCCGCCGGAAAAGCAAAAGCCAAAGTGTGTTCTGAAGGCACCTCACCTGCCAAAGCAGGACCAACCCGTTCAAACACCTGCACCGGCCTTCTCTGAGCCGTGGGGTCCGCTACATTTCGAACTTGATTCCTGGAAGCATCCCGATGCGGCCACAGGAGTTCAGCCAGCCTCGGATCCTTGAGGCGCGGCTGCTATGTGGCTAGCCAGGGTACACAGCTTCGCGAAGTACCCCGCCGGAACCTCCGGTGCTTCCCCAGGTCGACACCAACACCACGCCGACGAAAACTGAGGCGGACAGGCGATTGGCGCGCTTCACCGAAGAGGTGCAGCTTGTGCGCCACTCTCCGCTGCTCTCCAATCCGCCAAGGCAGAAGCCCCCCGTCCGACGGTAGCCCATTCAGACAAGGAGCGCCAGAATCGTGGCTCAGAAGCTTTCGCACATTCCCGCGTCCAAACGGGGAGAAGTATCGCTGATGCAGCGGATGGGTGTACCTCCACCGCCTGTCCCGGTCACGCCGGCGTCCAAGAGAGCCTTCGAGGCGATCTTCACCGGCAACCTGACGGAGACGCAAATCGCAGCCCTCGATGAGCTGTTCCCAGCTGCTAACTGCAAAGCTGGTAGAGCACCTCGCCGCGCGGCACTGGTGGTCGCTTAAGCGCGGCTGCCCCGACCGGAGTCCACTCCAATGGACAATACAACACTCATGTCATGGAATGTGCGCGGGTTGAATGAAAGAGCCCGCCGAGATAATGTCCGCACGCTGGTCGACGACGTCCGTCCCAGCATCGTGTGCTTGCAGGAAACTAAACTGAATGTAATCTCTGAGTACCTGGTGTTCGCCATGCTCGGCATGAATTTCACCGAATTCGCTTACTTGCCTGCGTCCAATACGAGGGGGGGCATACTAGTGGCCGCACGACAATCTGATGTAACCCGTTCAGACGTGCTTCTGGGTTGCTATTCCGTCACTGTTAGGGTGCGATCGTAGGCACAGGCGGGTGAGCTCGACTCCTGCTGGTGGCTATCCTCTGTATACGAGCCACAGGAAGACAGAGACAAGGTACTATTCCTGGAAGAGCTCCAAGCTATCAGGGACAGTTGTTCAGGACCATGGGCCGTTTGTGGAGACTTCAATTTGATCCTAAACGAGGCGGACAAGAACAATGCAAGAATCAACAGAGCCAACCTGTCCCGCTTCCGGCGCACGGTGGAGGACCTGGAGCTGCAAGACTTGCACCTTCATGGACGGTGCTTCACTTGGAGCAACGAACGGGAGAACCCCACTTTGGTCAGGCTAGAACGAGTGTTGGTATCCATCGAATGGGACGTGCTTTTCCCCAATTCCCACCTGCGTTGCTTGGGCTCTGATGCGTCGGATCACTGCCCACTGCTTCTACTCTCCAACCTGGGGAGCATGTCGAAATCTAGGTTCCACTTCGAGATCTTCTGGCCCAAGTTCCCAGACTACGAGCAGGTCATCACGGAGGCCTGGCGCGGTCATGCCGCCTCCCGTGGCCCGATTCTCCGGCTGGACGACTTGCTACACGGGCTGGTCAAGGAACTGCAGCGATGGGCTGCGACTAAGATTGGAGGGATCAAAGACCAGCTCCTCATGGCACGCGAGCTCATCCACCGCCTCGACATGGCGCAAGACGTGCGACCACTGTCCGACGCGGAAGCCTCGCTTAGGAAACGGATGAAGGTGCGGTGCCTGGGCCTATCATCCCTGGAGAGAACAATGGCCAGGCAACGTTCACGGGTGCGGCATTTGGCAGAGGGGGACGCCAACATGGCTTATTTTCACCTGATTGCGAGAGGCAGGAAGCGACGCAATTTCATCCCTTCACTGTCAGTCGCTGGCCACGTCGTCGCTGATCATGAAGGGATGGAGCGAAGCCTATACGACCACTTCTGCAGGGTGTTCGGGACGGCGATGAGCAGTCGTACAACCATCAACTTCCCCTTGCTAGGGATCCAACCAATGCCTCTTGCCGAGCTGGATGTCAGACATTCAGGCGGACGAAGTTTGGAATGCCATCAAGGAGTTGCCGCCTGATAGGGCGCCTGGCCCGGACGGTTTCACGGGGGCCTTCTATCGAACGTCCTGGAACATCATCTAGCAAGATGTCATGGCCGTGATCCAGGCGTTCACGCACGGGGACTACAGAGGGCTGGAGAAGCTCAACAACGCGATGACCGTCCTATTGCCCGAGAAGGTGGGAGAGTCGAGTCCAGCTGATTTCTGACCTATAACCATGATCCACAGCTTCGCGAAGTTGATCTCCAAGATCCTAGCGCTGAGGCTAGCTCCCAAGCTTGACAAGCTGATCGACAAGAACCAGAACGCCTTCATCCGCGATAGAACTATTCAGGACAACTTCAAGTACATTCAGCGTGCCTCCGTTCTCATCAGGAAAAAAAGGGTGCCCGTGCTGCTGCTGAAGTTAGAGACTTTATCTTTCACGACATAATACTTTATTTCAATGTGTTTGGCAGCACCACTTGACCTATTGTTGTGAGCATACTGTACTGCCGGATTATTATCGCAGTATAACTTAAGTGGTCTATAGATGTCGTCAACCATCTTCAAACCGGGTATGAACCTCTTTAGCCAGTTCACCTGCCCGTTGCCTCATAACACGTTACAAACTCGGCATACATTGTGGACGATGTAGTGACGGTTTGTTTTGAGCTTTTACATGAAATAACTCCCCCTGCGAGAGTGAATATATATCCAGACGTGGATTTTCTATCATCTCCCGCATAATCAGAATCTGAATATTTCACTATATGGAGTGAATCAGATCTTCTATACGTCATCATGAGGCATTTCGTTCATTGCAAATAACGCAAGACTTTCTTTACTAATTTCTAGTGTTCTATTTCAGGATTGCTTTGGAATCTGCCAAGTAACCCGGTAACAAATGCTAAGTCAGGGCGCGTACATACTTGAGCATATTGCAAGCTTCCGACAGCTGAAGTATATGGAACCGCTTTCATTTGATCGATCTCATATTGGTTCCTGGGACATTGAAAATCCCCATATCTGTCGCCCTTGACTATAGGAGCAGGTGAGGGACTACATTTGTGCATACTGAATTTCTTTAAGATTTTCTCTATGTATGTCTTTTGTGACAGTCCTAATACCCTTTCACTTCTATCTCGGTGAATCTCGATCCATAGAATGAACGAAGCTTCACCAAGATCTTTCATATCAAATTTTGAGGACAAAAATTTCTTTGTCTCCAGTAGTAGACTGACATCACTACTAGCAAGTAAAATATCATCCACATACAGGACAAGGAAGATAAACTTCCCATTCTTAAACTTTGTATAGACACAATTGTCCTCTACATTTTCTTTAAACCCAAAATTCCTTATTGTCTGATCAAACTTCAAATACCACTGTCTTGAAGCTTGTTTTAATCCATAAATGGATTTCTTTAAGTGGCATCCCATTCGTTCTTTTCCTTCCACAACAAAACCTTTCGGTTGTGCCATGTAAACATTTTCCTCCAAGTCCCCATTGAGAAATGCCGTCTTTACATCTATCTGATGTAATTCTAAATCGTAATGTGCCACTAATGCCATTATGATTCTGAAGGAATCCTTACATGAGACCGGAGAAAATGTCTCATTGTAATCAATCCCTTCTCTTTGCGTAAAGTCTTTTGCCACAAGTCGTGCTTTATATCTCTCTGTATTTCCTTGAGAGTTAATTTTTGTTTTATAGACCCATTTACAGCCTACTATTTTGGCTCATTTAGGAATTATCTCTAAATCCCAAACTTTATTGGTATTCATAGATTTTATTTCATCTTCCATGGC
This sequence comes from Miscanthus lutarioriparius, assembly GCA_904845875.1. Classification (NCBI taxonomy): domain Eukaryota; kingdom Viridiplantae; phylum Streptophyta; class Magnoliopsida; order Poales; family Poaceae; genus Miscanthus; species Miscanthus lutarioriparius. The sequence goes on along the minus strand of CAJGYO010000014.1, from coordinate 60,994,397 downwards.
CTCAAGCCACTTTGATGAATGATCACTTCTCATGGCTTCTTCAGATGAGGTGGGATCATTCTCCATTTGAAAATTTTCAGTGTTGTACACTTCATAATCAGCAGGAATAGCTGATTTTCTAACTCTTTGAGACCTTCTAGGGGCCTCCACATTTGGCACATCTTCTGTTTGAGGCTGTTGTTGCTCCCCCTCATTTGTGGCAATAGATTCTATAGGATCCTGAAGAACAGGTTCATCATCATAATTCATTGTTGCCACAGGTGGGATAACAACAGGTGCTGGCACCACAGTATCTTGCACTGTCGGTGAAGCGACAGCAGGTAGTGAGAAAAATGGCTCATGAATCATCGGAGTGGGCGCATACACCCGCTTCTCTTCAAGGTCAATTTCTCGAGCTATCATGCTCCCCCTCATCATTTCATCCTCTAGGAAGACTGCATGTCTCGTTTCCACAAACTTTGTTTGTCTGTCTAAACAGTAGAAACAAAAACCTTTTGACTTTTCTGGGTTGCCAATGAAATGGCAACTTACCGTTTTGGGATCTAGCTTCCCAATGTTTGGGTTAAATACTTTAGCCTCAGCAGGACTCCCCCACACACGTAAGTGATTTAGTGAGGGTACTCTTCCTGTCCACAACTCATACGGTGTTTTGGGCACCGACTTACTTGGTACTCTATTGAGAATATGAATGACGGTTTTTAACGCCTCCATCCACAGGCTCAACGGTAAGGTGGAGTAACTTATCATACTTCGCACCATATCCATCAGGGTATGATTGTGTCTTTCAGCTACTCCATTCTGCTGAGGTTCGCCCGGTGTAGAATACTAGGCTACTATGCCATTCTCCTGTAAGAACCTTGCAAAAGGTCTAGGAACTTGGCCATATGGGGTATGCCGACCGTAGTTCTCCCCCACGGTCGGACCTGACTATCTTGATCTTTAAATTGTGTTGGTTTTCAATTTCTGCCTTAAATATCTTAAATTTATCCAATGCTTCTGTTCTTTCTTTGATTGGATAAATATAGCAATAACGGGAGTAATCATCTGTGAATGTTATGAACGAATCATAACCATCCACACTCTTTACAAGAAACGGACCACAGATGTCTGTGTGAATAATCTGTAGAATTTCTACGCTTTATTTGGCATCTTTCTTAATTTTCTTTACATACTTTCCTTTAATGCATTCTCTGCATTGTTCTAAATCTGAGAGCTCTAATAGAGGAAGAATTTCATTCTTAACTAGTCTTTCTATTCTCCCCCTCGAAATATGGCCTAAACGACAGTGCCATAATTTCGATAATCGTGAGCTCTCTTTCGTTTTCTGTTTACATCCACAGACGAGGATACATTCATGTTGTCGCACGCAACGTTCCCATCATTGCATACAACATTCACATCATCACGTAGTGATAATAGATAAAGCTCATTTTGTAAGATAGCAAGACCAACACATGCATTATTAAATGTTATCTTACATTTGCCATTTCCAAAATGGCAATCATATCCATCATTATCTAAGCATGAAATACTAATCAAGTTTCTCTGTAATGAGGGAACATAAAGAACATCTCTAAGTATAAGTTTGAAGCCATCAGTAAGCTCTAGAGAAAGATCGCCAACGGCTTCAACTTCTGCTCGGACTCCATTTGCAACTTTAACGTGTATTTCGCTTCTTTTCGTAGTCCTCGTCGAACGGAATCCCTGTAAAGAATTAGCAACATGAACAGTTACACCTGAGTCAATCCACCAAGTAGATTTCGAATACTGTACATATAGGGATTCATTTATGAACGTAATAATGCTCTCACCTTTCCTTGCCATAATCATCTTGAAGTAATCGGGACAGTTTTTCTTATAATGTTCCATCTTCTTACAATAGAGACACTGGTCTTTCTCTACTGTGAACTGATTCTATTGAGGCTTATGTAGCATGGGATCCTTTCCCTTTGACTTTGAGGAGAAGTTAGCATTATTATTCTGTTTCTTGTTGTCTTTCAGATAATTGATAGTGCCACCATTGGCAGCTTTCATTCTCTCCTCCTCTTGCACACACATAGCCATGAGCCTCTCTAAGTCTCACTTCTCAGGCTGAAGTTGTAGTTGACAACAAAAGTGTCAAACTCTTTTGGCAAGAAAGCAAAAATCAGATGGATAAGCAACTAATCTTTGAGAGCCAGATCCATTGGTTTTAGCTTGGATGCCAGATTGCTCATCCTTAGTATGTGCTCTCTTATGCCACCATTACCAGAGTACCTCTCTGTCACCGGCTGTTTTATCAGCTGGGTAGCATATGTCTTTGAAGAGCCAATGAACTGACTCTTTATTCTATCAAGGTACTCGGTGACGGTGTCACACTCTGGGATTGAGCCCACAATTACAGACTCAATCGTGTTCTTTATCACAGCCAAACATTTCTTGTTGGCAGTGACCCATTTCCTATGCTCAAGGTCATAGTACATCTTTAGGGATGCAAAACCCCTCTCTCTGGTTGCCCAAGCGGCATCAGCCTCGTTTGTCTCTCTCACCGGTGCCACAGGCTCAGTGGGACACGGTGAGGTGACTACCCAGTCCACCTCAGCTAAGATGAAGGCCAGGTCTATCTTTTTCTTCCACTCCGTGTAGTTGTCACCTTTGAGAGTGGGGATCTCTTTGATGCAACCCATTAAGTTGTATCCGCCTAAAAACACAATTCATATGGAGTGAGAACATAAAAAATAATAACAATTGCATGCCTTAGTTCCAACGTTAGTCAAAATTAAAACATACAATTGTCCTCTACATTGATTCTACATCACCGTTGGGCAGAAATAGAATTAATGCAAGACAAAATATCATAATATTGCCATTAATCAATGTTGGTCAGAATAATAATAATATTATAATCAATTAAAACATATCCATTTTCAAAATTAAATTCTCCCGTTGGTTCAAATTTAATAATGAAAATTACATCTTTAAATACGCAGCGAAAAAATAATCTTAATTTAGTGAATTTTACCCACAGGAAAATTCTCTTTTCTATTTTCTTTAAGTCATTTATTCATTTTCCAGGAAATAAATATTTACTGGAAAAAGAAAAAAGAAAAAACTGATTCAATTCCTCACTGTTCATTCGGCCCGGCCGACAAAACGGCCCGGCCCAACTCCCTTGACGCGCGCGCTGTGCCTCCCAGGCCGCAACTTGGGCCTGGGCCGGCTAAGCCGCCGCCCGCGCGCTCCTGCCTAGGCCTCGAGTCGGCCCGATCAGTCCCGGTCGTCCGCGCTGATCCGACGGCCGTCTGCGCGCGTCGCGTAATCAAAATGCCGACCGCAGAGGCTCCCTCGAAACCCTAGCGGTCATTCTGCTCTTTGCTCTCTCTTCTCTCCTCAGCACAGTAGCACTGAGTGAGCAACCGAGAGCGACGACGGTGGAGCGGCAGCCATGGCGCCGTCGCTAGCCCCCTCGCCGGCGTGCGGGCTCCCCAGCGGGTGAGCGTGCCGCCGTTGAGCGGCCTGGCCGCGTCGCCCTGGCTACGTTGCGTGGCGCCCCTTTGGCCAGAGCCCGACGAGCAAAGCCCCCAGCTCGGCCTTCTTTTCCCCGTGCACCAGCGAGACAGCAGCGCTTCGTAGCGGTGAGGTAGGACTCCCCTTCCCCAACATCCCCTCTGATTTCTTCTCTGTTTTTGTTCGGATTCAACCGATTTGGGATACAGATCGAAGGAAGTTAGGGTTAGGGTTCCACTGTTCATCTTCCCCATGAAGTCTTCACGGGTTTAGGGTTCGTCTCTTACGTTGTTAAGGCCGAAACCCTCTTCTTTTTCTCCTTTCTTAACCCAGTTAGGGTTAGGGTTCAATCGAACCCTTTGTTTGCTTAGATCCGAAGGGATCTTACCTTTCTTTTACCCAGTTAGGGTTAGGGTTAGGAAAACCCTCTTCTTTTCTTAAATCGAACTGGATCTGATCGGTTCTTGTCTGTTTACCCATTCTAGATCTAATAATCCTAGAAACCTGGTTCTAATACCATTGTTAGCACTATAGGATCATTAGGAATATAGATCTAGCCGGTCTACTTGTACTTGGATAAACCATGAACCCTAGAATATCTACCAGAGCAGTAACAGTAAGTAGAACGAGAGAAAAGGGGGGTAGAAGATAGACATGTCAAACCTAACACCATAGAGAGAATAGATCCAGAGGACTCCATCTCGTTCGTCGGGGTAGTCTGCGCACAGGCAGCGACGGTCGATGAAGAGGGCGATGAAGACGTCGATGGAGCGGGCGGCGCGGCAGGTGGCTTCCCGTCACTAGCTGCACCCCTCTCTAGATTGGATTAGGGTTTAGGTGTCGGTGGGGAGCTCGGCTCAGGCGAACCTCGTGCTTAGAGCCACCGGCCCCCACCTCTATTTATTGCGCAGTGTGACAGGGGCTCTCCAGCCATAGTGGGCTGGGCGCCCCTGATCAGAGCGTGGATCAAAGGCCCAACTGGGCCGTTGGGCTCAGTTTGGGATTGAGATCAATCTAACACTCTAAAGCTTTCGACACCCTTTCTTGGCCCTTCCTGTTGGAGTTGTTGCGGGCAAGGGGGTTCGGCTAGGCATGGTGCCGTTGGATTTCTGCATTACTCTCCATGGCAACATCCAGGATCATCCTCAATGGGCACCAAGGGCCACCAATCAAACACTTTAGAGGGGTGCACCAGGGGGACTCCTTATCTCCGATGCTGTTCATCATTACAATGGACATTCTACACCGGATGTTCGCTAAGGCCACCAGAGATGGCGTCTTGCGCCCAATTCAGCTCCAGGAGATTAAATTCCAGTTAAGCCTTTATGCAGATGATGCCATCCTGTTCATCAGGCCTTCAGTTCAGGAGGCGTCGGTGGTCAAGGAGATTCTCAGAGTGTTTGGTGAGGCTTCAGGCTTGAAGACAAACTAGTCCAAGTGCTCCATCACTCCTATCTTCGGCGGCGAGCAAGCACTAGAGGAAATTGTGGCTATTCTGGGCTGCCAAGTCTAGGAATTCCCAATCAGATACTTGGGACTCCCATTGAGCACCAAGAAGATCGCCGAAGCGCATGTGCACTCAGTCGTCGAAGCCGTCATGCGTAAGCTACCACCCTCCCACGATTCACTAATGGCAAGGAGCGGCAGACTAGTGTGGATCAAATCAGTGCTCCGGGCTGTGCCGATCTACTGCATGCATGATGGCAGACAGTCTACCACCATGGGCGATAAAGGAGATCGACGCAATTTGCAGGAAGGTTTTGTGGGTCGGCAAGGACGCCTCGGTGCGCGGTAAATGCATGGTGGCATGGAAGACAGCCTATAGACCGACCGAAATGGGAGGGCTCGGGATCACAGACCTCAAGCTCACGGGATACGCTCTCCAAACTAGGTGGTTGTGGCTTCAGAAAACCGACAGCGCGCGCGCCTGGAGTGAGTTGCCAATCAACGTGGACAAGGAGGTCTAGGCGTTCTTCCGAACATCTACGTACACGGAGCATGGGGACGGTGCCAACTCGCTGTTCTGGGACGATCGCTGGCTCCATCAAACAGCGCCGTCAGACATTGCTCCCAACCTAGTGCAGCCAATGTTTTAAATCGCTGGCTACGCCTCTTAGCTACTGGCCTTCCGAACAGCTAAGCGCAGCTATAGCGGGAGATAGCTACAGCTATGCCATTTAGCTATTTTTGCAAAAAAAAATTTAGAAAAAAACTAAAGATGAAGCCGCTGCCACTAAAGATGAACCGAAGAACTGAAGATGAACCAATGAGGAAGCTACTTAGGGTTGGGGAAGAGGATCTCCGGCTGGCCGCGCGGCTTGGGGCCCCCTCGCCGTCGCTTGGATCTCTGCCTGGCCACGCCGCTTGAAGCTCTGGCTTGTTGTGGCGCTGGGGGGTGGGGGGGTTGGGGGGGGGGTGGCACCTTGGAGTTGCATAGAGGGCCGTGCAGCTTGGGCCCTCTCGCCGCCGGTGCCGGCGCTTGGGCCCCTCGCCACCGCTTGGGGGCCCCTCGTCGCCGCGCTGCCACTTGGATCTCTGCCTAGCCACGCCACTTGAAGCTTCAACTCACTACGCCGCTTGGGGGTGGCACCTTGGAGTTGGATAGGGGGCTGCGCCGCTTGGGGCCCTCTCGCCGCCGCCGCCGCCGAAGCGTAGACGACGCCATCGAAGCGCCGCCTCCTTTTCTGCGTCGCAGAAGACCAATAGAGAGAGGGAGCTAGGGTTCCGCTAGGTTATGGACTTATGGTGGGGGTGGGCCGGTGGGGGCTGCTGATGGGCTGGCTGCTGGGCCGGCGAAAAAATCGGCCTGCCGCTAAATTGAGCCCATTTTAGCGGCTATCTCCGGATATCTCTAGCTAATAGCTGTTTTCATTCCATAGCGCAAAAAGTTGCATATCTTAACTTTTTCCTTGTGGAGCAGCTATCTTCGGCTATAGCTTTAGCTATAGCCAGAGATTTAAAACTTTGAGTGCAGCTAGTCTCCAGGATGATTAGATCAAGGATGATGGTGCGTCAGGGGCTCACCAACAGGCAGTGGACGCGGGGCATCTTGGGCAGCATATCCACGGCTGCCATTGTAGAATTCCTAGACCTTTGGGAAGCCACGACAGAAGTGACATTGCGGGAGCAGGAAGATAGGACGGTGTGGCGCCGGACCCCCGATGGCAACTTTAGCACCAAGTCCGCATACAAGATGCTACACACCGGATCAATTCCTTTCCATGGACACGCCCTGATCTGGAAGATGTGGGCACCGTTGAAGGTAAAGATCTTCCTTTGGCTATTGTTGGTATTTTTTAACTTGTTACTTGTTTTAGTAGCCACCTATTATAAACCTATATCTTCTAACATTACTTTACTAGGTTATCATCTCTAGTGATGATACCAGAAATACTTGTTGGTACTACCTAGCATTACTATTAGAATAACTCTAAGTAGTTCTTTATTAATTTATGTGACTAGAAAGAATATATATGAATGAAAAGGAATCTGCAAATGCACAGATAATATATCATTGTAGCACTTCACCCGGGAGTATTCTAGATATCGTTATTTATATTTTTACCACAGGGAAGGTCTAGCATGGACAAGTATTGATAACTTATACTATTGATGGAGAAGTAAACCATACCCAATATTTTACTCATAACATGGGTAAGTCATAGGATAAGATATATATGATAAGTATTGATCAATGATAATGATAAATCACTTAGAGTACTCCTTTCTATAGCATTAGCGTGGCCAGGTAGAATATTAGAGGAATAATTCCTATGTCATTCTTAATTATAAGTCAAATCATACATTGATTAGTACAATTACACATAATAGTCATTGCTAAGATCATCTTCATATCTACACATAAGGGGTATTACTAAGGGAAATTAAGAATAGAGCTTGTCCCCCTTCGTAACCAGATCCTACGTGCAGCCTACATCGGGGAGTGGACTACGAAGGACTCAATGGGAGTGCCACGTCCGCGGTCTACCACATGACCTGGAATATAGGGTCTATCCACAGATAAATAACATATAACCACCACGCTTACACAATATCGACCACCCACCCATGGATCCTTAGGGTGAGCGCTATATGAACATATGCATGAATATGATGATAATCGAACTATACTAAGTATATAATCAAAGTAGACGATGAACATTATAACGAAGAACATGAATAAGATGAATACTAATATTGTAATAACAATTGTAGCAAGCATATAAAAGTAATGGAGATACAAAAGAGAGAGGGGGTACAAAGATTATACCGAACCACGTTCTTGACACAATCGGGAATCCAAGCGAAGCCTGCTTGCCTCCCTCTAGACCTAGCCTAACTAGCTATGCTTTAGAATATGATGGAGCTATGAGGATGATTAGGGTTTCTGTCTTCTCAAATGACTTGATGCCTTCAGGGGGGCAAGAGCTGATATATATAGGTCGGAGCGTCCAACGTGAACCCTTGGATCAAACCTACTTAAGAATGGCGTAGATGCAACCTAGGAGGCGGTGGAGAACCGACATTACAATGTAGAGGCTGACAGGTGGGCCCATGGGCCAGGTGGCTTACAGGTGGTGTCATCCTCTCGCCCTCCGCTTCGTTGTGGAGTCCTCCCGAGTCTTCTAGAGTCTTCTAGTGTCCGTTTCGCTGCGGATAAGCGTAATTAAATCTGACATGTAGGTCAACCTTGACTATTTTCTAGATAAACCCTGCAGAAAATATAGATTCACCAAAACTTGTGGAATTTGTTAGTTTAAACCCCTAAACCTTCAGTGGTGATTATATTTATGCCCTTATACATGTTTTATTGATGGTTTATAATGGTTGTTAACTACCGTCAACAAACTCCCCCAAGCTTAACCTTTGCTAGTCCCTTAGCAAAGCTAAACTCAGCAAAATGGATCAGGAGTTGCTTCAATGCTCTCGCTCCTCAAAAGTACACATGCATTCAAACAAGAATTCTCCTTCGGATTAAAATAAACCGATCTGACTTTTAAACTTACTCATATTACCTTCAACTATGGGACTCCTTAGCCTTCACTTGGGTCTTGAGCAATTGAAAGACTGAATAATCAAGTCAAACAGTATGTCTCAAGTTCTTTGCTCAACATTATTCCAGAGTTTTTATATAGGTTTTCAAAATAAAACTCAGAGCTTCCATTGTATGACACTCTCAAGTCTCTCAATATATGTGGTATTTGTGGATCATCACCAAGGCAATAATAATGTTATGCCTTTCTCTTCCTACAACTAAGGCTTATGTGGAGCTCATAGGAGTGGAAAAAGCATGAAAGAACATACTTACAATATATATATTGTAACTTACAATATATATATATTGTAAAGTCAAACCTTGGATCCAAAGAGAGTTAAGTCATACAATCAAATCAAGATGTGTATGTGTGTTGATGTATATGGTGGCTAACCTAATTCTACTTTGCTCCTTGAAAACAGATCTCTCTTTTGAAACTTGGAAACAACTTTGCAAGAAAACATGGGCTATCTTATTCATCTCTTCTTTTTTTAGGCGGGCATCGGAGTACCCATTGTTTTATGTATCTTAGATACTTGTCCATTTTTTAACACTTTTTTTCTTCTTCTTTTTTCTTTTCATGAATAACTTTTGCATAGACACATGCTACTTTTCTGCAACAAAACTTTTGAGAGATAGCAACAAGAATTTGGATCATTTATTTGGTGGATATCCTATAGGGTATATTTTTGGTGTTCACTCCCAGTGTAAGAGTAAAACATTTTTAGTTGAATCTAGATGGAATAACATGTTGTTGCACCTACCCCCAGTGTAGGAGTAGTGCATATGTAGGTGGTGTGTACGTGATATTGATTTTAAGAGCATGACAAACATCTCATAAGGGTCAACAAAGCTTGACTAAACTCAATGCAATGCAAGCAGCATATATGTGGAAATTTTCCTAATCTAAATATCATATATGGCTCTAGTAGAAATTCAAGCTTTGTCATACAAGGAACTCATCATGTAGAATTTTTATGTTTTTTTTTCAAAAGATAAATCTCCGGAACTCTAGTATCACTAGAAACAAGATAAACAACAGCTCAGACCTTCTCATATCATATCCGTCAATTACCTAGACTTAGATCAAGCATATGCTACCACAAGTTTCAAGTTCAAAGTAAATTCTTATATTAAAACAGTCGTATCCAAAATCGGGAGAATTTAAGGCTGAAAACTTGGTACTAGAAAGGAATTATAATAGAGCAACTATTCATCATTTTCATAGCAAGAGATTATCTTTAGAGTCCTCTTTATTGAGCTCTTAAAAACAGAAAACTAGACACAAACTTTTATTTCATTTTCTCACTTTTTGAGATCACACCTTACTAATATATATATATATATATATATATATATATATATAAGGCAAACATAAATTTTTATTTTGCTTTTTGTTATGCATCTCTTTTTTAACAAATGTAGAGCAAACTTAAGTTTAACAGAAGGGAAGAAATACTTTGCTAGATACATGGGGGATGCTCCTCCCCCAAGCTGGATGTTGCTATGGTCGATTGTTGAATGTTTAGTGATCCTTCTCAGAGCGGGTTTGCCAGCTGATATCCTTCTCATTCATCTAGAAGTGGGGTTCCTCATGTGTAGCGAGTACAACAGCGGTTCAGGAAGATGTACTTTGGGTGGATGAAGACAGCCGAGTAAACTTGCTCTTGATCTTATGTGTCATCCTTCAAAATATTCCAACAAGAACACCAAAACTCGTGGCACAGATTAGGATAAGGGGTTAGCGGTCCGCCATTTGAAGATTAGTTGTTCTTGAGATTTAGAAATATTTTTGAAGCGACAGAATTCTAGCAGGATGTCTATCCAATATTTTTAGATTTTCTATTTTATGATATGCAGAATAGAAAACATGTATGCATAGTATTTTTAATTTTTATGCCACCACAGTGAATATTTCCATGGGTTTTTGCACATCGTAGATTTATTCACATGGTGCTTTATGATGCAATGAAGAAATGTAGTCATGAAACTTTTTATCTTTCTTTTATTAACACAATGTAAATGTAGAGAAGTAAATATGCTAAAGTAAAAAATAATTTATGTGTTTACACCAAAATTTGGGAGAAGAGCGCGGGAACTCGCAGGCTTCCAGAATTATGCCAATCAAGGAGTCGATGGAGTAAAGGTTGATATCCGCTGGATCGAATGTGACACTGGATCGATTCTTTCCAAATGACATCAGCAGATGACAATGATGGGATATGATTGGTGTCAAAAAGATACATATCGGACTCTACAAAAGGGGAAAGATTAGAGTCCAAGTTATCTTAAGATAGGAATATTTCTTTCATACCAAAGATTGTAACAAATCATGCTCGAGTAGGATTCATGTTTAGACTCCGGGTATAAATATCAAACCTCGGCTATTGTAAAACACACAATCAATCAAATACAAGTCAATTACTTTTTTTGGCTTCGGCCACCCCTTAGGAGTTAAAGTAGAGTAGATCTCAGCGAGTACGGCTGCATCAATCCGGTCGACCTCCACTGCTTGTCTGTAAGTACCGTCATAGTTTATACCTTTGTTCGTATGGTTGCATCGATCCGGTCGACCCCCACTGCGACTCCGGTATAGGCTAGTTATCGACTTTTGCCTAGTTCAGGTATGGCCTGTGTGATTCTGCTTCACACCCCACTTTTTGAACTAGATCAAGGTCAAGTTATCGGCTCTACCTTTGAATGGCAGTCTTTGGTAGATTCATTAAGTTACCGATATTGCTTATTGCTTTCATTGTTTATCTAATTACAGCAATATCACTCTGTCCGATTGAGATTGATCTGGATCAGCCTTATATCTTATTTAACCCATCGTTTGCCAATCTAAAACTGATCTAATCTACATCTTAAACGATGAGTTATGTTTTTATCGGCTGTTTTATATCAATCTTAATCGTGCATAGCATGCGGTTAAGGCATGTTCGATCTTGAGTAGATCTATTGGTTAGAGAGAACTGTTTCATGGCTCGTTATCACGGCCTATGGGATTCTGCCTCTCACCCCACTGTTAGCACCGTGGAGTGGGGATCGTTAGTTGATAGATCCATTCCTGAGAAGGCATGACCTTAACTGTGCGCTATGCCTGAATCGGCTGTTTAGCCGATATCGAGCGCTCTCACGAACAGTTCACATTACGAGACCATTGAAGTAGAGATAAGTTGAAAGATACGTTTGCCCCATGATCTTGTTATTGTATTACGGCCTGCATGATTCTGCCTCATGCCCCATTGATATTAGTAATAAGTTAGGGTTGTCGAGTCTATTGTTGTTTCTACAGCCTGCATGATTCTGCCTCATGCCCCACTGGTCATGGCGATAGATAAGATCTAACATGTTCATTAGATTTATCTTTATTAAATGGTTAAGTGTTGTTGATTTGTTTCTTTATATAAAAAGGGGTTCGGTTACTTGTAATCATTGGCTCAGTACAAACCGATCATCATTGATATCTTATTGCCATTGATTAATATTTGCTTAAATAATATTTATTCTAAATGATAACCGATTCTTCTCACACAACCCCTAGCAGATATTTTCCAAGAAGGATACCCTTGCCTAATGCTAGGTGCTCTGCCATAAGTTTGTGATTGTAAGTTGGACCACAAGACGACCCACAAAAGACGAATCTCTCCAACCACATATTCAAAAAGACCACGTATTCACGATCGCTGACAGATGATTCATCTTCAACATGATTCAGAATGTAACTTGCCCATCCGGTGCAGTTTGCTATCTTGGCCAATCTTTTGGAGCCGGCACCCAAGTACTCATAAGGTTGTACTGGTCTAGTGATTCTGAGGCCAGTCAACATATACACATCGGCCAGAGTAATGGTCATTGGGCCGTGGCCAAAAACAAAAGCATTCAGAGCATTAGACTAGAAATAAGAAGCAGAGATCAAGAGTGAATCATTCCTCTCCATCTCAGACAACGAAAGTGTTAAGCACTGGTTCAGATCATAAAAGCTCCCAGTCTCCGCCCTTTTTCGTGGATACCCTGCGAAACCAATTTCTCCATCCCTTAGGCGCTTTGGGCCAGTTTCTGAAGGGAGTTTTGTTCCAGGAAGATGAATCTACTGTCGATTGTTTAAAGGGGATCTGGTTGGTTTCTTGGTGGATAAAATCGGATGGATAAGGATCACCCATAGGCCTGAGAAAATAAGCATTAGGGACAACAGCTGATGGAATCAAGATCTCGTTCCTCGTTTCCTAGAAATCAAATAAAGTAAGTTGAAGAGAAGGAATACAGGGTAACGACCGGCACTTGGAGAGTGGAAATTTGGAAACATACCTTAGGAACGTGGTCGTTGGTCGCCATTACGATCGGAGCAGGTTCGGATCCGACAAAGGTAGCTTGAAAGATGGCTCGATGGAACGGCGGATTTGCTAGGGTTTGAGGCCTTGGCGATGATGGCGTCGGCTGTTGGAGTTGGTTTAGGAAGAAGGAGAAAGCAAACAGGCCGTGTGGATTGCAAAAGATACTGTTGGGATGTTATATAGAACTCGAGCCGGGGAGTCAGGAGTCACGCGTATATCTCGGATTGTGCAATTGCGGTGTGGTAAACCAGTGAACTAGAATTTTGGGATAAAATCATTTTATCCCAAAATTGGGGGGCATGTGTTTACACCAAAATTTGGGAGAAGAGCGCGGGAACTCGCAGGCTTCTAGAATTATGCCAATCAAGGAGTCGATGGAGTAAAGGTTGATATCTGCTGGATCAAATGTGACACTGGATCGATTCTTTCCGAATGACGTCAGCAGATGACGATGATAGGATATGATTGGCGTAAAAAAGATACATATCGGACTCTACAAAAGGGGAAAGATTAGAGTCCAAGTTATCTTAAGATAGGAATATTTCTTTCATACCAAAGATTGTAACATATCGTGCTCGAGTAGGATTCATGTTTAGACTCCAGGTATAGATATCAAACCCTGGCTATTGTAAAACACACAATCAATCAAATACAAGTCAATTACTTTTTTCGGCTCCGGCCACCCCTTAGGAGTAGGAGTAGAGTAGATCTCGGCGAGTTCTTCAGCGAGTACGACTGCATCGATCCGGTCGACCTCCACTATTTGTTTGTAAGTACCGTCATGGTTTATACCTCTGTTCGTATGGCTGCATCGATCCGATCGACCCCCACTACGACTCTGGTACAGGCTAGTTATCGACTCTTGCCTAGTTCAAGTATGGCCTGTGTGATTCTGCCTCACACCCCACTTTTTGAACTAGATCAAGGTCAAGTTATCGGCTCTACCTTTGAATGACAGTCTTTGGTAGATTCATTAAGTTACCGATATTGCTTATTGCTTTCATTGTTTATCTAATTACAGCAATATCACTCTGTCCGTTTGAGATTGATCTGGATCGGCCTTATATCTTATTTAACCCATCGTTTGCCAATCTAAAATTGATCTAATCTACATCTTAAACGATGAGTTATGTTTTTATCGGCTGTTTTATATCAATCTTAATCGTGCATAGCATGCGGTTAAGGCATGTTTGATCTTGAGTAGATCTATTGGTTAGCGAGAACCGTTTCATGGCTCGTTATCACGGCCTATGGGATTCTACCTCTCACCCCACTGTTAGCACCGTAGAGTGGGGATCGTTAGTTGATAGATCCGTTCCTGAGAAGGCATGACATTAACTGTGCGCTATGCCTGAATCGGCTGTTTAGCCGATATCGAGCGCTCTCACGAACAGTTCACATTACGAGACCATTGAAATAGAGATAAGTTGAAAGATATGTTAGCCCCATGATCTTGTTATTGTATTACGGCCTGCATGATTCTGCCTCATGCTCCACTGATATTAGTAATGAGTTAGGGTCGTCGAGTCTATTGTTGTTTCTACGGCCTGCATGATTCTGCCTCATGCCCCACTGGTCATGGCGATAGATAAGATCTAACATGTTCATTAGATTTATCTTTATTAAATGGTTAAGTGGTGTTGATTTGTTTCTTTATATAAAAAGGGGTTCGGTTACTTGTAATCATTGGCTTAGTACAAACCGATCATCATTGATATCTTATTGCCATTGATTAATGTTTGCTTAAATAATATTTATTCTAAATGATAATCGATTCTTCTCACACAACCCCATGAGCTTTAACCGATTTATTCTTATGAATATACTGGAATCGACTATTTAGTCGATCTCCTCTCATATCGGCTCTCAGAGCCGCATATTCGGGACTGTCTGGAAACACCGGCACGTTCCGCCCTTAATTACTGATAAGCTTTCTCTCCTTGTCAATTATAGGGTCAAATTGACTGGCACGTCTCGGGAGGATTGCGCAGGATCACCACCCTTGCGCTGAAGCTAGGCGGATCTGCTCCATCGAGCGGACCCTTCCGGCTTGCTACGTGTGTCCTCGGCATGGAGACAAAAATTCTGTGTCGACATTATGCAATGTTATAAAGTAAATATGGATAACTACCGTTGTTACCTCACGCTGAGGGTTTGGATTTTTAAGTCCTCCGGACAGGACTTAACTGGAGAGAAGTCCTTCATGCCTTGGGTGCATCATCCGGTCTCAGCGGTGGAGACCCAGATGGCTGCACATCTTGTGATGGTGACTCTGATGATGATGTCACCTTTTTTCCAGACCTACCTGGACTGTGGACTTGTCTCAGGCGGAGTAGGTTCATCTTTCACAGGCGCTTTAGGTTCTCCATCTTCCCATTCATTCCATCGGGGTTGGTTCCTTTGACGTTGGGATGATCGACGTCTCCTCCTAGAGCGGCTCTTCTTGGGCTGTTCATAAGTAGTATAACTATTAAAATAACAGCGTATCTTTTCTCCAAGGAATTGGAAGTGGACTTGTCCAGATCCGATGTAGATGATCGCGTTGGTGGTGTTGAGGAATAGTTTTCCAAGGATGATGGGTGTATTGTCTTCTTCTTCTCCCATGTCTAGGACCATGAAATCAGCAGGGGCATTGTGATCTTGTATTCTTACCATAATGTCCCTTGCTATTTACTCAGGGAATCGGATTGATTGGCCCACCATCTACAACTGCATATATGTAGGGAATAAAGGTTCATTACCGAATAAATATTCGTACGTTACCTTGGACATTATATTAACACCTGATCTAATGTCACAGAAGGTCTTGTGGAAGATTCTTTTTCCAATGGTACACTCGATCGTCGGTACGCCTGGATCATCCTTCTTAGCAAGGAATGTGAAGCAAGGAGGTGGTCGTACTTAGATCGGAGTGTGTTAATCATGTTGACCATTTCTTCTTGTGGCTGACTGGTCTTGTTCTTCCTCCTTTGGTTCTTCTTCTTCTTAGTCACTGTTGTCTCTTCGGGTAGGTATGCCTTTTGTGGATGACTAGGAGACTGTAAGATGCGGTTCTTGAAAGAGAACTTCTCCTTCTTGTCCTTGATTGTGAAACAAATCTTGGCACTGTCCGCATAGATGATGGCTTTTGCGGTGCTCAAGAAAGGTTGGCCCAAGATGATGGGTGCCCTTTCATCTCCACCTGTTTCCAAAACCACAAAGTGGGAACATATGATTGTCCCACTCAGATGATGGCATCTTCAAAAACTCTCTTGGGGTAGCAGAGTGACTGATCTACAAGCTGTAAGCGCATATTTGTGTATAACAAAGTATCTCCATTAATTTTATCATAGATTACCTTAGGCATGATGTTGACACTTGCTCCGAAGTCACAGACAACTTCCTAGAAGATGTGAGGTCTAATGGCGATATGGATGATAGGTCTCCCAGGATCACCTTTCTTGTCAGGTAGGGTGTAATCTATCCACCTTCCCTCTGATGGTTGCGTGTAGTAGAAAGCTGCATTGTGAATATCGACAAGATTTGCAGTTTCTAAATCTTCCGGCTGCCCTAGAATCTTACCTTTGTCGGACGGAGGAACAGCAGCCACCAGCTGAGCTATTCGTGATTCTATCATTTTATTAAAGCTATGTTGGTTCTTAATGACAAAAACAAAGCTATCCATTCTGTTACTTATATTTTCTAGAATTTTATCATTGGTAGCTACCTTCTTAGATAATCCTTCCATAAGTCTAGATTGGTCAGCAATTAATTCTCTCAAGGGTGGTTGATTGAAGTTATTATAATTATTACCTTGAGGGTTACCTTGGTAGTTTGGCCTCTATTGTTGGTTCCATCCTTGATTATGTTGAGGATAATAGTAGTTGTTGTTGACAAAGTTCACTTCCTCTTGGGTTTCAGGACAGCTGTTCCCTGAATGCCCAGTGTTGCCACATACTTCACACATCATGCGGGAATCATGAATGTGCATGGCTTGTTTCTTTTCATTAGCTCAGTCTTTGAACTTCTTCATTAGTAGGCCCATCTTGGCAGATAGCATGTCTACCTCCTTGAGTTGATGCATACCTCCACCTCTCTTATGGGTCTGAACATGTTCTTCATTCCACCCTTGGTTGGAGGCCATCTTCTCCACAAGAGTGGTCATAGCTGGAAGTGTAAGTGACAAGAATGCACCTCCAGTAGCAGCATCCATGGTCTCACGGGTACTGTTGGTCAACCCATGGTAGAACGTCTGCATGAGTAGCCAATTCTTCATCCCATGATGAGGACATTCTGATATATAGTCTTGAAAGCGTTCCCATGCCTCAGGGACAGATTCATCATGTTGCTGCTAAGAATATATATGAATGTACTACCTAGCATTACTATTAGAATAACTCTAAGTAGTTCTTTATTAATTTATGTGACTAGAAAGAATATATATGAATGAAAAGGGATCTGCAAGCGCACGGATAATATATCATTGTAGCACTTCACTCGGGAGTATTCCAGGTATCGTTATTTATATTTTTGCCTTTCTATAGCACTCCTTTCTATAGCATTAGCGTGGTCAGGTAGAATATTAGAGGAATAATTCATAAGTCATTCTTAATTAGAAGTCAAAGCATACATTGATTAGTGCAATTACACCTAATAGTCATTGCTAAGATCATCTTCATATCTACACATAAGGGGTATTACTAAGGGAGATTAAGAACAAAGCTTGTCCCCCTTCGTAACCAGATCCTACGTGCTACCTACATCGGGGAGTGGACTACAAAGGACTCAATGGGAGTGTCACGTCCACGATCTACCACATGACCCGAAATATAGGGTCTATCCGCAGATAAACTACGAATAAGCACCATGCTTACACAATGTTGACCACCCACCCATGGATCCTTAGGGTGAGCGCTATACGAACATATGCATGAATATTGTGATAATCCAACTATATAGGTATCTAATCAAAGTAGACGATGAACATTATAACGAAGAACATAAATAAGATGAATATTAATATTGTCATAACAATTATAGTAAGCATATAAAAGTAATGGAGATACAAAAGAGAGAGGGGATACAAAGAATATACCAAACCACGCTCTTGACACGATCGGGAATCCTAGCGAAGCTTGCTTGCCTCCCTCTAGACCTATCCTAACTAGCTATGCCCTAGAATATGATGGAGCTCTAAGAATGATTAGGGTTTTTGTCTTATCAAATGACTTGATGCCTTCAGGGGGGCAGGGGCTGATATATATAGGCCGGAGCGTCTTAGTGCCAAACGCGGAAGACTGATTTGTTTAGTGCCAAATACATAATTCTCCTAAAAATGTTCCTAGTTTTTATGCATTGGGTAGCCATGATGTATTTTTATGACATACGACAACTGTTTTTCCATGTTGTTTTTATCTGATTTTTGGATGAAGCAGGATGAATAGGTGGTTCGCAGAAAATGAAGAGCTACCAACGCAGGCAAGCATGATTCCTGTGCAATTGATTTTTTATTTCTATGCTTCTTGAGCCAATCGTGTAAGCAAGAACTCATTTAGGAGACTTCTATACATTGTTGGAGCACATTTTATACATTATTGGAACTAGAACACAATTTTATACATTGTTGGGGCACATTTATATTTAATGTTGGAACACATTTCCATACAGTCACATTATTTTACTATGCACAATTGTCATATGGCCACCACACACAACCTGTTAAATCGAACGCCTGGCAGCATGCAAGACCTTGTGTGCTTTACTGCTCCTAGGCATGGATCAGCCCGTAAGAACTCATGCTTGTGTGTTGCTCGCATACTTTTTTACTGTTATCATTGTTTTTTTTGCAACTGCCTGTTTATGATGTTCGTGCTGGTGACTTGCTTCTCCGTTATCTACTCTCCAAATAGGGTTTCTTTGAATTTTTTAGGGCTTCTGGAGGATATCAAAGCCGCATCTTGATTTTATTTCTGCATTGTTTTTTGCCCTATGTAGATGATGAAGATCCAGCAACTGGTGTGTAGCACCCTAAAATTTACAATATTTTAAAATGGAGCAAATTGATTTGTTATGCATTTTGTGGGCATTTGAATTTAGAAAAATAATAATTTTATTAAATTAAAATCAAATGTAGGTTCACAATCATGTGTGTGCATCCATGCTGTTGCATATCTTTTTGTATTGCTTGGTTTGAAGTCGGATTCTAAATCGATTTGAATTTGCATTTTGAATTTGCTTTGGAAATATGTTTAAGAAAAAGGAAAAAGGAATTTACTCCTCTCTTTCTCCTTCTCTCATTTCTGGCCCGCTCGGCCTTGTTCCCTCACTGGCCCAGCTCCCTCCCCTTTCTCTTTCACGGGCCGCTGGTCCAACTGGCCGGCCTTCTCCCCTCTCCTCCCCGCTCGGGCTGAAGCCTAGCTCGGCCTCTTTCCCGCACCCGCTCCGCGCTGGCCCTTTTCCCGCGCCGCTCCTTCGCACGGCCTAGCCAGACGCCGCGCCGCGCGTCTTCCCTCCTACCCGTTGATGTGCCAGGCCCGCCTGTCGGGTGCATCTCCCTCCCCGCGCCGTGTCCGTCTCGAACACGACCGTGCCATCGCCATGAGCCTGCCTCCGCCACGAGCCTGTGCCATGCCTCCCAAGACATAGCGCCCCTTTAAATATCGCCCGTGCCTGCTCCGCCCTCCTTATCCCGCCTGGCCGCAAGCTTTCCGCCTCACCAAAGAGCTCGCAGCCGCCTCGCCCTAGCGCTGCAGCAAGCTTGAGAGCCGTCGCTGTTTCGCCAGAGCGCCGTGCAGCCGTCGTCGCTTCCCATCCGTTCTTTTCTGCTTCGGTGAGATCCCCATCCCCTTCGATCTCTCCCAGTGTTTCCCATTCGTCAAATCATGCACTGTAGACCAAAAACCGAAAGCTCCGGTGAGTTTTCAATGGCGCCGCCGCTGTCAAACCGCCGACGGTCCTGTTCCGGTAGGCAATGTTTTTTTTCACCCGCCAGATCCAATCTCAGCCATCCAATTCTAATCCGGCGGTCCAGGATGAAGGATACCCCTTCGTTTTGGAATTTTGCAAAAGAGCCCTTATAATTACTTCAGTCTTAACCCGCCGTCCCTAGCGTCTTTCTAGATTCCGTTTTCTTTCTCTGCAAGCGTACTTTGGTTCTGTTAGATTGAAAATACGTTTTCAGCTATTTACAGTTTTGCCACTCAACTTGTTTTAGCCATAATCTCCGTTTTAACTCCGATTTGATCCGTTCAAGTTGTGTTAGGTTCATAATTAAGTAATCTACATGTTTATACTGCTGTTAAGTAGGTTTTCAACTTTTAAAATTTAAGGTTAGATTTAATCTATTATTTTACTATAGGAAATCTTGTTTAAATCATAACTTCTTCGTTTTAGCTCTGATTATTGTGATCTTCGTGTCTGTGTGTTCGTAGCAAAAAGTAGATTCGTTTTACAAACTTTTCATCTTGATTTTATGCTGTTGGTGTACTGTTCTAATCTATAGATTTTGTTTGCTATGCATGATTGCTCCTCGATGCTTGTATGTTGCTGTGATTATCGAGTATAGACGGTGAGCAATTCGTAGGAGATCAAGGGTACTATTTTGACGAGCAGGATTAGCAAGAGTACTTTGCTCAAGGCTAGTATAGCATGGGATCATCATTGTTTCCTATTCACTTTAATTCATTAAATTCATGTTGCATGTGTCACCTTGATAGGGATTCCCTAGAATTGAACTTTTACCTTGTCACCTACAGGATATGCATTGGGTAGCTTTGCTAGTGCTCAATTAAACCATGATCTTGTAACTTGACTAATGGTATATGCAATAAACATTAAAAGATGACTTTTTAGCAACATGGAAACGGGGGTCTGGAGTATTTAGCTACTTTCTAAATGCTTCAGATTCCTCTCTTTAAGGACTTATCTGTAAGTGATCATCCGGGACTTATAGTACAGCTGTGAGGGATACATGGCTCTGGCTTTAGCTTAGTATGAGGACCTTTTCTAGCTTGTTAGAGGTTACCTTTATGGATCAAGAGGGGTGTGTTCTGGGTTGGATATAGTGCGGCCTCTGTCCGTAAGTGTATAGGCTGCGCGTCATTGTGCCTGTCGGAAGGGGAGCTTTACATTTGTAGGCCACAGAAACCTAGCGGCCCTAACTTGTTAGACGAACCTTTAAAAGGCTTCATAGTGACCCCTGCCCGCTCACCTTGGAAGTGTTTTGGGAGTAATTAACCCGGGCATATGGGTATCACGACTCACAGTGAAAGTGTACAACCTCTGCAGAGTGTAAAACTGGTATATCAGCCGTGCTCACGGTCACGAGCGGCCTTGGAATCCTTATGGAATAGATGAACACTAAGAATTACTTGTTTATGCTATTCATTATTCATGTTTATATTGATCATGAGTTTTGCATTAGGAATTGAAAGAACTAGTTGCTACTCTTAAGCTAAATTTGTGACAATTAAAAGCTAAATGCTGTTAAACCTGTGTCAAGCCCTTTGAGCCTCATGAACCCCATGTTACACTTGTTGAGTACGACATTTACTTACGCTTGTTTATTTTCATTATTTGGATAAAAATCCCGAATGGGTAACAGAGGGCTATGGGTATGATGATTTTCCTAAGGACTTCTAGACTTGTGGTCAACCAGTCGACGTCCCTGTGAAATGGAGCTTCTGCGAGAGATCTTTCCGTTATACTTCCGCTATATCTATGTGAAGACTCTGTCTTAATATTCGTTATGTAATAAACACTTGTGATGATACTATTCATAATTTGTCGGCTTATGTGTGCGACTGATCTCTGGGCGCACATAAGATTTTGCATCCCATTTTATCCTTAAAATTGGCAGTGACAGATTGGTATCAGAGCTGTGTTGACTATAGGACGCAAGCCTAGTTAGTAATGGTCATTTTAGCTTTTTTTGCTTCACTCATTTCATGCTTTCCATCTCACCCTTGTTATTTGCTAAAGTTTTATGCTTCTTCTGCCCTACTCTATTATGAAAATTATTGCTTCTAATCTCACTAACTAAATGTAATTCTATAGATGCCTCATGCTAGTAAGATTGTTGGCATCAGCACTGGAGGTTACTACCCGCCTCGTGGTTTGTCCATGGGGCCTGAGGAGGAGGAACCCCAGGAACAAGAATTTGATTCGCCAACACCTGTACCTATGCCTGAGCCAGTCCAGGAGGAACCCGAAGAAGTTGAGGTCGTCCAACTGTCTGACGATGATGATGAGGAAGACGTCGTTGAAGAGGATGAGCCGATCCCGCCCCTAGGATGGACGACAAAGGTGTGGTATAAGCCAGGATGTGAATCCTCCATTTCACACTATCGAATCATGAGCATGCTTCAGACCTACTAAGGCGACTAGGATGCAGCTGTGAAGTACGTCTGCGAAGAACATATGCATCCTCTAGATGACACCTATTGGAAGACCAGGGTGTGCATCTTTATCAAGGATGAACAGAAAGGCGCATATCAGCTGGATTCAAACTATGCACATCATGCTCACTATGCCACCATGGAGGACAGCATAGAAGATGCAGCCGCTGAAGCTTGCATAGGCCTCTGTGGTCGTCAATTCGAGGATATGAAGGATGACCAATATCGATTCCTCCCTCACCAACACCTGGAATTGGGATGGGCAATGATGGACCTGCAGGCCACGGATCCAACAACCCAAGTGATGGTACACTTTGGCTATGAGTCCGTAGCAAAGATTCGCCGACTGGAGGATTAGTTGAAGGCACAGCAGAAAACCATCAAGAGACACAGACAGGTGATAGATGAGCAAAGGGTGTGCCTCAACCTGCCAAAGATGTACGAGGATCTTCCCCATAAACCCTGCCCATAGATGTTGGAGTCCCTTTTATGTAATAAAACGATAGTAGAACGAGTCAAGTTGAGTCTAGTCGAGTCTATTAGTGCGGTGTGAACATTGGTGTGCCTAGTTGATTTGTTATTATGGTTATGTATGAGTTGGATCTTTGTAATGAGTGCTGGAGCTTTGTGGGCATGTCCGCAAGTTCCATAGTTAAGAATATTAAAGTTTGGGTCAATAAATAAATAGTTGGGTTTGGTATAACTTGTTCTCTCGGAATCTGTTTTTCAGAGCAGTCTGCACCTATCTCAATGCCAATTAAAATGTACTTGACCGAAAATTATGCAATTTTTATGGAAATAACTAGACTTAAGTATCTTTCCAATGCCTCTGGATTCACCCTCATATCTGATCTGGTTTGTGAGATATCGCTGTTTCAAGATAAAGTTTCTGCGCAGTCTAGAATCTAGAAACAGTTTTGGTTGTATCCTGTTTTTGAGTAACGTAACGACAGAATCTTGGATTGTGGTCTGAATAAAAGTTATAGATAATTTCTTAAGATTTCTGACCATATAAAGTACTCCTCTTTTGGATATCTGGAACTCGAGATATGACTGTTTTACCGAGCTGCTTATGTTGAGACTCGTCGAGAAAATTTTTAGAATGTATTCTAACTTGGAAGTTTCTAAATTTTGAATATTTGTGTTGGATAGCAGATGTTTGGAAGAGGAAGAGGCCGAGGTCGTGGAGGTGTTCCCCCACATCCACCACCACCACCGCCATCGACTATTGAGCAACTTTTGGCAGTACAAACAGCTCATGCAAGCGTTGGTGCAGAATCAGCAGAACCAACAGGTTGGTGGAGCACCGCGTGATAAGCGTGGTGAATTTTTGAAGGGCCGTCCCCCGGTGTTCTCTCATGCCATTGATCCACTAGAAGTAGATGATTGGCTTCGTGCAGTGGAGAAGCAACTCAACATAGCGCAGTGTGATGATCAGCAGAAAGTGTTATACGCTTCAGGACAGCTCTAGGGAGAAGCTCAAGACTGGTGGGAGTCATTTGAGTATGGACGTCCCGCTAATGCTCCTCCTATCACCTGACAGGAGTTTAGAGAGAATTTCAGATCCTATCACATACCTGAAGGACTGATAGAGCTCAAGCAGGAGGAGTTCAGAGCTCTGAAGCAGGGCTCCATGTCCGTAGCTAAGTACCGTGACAAGTTTGCTCAGTTGTCACGTTATGCTCCAAATGAAGCGGCTGATGATGCTGATAAGCAACGCCGCTTTCTCAAGGGCTTGTATGATGGTCTGCAACTCCAGCTTATGTCCAATACCTACCCCAATTTTTAGAGGCTGGTGAATCACGCTATTGTTATTTACAATAAGCGCAAAGAATTGGAGGCCAAGAAGAGGAGGCTTCAGGGACAGGCCTCTAGAAGTAATACTCGTCCGCGCACCAACCCTCAGCAGGGCTTCCAGCAGAGGTTCCAAGGACCACCCAATCAGTGGAATCATGGTCAGTACCCTCAGCGCAAACATAACCAGCGGCAGAATGGCAATCAACGTCCTCAGCAGTAGAATGGTCAGCAGACACCACGATAGGAAACACCAAACAATACTCCTATGAAGACTAGTGCCCCTAGCACTCCTAGCAAGTGTTTCCGTTGTGGTAAAGAAGGTCACATGTCTTATAACTGCCCAGAGAAGCCCAACCAGCAAACCCCCCAAAGGCAGAATAGCAACCAGAAGCCATCACATTATGGGAAGGTGAATCATGTGTCTACAGAGACGGCACTGGCGGAACCAGAAGTCATGCTCGGTATGTTTGATATCAACTCAACTCCCACCACTATTCTATTTGATTCTGGAGCTTCGCATTCATTCATATCACAAGCATTTGTTAGAAACCATAGCATACCCTTGTGTGCCATGAAAGATCCTATATTAGTAAGCTCACCAAGGGGTAGTATGCAAGCTTCTTACCGTTGCCTTCCGACTAGTCTATCCTTAACGGGGTAGAGTTCAAAGTGAGCCCCATTGTGTTGAGAACATCTGGTATTGATGTGATTCTGGGTA
Source organism: Miscanthus lutarioriparius (assembly GCA_904845875.1). Lineage (NCBI taxonomy): Eukaryota > Viridiplantae > Streptophyta > Magnoliopsida > Poales > Poaceae > Miscanthus > Miscanthus lutarioriparius. Next base: position 60,969,653 of record CAJGYO010000014.1, on the reverse strand, counting down.
TGGACTGGATGAAGCAACAACAAGCAGTCATTCAGTGTCAAGAGAAGGTAGTTGTTGTGACCACGCCGAATGGGGATAGAATTAGTGTCGATGTGGTAGTCTGAGCTCCGCCAACAGCTACAGTGAACCAGCTTGATGATAACGTCAACAAGGAGGACCCAGTGGTGGATGAGTTTCCAGATGTGTTCCCCGATGACTTGCCAGGTATGCCACCCGACCGTGACATTGAGTTTATTATTGAATTATTACCTGGAACTGCACCTATAGCTAAGCGTCCATATAGAATGGGGGTTAACGAACTAGAGGAACTTAAGAAACAAATAAAGGAGTTACAGGAGAAAGGCTTTATTCATCCTAGTTCGTCACCTTGGGGAGCACCAGTTATATTTGTTGATAAGAAGGATGGTACTCAGATGATGTGTATTGATTATCAGTCACTTAATGAGGTTACTATCAAGAACAAGTATTTGTTGCCTAGAATTGATGACTTGTTTGATCAGTTGAGAGGTGCTTGTATTTTCTCTAAGATTGATATTCGTTCTGGTTATCATCAGTTGAAGATTCATGCAACTGACATACCCAAGATAGCTTTTACTATGAGGTATGGTTTGTATGAGTACAATGTTATGTCATTTGGTTTGACCAATGCACCTTCCTACTTTATGTACTTGATGAATAAGGTGTTCATGGAGTTTCTGGATAAGTTTGTGGTGGTATTCATCGATGATATATTGGTATTCTCCAAAACAGAAGAAGGGCATGCTGATCATCTAAGGTTGGTCTTGCAGAAGCTCAGAGAACACAAGTTGTATGCTAAGCGAAGCAAGTGTGAATTTTGGTTAAAGGAAGTTTCTTTCCTAGGCCATGTTGTCTCTAATGGTGGAATCGTAGTAGATCTCAGCAAGGTGAAAGATGTATTGAATTGGAAACCACCAACAGATGTGGGAGAGATTTGTAGTTTCTTGGGATTAGCTGGATACTACAGAAGGTTCATAGAAGTTTTCTCTAAACTTGCCAAGCCTATGACAGCTTTGTTGGAGAAAAATGCCAAGTTTGTGTGGTCCGAGAAGTGCCAGGCTAACTTTGAAGAGTTAAATAAGAGGTTGACTACAAACCCAGTGTTGGTTTTGCCTGATTTGAACAAGAGCTTTTCTATCTATTGTGATGCATCTCGTCAAGGTCTCGGATGTGTTCTTATGCAAGAAGGCAGAGTAGTGGCTTATGCATCCCGATAGTTGAGGAAGCATGAGTTAAATTATCCTACTCATGACTTGGAGTTAGCAGCAGTGGTTCATGCTTTGAAGATATGGAGGCACTATGTTATCGAGCATAAGGTTGACATCTATACTGATCACAAGAGTCTGAAGTACATTTTCACTCAGACAGACCTGAATATGAGACAATGTCGATGGTTAGAGTTGATCAAAGATTATGATCTAGAGGTACACTATCATCCTGGATAGGCAAATGTTGTTGCCGATGCTCTTAGCTAGAAGAGTTATGCCAATGAGGTGCAAGTGGCACCTATGTCAAGTGAGTTGTGTGCTGAATTCGAGCGACTAAATTTGGGCTTCGTTATCAATGTAGTGGAGTTGGAGTTGGAGCCTAAACTAGAGCAAGAAATACGTAAGGGCCGGTTACAGGATGCGAAGTTGAAAGAGATAGAGAAAACATAGTGACTGGCAAGGCACCCGGTTTCCGTATGGATGATAATGGAACTCTTGGGTTTGGGAAAAGACTATGTGTGCCTGAGGATAAGGCTATACGAGAGGCAATTCTTTGTGAGGCACATGAGTCTGCTTATTCTATTCATCCTAGGAGTACTAAGATGTATTTAGATCTGAAGGAGAAGTATTGGTGGTATGGACTGAAGAGAGATGTTGCCGAATATGTTGCTTTATGTGATACATGCCAGAGAGTCAAAGCTAAGCATCAAAGACCTACAGGATTGCTACAACCAATGAAGATACCTGAGTGGAAGTGAGAAGAAGTTGGTATGGATTTTATAGTTGGGTTACCACGTACTCAGAGAGGCTACGATTCAATATGGGTGATAGTGGATCGGTTAACTAAAGTTGCTCACTTTATACCAGTCAAGACTACTTATAATGGACCGAGGTTAGCCCAGTTATATATGGAAAGAATAGTGTGTCTACATGGAGTTCCCAAGAAAATTGTGTCTGATCGAGGTACTCAATTTACATCTGATTTTTGGCAGCAAGTACATAGTTCGTTGGGAATAAAGTTGAATTTTAGTACAACATATCATCCTCAGACAGATGGGCAAACTGAGAGAATATATCAGATATTAGAGGATATGTTGAGAGCTTATGCGTTGCAGTACAATACAAGTTTGGACAAGAGTTTGCCTTATGCAGAGTTTTCGTATAACAATAGTTATCAGAAGAGTCTCAATATGACACCTTTTGAAGCGTTGTATGGACGAAAGTGTAGAACCCCGTTGTTTTGGAATAAAACGGGAGAAACTCAAGTGTTCGGACCAGATGTTTTAAGAGACGCAGAAGAGTAAGTAAGGATGATCAGAGATAACTTAAGAGTGGCTCAGTCTTGACAAAAGAGTTATGCCGTCACTAGAAGAAGAGAATTGGTTTTCGAAGTAGGTGATTATGTTTACTTGAAGGTGTCACCTATGAGAAGTGTGAGAAGGTTTAACATGAAAGGAAAGTTAGCACCAAGGTATATTGGGACTTTCAAGATTTTAGAGAGACGTGGTGAAGTAGCTTATCAGTTGGAATTGCCTGAGAGTTTGTCAGGTGTACATGATGTGTTCCATGTGTCTCAGTTAAAGAAGTGTTTGCGGGTACCTGAGGAGCAGATACCGTTAGAGGAGCTTACAGTTAAGGAAGATCTCACTTTTGAGGAGTTTTTGGTAAGGATTTTGGAGACGACAGAAAGAGTTGCCAGGAGCCGAGTTATAAAGATGTGTAAGGTTTAGTGGAATCGGTATATAGAAGATGAGGCTACTTGGGAAAGAGAAGAGGATCTAAGGACAACATACCCGCAGTTATTTGAGTAAGCATCGTCTGAATCTCAGGGACGAGATTTATTTTAAGGGGGGTAGAATTGTAACACCCTAAAATTTGCAATATTTTAAAATGGTGGAAATTGATTTGTTATGCATTTTGTGGGCATTTGATTTAGGAAAATAATAATTTTATTAAATTAAAATCAAATGTAGGTTCACAATCATGTGTGTGCATCCATGCTGCTGCATATCTTTTTGTATTGCTTGGTTTGAAGTCAGATTCTAAATTGATTTGAATTTGCTTTGTTAATATGTTTAAGAAAAAGGAAAAATGAATTTACTCCTCTCTTTCTCCTTCTCTCATTTATGGCCCGCTCGACCTTGTTCCCTCACTGGCCCAGCTCCCTCCCCTTTCTCTTTCATGGGCCGCTGGTCCAACTGGCAGGCCTTCTCCCCTTTCCTCCCCGCTTGGGCCAAAGCCTAGCTCGGCCTCTTTCCCGCGCCCGCTCCGCGCTGGCCCATTTCCCACGCCGCTCCTTCACACGGCCCAGCCAGATGCCGCGCCGCGCGTCTTCCCTCCTACCCACTGGTGTGCTAGGCCCGCCTGTCGAGTGCATCTCCCTCCCCATGCCGTGTCCTTCTCGAACACGATCGCGCCATCGGCATGAGCCCGCCTCTGCCACGAGCCTGTGCCGTGCCTCCCAAGATGTCGCACCCCTTTAAATATCGCCCGTGCCTGCTCGGCCCTCCTTATCCCGCCTGGCTGGAAGATTTCTGCCTCGCCAAAGAGCTCGCAGCTATCTCGCCCTAGCGCCGCCACAAGCTTGAGAGCCGTCGCTGTTTCGCCGGAGTGACGCGCAGCCATCGTCGCTTCGCGTCCGTTCTTTTCGGCTCCGCTGAGATCCCCATCCCCTCCGATCTCTCCAGTGTTTCCCATTCATCAAATCATGCACTGTAGACCGAAAACCGAAAGCTCCGGTGAGTTTTCAATGGCGCCGCCGCTGTCAACCCGCCAACGGTCCTGTTCCGGCAGGCATTGTTTTTTTTCACCCGCCAGATCCAATCTCAGCCATCCAATTCTAATCCGGCGGTCCAGGATGAAGGATACCCCTTTGTTTTGGAATTTTGCAAAAGAGCCCTTATAATTACTTCAGTCTTAACCCGCCGTCCCTAGCGTCTTTCTAGATTCCGTTTTCTTTTTCTGAAAGCGTACTTTGGTTCGGTTAGATTGAAAATACGTTTTCAACTCTTTACAGTTTCGCCACTCAACTTGTTTTAGACATAAAATCTCCGTTTTAACTTCGATTTGATCGGTTCAAGTTGTGTTAGGTTCATAATTAAGTAATCTACATGTTTATACTACTATTAAGTAGGTTTTCAACTTTTAAAATTCGAGGTTAGATTTAATCTATTATTTTACTATAGGAAATCTTGTTTAAATCATAACTTCTTTTTAGCGCCGATTATTGTGATCTTCACCTCTATGTGTTCATAGCGAAACGTAGATACGTTTTACAATCTTTTCATCTTGATTTTATGCTGTTGGTGTACTGTTCTAAGCTATAGTTTTTGTTTGCTATGCTTGATTGCTCCTGGGTGCTTGCATGTTGCTGTGATTATCGAGTATAGACGGTGAGCAATTCGTGGGAGATCAAGGGTACTATTTTGATGAGCAGGATCAGCAGGAGTACTTTGCTCAAGGCAAGTATAGCATAGGATCATCCTTGTTTCCTATTCACTTTAATTCATTAAATTCATGTTGCATGTGCCACCTTGATAGGGATTCCCTTGAATTGAACTTTTACCTACGGGATATGCATTGGGTAGCTTTGCTAGTGCTCAATTAAACCATGATCTTGTAACTTGACTAATGGTATATGCAATAAACATTAAAAGATGACTTTTTAGCAACTTGGAAACAGGGGGCTGGAGTATTTAGCTACTTTCTAAATGCTTCAAATTCCTCTCCTTAAGGACTTACTTGTAAGTGATCATCCGGGACTTATAGTACAACTGTGAGGGCTACATGGCTCTGGCTTTAGCTCAGTATGAGGACCTTTTCTAGCTTGTTAGAGGTTACCTTTATGGCGCAAGAGGGGTGTGTTCCGGGTTGGATATAGTGCGACCTCTGTCCGTTAGTGTATAGGATGCACGTCATTGTGCCTGTCGGAAGGGGAGCCCTACATTCGTAGGCCATAGAAACCTAGTGGCCGTAACTTGTTAGACGAACCTTTGAAAGGCTTCATAGTGACCCCTGCCTGCTCACCTTGGAAGTGTTTTGGGAGTAATTAACTCGGGCATATGGGTATCACGACTCACAGTGAAACTGTACAACCTCTGCAGAGAGTAAAACTGGTATATCAGTCGTGCTCACGGTCACGAGTGGCCTTGGAATCCTTATGGAATAGATGAACACTAAGAATTACTTGTTTATGCTATTCATTATTCATGTTTACATTGATCAAGTGTTTTGCATTGGGAATTGAAACAACTTGTTGCTACTCTTAAGCTAAAATTGTGACAACTAAAAGCTGAATGTTGTTAAACCTATGTCAAGCCCTTTGAGCCTCATGAACCCCATGTTACACTTGTTGAGTACGACATGTACGTATGCTTGTTTATTTTCATTATTTGGATAAAAATCCCGGATGGGTAACAGATGGCTATGGGTATGATAATTTTCCTGAGGACTTCTAGACTTGTGGTCAACCAGTCGACGTCCCTGTGAAATAGAGCTTCCGCGAGAGATCTTTTCGTTATACTTCCGCTATATCTATGTGAAGACTCTGTCTTAATATTCGTGATGTAATAAACACTTGTGATGATACTATTCATAATTTGTTGGCTTATGTGTGTGACTGATCTCTGGGCGCACATAAGATTTTGCATCCCATTTCATCCTTAAAATTGGGTGTTACATGGTGACTACTTGCTTATACTCGGATCGCTGGTGGCTTCCATGACATGACCGAGGAGGTATTTTTCTTGAGGATATCAATGCATGGTGAGAACGTCGATTAATCTGCAAAAAAATTGTGGCCCATTCTTGATCTTTTTGCTAGCTCATCTAGTTTGCTTGTTGATTAATATGCATAAAAAATTATGGCCCAATTTTTTCTAGTTTTTTACATTATTCTCATTCCTGTTTTTATGTGGATTCGGAGATGTTGCTAGTTTGTACATCGATAGCTATTGGATTCTTTATGCTTTTCCTTGATATTATATGATAGTAGGTTAATAATTATTTCTATGATTGCATCCATTCTTCTAGTATTTTGCATGGCTAAACTATAACTTGCTTTGTATTCTATACATTGTTAGAATAAATTTGTATACATTGTTGAGTAGTTATCTATACATGCGGGCATCCCAGCGGCGGTGCATCCCCATCCGGCCCCAGCATGGTCATGGTGTGTGTTGGTCTGCCAAGGGAGGTGAGTAAGAAATTATTTATTTATTTTCTTTCCTTTGGTTACTGAAAGCATCTAGGCCCCTAGTTGAGTTTCGGTGATTAATGACAATATGAGATTACTATGACTAACGTGTGTTTTGTAGAGGCAATTTAAGTTAGGTCATGGTAATGGAAATTGATTGGGAAATCGTGGTTGTCATGCCCCTACGATGGAAATCGTTTCGGTTTCCAAAGGATGGACGACAAAGTTAAGGATGGACTAGTTCTAAGTGTCGTTTGGTGCTGAAGAGACACTTAGAGTAGTTTAGGACTTTGTTTTTCCTTTGGCCATACTATTAAGGGGGTTATGGACTAGTAGCTTGACCTAGGTGAGTCTAGTGGGTTAGGTGTGATGCACACTTGTCAAATCTAGCACTAGGTAGCTCCGGAGTAGCCCTAAGATCAATTGGAGCAAACTTCATTCACATATGCTTTCGAGTTGGAAGTGAATGGAGGGTCAAATGACTGACCGGACGCTGATCCAGTTGTGACCGAATCGCTGAAGAGCGAGTCTGGTTAGTTCATTTGATCAACTGGAGCCATCTGGTTGCGATCGGACGCTGAGTAAAAAGTGACTGGACGCCGGGTCCCTACGTCCGATCAACTCTAGAGAGGTTCTAGAGAGGGAGATTCCTGATCGGACGCGTCCGATCTAGTGCTGACCGGACGCTGGTCAGGATCCGATGACTGATAGGACGCTGAACAGCAAAGTGACTGGACTTTGGGTTCCAGCGTCCGGTCAACATCAGTAAGGTTCTAGAGAGCAGTTTTCGTGACCGGACGCATCCAGTTAGTGCTGACCGGACAGCTGGTCAGAGTCCGGTCATAACTTAATGGCTCCCTGGCGAGGAGAACGGACCAGAGCATCCGGTCACCATGACCGGAGGATCCGGTCACCCCGCAGAGTGCTAACTTAGCCTCATAACGGTTTGATTTGAATGGGGGGTATAAATACTTCCTCTATTCGTCCAAGGGAGGTCTCTTGCCCATTTGTTCAGCTGACAACACCCTTGAGAGTGCCAAGGACAGCAAGAGCCTTGTGAGGTGATTAAGTTTTAAGAATCCAAGATTAAGGCCTCATTAGTGAAAGGAGAGTAGCAAGTGTGCATCCACCCTTCTCATTAGGCTTGTTGTGGTCAAGTGAGAGAGTTTGTGCTTGTTACTCTTGGTGATCTCCATCACCTAGACGGCTTGGTGGTGATTGGGAGTTTGGTGATCATCCGGAGGAGCTTGTCGATGACCCAACTCAAGTTTTGAGCGATTGTGGGTGATTCACTACGACGGAGTGTCGAAGAATCAGCCCATAGAGAGCCCTTGATCCTTGCGCGGATCAAGGGGGAGCTACACCCTTGCGCGGGTGCTCCAACAAGGACTAGTGGGGAGTGGCAACTCTTCGATACCTCGGCAAAACATCGCCGCGTTCCTTTCCCTATCTTTACTTTAAGCATTTACATTTGAGCAATTCATTTCTTATCTTTACATCTCTAGAATTGCCATGCTAGAGTAGGATTGGAACTTAGGTTGCAAAACTTTTGTGTGGTAGAACAATAGAAACACATTCTAGGCACAAGGGGTGAAGTGGGCTAAGTGTAGGGTTTAATTATTGCAAAGAATTTTAGAATTAGCCCAATTCACCCCCTCTTGAGCATCTTGATCCTTTCAGTTACTATGCTTGTATGCATAATTTTCTAAGCATGGTGAAACTATGTTTTGGGACCTGATTAGAACAAAAAATTGTATCGTTCACTATCCAGGCCAAGGAGGCCATCACCACGGTCCTCAAGGACGTCCTCCTCGACGACGACAATGCTGAGGACCAGTTCAGCAACGGTAGCAAGGTGTTGCTGAACGAGCCATCGTCCTACAACAATCTTTCACTGCATATCGTTAGTTATTCATTTGGGGTGAGTGATAAACTGTGGCTTAGACATAGGACATGGCTTGTGATGTCCACGACTTGCACGACTTCCTTGGCTTGGGGTGGTGGCATAGTGTGACCTTGATATAGTTGATGGGTTAATGTAAAAAGTTGATGTAGTTGATGTTACAACAAATTTTTATACATTCTTGGAGCATCACTTTACACAATTATATACATGGTTGGAGCACTATTCTATTCATTGTTAGAACACTTCGGCATACATTGCTGGAACAATTATCTGTACTCTTCTACACAATTCTATGAATCCGATTGGCCAACACGTGCCAGGATTCAAATTTCAAATTTTTGAGAAGACGAGATCATCTCCATGTTTTACGCTTGCGGTCTCCAGCAGTGTTCCCATGTTAATTATACACCCCCACAGTGGAAAGCATGATGTTGGTGGAGGCAATCATGGTTGTCAGGTGGAATGTCCATTTCATAGAGAGGTTTTTACGCGGTAACAAAATTAATCTTTATTCATCTAGCCACTAATTTCTATGCAACATCATCACAAAAAACCTTTCTGCGCATCTTGACCATTGATTCTATGCATCCAATCGGCCATCACGTGCAATGATTCAAATTTCAAATTTTGGAGAAGACAAGATCATCTCCATGTTTTACGCTTGCAGTCTCCGTGTTCTATACATTGTTTCCATGTTAATTGTACAACCCCATAGTGGGAAACATGATGATGGTGGAGGCAATCATGGTTGTGTCAAGTGGATTGTCCATCTCACTAAGAGGTTTTTACGCGGTAACAAAATTATTTTTTATTCATACTACCACTAATTTTTATGCAACATAGTGCCAAAAATTTTACCGCGCATCTTAACCATTGATTCTATGCATCCAATCGACCATCACATACCATGATTTAAGTTTCAAATTTTGGAGAAGACAAGATCGTCTCCATGTTTTACGCTTGTGGTCTCCATGTTCTATGCATTGTTCCCATGTTAATTATACACCTCCATAATGGGAAGCATGATGTTGGTAGAGGCAATCACGGTTTTGTCAGGTGGAATGTCTATCTTGCGGAGAGGTTTTACGCGGTAAGAAAATTAATTATTATTCATCCATCTACTAATTTCTATGCAACATCGGCGCAAAAATCTTTTTTGCGCATCTTGGCCATTGTTTCTATGCATCTAATCGACCATCACGTGCCATGATTCAAATTTCAAATTTATGAATTTTATTTTTTTTAAATATATTCACAATGGATCTTGAATCGTGCACAAAAATGTCAGGAGTTCAATGGTGAAAACCGTTTCTGAATCGGATGCTTCGTTGAGAAATTATAATGAAAAATAGAAGAGATTGGATTGGGTTGTATCGTGCACAAAAATGTCAGGTGTGTCAGTTTTTGTTAGGTGGAACTTCCAGCTGGAGGAGAGGTTTTTTTGGGGTAACGAATTAATTTTAATTCATGCAACCACTAGATTTTATGAAAGTCATGATAAAAACCTTCCTACACAGCTTGACCTCAAATTTTATGCATCCGATCGGTTGGGTCCCCATGGGGTCCCCTACCTGTGTAGGACCTGGTTTTAAGAACAAAACCAGACACACACTATATATGAGCCTAGGAAGTCAAATCTCACATATAGTTACAAATAAGGGTAATATCGAAAGACAATGCTCAATATATAGCGTACTTAGTATAAAGGATATAACCTTAGACAGCAAACAACGGAAAGATAACTCGATATTCGGGTGAAGACTCTAATTCCACAGAGACAACTAACTAGTTGATCACAAGCCTAATTCCTCCAAACTCTAGTAATCTAGTACCCATCCGGGATTTTTCCAAAGATTTAAAAAGTAAAGCAAGCATAAGTATATGTCGTACTCAACAAATATAACATGGGGTTCATGAGGCTCAAAAGGCTGACACTAGTTCAACTGCGATTAGCTTTTAATTGTCACAATTTTAGTATAGGAGTAGCAACAAGTTTATCACAAGCCCATATAAACACATCAGTGTTTATCATCTATTAGTGAGCATCTTTATCATCAGTATCATCGGTGTTCATCATCTATTCCGTAAGGGTTCCAAGGCCGCTCATAACCGTGAGCACGACTGATATACCAGTTTTACACTCTGTAGAGGTTGTACACTTTCACTATGAGTCATGATTTACCCTTTTGCCCGAGGTGATCAGCCTCTTGACCCACTACCAAGGAAGGTCGGCAGGGTTCACTATAAAGCCTTTCAAAGGTTCGTCTAACAAGTTAGGGTCATTAGATTCACTCGGCAAACAGATGTAGAGCCCCCCTTCCCGATGGCACAATGACGGGCATCCTATACAAAGGGGACATAAGTCACACTATACCCGATTCATCAAGACATTCTTACACCAATAAAGGTAACCACTAACAAGCTAGAAAAGGTCCTCATACTAAGCTAAAGCCAGAGCCATGTAGCCCTCACAGCTGTACTGTAAGTCTCGAATGATCACTTATAGATAAGTCCTTAGGGAGAGGAATCTAGAGCACCATAAAAACAACCCAATGCTAAAAAGCATCTTTTAGGGCCCCCCTGATTCCATGTTACTAAAAAGCATCTTTTAGTGTTTATTGCATATACCATTAGTCAAGTTACAAGATTATGGCTTTGGTTGAGCACTAGCATCATACTTTCCAATGCAATACCCCATAGGTGATAGGTACGAGGTAACAAAGTACTAGGAAATCCTTAGTGATAGTCAAGGTAGACACATGCAGTATCAATTAAATGATTAAAGGTGTCGGGTTCATAAACCCGGGGTCCCTCGGGGACTGGCTTTCACGTCAAGGCTCGGTCCAAACAGACATCACGTAACTCATGGGCCAGCCCGAGAGTCAAAACAATAGGCCAGAAGGCCGGTCCAGTCACTAACCGGAAGCTCTGGCCAAAGGAGAACTGCGCCCGCTCATCGACCACTTCGGCCCACCTCTCCGACCGGAGCGCTCGCTTCGGACTCCAGCCGCCTCCGGACGACCTCTCCGATCGGAAGGCCCCGCCCAGGCGCTACTTCCGACTCTGACCCCACGCCTCTGACCGAGGATCGTAGAAACCCTGCTCACTGCTCTTCTCTGACTGGTACGGCCAGAGCTGACCGAGGCCATCTGACCGGGGACGCCCGCTCGGAAGGAACCAGGGGACGAACGGAGAAAGGAAGCCAGGGTGCACAAGTTGAACCATAATACCAGGAACCATGCCCCGTACGCCTGTAGGAATAGTACTCTGCAACCGCCTTGAACCAAACAGTATTGTAGGCGCCGACATTTATCTCTACAGTATTGCGAGCGCCGTTAACCTCCCATACGGTAAGGCCCCCCCACGTGCCTCTGGGCATCGCTAGTGTTGTGGGCACTGGGATTGACCATCACAGGAGATCGTGGTGAGACTCCTCACATGCCTCTCGGCATCAAACAGTATTTTGCAGGTACCGACGTCGACCCTTCCTGAAGAAAGCAGCGCAACCTCCCACATGCATCTAACATTCTACAGTGACATCAATAGTGTTGCGGGCGCCTACCATTATCTTGTACCCGCCGGCATGGGCAACGAAGCCCCGTAGCATATGTACCCTCACCCTCTCACCTGTAAAGCCATCCCCTTTATCTAAAAAGGGGATGCGCTCCCTCCAACCAAAGGGTGTGTGGTCTTTTAGTGTTCTTTTAGAGCCCTTTGAGGACCTTACTCACATTCATTAGATCTACCAAGTTTACTAGTCCACAACCATAGAACCGCCGGGTTCGGATCTCAAGCACACGCTTGAACACTTAGCTCACAGCGTAGCTCCTGTCGCTCTCGGTCCTTCCGACCGGAGCCGACCGGACCTCTTGTACACCCCATCTTTCTCCCTCTCGTTTGTAACCCCACTGCAGACTTCGAGCACCTAGACTCAGGAATAAAGTCACTGACCGACCCAAACTGAACATAGGGCACGTTGCCTAAACCAGTATAAACCCTGCGTCATTGAGTGCTAGGCCACCTCCGATCACAACGTACGGCAAAACTACAAATATTTACTAAGTTGGTAACATTCTGCACCGACAGTTGGCGCTGTCCGTGGGGAAGACGTTGTACGTTCAACACTTTTTTGGTCATTGGATGGCCCACTTTTCTGCCACCTTCGCCGTGGCGGGCTTGGGTGATACTATTCATTTTGGCTCACTAGAGTTTCCCGCAGTCCCACCTGTTGGGAAGTGGGTTCCGCCCGTCTTCGAGCCATCCTAGTCCTTCCTCTTAGGAAGCCTGGACTTCATCGTCGACAGGTTCGGCGTTCTGCAACTCCGCAAGGAAGCAATCATCCTAGTGCCCATCGGAGGGGCGCCCTCCATCAGCTCTAAGATGAATGACGACTTCAACGGCGCGGCATATGCGCTTCTTTTCGAGCAAACTCTCTGCTTAAACCTCACTGTGAGTATTATATGTTCTGTTATTTACTCACTATTTACCGTTTTCTACCAATCATCCGGAAGGACCACGGGGTCCGTACCGCGACCCCCACACGACCAGTTCCCCTACGGCCTCACATCCTTCATGGACGCATATGCCCGGGGACTCCAAAAAATGCTGACGGCACGTCCTTTAACATCCGAATTCATGGGAATGGCGAGCCACGGTCCGACTTGTTTCCACGAACTTCTAGATGACGAGGTTGGGAGCGACGGCTCCAGCATCGGTGACGTGGCACCTAGCCACCATCCATCCCGGGAGTTCGCTACGGCGGATGCCCCGGGGCAGCCACCGGTGGTTGCGGTGTCCGTACAGAATCACACCCCTCCGAACCAGCGTGCAGGGGCACTCGCGCTTGCACAAGGGCACGCCGAGGAGCTGTGGCAAAGGCAGCATGGCTAGCCGCCGGCCGCGCCGGCACGCTAGGTGCAGCGCGCTGCATCCCTCGCGCATGTCCCGGCCGGTGGCGCTCGGGGTCACGCCCGCCGGGTCCAGTGCAACATCATAAACGAGGGGAACAACCCCCCACAGTTCGCACGGGCTAGCCAGAACATCGCCGCTGCGGCAATGCTTCTGTGCGGTGTTCCCGAGCCTGTCGACCCCTAGGAACGGGTGGTCTACCGGAACCTCCGGGCGCTGGTAGAAACTGCCACCGTACAACAAGCAGAAAGCTCCGCGTCGTGACTCCGACACGCGCCCTCTCATCCCATTGGGGGAGCTGAGACGCACCAGACGGATCACTCCATCCGCTCGCCGCCACAGCCGCCTAGCGTGGCATGGGAGGACGCAGCTGCACCGCGATCCGACCCAGCACACGCTCTGCGCTGACCGCCGCCACGTGAACGACTCGATCTAAACCAAGACGCCCGCAGCGTCATCAGCAACCGGCATCATGCCCGGCGTGATGATGACGCTCATCGGGCGGCGGCAAGGACAGGCGATGTGGGCCCCCACCGGACCATCGAGGGGAGTGACGAAACACGTCCCGAGCATGATTGCCGACCGGACAACCGGAGTCCCAACCCGGAGGGCCCGGGACCACGGGCCTTTGGCCGGCGCATCCGGAGGGCGCCATTCCCACAGCGTTTCCGGCCGCCCACCAACATCACCAAGTACACCGGGGAGAAAAACCCTAGTATTTGGCTCGAAGATTTCGCTCGCCTACCGAAGCCGGAGGGGTGGATGATGACTTTTTCATCATTCAGTATCTCCCCATCTGTGTCGGGGAACATGTTCGGGCGTGGCTTGAATTCCTCCCACATGACAGCATCCGTGACTAGGCGGACCTCAAGAGGATCTTTATCGGGAACTTCCAGGGGACATATGTCCGCCCTTGGAACTCCTGGGACCTCAAGAGCTGCCAACAGGAGCCTAGCGAGTCCCTATGGGATTACATCCGTCAGGTTCTCCCAACGATGCAACGCACTCCCTGATGTCCTCGACGCAGACGTCATCTGCGCGTTCCTCTCCGGGACAACCTGTGAATCCCTGATCCATAAGCTTGGCTGCCTAAAGCCCCGTACCACCCGCGACCTGCTCGACGTCTCCATGAACCACGCCTCTGGCGAGGAGGCGGTCGGAGCGGTCTTTAATGGAGGCCAGGACATGGGCAAGGCCAAGCGCGAGGACCAAGACGAGGGCCCCTCCACGCAGAGGGGCAAGAAGAACAAAAAGGACCGACGCTGGTCGGACAACACCACATTGGTCGCCGTACCTAATCGCATGGGCAAGCAGCCCCAGCAGGCCAGCCTGACCATTTCAACAAACTCATGGATAGCCTATGCACCAACCACGCCTACCCCATCAAACACCTCTACAAAGACTGCGAGCTCCTCAAACGTTTCCTCCTACAGGACGGCGGGCCAAAAGAGGGAGACGGCAAAGAGGTAGCGGCCAAGAGAGGAGGCGCGGCGGGCAAGGACGGAGACGGTTTCCCCGACCCTGAGGAGTGCATCATGATCTTCGGTGGATCCGACGGCATCCGGACCAAACGCCAGCATAAGGTACGCTATAGGGAGGCATGTGCCACCAAGACGGCCATCCCCTCCTTCCTCAACTGGTTAGAATCTCCAATCACCTTCGATCAGAGGGACCATCCCTCCCATGTCGCGAGACCAGGACGCTACCCGCTCGTCGTCGATCCCATCGTCCGCAAGAAGCGTCTTACCAAGGTGCTGATGGACGGAGGCAGCGGCCTCAACATCCTCTACGTGACACCCTCGACACCATGCGCATCCCCCAGTCGGAGCTCCGTCTCGTGGGTTCTCCCTTCCACGGGGTGATTCCAGGTGCACAGGCATACCCGCTTGGGCAAATCGATTTGCTCGTCACATTTGGCGACAAGGCCAACTTCCGCTCAGAGGTGCTTACCTTCGAGGTGGTGGATTTCCCAGGGTCCTACCACGCCATCTTAGGGCGGCCATGCTACGCCAAGTTCATGGCGATCCCCAACTACACCTACCTCAAGCTAAAGATGCCGGGACCAAACGGCGTCATCACCGTGAGCAGCGCCTTCTCACATGCCTTCACGTGCGATCGCGAGCATTTTGAGCTCGCCACCACGGTCATCAACTCAGCCAAGCTCCCACGACTTGGGGAATCATCGACCCCAGCTATCCCAGACAGCAACAAACCAGGCTCCTCGACGGCCTTCCGCCCGCTCGAGGAAACCAAGATGGTGGGAATCGACCCCACTGACCCAGCCAAAACGGTACGAATTGGGACCCAGCTCCTGGACAAATAGGAATACGAGCTCGTTGACTTTCTGCGCGTCAGTCATGATATTTTTGCATGGCAACCCTCTGACATGTCGGGCATACCATGGGAGGTCACCGAGCACGCGCTATGCCTCATCCTAGGCTCGAAGCCCGCTAAGCAGCGCCTGCGCCGCTTCGACGACGAAAGGCGCAGGGCCATAGGCGAAGAGATCTCCAAACTCCTGACAACCAGGTTCATCTGAGAGGTGTTCCACTCTGACTGGATCACCAATCTTGTTCTTGTTAAAAAGAAGACCGGGAAATGGAGAATGTGCGTTGATTATACTGGCCTCAATAAGGCATGTCCAAAGGATCACTTTCCCTTGCCGCGCATAGACCAGATAGTCGACTCCACCTCGGCTTGCGAGATCCTCTCCTTTCTGGATGCCTACTCAGGCTATCACCAAATCGCGATGAAAGAGTCCGATCAGCTCGCGACCTCGTTCATTACCCCGTATGGTTCATACTGCTACATGACCATGCCTTTTGGCCTAAAGAACACCGATGCCACCTACCAAAGGTGCATGCAGCAATGCTTTGCCGACCAGATCGACTCGCCCGATCAGCCCGATCAGGCCGAACGGCCGAAACCGACGATCGCTGTCTATGTGGATGACATAGTGGTCAAAACGGCTCATGCTTGCGACCTGATCCCAAACTTGGCCACGACATTCGCGAACCTCCAAAGGTTCAACATCAAGCTGAATCCCAAAAAATGGGTCTTCAGGGTTCCAAAAGGGAAGCTGCTAGGATACATTGTGTCCGAGCGTGCATTGAGGCCAACCCCAAAAAAATCACAGCCATCTCCAACATGGGCCCCATACGCAACGTCAAGGGCGTGCAAAGGCTCACTGGCTGTCTGGCTACCCTAAGCCGATTCATCTCCCGGCTCGGCGAACGAGGGATGCCGCTCTACAAGCTCCTCAAAAAGACGGACACATTCGTCTAGACTGAGGAAGCCTAGCAGGCTCTGGAGAGCCTCAAAGCATCTTTAACATCGGCCCCGATCCTCATCGCACTCGAACAAGGAGAACCCCTTCTCCTCTACGTCGTGGCCAGCAACCATGTCGTAAGCGCCGCCCTGGTCGTTGAAAGGGAGGAGCCGAGACACCACCTTAAGGTCCAACGGCCCGTGTACTTCGTCGGGGAGGTACTCACCTACCCCAAGGTTCGGTACCCCCAGGTGCAGAAGCTCCTATATGCTGTGCTGATGGCAACCCGGAAGCTCCTCCACTATTTCACCGACCACGCGGTTGCGGTCGCCACTTCGTACCCGCTCAGGGACATCATCGGCAACCGCGACGCCGCGGGACGGATCTCCAAGTGGGCACTCAAACTCATGGGCCACGACATCAGGTTCGTCCCCCATACCGCCATTAAATCTTAGGCTCTCGTAGATTTTGTCGCCGAATGGATCGGAGGTGCAGCAACCGACCCGGACTTCATCCACGAGTACTGGACAATGTACTTCGATGGGTCCGTAATGGCGCCCAGCTCGGGGGCCGGAGTGGTTCTGATCTCCCCGGACGGGAGTAAGCTCCGCTATGCCATTTGCCTCCACTTTTCACTCAAACAACGCCGCGGAGTACAAGGCCCTTATCAACGGACTGCTCATCGCTATCGAGCTCGGCGCTACGTGACTCTACATTTGTGGCGACTCGGAGCTGGTCGTTGATCAAGTCATGAAGGAGTCCTCCTGCAGAAGCCCCCTCATGGCAGCATATTGCTAGGAGGTACGCAAGCTTGAGGACAAATTCTAGGGGATCGAGCTACATCACGTCCCCCGGAAGGACAACGACGTGGCCGATTTTCTTGCAAAATTGGCCACCAAGTGAGATATCTCACCAAGCGGAGTCTTCGTCAACGACCTCCACAAGCCGTCCGCTCGCGTCCTGGAAGGTCCGATCCAGGCACACCCCGACGCCGACCCGGTGCTCGGGGGCTCCGACCCCAAGGCCAAAGCGACGCTCGGGGGCCCCGACCCTAGTACTTCTACAGCGACATCACCCGCTGATGCAGCCGTACTAGTGCTCGATCAAACTGACTAGCGAGCTCCACTACTCGCCTACCTCCTCGAGGAGGTCCTCCCACCCGAAAGGACTAAAGCTCGACGAATCGCTCGATGCACCAAGATGTTCGTGGCCATTGGTGATGAACTCTACAAGCGAAGTCCATTAGGGATACTCATGAAGTGCATCCCTGCTTACCAAGGGAAATAGCTCCTCCTCGAGGTCCATGCTGGAATCTGCAGACATCACAAGGCCCCAAGGTCACTGGTCAGAAAAGCCTTTCGCCAAGGTTTTTACTGGCCCACCGCACTATGAGATGCGGAGCAGGTCGTCCGCAGGTGTGAAGGATGCCAGTTCTACGCTCGACAAACATATTTGCTGGCACAGGAGCTCTAAACCATCCCCATCACCTGGCCATTCGTGGTCTAGGTCCTCGACATGGTAGGACCCCTCAAAAAGGGCCTGGGCGCCTTCACTCACCTACTCGTAGCAGTCGACAAGTTCACCAAGTGGATAGAGGCTAAACCCATCACCAACATCCGCTCAGAAGAAGCGGTCAAATTTTTCCTCGACGTCATCTACCGGTTCGGCGTTCCTAACTGCATCATCACTAACCACGGGACTAACTTCACCGGGAAGAAGTTCCTGGACTTCAGTGACGGATACGGCATCAGGATCGACTGGGCCTCGGTCGGACACCCACGTACCAACGGTCAGGTCGAGCGTGCCAATGGCATGGTCCTCCAGGGACATAAGCCACGCATCTTCGACCGACTCAACAAATACGCCGGGCGATGGGTTGCAGAGGTCCCAGCGATCCTCTGGAGCCTGAGGATGACCCCAAACCGATCCACAGGGTTCACACCTTTCTTCCTGGCCTACGGAGCTGAGGCAGTACTGCCCTTCGACCTCGACCACGGCGCCCCAAGAGTGAAGGCCTTCGACCGCAACCAGGACGCCGAGGCTCAGCAAGACGCAGTCGACTTACTCGAGGAGGCCCGTGAGACGACCATCATCCACTCCGCTCGCTATCAACAAACTCTTCGCAGGTACCATGAAAGAAAGATCAGAGGGAGGACCCTCGAAGTCGGTGATCTCGTGCTCCGGAGGACCCAATCAACAAAGGAAAAACACAAGCTCTCTCCACCGTGGGAAGGACCGTACACCGTAACCGAAGTGATCCGGCTGGGCGCCTACCGACTGAAGGACGACGACGGCAATGTTCTCGCCAACACTTGGAACATTGAACAGCTATGTCGTTTTCCCCTAAACTTAGGTCTTACCGCTTTTTGGTCTAGCACTTACTCCTGTAAAACGCCCAGGCCCGAACACTTTTGGCTCGCGTCGCTCGGGGGCTACAAGAGGGGACAATACTAAAAATTACCTCTCTTTTCGTTTACTGTCATATGGAAAAAAAACTCCTTCCTACCCAAACAAAAGGGTAGTTCGTTCCTTTGATTACCTTGCGTAGCTTTGCTCTAGATTCCGACCAATCGCACCCCGCCTCTACCTACGGTTGTGAGCAGCTAAGCCTCGCGGGCCACGCCCCGGGCTCCCAAGGTTGCAGCCTACGGACGAAAGGGCAGGTGCGAAAAAGAAAGAATAAAAGACAAAATTACGCTAAAATAAAACTAAGGAGCGAAAGGGACAAGCTTCTCTAAATGGAGTAAATCTGTCACAAAAAACAAAACTGATGTAGTCATTAATACAAATATTTACTAAGTTGCTCACATTCTGCACCGACAAAAGGTGTATAGGACAACAAGGAAGATCCCATGCTATACTTGCCTTAAAACACCGATCCTTCGGTAAGCTTTAATCTTCAACATCATTCTTCTTCTTCTTGATCACCACATATATCTCACCGACTGGACGTAATCGTAGAACACCACACAAACATCCATACACATATATGCATAGCAAACAATTACATCTATATTAGAACAGTACACCAATCAATGAAACAGAAGTTGAAGAGTTTGAAACATGATTCTACGCATCACTACGATCACATAGACGGGAAGATCACGCTAATCGGAGCTACGGTTTGAAAGAAACGGCTACCAATAGATTTACTCATAAGAGAAAATATAAAACTATAAGCTTCATGTGTTTTAACTATATAAAAACTTATATAAATTGAATTAAGTCAAATTTAGATTTGAATTATAAAACTAAAGTGAAACATATCGTATTTTGCTTATAAAATCCAGTTGTATAATTATTATTCAAGTTAGGATTTAAACCATGAAATTCTAGAAATAGTGACATGATAAACACTATTACTAATGCGTAGATCTCGTCGTAATGAATCTAACGCAACTTAAACGGGTCAAATGAGAGCTAAAATGTAGAAGATATAAATTAAATAATATTTCCTTTAACAAAATAATAGATTAAATCTAACCTCAAATTTTAAAAGTTGAGAACATATCTAACAGTAGTATGAATATGTAGATTATGGAATTACGAACCTAACGCAAGTTGAACGGGTCAAATCGGAGTTAAATCGGAGAAGATATGGCCTAATGAAGATAGTGGCAATTCTATAAATAAATCGAAGTATTTTTGGATTTAAAATAATTAATTTCAGAATTAAAACCAGCCAAGGACTGTGGACACTAATTTAAGAAAAGATAGGGGTCCTTTTAAAAGAAACCAGGGATGACGGGTTCTTAATTAAAAAGAAGAGGGGCTCTTTAGCAAGATTACCACCGAACCGGTATCTTCTAATTTGGGCCCTAGATCTTGAGATGGATGACTAAGACCAAAGAGGGGGAGATGGGGGTCGCCAGCGGCGAGCAAAACGGCGGCTCCATGGCCGAAAAAGCAAAGAGGAGGTCGCCGGCTGAAAGCTCTAGTTTGATTTTGGTGAATTAATAAAACCCTAAGTGCTAACCTAGTTTATCAAAGTGATCATGAGATAGGTAGCACATTCCAAGTAGTGAAGCAAATGAAGATCATGACATGACGATGGTGATGCCATGGTGATGATCAAGTGCATGAACTTAAAAAAATGGAAAGAGAAAAACAAAAGGCTCAAGGCAAAGGTATAAGTGGTAGGAGCCATTTCGTTTCGGTGATCAAGACACTTAGCGAGTGTGATCCCATTTAGGTTTGATAGCCGTACTATTAAGAGGGGTGAAACTCGTATCGAAATATAGTTATCAAAGTGCCACTAGATGCTCTAACTCATTGCATATGCATTTAGGATCTAGTGGAGTGCTAACACCCTTGTAAACATTTGAGAAAATATGCTAACACACATGCACAAAGGTGATACACATTGTGTTTAGCACTTGGGAGCAAGGGTTCAAAATTTCACCGGCGGAGTTTCCGCCCGTAGAGTGCGGACAGTCCGACGGTTCCACCGGCGCCCTGTACAGAAAAGATAGGGTTTCACAGAGTGCACCGGATGCTGGTCACGCAGTGACCGAATGCTGCGTCCTGCATCCGGTCGGTGGCACGTAGTGCAGGCCGCCCTCAGTCTCTTGACCAAACGCAGGCGATCGGACTCTGGTTGAACACTGTTCAGCCTCCGGTCCTACTGATGTGGCAGCGCACAGAGGAGACCTTGAGTGACCGGACGCTGGGCGAGTCTGGTCGGGCTTGACCGGACGCGTCCAGTCATGAATTTCCACCTCTAGAACCTTATTGGAAGTGACCAGACTCTAGGGTACTGCGTCCGGTCATGATCAAACTGATGTGTCCGATCGCGACTGGTACCTTACTAAAAGTGACCGGACGCTGGGGTCCTATGTCCGGTCCTACACTGTAGAGCATCCGGCCACAACTTAAGTGCACTGATGACCGTTGAGATCAGACGATCAGCATTTAAAGCAGGGGCCACGTGGCGAGCATCGCGCGACCAGACGCTGGGATCCTGGTTCCGGTCGATCTGACCGGTGTGTCCGGTCGCCCCAATTTTAAAGGGAACAGAGAGCCAATGGCTCTATTCTTGGGGGCTCTCTATTTAAGCTCCATTGCCGGTTCTAGCTCACTCTTTTAGCCATTTGCATTGAAATAGCAACCTTGTGAGCTTAGCCAAAGCCCTCCCACTCATCTCCATCAGTGATTCATCATCTTTGTGAGATTGGGAGAGAATCCAAGTGCATTGCTTGAGTGTTTGCATCTAGAGGCATTTGGTGTTCGTGTTTCGCTGCAGGATTCGCTTGTTACTCTTGGTGGTTGCCGCCACCTAGATGGCTTGGAGCAACGAGGATCGTCGAGCGGAGGTTGGTGATTGTCTTCGGCTCCGATTGTGGTGATTGTGAGGGTTCTTGACCTTTCCCGGCAGAGAGGCAAAAGGTACTCTAGTAAATTGGTCGTGGCTTGTGTGATCCTCATCTTGTGTTGGTTGTGCGGCACCCTATTGTGGGTTTGGCGAGTGATGCCAATTAGCTCGTGAACCTCCAAGTGAGTGAATTGCCACAACGAGGACTAGCTTGCCGGCAAGCAAGTGAACCTCGGTAAAAAATCATTGTGTCATCATTTGATTCCGAGGTGATTGGTATTCATTGGTATTCATCCTTGTGATTGATTGGTTTATTCCTCGACTCGGCGGTATATCCATCTTGCTCTATTTCTTTACATTACCACAAACTAGTTGTCAAGCTCTTTAGTGTAGCTAGTCGTGAGAGCTTGTTAGTTTGGTTAGTGTGGTTCTTTAGTTAGCCTTTGAGAGCACACTAACTTAGTGTAGTGACATAGCCATTGTGTGAATAAAGACTATAGAAACTAGAATTGAGGTAGGTGGCTTGCAATTTTTAATAGGCTAGTGCAACACTCGCTTCGCCTCATTATTGTCTAACTGGACTCCTAAGTGTTGTTGTAGAAATTTTAATAGGCTATTCACCCCCCTCTAGCCATTAGGACCTTACACAGGCATGCACGGGGAAGCGCCTACGGCCATGCTACGACACGGGGAAGGCACCGGGAGAGAGTGGAGCTTGACGAACTCACCTAGGGTGTTATCTTCAACGATGGAGGCTCGGAAGGGGCGCGGCGCATGGCTCGGCGGATGGTAATGGCGGCGACACTAGGGTTGTGGTGAAGTGGTGTCTCAGCGAGGCGGCTGTGGCTCTAGAGCAGGATAGGGAGGCAGTGCGCGGTGCGGCTCAGTATTTATGGCTGGGAGAATGCGTGGGAGGCAAGGCAATGCAAAGGAGGAGGAGGTGCGGACGCGGACTCCATTGGCGGTGGCGGAGTCCAGCGCAAGGACGAGCGCGAGGTAAGGGAAACGGCTACAAAGCGGGGCCGGTCTGTTAGCGAGACAAGCGGAGAGAGGAGAAGCGCGGGCGCGACTAGGCCGGTGCGCACAGTGGGTCGGCGGTGCGAGCACGCTGGTCCGACTTGCTGGGCTGCGGCGAAGGGGAAAAGAGCTAGGCCAGTGAGGGGGAGACGGGCTGAGCAGGAGAAAATGGAAGCAGACCGTGCGGGGAGCAAGGCCGAACGGACCAAAAGCCGAGTAGGGAGAAGGAAAAAAATAAAGATTTCCTTTGCTATTTTCTTTTCCTATTTCAAAACCTCATTCAAATATGAACCAAATCAAGTTTGAATAGGGTTTCAAATACACTTTTAAATTCAAACAAAAATGAGCAAATTTTAGTAAGTTTTCCAAAAATAAAATTTTTCAACTTTTTTAATTCTTTTATTTTCAAATTTTCTTTTCTTTTACTTCAAAGCCATTTTCAAATTTATTTCCAAAAGCAATTCAATTCATTTTGAATCTGGCTTCAAACTACTCATCCAAATAAATCAAATGTACCAGCATGTATGCACAACCATGTTGCTACTCCTTATGATGAATTTTAATATAACGAAGAATATTATTTTCCTATGCTTCATGAGCATAAAAATTCATAAATAAATTATTTTAAACCTATTTTCAAAAGTGCAAATTTTAGAGTGTTACAACCTGCGCGCGCCTCAGCCCCGCAGACCGGAATGTTTGGGCTAGCTAGGGGGGCTGGCTGGGGCTCTCCATTAGCTATTTAGAGCCCGGGGCTCCCAATATCCTAGCCCGATATATATATATATATATATATATATATATATATATATATATATATATATATATATATATATATATATATATATATATATATATATATATATATGCCAAGTAAACTTAAACATTTTGCATATGATTTTTTTTAACGATTATTAGCTCTCATCAAGAAATAATGTTGCTAACAAAGATCTAGAAAACAATAAATGTTTAAGGTTATGTAGAAATGATGTATAAATAAACATAAATCCACCAATATTATTCTTAATCTAAAAAACACATATTTGAATATGTCTATGCTTATTACTAAAGCATGAAACGATCTACATTATTAGCAATGAAAGATTAGAAGATGAAGTTGCTAACCTTTAAAAGATTGAAGATGAAGCCGGCAGCCGAGAGCAAGAACTTGCTCCCCCAAACAAAAACACGGATAAACAAGCAAAGACCAAAGATTTGACATGTGTCTCGGGCTGAGGGACAATGGAAGCACGTAGATATATGTGAGGACCTTTAGTCCCTGTTGGTGGAGCCTATCGGGATTAAAAGATCAACCTATAGTCCCGGTTGGAGCCAAAACCCGGGATAAAAGGCCAGCGGGACCTTTGGTCCCTGTTGGTGGTTCCAACTGGGATCAACTAGGATTGAAAGGCAATCTTTCGTCCCGGTTTGAACTACAGACCGGGACTAAAGGTCCCTGCTGCATTATCCGTTGGGTAGGGGATTATAGTCCCGGTTGGTGGTTTCAACCAGAACTAAATCTCCTATTACTCTCGGGCCAAAATTTCAGTCGGGACTAAAGCCAAAAACCGAAAATCTGTTCTCTGCTAGTGGAGGTAGCGGTCTGCCATGTGTTCGTATTCGTGAGGTGTGCCACAAGTCAAATATGCTGGGTAGTGGTTGCACCAAATATCATTGGTTTAGTGTCTGACCTTATCCTACACACACCGAAATGTAGTTGACCCGATCGATGCTAGACTTCTCTTAAGTGAATGAATATATACAAACACGTACCACCAGAACAAATGAACCTACCACATCAAATTTGGTTGTAATACACTGATTAGTTTCACCGGTTTTGAATAGTATAATATAAAGATCAGACGTGTTTCTTCACGTCGGACGCGTGGTAAGCTGAACTGCCGAAATGCAAAGCTAGCACATTCTGATGCAGAAGTCTGTTAGTCTTATCGAGATATTAACAACGCAAGCTAGCAGATATCTAGATGGTGAAACTGCTGGTAGGAAAAATGTTTATACAGGCTGTTAAACCAGGGCCTATGAAATCGCTGATTTCCATATAATACAAGGAAAAGTAGCTGCGCAGCTGGGTAAATATGCATTTGCACAAATGGATCTCTTCAAGAACACCGCATGTATGAATACATTTTAGTATATTAACAGGTGGTCATGTACTAAAATAATTTTGCTATCATAAGTTACACCTGTCTAATTCCATTTCAATAGGTACGGTGGTTAGCATTTTTTTCTGTATCGGTGCTATGTATTTCACATATAATTCACTCTCTCCATATTTCAATATATTTGAAGGCAACAGCTCAATACCATTTCGTTGCACATATATTGATGCTGAGGCAGTATATTGCGATGACAAGTTCATAATTCTACACATAATATAGCGATTTAAGCATATAGACGTACAAGTCTAGAAGACACTATGCACATGAGATATATATCGGTAGTGCTAGCGCCCGGACGTCTAGACGCTCACGCCTGCACTCTGTTTTGAAATCGCACACCCCACACGAGCGTCTGCGCCACTCCAAACGCCCCAAACGTCACCAGCCCAGAACGTCACATGCACCTCTGGTCCGGATGCGCAGCTGGCACCACCGGGAGGAGGAGGAGACACCGAGCTGAGCCAACAAAAGGTGAGGAGGGAGTTGTAACACCCGATCTAGTTTTGAAACATCGAGATGCAACACTTGCAATATACGTATGAAGACAGATGAAACACTTAAACCATGTGTCTGAAACACTTGTAGAAACACTATAAAACACTTGAAACCATTGTAAAACATATGCAACATCCAGATAAAACACTTGCAACATATGTGTGAAACATATGCAACGTCCAAATAAACAGACTTGCAACATATGTTTGAAAAAACAGATGAATATTGGGAACAAAAGCTTGCAACATGTCTCTGAAACACTTGCAACATATGCAACATCCCAATCTACTTTTTCAACATCCATATGAAATACTAGAAACATACATATGAAATAACTGAAACACTTGAAACAAGCATTTGCAGCATAGGGGGGCTGAGGCCGGTCAATTCCATCCGCGAGGGGGGGGGAGGGGAGCCGGCGGTGAGCGAGCACCAACAGCATGGGTCCCGCTCATGGGTGCCCTTGCCTCGGCCAGGGATGACCTGATGCGCCCGGCGCATGCGCCTACCATCTACAGGGGTAGCGGCGGGCCCATGACGTCTAGGCATCCCAGACGGCGCTGGGGTTGTGGAAGCGCCGGAGAGGTGCTGTGCAAGCTGAGGGAGGAGGCGCTGTGGTCAGCTTGGATGGAGGAAGGAGGCAGCGGTGGGGCTATGTGATTTCTCGGTGACATGGAGGAGAGAAAGAGATGAGATGGGGTACCGAATGTGGTGGATGCAATACGTGGACAAACATGAGGCTATGTAGCGTTCGGAGAAACTCCTGGTGTCCGGACGCTCAAATAGCATTACCGGATATATATACTATTTGGAGAAAAAGATAGTCACCTAAAGGTACATCTCCAAGAGATTGGCTGTTCTCTGCATATAATCCAATTTGTAAAATATAGGTCTCCACCAGACTTTCTATCTCATCATCTAAAAGTAGCTACTAGTAGCTATTCCTTATTTTTCGCTGGCCATAAAAAGCAAATGGGTCGACTCGCTCGCCAAATCCGTGAATCCCGTCTTCCACACACCGTAGCGGGCTCCCCCGCGCGTGCGCGTGCTGTGATTCTTCCGCGTGCCGAGACATCAGCTAGTATTGATGGCCAAATGGGCCAGGCCCGATGGGCTAGTATGGGCATGGCCCAAAAAGCAAGCATGGCACAACACGAAGGCTATAGTGCTAGTGCACGGGCACGGGCATAGTGCGGAGCACGGCAAACTCACCTAGGGTGTTATCTTCAGCGATGGAGGCTCGAAAGGGGCGCGGCACAGGGCTCGGTGGATGGTAATGGCGGCGGCGCTAGGGTTGCGGTGAAGCGGCGTCTCGGCGAGGCAGCTGCGGCCCTGGAGCGGGATAGGGAGGCGGCGCGCTGTGCGGCTCGGTTTTTATGGGCTGGAGAATGCGTGGGAGGCAAGGCAATACAAAGGAGGAGGTGGCGCGGACGCGGACTCCATTGGCGGTGGCGGAGTCCAGCGCAAGGTCGAGCGCGTGGTATGGGAAACGGCTGGCAAGCGGGGCCGGTCTGTCAGCGAGACAAGCAGAGAGAGGAGAAGCGCGGGCGCGACTGGGCTGGTGCGCATAGTGGGCCGGCCGTGCGAGCGTGCTGGTCCGACTAGCTAGGTTGCGCAGAAGTGGAAAAGAGCTGGGCCAATGAGGGGGAGACGGGCTGAGCGGGAGAAAATGGAAGCAGACCATGCGGGGAGCCAGACCGAACGGGCCAGATGCCGAGTAGGGAGAAGGAAAAAATAAAGAATTCATTTGCTATTTTCTTTTCCGATTTGAAAACCTCATTCAAATATGAACCAATTCTAGTTTTAATAGGGTTTCAAATACACTTTTAAATTCAAACAAAAATGAGCAAATTTTAGTAATTTTTTCAACTTTTTAAATTCTTTTATTTTCAAATTTTCTTTTCTTTTACTTCAAGGTCATTTTCAAATTTATTTCCAAAAGCAATTCAATCCATTTTGAATCTGGCTTCAAACCACTCATCCAAATAAATCAAATGCACCAGCATGTATGCACAACCATGTTGCTACTCCTTATTTTGAATTTTAATATAACAAAGAATATTATTTTCCTATGCGTCATGAGCACAAAAATTGATAAATAAATCATTTTAATCCTATTTTCAAAAGTGTAAATTTTAGGGTGTTACAATTCTACCCCCCTTAAGATGAATCTCGTGCTCGAGATTTGGAAGACGTCGACTAGGAGATTGGGATACTCCGTCTTTGGATTCTTTCTTACTTCCTCGTGCAGTTCCATCGTCTTGATAAGGATCCCACTTTACTTTGTATACCTGTTGACCTTACTCCAAATAACTTGCCCAACTGATTCCAAGATTCTAACATATTTTCCAGACCATGCCTAAGTAACTCCAATCACTAGGCCACCCTTCCTTTTTAGTCCATACTATCAATTCTCTTTCTTAAAATATCCACCTTCCAATGGAGCCTTACGATTCTCTTGGTCAGAAGGAGATTCTACTACCAATCTTCAAAACATTAAGGATTCTGATTAAGTTGCTCAAACTTGGAATATAATTCTTAGTCCTTGGTGTCATCCAAACCTTCTTAGCACAATTCTTCGTTGCTAAGGTCATCAGCCATGACTTTGCTCCTTGAAATGATAGCACTTTTCCATGTCATAATCAATCTCATTCTAACGGGGATATCTCAAGCTCGAGACCATCTTAGTGAAGATGTCCTTTACATTCCTACCATCCACGTTGATGTCACTATTTATGTCAAGATTATAATGCCTCCAGTGATCCTCTGATAGAATCTCATTATCCCAAGGTAGCTCCGAGTCACACCTGCATCCTTGGGTAGGTTCTAATTCAACCCTCACTAACTTTCTGAGTTTCTCTCACATCTTTGAGTGGATTGCAATCAACTCTCTTCAATCCAAACCTTCTTGTCATGCTTAGCATATCACTGGAATTTCCTAAGACTCCACAGAACCATCTGTAGTTATCAGATATCTCATTCCTATGTCATCAACGCCTACTTGTCCTAGGTATGTTGAAGATTGGACTCCTAGCTGAGGATAGCTTGAATTGCAGAGCCATATTGACAAATGTAGCCATTCCTCGTAGATGATCCAATACCTTATCAACTGAGCAAAGGATACTACTCTGAATGATGAAACCCTTACGTGGTATACGTCCTCTGAGTATACACCTTCTAATAAGTCATTCTCATATTCCTCAAGTGTAGGTTGAATACCCTCATACTCGATTCTTTCTCCTAACAATGTTATTAGAAGCACCAAACATTGGGCATACTTAATCACTCCTTTACAAATAGACAACCATCCCCTTCCAAGGATATCATCAATATCCATTAACTCCAATGCAACAAGGTTTGCCTCGAAGTTCTTCCCTTTTATGTTAAGACTAACTTTTGGCATATGTGATTTGCCTTCATTACTCCTTCGGGGGACTTAACTATCACTGGTTTCCTCATTGGAAGAATAGTTATCTTATGTTCTTCCACATATTCCCTAGGTATGAACGAATGTGATGCACTGGGGTCAATCAACACCATAACATTGTCTGAGCTTACTGAAATCAAACCATAAACGACCTCTTGAGCTCCATGAGTGGTAATCAGATCCACATTGTTCAACCTACCTTGAATGTAGTTTCGCTTTAACTTATTTCCTTGCACTTGCTCCTTAGGGACATTCTGTTCTGACTCCTGCTGTTGTTGACTCTGGCTTTGATTACTCTCAGCAAGCTCTCAAGACAATCATTCTCATAATATTCAATCTTACCACAATCATAATCTTCCTCACCAGCAAAAGTATTTGTCTTCATCAAGGTGATAGTGGGAGATGATAGGCATGGCTCTTGAGAGCTAAAATGATGCACTTCATCATAGCGTTGCTTATATTGATCCTGATCTGTACTCCCACGCAGATTCACAGGGTGGACTGACATTCTAGTTGTGTAGCAAAATAGAGACGAGTGTTTCTTAATTGGCATTAAAGGTCATGCTTTCTCTTCTTTTCTTCCATCTCTCGACGCTTGTTCTCAATTAGAATTACTCTGTCCACCAATGTTTTGAAATTAGGATACACAACATTCATCAACTGCAATTGAACTCCATCATTCAGTCCTTTCAATAAGCATTTCTGTTTCTTAGCATCATTATCCTCTTCTTCTGAGCATAGCCCAATAATTGAGTGAACCGGTTACGATACTCACACACTGACATAGATCCTTGCCTCAAGTTGAGGAACTCTTCTTGCTTAAGTTCTACCACACCTGTGGGAATGTGGTACGACTTGAGGCTCTGGCTAAACTCCTTCTAGGTGATCTATCCAACATTGCTGAGACGTCCATACTGGTAAGACTCCCACCAGTCTTGTGTTGCGCCCTAGAGTTGGCCAGATGCAACAAGCACCTTCTCATGGTAGCAACCATCACAAAGATAATCGATGCTTCCAATTGAATAACTAGAACGTATGAAACTTCATCTTGCAACTTTTTCAACTTGGCTACTCCCCTTAAGAAAAGATCAACTAGGGGACACAAAAAGGTAGCTTGCATCTTCTTCTAGATAAGCTAATTAGTACCAAGACATTCTGACATCCCAATGAGACTCTTGTATATGGGCAAGGACAAGAAATCTGAATTTCCTCATGGGATAAAAAACAACAGCGCAGTAAAACAGCTGTAACTCTCATTCTTTTAATCCAATGAAGTTGTAGCTTATACCGTTGGAAATCTTATTGAATCCTCCACAACTTCCTTATAGAACACCTTTCCAAATTCTATAGTTTAGGTAGTCAAAAACACTGCACAACAGAATCTACTCTAGGCTTTAGACAGCACAGGTGCATCGTCTTGTGATTTTCATAAATCCATAACCAAAATAGCTATTAGGGTGATTCTTGTGGTCATAGAAATATATCGAAGTCTACTGTTGTCTAGAATTTTGTCATGATTTCTGATCGTCTAAAATCAAAGATGTAAACCAAAGAGGCAGGCTGCTCCGAAAGACAGGATAGAGGAAACAGAAGGAAACCATAACCCAACTATTTATCTCATTAATCCTTATACATTAGGCCTATAAGCTAAATGAAATTGTGGGAACACCCAACAAGATCATTGTAGTCATTACAAAGATGCAAAACAATCATAAGCATAATGACAATTCAACAAAGCACTAAATATGCACAACTCAATCATTGACTCAACTTGCGATACTATCATTCTCATTGTACTAGGGGTAACAATCCTAAGACTCAACTTCAGATTATGCAAGAAGGTGGTGAGAGATAGTTCTATAAGCATATCAAATCAAGGAGTGAAGATGAGAACAAAGACTTCAAAATAAGCACCAAGGTAGAGATGATTAGGATATAGTAGAAAGAAAATATCAAGGTTCATAGAACAAGGGTTTTTGTAGCAACTTCTAAACCTTAGAATGACCAGTTTTTACTAGGCTTGTGTCCTATAGTCAGCATTGCTCTGATACCACTTTGTAACACCCGGTTTTAAGAACAACGTCAGATACACACCATATGTGAGCCCAGGAAGTCAAATCTCATATATAGCGACAAATAAAGGTAATATCGAAAGACAATGCTCAATATATAACGTACTTAGTATAAAGGAATAACTTTAGATAGCAAACAGCGGAAAGATAACTCTGATCTTTGGGTGAAGACTCCAATTCCACAGGAACAACTGACTGGTTGATCACAAGCCAATTTCCTCCAAACTCTAGCAATCTAGTACCCATCTGTGATTTTTCCAAAGATTTAAAAAGTAAAGCAAACATAAGTACATGTCGTACTCAACAAATATGACATGGGATTCATGAGGCTCAAATGGCTAACACTGGTTCAACTGCGATTAGCTTTTAATTGTCACAATTTTAGCATAGGAGTAGCAACAAGTTTATCACAAGCCCATATAAACACATGATCACGTAAACATAAATAATGAATAGCATAAATAGTAATCGTTAGTGAGCATCTTTATCATTAGTATCATTAGTGTTCATGAGCTATTCCGTAAGGGTTCCAAGGCCGCTCATAAGCATGAGCACGACTAATCTACCAATTTTACACTTTGTAGAGGTTGTACACTTTCACTGTGAGTCGTGATTTACCCTTTCGCCCGAGGAGATCAGCCTCTTGACCCACTACCAACGAAGGTTAGCAGGGTTCACTAAGAAACCTTTCAAAGGTTTGTCAGTGCAAAAAGTGACCAACACGTAAATATTTGTAGTTTTGTCATACGTTGTGATCGGAGGTGGCCTAGCACTCAATGACATAGGGTTTATACTGGTTCAGGCAACATGCCCTACGTCTAGTTTGAGTCGGTCGGTGACTTTATTCCTGAGCCCATGTGCTCGATGTTTGCAGTGGGGTTACAAACGAGAAGGAGAAAGATGGGGGGTACAAGAGGTCCGGTCGGACTCTGGTCAAAGGGACCGAAAGCGACAGGAGCCCCGCTATGAGCTAAATGTTCAAGCGTGTACTTGTGGTTTGAACCTGGCAGTTCTGTTGTTGTGTACTAGTGAACTTGATCGATCTAATGAACCAGGAATGACTTGAATCTTTTGGAACTGAGTTGTGATGGAGAGGGCGCATCCCCTTTTATAGATGAAGGGGATGGTCTTACAAATGAGAGGGAGAGAGTACGTATGCTACTGAGCCTTGTTGCCCATGCCGACGGGTATAGGATAATGGTAGGCGCCCAGAATATTGTAGGATGTCAGATGCACGTGGGAGGTGTTGTCTTCTTCGGGTGTGGTAGATGTCGGCGTCTGCCATACTGCTGATTGCTGGAGGCACGTGAGGGGTTTTACCACGTTCGCCCGGTATGGTAAATGTCGGCGCCCACAACACTCTCGATGCCCAAAGGCATGTAGGGGTGCCTTAATGTATGGGAGTTAATGGCACCCACAACACTGTAGGGGAAATAGTCGGTGCCCACAACACTGCTTGGGTCCAGACACGCCTGGAAGGTTGTCGGATGCCCCTCTGTCATGCCCTGTCGGTACTGTAGGTGTACGGGGTTTGGTCCTCGATTTTGCGGTTGGCTTGAGTGCCCTGCTTTACTTTCTCTGTCCATTTCCTAGTCCTTACCGAGCGGGCATCCCCGGTCGGTCAGTCCCAGTCGGTTCTGATTGCGCCGGTCATAGAGGAGCAGTGAGCAAGGGTCTGACGCCTCCCCGGTCAGAGATGCGGGTCGGAGTCAGAAGTGGTGTTTGGCTAGGCTTTCCGGTCGGAGAGGCCATCCGGAGGCGGGCTGGACACGGAAGCAAGCGCTCTAGTCGAAGAGGCGGGCCGGAGTCAGAAGCGGGTGCTGTTCCGCTTCGTCCTGGCCTCCCGGTCAGAGATTGGATCACCCTTCTAGCCTGTCATTTAGTTACTTGGGCCAGCCCGTGAGTTGTACATTGTCTGCAACGTTGTCTACTTGGGCCTAGCCTTTGTTGGGAAGCTTGTCCGCGAGGGACCCCGGGTTTATGAACCCGACAAGCCTTTCAAAGGTTCGTCTAACAAGTTAGGGCCATTAGATTCACTCGGCAAACAGATGTAGAGCCCCCTTCCTGATGGCACAATGACGCGCAACCTATACACAAGGGGACAGAGGCCGCACTATACCGGATTCGTCTAGCCATTCTTACGCCAATAAAGGTAACCACTAAGAAGCTAGAAAAGGTCCTCATACTGAGCTAAAGCCAGATCTATGTAGCCCTCACAGCTGTACTGTAAGTCCCGGATGATCACTTACAGATAAGTCCTTAGGGAGAGGAATGTAGAGCACCATAAAAATAGCCCAATGCTCTAGCCCCCTGATTCCATATTGCTAAAAAGCATCTTTTGGTGTTTATTGCATATACCATTAGTCAAGTTACAAGATTATGGCTTTGGTTGAGCACTAGCATCATACTATCCAATGCAATACCCCATAGGTGACAAGGTACGAGGTAACAAAGCACTAGGAAATCCTTAGTGGTAGTCAAGGTAGACACATGTAGTATGAATTAAATGATTAAAGGTGTATAGGACAACAAGGAAGATCCCACTCTATATTTGACTTAAAACACCGATCCTTCGGTAAGCTTTAATCTTCAACGTCCTTCTTCTTCTTCTTCTTGATCACCACGTATATCTCACCGACTGGACATAATCGTAGAACACCACACAAACATCCATACACATATATGCATAGCATACAATTACATCTATATTTGAACAGTACACCAATCAATGAAACAAAAGTTGAAGAGTTTGAAACATGATTCTACGCATCACTACGATCACATAGACGTGAAGATCACGCTAATCGGAGCTACGGTTTGAAAGAAATGGCTACCAATAGATTTACTCATAAGAGAAAATATAAAACTATAAGCTTCATGTGTTTTAACTATATAAAAGCTTATATAAATTGAATTAAGTCAAATTTAGATTTGAATTATAAAACTAAAGTAAAACATATCGTATTTTACTTATAAAATCCAGTTGCATAATTATTATTCAAGTTAGGATTTAAACCATGAAAATCTAGAAATAGTGACATGATTAACACTGTTACTAACACGTAGATCTCGTCGTAATGAATCTAACGCAACTTGAACGGGTCAAATCAGAGCTAAAACGTAGAAGATATGAATTAAACAAGATTTCCTTTAATAAAATAATAGATTAAATCTAACCTCTTATTTTAAAAGTTGAGAACATATCTAACTATCGACACGAAATTTCGTCCCGTGCTGGGGCACACGAGCAAGCCAGAAGGGTCCGCTCGATGGAGCCGGAGATCCGCCTAGCTTCAACGCAGGGATTATCGATCCTGCGCACTCCTCTCGAGACGTGCCAGTCAATTTGACCCTGCAATTGACAAGGAGAGAAAGCTAATCAGTAATTTAAGGTGGAACATGCCGGTGTTGCCAAATAGTCCCGAATGTGTGGCTCTAAGAGCCGATGTGAAAGGAGATCGACTAAATAGCCAATTCCAGCATACTCATAAGAATAAATCGGTTAAAGCTCATGGAATTATGCGAGGAAAATCGGTTATCATTGAGGATGAATATCGTTATTTAAACAAATATTAGTCAATGGAAATAGGATGTCAACATTAATCAGTTTATGCTAAGCTAATGACTGCAAGTAACCGAGCCCCTTTTTATATAAAAGAAAATAGATCATCATCATTCAACCATTTAATAAAGATAAACCTAATAAACATATTAGATCTCATCTACCGCTCTGACCAGTGGGGCATGAGGCAGAATCATGCAGGCCATAGTAACAACAATAGATTCGACGACCCTGTCTCATTACTAATATCAGTGGGGCATGAGGACGAATCATGCAGGCCATAATACAATAATAAGATCATGGGGCTAACACATCTTTCAACCTATCTTTACTTCAACGGTCTCGTGACGTGAACTGTACATGTGAAAGCACTCGATATCGGCTAAAACAACCGATTCAGGCATAGCGCACAGTTAAGGTCATGCCCTGTCAGAAACAGATCTACCAGATAACGATCCCCGCTCCACGGTGCTAACAGTGGGGTGTGAGGCAGAATCACACAGGCCGCGGTAACGGGCCATGGAACAATTTTCGCTAGCCAATAGATCTATTCAAGACCTGGCATGCCTTAGCCGCACACTATGCACGATCAAGATTGATATAAAATAGTCGATAAAACATAACTCATTGTTTAAGGCACAGATTAGATCAGTTTAGATTAACAAACGATGGGTTAAATATGATATAAGGCCGATCTAGATCAATCCCAATCGGGCAAAGTGATATTGCTGTAATTAAATAAATAATGAAAGCAAAAAGCAATATCGGTAACTTAATGAATCTACCCAAAGGATGCCACCCTTAGATAGAGTCGATAACTTGACCTTAATCTAGTTCGAGCAGTGGAGGTCGACCGGATCGATGCAGCCGTACTTAAACTAGACAAGAGTCGATAACTAACTTATACCAGAGTCGCAGTGGAGGTCGACCGGATCGATGCAGCCGTACGAACAGAAGTATAAGCCATGATGGTATCTACAGACAAGACGGAGGTCAGCCAGACCGATGTAGCCCTGCTCGCTGAAGAACTCGCCGAGATCTACTCTACTCCTACTCCTAAGGGGTGGCTGGAGCCGAAAAAGTAAGTAACTTGTATTTGATTAATTGTTGTTTTTTTACAATAGCCGGGGTTCAATATTTATACCCGGAGCCTAAACACGAATCCTACTCAAGTACGACTCGGCACAATCTTTGGTATGAAGAAAATATTCATATCTTATGATAACATGGACCCTAATCTTTCCCCTTTTGTAGAGTCCGATATGTATCTCCCCGATGCCAATCGTAGCTCATCATCGTTATCTGCTGACGTCATTCAAAGAGAGTCGATTCTAGTGTTGTATCCGAACCGGCTGATATCGATCCTTATGCAATCGATTCCTTGATTGGCACAATCTTGGAAGCCTGCGAGTTCCCGCGTTTTTCTCCCAAATTTTGGTGTAAACGCATGCCCCCAATTTTGGGATAAA
This sequence comes from Miscanthus lutarioriparius, assembly GCA_904845875.1. NCBI lineage: Eukaryota > Viridiplantae > Streptophyta > Magnoliopsida > Poales > Poaceae > Miscanthus > Miscanthus lutarioriparius. The sequence continues at coordinate 60,933,618 of CAJGYO010000014.1, read as the reverse complement.
ATAGTTTTATTCCAAAATTCCATTTTATTGGTTTACCACACCGCAATTGTTCTATCCCGAGATATACACATACCTCCTGACTTCCTGGCCTAAGTCTTACATAACATCCCAATAGTATCTCTTCCAACTCACTCGGCATGTTTGCTTTCTCCTTCTTTCTCGAGCCAACCTTAACAGCCGACGCCATCATTCGCTGAGGCCTCAAACCCTAGCAAATCCTCTGTTCTATCAAGCCATCATTCAAGTGATCTTCATCAGATTCAAACTTATTTCAGCTGCAATGGTGACCATCGACCACGTCCCAGAGGTATGACTCCAAATTTCCATTCTCCAAGCATCGGCCGCTACCTTGTATTTCTTTTCTTCACAAATTTATCTCATCCGATTTCTAGAAATGAGGAACAAAATCTTGATTCCATCAGCTGTTGCTTCCAATGTCTATTTTCTTGGGCCTATGGGTGACCCTGATCCATCTAATTTCATCCATCAAGAAACCAACCAAATCACCTTCAAATAGTCTGCGGTGGATTTATCCTCCTGGAATATCAAAACCCCCTTCAGAAACTAGCCTAAAATGCCCAAGGGATGGAGAAATTGGTTTCATAGGGTATTCAAGAAAAAGGGTGGAGATTGGGAGCTTTATGATCTAAATCAATGCTAGACACTGTCGTTGTCCAGAATGGAGAGGAATGCTTGACTCTTGATCTCTGCTTCTTATTTCTAGTCCAATGCCCCGAATGCTTTTATTTTTTGTCACGGTCTAATGACCATCACCCTGGCCGATGTTTATATGTTGACCGGCCTTAGAATCACAGGATCAATGCAGCCTTATGAATACTTGAGCGCTGGTTCCAAGAGATTAGCCAAAATATCAGATTGCTCTAGATGGGCAAGTTATATTCTGAACCATATTGGAGACAAATCAACTGTCAGTGAGAGGGAATATGTGGCTTTTTGGAATATGTGGTTGGAGAGATTCATCTTCTGTGGGTCGTCTTGTGGTACGACTTACAACCATAAGCTTATGGCAGAGCATCTATAGTAGGCAAGGATGTCCCCCTTGGAAAGTATCTGCTGGGGCCGCTTATCATCTGATGTACCAAGTAGCTGCCCAATCACTGAAGAATGAACCAGTGCATACTATCAGTGGCCCTTGATGGTTGATACAGCTATGGCTGAACCTGTATATGCACAAGATTGTAAGGCCTGATCTCAGAAACCTCAGCTTTCCTTCCTCCAACTTTGATGAGGAATATAAGGGCGAAGAAGGAAGATCCCGCCAGTGCACGAGCTACGCCGAGGCTGCATCGGCCATAGTAATTGATGTCGATGTTGGCCATCTCTTCAAAAAAATTTACAGAGGGTTTGATGCAGACGTCCTGACTTGGTTACCATATGATGAGGATGAAAACAATGAGCTGATCTTTCCATTCAAATTTTGATTTGAATCAGGCTGTTCGGACAAGACAGCGCTGCAATCTTTAATTCTTTCATCAAGCCCTGTGTTCTCCCAGCCGACTTTTATCATGGTCGTGGCAAAATGGCTATAGGCTCCTTTATCCTAGGCAACCTTCCAACTTATGAGTTTTACAATCCATCCTTCGCAACCCATCAGTCCGGCTTCGGTCAATTGCCTCCTCAACTGTTCTTCAAGAACATACTAAAGCCACGGTAAGATGTCAGCGAGGTGATGGAAGCTTCCAGACTTTTTCAATTGGGATCAGGTCTTCCTCCCATCTCTTCTGTTGGTCGATCCACCCTTTGTGTATAGCTCTGGACGGGGAATTTACTTCTGATAGTGAGGTAATCTTTCATTCCCTTCTCAGAGAGATTACTTGGTGAATTCTTTTGCCAACTGTTCTGACCAACCTTTTTAGGACATTGAAGTCGATCCTCCAAACTTGGATAGGAGAGGGCGTCCTATAGATTACCAGCCATCATGCCCAGCTTCAAGGATGGGATCAACTGCACCTTCATTGAAGAAATTAATGAAAACTCATGCTGCCCCATTGATTATGACATATCAGTCTTCAAAGCGCAAGGCGGTCCAAGGGGCAAACTAGAAAGCCATCACCGGAAAAAGACTTCATAGAACTAGACCATCAGCTACTCAGGTAAACAATCCATATTCGTCTCAAGCTGATGTTCAACTTCTGATCCCCTTTTTCACAGTTATCAACCATTGCATCCCAACCGGTTCTAGGTGCGGAGCTATTGTCCTAGGCGTTCGATTTAGCACCAACTGAACTCCCATCGGCCGATCCTCAAAAGGAACCGATTTCGGTTGAAATAACCAATGCTTCCATAACAGCAGAAAATGTGAGTTTCATCTTTGATGCTTGTTGGAGTATTTTTCTTTAACTTCTTGATTTACTCATTTTTCATCCTTCATCTGACCTCTTACGATATCAGATACTTCCTGAGGAAACGCCTATGCAAGAGCAGGAGCCTAGCAGTCCACTTAATGATCCTATCAGTGTTGAGGACGATCATGTTGCCGTCGACACTCAGACCGTTGATTCTCCAGTCCGGCACACAACTGATGGTAAGAAGGTTATACGTCCCCTTTTATTGCAATAATCATGAATTAAAAATTTTCTTTGACATTGCAGATACCAACGCTGAAAGTTTAGAGCCGATTCAACTAGATGTTATTGGTGCATCATCAGCTATTCCTCCTCTTCAGATAGTGGCTACTATAGAGAAGGTACTATATCCTCTTCACTATCCACTTTATTATAAACTGATTCAAACCTCCTAATCAAGATTTCTCTTATACACAGGCACTCAATCTTCCAGCCTAGAGCTACTCTTTTAATTTTGAGGAGTATCTTGATGAAGATGAAATCAGATCGTCAGCCACCTCCTCTAATGAAGTCTTATCAGAAGAGACCAAAAATTGGCTAAGAAATATACTGCCAATATTTAAGAAGAATATAACCGATTTGATCCAAGATACTGATTCAATATAGAGAGTCTTCTTGGCCATTAAGGGTGATCCATCCCTAGCTCTCTCTAGAGTCTTGTCATCTTTGTCTATTTTTGAAGATCAAGCTCTGAAGGTGAAAAAGACCCAAAGGAACTTGTCCAATCGTGAAACCTTGCTGGCCAAGGGGAACTCCAATAGGCAAGAGGCTAAAGAGCTGACACAACTGATTGCTGATTTGAAGAACTCCTCCCTCAGGACCGATCCAGAGTTGTCCCAACTGAAGGTCAAGCGTGCAGAACTTGAGAAGGAGATGGAAAACATGAAGGCTGCCATTGATCATCACAAGTCCACCCTGGCCCAAATACCTGATGCCATAAACAGAAGAAACAGGAACTGCTGGCCAAAGTAAAAGAAGGTAAAGCCATCCAAAGTAGCCTTGAGAATATTCCTGGAACAGTCGAAGAAGACGAGCAAAAGATTGCAGAAGCTGATGCTATCTGGCTAGAAGTACTGAAAGTCATCCAGGATGTTCTAAAGTTGTAATCTATATGTTAACATATGTCTTGTGTAGGATCAATGATAACCATACTTTTCGTCGTCTCGTTATACTTCTTGTTTCGGCTAAAGAACAGATTTGAAAATAGCCGATTCCAGAGTTCCAACTTTAATCCAATTAAGTCTCAAAACAAGGCCTTTATTATTATGAAAACCCCTCGATCTTCCATCTTTAGTCATCCGGCGCCGTATTCTCTTCGGTATTAGTGGGGTGGCGCTTCGCCTTCTATTAATTGCGGTTGCCTTTTGCACGTCCCGAGGCGTCCACCTCTTCGCTCCGCGGCCTCAAATACCAGCCAAGGGTTCTGGCCTCGAACACATCTACACTTGCAACCGCTCTTGTTCCTTTGCAATCCTCTGCCCCCTCAAACTCTGTAGCATCCTTTTCCCCTTCTTGTAGATCCAATGGCCGGTGAGGACGGCCAAGGCAAGTGTGCAGCGAAAGAGATTACGGAGGAAAACATGCCGGCGAGCCAACACCTCCGACGCATGAGGTGAGATCGACATCTTCTGCTTGTGACGATGAACTGTTCTGATTTGCCTATAGATTCATTTTGAACGATAGTCTTTGTCCTCTTCCCAGGGCCGGCAAGCCCTCTGACGCTGTGTCTTCTACGCCGGCTTTGTCGTTGGATTCTTCCGACTCCTATAACGGCGACGATGCTCGGTGTTTTCTCTAGGAGTGGAGGGTGGCTCAGGACTGCTACTCCGAGGCAACTCGGGAAAATGGCCAGCTCGAGATCTGCCTCAGGGTCTCTCAGGCTGCTCTTCATGCGGCCAAGGAGGAGGCCAGCGCTGTTTGAGCGTGGCTGGCCGAGTCTGACGATGCGGTGGCGGGTAAGACGAACTTTAGGAATGCCTCTATTCTGATTTCCACTACCTTTATCTTTATAGTTCTTCTATTTTTCTGTGATCGTTAGCCCTGACAGTGCAGTTGGAGTCTCTCCAACTAGCGGCGAACGCGGCCGTGGATGCCGTTAATGCTAGGAGCTCCCTCATCAATGCTCGCCTCCACGACATTCCGGCCCGTGTTCAGGAGATCGCCCTCCATGGCGTTTGTCATGGCGCATCGGTGGCACTGACCACGGCGCAAATCCAGACCAGGTACGAGCTCCATGCCATGGAGACTGGTTTCCCAATGGGCAACGGCCCCGAGGAGCATGAGGATTTGCTCGAAGAGTTCGTCGTCGCGACTAAGGCCATCGTGGACATCACATCTATCTAGGATGTGGTGAACAAGATCTTTGATTAGTCTGTATTTAGGGCAAATTAATGAACAAAGTCTCTTGCTCTTCTATGAACGTGTCTCAGTGCAATGCCCTTGTGTATGTCATGACTGTCTTTATTTTTGTTTTTGCTTTATAGACGATACATATCATATCGGCTTTTTCACATCTTCAGGCTTATTTTTAACTAGAGGCGATACCCTTCTGGTACTGGCTATTAGAGCCGATTAACTAAACAAATCAGTTGTCAAGTGTTTATCAAACGCTAGGATAATATCCCTTCAAATGTTCTTTCATCGATTGCTATTGATAGGTTGCACCAGAACTTCCTAGACCAAAGATTAAACAATCGATCAATTCAGGCCAAGCATCTTACTAAGCAAGACAAAACTTCCTTTAAGAAATCTATCAACTCTGGCTCACACTTAGGATTCCATTTAGCGCTCATATACGTCGGCCCAAGCCTATTCCCAGGACCAATGCTTATTTCCCTTAATCCAACGGCCGACGCGAAGCCATGATTATTCACTAAAACAAACTCTTAGAGCCGATTGCTTGGATAGACTGTTGGCCTTCATTACTGATCTTAATGAAGCCTCCTTCCCACAGCTTGCCAGAAAAACACTCGAAGTCTTCTAGCTCCCAATACACTGGATCGGCTGTTGCGATATTCACGGACTCATCAGTGCGAACCGCTCGACATCATCTCCATGCCATTGAATCAAACACTGGTGCATGGTTTATGGCACACAACAATTTGCATGAATCCAGTCATGACCGAGGAGTAGACAGTAGGAACCTTTTCCATCGATGACGAAGAACGTGGTGAGTAGAGTTTTACTCCCGATTGTCAGTTCGACATTCATTGCCCCCCGGGTCTTAGACATGTTACCCCCAAAGTCCTTAAGCATCATGTCGGTCTCAATCAAATCTCCTGGTCCTTTGCCAAGTTTACAAAAAGCGATGTAAGGCATAAGATTGACAGAAGCACCTCCATCCACCAACATCTTGTTCATCGGCTTCCCATCAACAAAACCTTTTACATATAAAGCCTTTAAGTGCCGATGCTTGATTGGTTTATCAAATATAGCCTGCTATATAACCGTCAACTTGGCAACTATCTCTTCATACTCCGATTCATCAAAATTTGAGTAGATTTCTTGATCTGCTGGAGGTCTGAATTCTAATGGCAACAGAAAAGCCATTTGAATATTAGCCGACGGCTGCCTTCTATCGGCTGTTTGATTAGCACACCATACTTGAGGTTTACCAGATGCTTGAGCCTGTTCTAACTCTCTGTTCCTTAGGCGTTGCACCCTTCTCTTCTGCGTTCTTGTCAATCCTCCTGGACACCATTGGCCTTCCTGCCAAACATATTCTTCTTCATTACTTTCTTCTTCATAATCAGCCCAGTTTTGATCAACAACTCTTTTTTCAAGCCGATTATGAGCACTTCCATTTTTAAGCGCCGGTCCATGTTATTATGATGATATGCATCTTGAGCATGGATAGACCAGCGGTTGGCTTGAGATTGCCTAAACTCCTAATATTGATCGCTGCACTCTAGACAGTTATCCCTGGTAGGCAACTTCAAACCTTTGTTCCAGCAATGTCTGAAGAAAGGACAATTCCAATGTGATTTAGCTTGCTTTCTTTCATACCTCTTTTTCCTATTGACGCTGGTATTCTTGCTCTTCTAACCAACGCTGATAATCCTTTTCTTTATGCCACTGCCATTTATTCAACAGAATTCAAGATGTAACCCACAGCTTTGTCGCCCCATCCTTTGACATTTCTCCCTGTTCATATCCCCTCTTTTGCTTGTCGTGACGCTTTTAATTTCTCTGTATTCGTCAGCCGATATTTGCATCTCGGGATCGACTATTCCAGCTTCTCTTGATTTGGTTGATGTTAGGACCTTAGTCTTTCCATTGACCAGCCTAGCATCAACCATGTTTTGATCTCCTAGAAAAGGATTATCATCAACTTTCATTTTCTGAGGCGTATCAAATTTGAGTCTTCCTTGCTGAATAGCCCTCTGTATATACTACCGAAAAATTCTGCTTTCATTAGCGGAATGAGTAGTAGCGTTATGGAACTTGCAGAACTTCTTATTCTTCAACTAATCAGGGGGCAACATAACATGATTATCGGGCAACTTGATCTGTCCCTTCTCAAGCAAGAAATCGAAGAGCTTGTCTGATTTTGTGACGTCAAAGTCATAGCTTTCCTCGACTCCTCATCCACAAGGATTTGGTACCATTATTGTTTTTTGCCCCAATTCCATTCAGCTGTGGCAACCTCTTCTTCTTCATCGTCTTCATAGCCGTCATCGACTGAATACGGATTATAGGCTTTGGCCATTGTAGTACTCTTCTGGAATCGGGTATGTCTGCACATATTCTAGAACTAGCTATTGAGTGCGGCTACTCGTTGAGCCAATTGACCCAGGTTATCAAATTCTTGTCCCAGCAACTTCTCTCTCCATGTTGGCAACATTTCTTGAACGGCCAAAGCAGCTAGCTGATCATCAGCCAAGTTTAACGAGAAGCACAAATTTCTAGTCTCTCGAAACCTCTGAAGAAACTCGATGCCCGATTCATTAGTTCTCTATCTTATAGTTGTCAGATCGGTAATCTTCTTTTCTCTAGTCCCAGTATAAAAATATGTATGAAATTTCTTTTCCAGGTCAGCCCAATTAGCGATGGAGTTGACTGATAGTGATGAAAACTAAGTGAAGGTTGGCCCTGACAGGGACAAGGAGAAGAAACGAAATTGTTGGGCCTCTTCAACGGATGCTTCGCCCAACTGTGTAAGATACCGACTGACATGTTCTATCGTGCTTGTGCTATCTTGGTCAGTGAACTTGGCAAACTCTAGGAGCCTGTAATTTGTAGGAAGGGCGACCAAATCGTACCATTTTGGATATATGTGTTTATATGAGAAGGTCAGTCCTTTAGGCTTCAGACCGAACTGATTCTTCATCATCTCAGTCACCTTTAGCAACAACTCATCAGCATGTGAATTTGGATTTCTCTGCACTTGCTGACCCATCTGTGGATTGAAATCCCATGTGCCTTGATACCCTAGATTCAGAATCATGTGAAGGGTGTTATAATCTGTGCCATAATGATACCCCTATGGAATCTCTATCTGCTGGGTCCTTTGCTGGTGTGCTGCTTGAAGTCTCTGATTATAGACATGAGGATCTATATCTCTATGGATCCTTTGAATTGATGGTGCTATTTTTTGAGCCGGCAATGATATGTGACATGATGTGCCAAAATTAATCATCTGGTTTTGACCTTGCCCTACCGGCTATTGCACATGCTGCACTGATGATCCAGGATTATACTGTATCTGATTCATAGTAGCACCTTGAGCTTGCTCAGACGAACTCTGAACTACCTGGGCATCATCATTACCGGCTGGTGCTGCTTCTTGATGGCTGGTACCGGCTTGATTAGTCCCTTGAGTCGATGGATGTGGAATGTTGTAATAAGCCGATACCATCTAATCAACAAGAAATCCATGAAACACCTCCTTCATGGTGTTGCGGAATGTGTTCAAGAAAGCTTCATTATGGCTTGATATGGCATCACGAACAAATTTGTTTACAGCTTCTGTGAAGAAACGCCTGTCTTCAGCTTCATCTGCATCTGTCTACCCGTGCAATAGAACTCTCGGTAGTGGATATTTCTGGACAATTGTGTTGTCACGTGTTTTGGTGTAGGACATCAACCACTTGTTCTGAAATTCTATTATAGCTTTGTTGATAACATCTTTATCTCCGTCAAGTAGATCTTCATAAGGTACCATAAGGATGTCATTGTTATTGTAAGCCACCATGACGATTGTGGGGTCCCACCAGGAGTGCTAGAATGTGTGTCGGCACGAAATTTCGTCCCGTGCCGGGGCACATGAGCAAGCCGGAAAGGGTCTGCTAGATGGAGCTGGAGATCCGCCTAGCTTCAACGCAGGGATTATCGATCCTACGCACTCCTCCCGAAACGTGCCAGTCAATTTGACCCTGCAATTGACAAGGAGAGAAAGCTAATCAGTAATTTAAGGCGGAACATGCTGGTGTTGCCAGATAGTCCCGAATGTGTGGCTCTGAGAGCCGATGTGAAAGGAGATCGACTAAATAGCCAATTCCAGCATACTCATAAGAATAAATCGGTTAAAGCTCATGGAATTATATGAGGAAAATCGGTTATCATTCAGGATGAATATCGTTATTTAAACAAATATTAGTCAATGGCAATAGGATGTGAACATTAATCAGTTTATGTTAAGCCAATGACTGTAAGTAACCGAGCCCCTTTTTATATAAAAGAAAATAGATCATCATCATTCAACCATTTAATAAAGATAAACCTAATAAACATATTAGATCTCATCTACCGCTATGACCAGTGGGGCATGAGGCAGAATCATGCAAGCCGTAGTAACAACAATAGATTTGACGACCCTAACTCATTACTAATATTAGTGGGGCATGAGGCAGAATCATGCAGGCCATAATACAATAATAAGATCATGGGGCTAACACATCTTTCAACCTATCTTTAATTCAACGGTCTCGTGACGTGAACTGTACATGTGAAAGCACTCGATATCGGCAAAAACAACCGATTCAGGCATAGCGCACAATTAAGGTCATGCCCTGTTAGGAACAGATCTACTAGATAACGATCCCCGCTCCACGGTGTGAACAGTGGGGTGTGAGGCAGAATCACACAGGCCGTGGTAATGGGCCATGTAACAGTTTTCGCTAGCCAATAGATCTATTCAAGACCTGGCATGCCTTAGCCGCACACTATGCACGATCAAGATTGATAAAATAGCCGATAAAACATAACTCATTGTTTAAGGCGCAGATTAGATCAGTTTAGATTAACAAACGATGGGTTAAACATGATATAAGGCCGATCAAGATCAATCCCAATGGGGCAAAGTGATATTGCTGTAATTAAATAAATAATGAAAGCAAAAAGCAATATCGGTAACTTAATGAATCTACCCGAAGGATGCCACCCTTAGATAGAGCCGATAACTTGACCTTAATCTAGTTCGAGCAGTGGAGGTCGACCGGATCGACGCAGCCGTACTTAAACTAGACAAGAGTCGATAACTAACTTATACTAGAGTCGCAGTGGAGGTCGACCGGATCGATGCAGCCGTACGAACAGAAGTATAAGCCATGATGGTACTTACAGACAAGCCGGACGTCGGCCAGACCGATGCAGCCCTCCTCGCTGAAGAACTCGCCGAGATCTACTCTACTCCTACTCCTTAGGGGTGGCTGGAACTGAAAAAGTAAGTAACATGTATTTGATTGATTGTTGTTTTTTTATAATAGTCGGAGTTCAATATTTATACCCGGAGTCTAAACATGAATCCTACTCAAGTACGACTCGGTACAATCTTTAGTATGAAGAAAACATTCCTATCTTAAGATAACTTGAACCCTAATCTTTCCCCTTTTGTAGAGTCCGATATGTATCTCCCTGACGCCAATCGTAGCTTATCATCGTTATCTGTTGACGTCATTCAAAGAGAGCCGATTCTAGTGTCATATCCGAACCGGCTGATATCGATCCTTATGCAATCGATTCCTTGATTGGCACAATCTTAGAAGCCTGCGAGTTCCCGTGTTTTTCTTCCAAATTTTGGTGTAAACACTAACAGTAGTATGAACATGTAGATTACGGAATTATGAACCTAACGCAAGTTGAATGGGTCAAATCGGAGTTAAATCGGAGAAGATATGGCCTAATGAAGATAGTGGCAATTCTGTAAATAAATCAAAGTATTTTCGGATTTAAAATAATTAATTTTAGAATTAAAACCGGCCAAGGACTGCGGACACTAATTTACGAAAAGACAGGGGTCCTTTTGAAAAAAATCAGGGACGACGGGTTCTAAATTGAAAAGAAGAGGGGCTCTTTAGCAAGATTACCATCGAACCGATGTCTTCTAATCTGGGCCCTAAATCTCGAGATGGACGACTGAGAGCGGAGAGGGGGAGATGGGGGTCGCTGGCGGCGAGCTAAACGGCGGCTCCATGGCCGGAAAAGTAGAGAAGGTCGCCGGTGTGCACGGGGAAGCGCCTACGGCCATGCTACGACACGGGGAAGGCACCGGGAGAGAGAGCGGAGCATGGTGAACTCACCTAGGGTGTTATCTTCAGTGATGGAGGCTCGGAAGGGGCGCGACGCACGGCTCGGTGGATGGTAATGGCGCTGGCGCTAGGGTTGCGGTGAAGCGGCGTCTCAGTGAGGCGGCTGCGGCTCTGGAGCAGGATAGGGAGGCGGCGCGTGGTGCGGCTCGGTATTTATGGCCGGGAGAATGCGTGGGAGGCAAGGCAATGCAAAGGAGGAGGTGGCGCGGACGTGGACTCCATTGGCAGCGGCGGAGTCCAGCGCAAGGACGAGCGCGAACTAAGGGAAACGGCTAGCAAGCGGGGCCGGTCTGTCACCAAGACAAGCGGAGAGAGGAGAAGCGCGGGCGCGACTGGGCCGGTGCGCACAGTGGGCCGGCGGTGCGAGCGCGCTGGTTCGACTTGCTGGGCTGCGCAGATGGGGAAAAGAGCAAGGCTGAACGGGCCAGATGCCGAGTAGGGAGAAGGAAAAAAATAAAGAATTCCTTTGCCATTTTCTTTTCCTATTTCAAAACCTCATTCAAATATGAACCAAATCAAGTTTGAATAGGGTTTCAAATACACTTTTAAATTCAAACAAAAAATGAGCAAATTTTAGTAAGTTTTTCAAAAATAATTTTTCAACTTTTTAAATTCTTTTATTTTCCAATTTTATTTTCTTTTACTTCAAAGCCATTTTCAAATTTATTTCCAAAAGCAATTCAATCCATTTTGAATCTGGCTTCAAACCACTCATCCAAATAAATCAAATGCACCAGCATGTATGCACAACCATGTTGCTACTCCTTATGATGAATTTTAATATAACAAAGAATATTATTTTCCTATGCTTTATGACTACAAAAATTCATAAATAAATCATTTTAATTCTATTTTCAAAAGTGCAAATCTTAGGGTGTTACAACCTGCGCGCGCGTCAGCCCCGTGGACCTAAATGGTTGGGCTAGCTAGGGGGCTGGCTGGAGCTCTCCATTAGCTATTTGGAGCCCGGGACTCCCAGTACCCTCTATATATATATATATATATATATATATATATATATATATATATATATATATATATATATATATATATATATATATATATATATATATATATATCTCATCGATTAAACTTAAACATTTTGCACATGATTTTTTTAACGATTATTAACTCTCAGCAAGAAATAATGTTGCTAACAAAGATCAAGAAAACAATAAATGTTTAACGTTATATAGAAATGATGTATAAATAAAAATAAAATCCACCAATATTATTCTTAATCTAAAAAACCACATATTTGAATATTTCTATGCTTATTACTAAAGCATGAAACGATCTACATTATTAGCAATGAAAGATTAGAAGATGAAGTTGCTAACCTTTAGAAGATTGAAGATGAAGCCGGCAGCAGAGAGCAAGAACTTGCTCCCCCAAGCAAAAACACGGATGAACAAGCAAAGAACAAAGATTTGATATATGTCTCGGGCTGGGGGGACAATGAAAGCGGGTATATATAGGTGAGGACCTTTAGTCCGTGTTGGTGGAGCCTACTGGGACGAAAGGATCAATCTATAGTCCCGGTTGGAGCCAAAACCCAGGATAAAAGTCCAGCGGGACCTTTGGTCCCGGTTGGTGGTTCCAACTGGGAGTGAAAGGCAATCTTTTGTCCCGGTTTGAATCACAGACCGGGACTAAATGTCCCTGCTACACTATCCGTTGGATAGAGGATTCTAGTCCCGATTGGTGGTTCCAACCAGAACTAAATCTCCTATTACTCTCGGGCCAAATTTCAGCCGGGACTAAAACAAAAACCAAAAGTCTGTTCTGTGCCAGTGGAGGTAGCGGTCTGCCATGTGTTCGTATGCGTGAGGTGTGCCACAAGTGAAATATGCTGGTAGTGGTTGCACCAAATATCATTGGTTTAGTGTCTGACCTTATCCTACACACACCGAGAGGTAGTTGACCCGATCGATGCTAGACTTCTCTTAAGTGAATGAATATATACAAACACGTACCACCAGAGCAAATGAACCTACCACATCAAATTTGGTTGTAATACACTGATTAGTTTCACCGGTTTTGAATAGTATAATATAAAGATCAGACGTGTTTGTTCACGTCGGACGCGTGGTAAGCTGAACTGCTGAAATGCAAAGCTAGCACATTCTGATGAAGAAGTCTGTTAGTATTATCGAGATATTAACAACGCAAGCTAGCAGATATCTAGATGGTGAAACTGCTGGTTGGAAAAATGTTTATACAGGCTGTTAAGCCAGGGCCTATGAAATCGCTGATTTCCATATAATACAAGGAAAAAGTAGCTGCGCAGCTGGGTAATTATGCATTTGCACAAATGGCTCTCTTCAGGAACACCGCATGTATGAATACATTTCACTATATTAACAGGTGGTCATGTACTAAAATAATTTTGCTATCATAAGTTACACCTGTCTAATTCCATTTCAATAGGTACGGTGGTTAGCATTTTTTTCTGTATCGGTGCTATGTATTTCACATATAATTCACTCTCTCCATATTTCAACATATTTGAAGACAACAGCTCAATACCATTTCATTGCACATATATTGATGCTGAGGCAGTATATTGCGATGACAAGTTCATAATTCTACACATAATATAGCGATTTAAGCATATAGACGTACAAGTCTAGAAGACACTATGCACATGAGATATATATCGGTAGTGCTAGCGCCCGGACGTCTGGACGCTCACGCCTGCACTTTGTTTCGAAATCGCATGCCCCACACGAGCGTCTGCACCACTCCAAACGCCCCGAACATCACCAGCCCAGAACGTCACATGCGCCTCTGGTTCGGATGCGCAGCTGGCACCACCGGGAGGAGGAGGAGACACCGAGCTGAGCCAACAGAAGGTGAGGAGGGAGATGTAACACCCGATCTAGTTTTGAAACATCGAGATGCAACACTTGCAACATACGCATGAAGACAGATGAAACAGTTAAACCATGTGTCTTAAACACTTGTAGAAACACCTTAAAAACACTTGAAACCATTGTAAAACATATGCAACATCTAGATAAAACACTTGCAACATATGTGTGAAACATATGCAACATCCAAATAAACAGACTTGCAACATATGTTTGAAAAAACAGATGAATATTAGGAACAAAAGCTTGCAACATGTCTCTGAAACACTTGCAACATATGCAAACATCCCAATCTACTTTTGCAACATCCATATGCAATACTTGAAACATACATATGAAATAACTGAAACACTTGAAACAAGCATTTGCAGCATAGGGGGGCTGAGGCCGGTCAATTCCGCCCACGGGGGGGGGAGAGGGGAGCCGGCGGTGAGCGAGCACTACCAGCATGGGTCCCGCTCATGGGTGCCCTTGCCTCGGCCGGAGACGACCTGAGGCGCCCCGGCGCATGCGCCTACCATCTGCTAAGGGCAGCGTAGGCCCACGATGTCTAGGCATACCGGTGGCGCTGGGGTTGAGGAAGAGCCGGAGAGGTGCTGCGCAAGCTGAGGGAGGAGGCGGCGTGGTCAGCTTGGATGGAGGAAGGAGGCAGCGGTCGGGCTCTGTGATTTCTCGGAGACATGGAGGAGAGAAAGAGATGAGATGGGGTACCAAATGTGGTGGATGCAATACGTGGACAAACGTGAGGCTACGTAGCGTTCAGAGAAACTCCCGGTGTCCAGACGCTCTAATAGCATTACCGGATATATATACTGTTTGGAGAAAAAGATAGTCGCCGAAAGGTACATCTCCAAGAGATTGGCTATTCCCTGCATATAATCCAATTTGTAAAATATAGGTCTCCACCAGACTTTCTATCTCATCATCTAAAAGTAGCTACTAGTAGCTATTCCTTATTTTTCGCTGGCCATAAAAAGCAAATGGGTCGACTCGCTCGCCAAATCCGTGAATCCCGTCTTCCACACACCGTAGCTGGCTCCCCCACGCGTGCACGTGCTGTGATTCTTCTGCGCGCCGAGACATCAGCCAGTATAGATGGCCAAATGGGCCAGGCCCAATAGGCTGGTACGGGCATGGCCCAAAAAAACATGCCCCGAGCACGGCACAGCACGAGGGCTATAGTGCCAGTGCCGGCACGGGCACGGGCATAGTGCCGTGCCTGGGCTGCGACTTCGGCCCGCAGTGTCCACGGGCACGGCATGACTAATGGGCTGGCACGATAGCATTCCGATTGCTACCAGCCGTTAGATGTCCTATATGCTTTCTTAGCCGTTGGATACCTCTGATGAAAAAACCCTACATATAAATCTCACTCGCTGTCTCGAGTGGCCGTCCCCGCCATCTCGTTTCTTCCTCCGCCCGATACGTCTCTCTCGTCCTCCCGGGCTCCCGTCTCTTTCTCGGGACTCTCTCTCGCTCTCACTCCCGAGACTGCCTCCACCTGATGCCCTCTCCCTCTCCTAGTCGCAGCAGCCTGCTCCAGCTTGAAGACAGCACCGGCGACGCTGCGGGGCACAGGGACGGCAGCTCACCCCAGGGAGACTGGAACCCGGTCATTCCTCTCTCCCGACCCCAGCAGCCAGCTCCGGGACGCCGGCAGTGCCAGCGACAAGAGGCGCGACTGCAGCAACGATGACGAGGTCGCTCCTGCCGACGGCGCCGGCGACGCGGGGACAACGGCAGCGACGAAGATGCCCGGAACGGCACGGGCACGCTGGGCGGCCATGCTCAAAGTGCCGGCATGGCACGGATGTGAGGCCGTAGTGCCGTGCCTGAGCCGGGATGCCGGCAAGGCGGCACGGCACGGATAAGACATTGTGTCTAGTAGTGTCGTGCCTAATAGTACCGTGCCACAGCGTGCCCATGCCCGTGCCGTGTCGTGCGGCCGGTTGGCCAACTACATCAGCCAGCCATCCAGCCACCACTACTGCCAGCGATGAGCAGCAGGGGCCAGGGACACAGCCGCTGGGAAAAAAAAATTCTATGCAATCGTGCTGTAGATGGTGACCCTTGTAGCACCGCATCACTGCCGTTGATGGACTTGATAGACAGCTGGTAATTCGTAGCGGTGGACCGGGTGGTAATTCGCAGCATTGCAGTTGCAGGCCACGATCGGCTGGTCATTCGCAGTTGCAGGCCACGATCCCGTCTGATGTTTTACCGGATCGCAACTTTGGTCACGCGTGCGTGAGGGCTCATCTGATCTCACTTGGACGGTGGTGATGCGGTGCTGCACGGGTCAGCATCTACGGCACGCATGCGTAGAATTTTTTTACCAGCCACTGCGCGCTGCCTCCAGCCGGCCACCGAGCGGCTGCCTGGCCAGTGGCCACGCAGGGGCCACACTAGTTAAAAACGATTTTTAGCAACGGATCAAATTTTTTGTAGAGACGGCTGGTGATATAGCCGCCCCTACAGTGTCGTGCTCGGGTGTCCAGACACCAGCCGCCCCTACAAATGGAACAGCAGGGGCGGCTGGTGATACGAGCCGCCACTAAAAATGGGTCTGATTTGTAGGGGCGGCTCACTCACCAGCCGCCCCCGACGTTTTTATTTGTAAGGGCGGCTGGTGATTGAGCCGCTACTACAAATGGCCCCCGTATAAATAGCTCTAATTTGTAGGGGTGGCTCAATCACCAACCGTCCCTACAAATGGCCCCCGTATAAATAGCTCCGATTTGTAGGGACGACTCAATCACTAGTCGCCCCTACAAATGACCCACATATAAAACAGCTGCAGTACCTTCTTCCTCCTCGGGTCACTCACTTCAACCCGTGAAAGAAAGGTGATGAGGCCTTAGGCACCTCCCAAAAATTGCTCTACTAAGAGGGGAAGGTTTTGATTTCAAATCCTTTGGTGGAGAGGTTGTAGAAGGTAAGAAAATGTTATTCCACACTTTTTTTGTAGTTTTAATGGTTGGTTAGTGAGTAATTAAAGTTTTTTTTTCTCTCTTCTATGGTGCTTAAGCTACTTATGAAACAAATTAGACCCAAATTTTAAATGTATTAGGGTAAATTAGGGAGAGGAACAAGATCATACCCTTATTTGGTCCATGTTTCTTGATTTAGTGAACAATTAGTTAGTTTTATGTATGTTTCATGTGCATGTAGATCTAGATCTAGGGTTTGGTTTTTTTATTAATTTTGTTTTTGTAAATTTGGACTAAGGTTTGTATGAAAGATATTGGGTAAAGTATAATTGTTGCTAATTGTTGTCTTTAAAATTGTTTATTGTAATCAATAAATATGTATTTTAATTAATTATGGATAAATGGGCCATTAATTAATTTTTCTCTACCATGGTTTGTTTGTATGCTTGATGTAATTATATTATATTTATATTCATATATATCTGAAGTATATACAATTATTCTCAAGTAATTATTAATTTGATTCATTTTTATATATATCTGAATAAGTAGTCCTTTAATGTTTGTTTTGTTGTTGTTGTAAAAGATGGAGTACAGGAACTCTTGGATGTATGATTCGTTAAGGTTCAAAGCAGGTTTCCGTGAAGAGGTGGATAAATTTATTGAAGCCGCAAAGAAGCATACAACGACATTGAAAGAGAATAAGGATAGAATTATTTGTCCCTATAAAGATTACAAGAACAGTATAGCATGGACAGATGTGACTATCATCAGATCATATTTGATTATGCGAGGATTTGTTGAGGACTACACAGTGTGGATTCATCATAGTGAAATGGTTATTGTTAACGACGAAGATGAGGAGGAATACGACAACGAAACCATAGAATCACTGTCCCAATATTCAGCAGAGCTTGATGCACGAATGGATTTTGAGTTTGGCAATGAACAAGGTGGTGATGCTGGGGGTTGGGATGGTAACGACGAAGGTGGTGCCAATAATGATGGCGGAGCACGTGTCGAGGATGAAGATGATTTGGAGGACATGATTCGAGCCCTTGGACCAGAGATTTTACTAAATAGCCCGAAAGATTTAAAAATTTTGGAAAGGGTGACAAAAACATCGAAGGAGACTGTGTATGGTGTTGAAAAGGGTTGTCCGACACATTGGACATTGCTACGTTTTGTGCTTGAGCTGCTCATCCTGAAGGCTAAGTACGGCTGGTCAGACTGTAGTTTCAATGATCTATTGCATCTCCTGTAATGGGTGCTGTCACAACCAAACTCAGTTCCCGCCAACACATACCAAGCGAAGAAGGTCATAAGTCCATTGACAATGGGGGTTGAAAAAATCCATGCATGCCCCAACCACTGTATACTTTTTCATGGTGAAACGTTCAAGTCACTGGATAAATGTCCCCGGTGTGGGGCCAGCCGGTACAAGAAAAATGACCTATACGGTGGGGATGAAGCCTCCACGGGGAAAAAGAGGAATAAGAAGGGTACAAAAAAGGTGGTACAAGAATCTCAGCCCCTAGAGGACACTCCATTAGGCAACGATGCAAAGTAGAGAAGAATTCCTGCCATGGTAATGTGGTACCTGCCAGCGACCGACCGCTTGAGACGTATCTTCCTAAACCCTAAAGAAGCCGCACTCATGACATGGTGGGATGATGAGCGCAAGGTGGATGATGATAAGATTGCACACCCAGCTGATTGTAGTCAGTGGCAAAGGTTTGATGAGAAGCACAAATAATTCAGCGATGACTCAAGGAATGTACGATTTGGCTTGAGCACCGATAGAATGAATCCCTTCAATGAGAGGATGAGCGACCACAGCACATGGCCAGTGATCTTGACCATGTACAACATCCCAACATGGTTGTGTCAGAAGAGAAAGTACATTCTCCTCACTATTCTTATTTCTGGCCCTAAACAACCAGGCATTGATATAGACGTGTTCCTCGAGCCTTTGATGCAAGAAATGGAGAGTCTATGGAGGCATGGGGAGCATATGTACGATGCGTTCCGAAAGGAGGACTTCATATGTTGAGCAATAATATTTGTTACTACCAATGATTATCCCGCGCTGTTTGCTTTGTCTGGATAGATCAAAGGGAAGACGAGATGCTTGGTTTGCTTGGATGGTACTACATGGGTGTATCTGGATGCATCCAAGAAGATAGTTTACCTAAGGAACCGACGCTTCTTAAAGACAAGTCACAAGTACCGCAGCAAATTGCTCTTTAGATTTTATGACAACGCCCCGGAGATTGAACCCCCTCCGGAGAGACGTCATAACGAAGAACACGTGTACATAATGGTGAAAAACATACGCGTCGTCTATGGAAAGAAGAATCCAGATGGGACAAACAGAGATAGAAGCACACCTCCTGTCGAAGGCGTACCTTTCAAGAAACAATCGATCTTCTTTCAGTATCTGCCTTATTGACCAGACTTAGAGGTCCCCCATGCCATTGATGCTATGCATGTGCAGAAGAATGTCTTTGAGAGTCTCATTGCTACCTTGATGGACATAGGCAAGTCAAAGGATGGTCTAAAAGCACGGAAAGACATGGTGCAGCTAAACGTGATGCCACAGCTTCACCCGGTGCCTGAGGCTAATGGAAAATACACTCTGTCCGGCGTGCTTTGACCTAACACCAGACGAGAAGAGAGCTGTATGCGCTTTCCTGAGGGGGATCAAAGTCCCGACTGGATTTTTAGCAAATGTGAAGAAGCTAGTGTCGATGAAGGACTTGTCAATAACACACTGCAAGCCTCACGATTGCTAAGTGATGCTGACAGTGTTTCTACCTATTGCAATCAGGGCTATAAAGCCAGAGTTCTTGAAAATGGCCATCACCCGCATGTGCTACTTCTTTTCAAAGATCTCATAGAAGACGATTGGCAAGCAAGAGCTGAGTGACTTACATGAATTTGTGGTGGAGACACAAAACCAACTGGAGATGTGTTTACCTCCTGCTTTTTTTGATATAATGCCACGTCTCATGATTCACATGGTAACTATGAGTCATATGTGAATTTATGAACAATGTTTACTAATACTTTGTCACATGAAGAAGTGACCAAAATAAAAGTTGTAGATAGTGATGAGTTCAACAACTTTTATGTTCACAACTTTTATTGTTGAAATCATTTAAGGTTTCAAAATCTTGTTTGAAGTTGCCAATTATTGAAATTCAAAATTTCAACTGTTCAAATTTGGTCAAATGAAAATATGATCAAAATAAAAGTTGTACATATTGATGAGTTCGACAACTTTGGTATTCATGAGTTTTTCATCTGAAATCATTTACTCTTTCAAAATATTGTTTCAAGTTGAAATTGTTTGAATTTCAAAATTTGAATCATTCAAACAAAGTCACATGACAAGATGACCAAAATAAAAGTTGTACATGTTGATGAGTTATACAACTTTTATGTTTACAACATTTTTATTTTATTTCATTTAATATCATAAAATTGTAGTCGAAGTTTTAAAATCAAATTTTTAATTTTATTTTTTTTTTGTTTTCTATATTGTCTTGACTACAATTGTTTATATATATATTTGTGCATATACACAATTGTTTTTATATTACTTTTATTTTAGTCACAATTGCATATACACAATTGTTTTATATATACACAATTGTTTTTATAATACAGAATTAATAATTTAAAAAAATAAAAAATATTTGTAGGGGCGGTTGGATCAGGAACCGCCCCTACAAATACATTTGTAGGTGTGGCTGGATCAGGAACCGCCCCTAAAAATGCATTTGTAGGGGTAATTTGGATCAGGAACCGGCCCTAGAAATCATCCCGACTATAAAACCAAGGGTGCATGGGTGTTGTCTGTTGTTGGGCGCTCTCTTCTCCTCCGACGCCGTCAAGCTGCCCCGCCGATGAAATCCTCCCGGACCTATCCCGACGCCGGCCCGCTTCTTCCCCGCACAAGACGCCCCCCCCCCTCCCGCCCCTCTCTGCCGCAGCGCTGCTCCTCCGCCCCTAGGGTTTCAGGACCGCCGCCCTGCCTCTTCTCTCCTTCGGCGATCGACCATTGTGTACTGGCTGCTTCCCCAATCGTGAACCGTCTTTGCCATCGCTACTCACTCTGACGCTGTTGTTTTGTTTCGTGTTGCTTCAACGGGTGTCATCTACTACTCAGCATGGTGTGCTAGGGCAGGGTCGAGGGCGAAGCAGCCTGGTTGAGGCGGCCGCGGTGGCGGGGCTCGTCTCCAAGCTCCGCTGCGGTGCCACTATTTGGGCGGAGATCCAGGAGCTGGACGGGTCTTCATCAAGGTCAAGCCTGTTCTACATCGCAGGGGGGCAATCAGGTGCTCTTCTCCCAGCCAGACTCCTCTGAATCCCACGTCTGCTGAGTCTCCTACTTCCCACGTCTCTTTGCACATGAACAATCAAACCCCTTTATGGATGTGTGATGTGTCCATAGCCAACAATTTAGCTAGATTATTCATACAACACTGAATCAACCCGTTTTTTTTGTTTTACTGCTTGATTCAGAACCAAAATATATACTTACCTGATTTCTACTTTGATCAATGGTGATGCTTGCATATATATGAAATAAATCTTTGGGTGCATTCATGCTGAGCCATATTGAAAATGAACTGCTGGATGGATGTACAGAGATGCCAGTAAATGAACTGCTGAGACATATTTCTAGTGTAAATTGGTTGCACTCGTGCAACGCACGGGCATATATCTAGTGTTATAAGATAAATGAACTAAACAATCTATCTATTCATTGAAGTAATTTGCACACTAAATTCACTGGGCACAGGTCAAGCTGTTCATCAATGCTCTGAAGTAAAAAAACAAAGATGCCTAGCATGGTTTCTTTGTTAGTATATATATAAATTTAAGGAACAACTACATTGGAAATCCTATGAAAAATTATTATATGGGTCAGGGAACACCATCAATGGGATTTTCGCAAACATGATAATCAGGAGAAACAAAACAAAACTAAAAGAACAAGGTGCCTTGTTATCACGCTTGAACTGGAATTTTTGTTTCAGTTACTATATTCATTTTTTTATTCACAGGAATACGAACTGCGAAATCTGGATATTGAAAAACAGAACATATAAAAAAGATTTATTTCATATATTGAACTAAAGAATGGGGAGTGTTGTCAATTTTCACTGGACCCCGTCCGGCCTCCAAAGCAAAGTAAGCTGGCTAGGAAAAAAAGAGAGAGGAATACAGAAAAACAACTACATCTCCATAGGCCAAAGCAAACAGAATAAAGATCACGAGTGAATGGGAAGTGATGCAACGGATATGACGCTGGCACATGATGTTCACGCTAAGAGTAGGGACAGATATCTAAAACTAGGACCTGCCACGCACATTCTTTTAATAATACAGCAGCAGCAAAAGCCGGCAAAGCAATCATCAGTCCTGTGGGGATCAAGATCAACTAAAAGGTGGTTGATGCATTCTTTTCATCGCCTTTTTTTTCTCTCATCATCAATTATGTGATGTGGCCTGTGCCTGTGGGGGAGGGAATTGCAAGTGATGATTGACATGCAGGCAGGCAGGCAGGCTACATTACATAGGCCATGTTTAGTTCAGCACCGATTCGGCGCCGCCGGAAAAACCGGGCAGTGTAGCTACACTGTATCGTTTTGTTTTTATTTGGTAATAATTGTCTCAATCGTTGACTAATTAGCCTCAAAACGTTTGTCTCGCAAAGTACAACCAAACTGTGCAATTAGTTTTTAATTTTGTCAACATTTAGTACTCCATGCATATACCACAAGTTTGATGTGATAGAGAATCTTCTTTTTATATAGTATCAAATTCTGGAATTTAGGACAACTAAACATGGCCATAGAGTACCTACCAGTAGTAGTGGATGCATCATGCATCCACCCTTTTTCATCGTGGGTGCCACTAAACTGCATATGCATATCTTATCCTTTTCCCTCCATGATATGAATGAATATACTACAATACAGTACAAGAATAAAGCTTTGCGTGGAAGGTGCGCTGCATGTTCTTTTTTCTTTAGAGCACCCAAATGCATATCCTGTAAGTCCAATGTGATTGATGTGTGCAAATTAAAGGTGCCTCACTGCATGCAGTTGCATGGACCACCGTATACATAAAGTGCGTGTTTAGATGCAAGAGAAGTTCCAAAAAAGTGCTACAGTATCCATCACATCAAATCTTGCGATACGTGTATGAAGCATTAAATATAGACAAAAAAAAACTAATTACATAGTTTGGTTGGAAATTACGAAATGAACGTTTTGAGCCTAATTAATCCATGATTGAACACTATTTGCTAAATAAAAACGAATGTGCTACAACCTCAAATTCTAACTTTCCCTCCACTAAACACAGCCAAAAAAGACATGGCCATGGAGAATAAATCAAATCAAAGTTGGCCTGCCTCTGCTGCCTGACCATTCCTGATCCTTGTGTTCTGTGGACTGTAACGTTTCAACCACCCCCTCCTTCCTTCTTGCCGAGATACGTCATCCATTACCCTCAAAAAAAAACTTTTAACATGGGACTGTTGTCAAATTTTTCATCTTTGTGGTCTCCATTGCTCATTTAAACTGTCCGTTAGTGCAACTTGAGTCAGTTAGTGCAACTTGCAAGAAGGCTCACTGTTTTTAGAAATGCCCACTACTTTTAGATATGTGCATTGTTGCTTGAGCTTGTTTAGATATGACAGTGAAATATTGCTCAGGCCCTGCCATTGCGATCAAAATAAAAATTACATGCTGCTATATTATTAAGAGAGAAGTTGCTTGCTGCTGTATTATTAAGAATTTCTATGCTCGAGCTGTATTACTAAGAAGTTGCTTGCTTGCTGTATTATTAATTCCAGCATAAAACTTAGATGGCTCTTGAACTCTTGAAAATAGACTGTTTTATATATGCCAACTGTTTTAATATATGCTTATATATGCCCACTGTTTTATATATGCACAGTGAGCCTTCTTGCAAGTTAATAAATCATATTTCCTCCATTCCTCATTTAAACTGTCAATAAATTGGCTTTATTTCCTATCACATTGTCAACATGGTACCACTGATGCTTGTATTCTATCACATTGTTCTTATTAATGGCTTTATTTCCTGAAACACATTGGCTGTTCTACTGCTACTATACTACTGTCCTACTACTACTACTACTGCTGCTGCTGCTGCTGCTGCTACTACTGCTGCTACTGCTGCTGCTGTTCTACTACTACTCTATACTACTCTAGTGTTGGCTGTTGCTCTGCCCTCTTCCCTATACTCTTAGAAACTACTACTGGTACTAGCTGGCTGCTAGCTACTCTACTTGCTGCTAGCTACTCTCCTACTACTACTAGCTAGCTATCTAAGTTACCAGATTTTGATTTGCAGGGGTCTTCCAACCATGTGGCAGCAGTCAACTATTTTTTAGCTATTTTTCCTATCCTCTATGTTTGGGAAGCAGCAGCTGCTTGTTTTTACATATTTTCCTCTCTATGTTTGTTAAGCAGTTGTTGCTTCTTTTTGCCAAATCTCCCCTCTCCTCTCCTCTCATTTGTTTTGCCGATGATGAAATTGTCTAAGTCCATATATTATATGGAATATGAGCTGATGATCAAGAACTTATGAGGAACTTGGCATCATTAGCAGCCGCCCCTGCAATACCTTTTCCTCTCTCTCTTCTGTTATCATGCCTTGATGCTACAAGTTCAAGATCAGATGATGATTGACATGTCTACTACTGCTACTTCTCGTTTTTTGACATATTATTGTTTTATAGGACTACTTTATTTTATAGACCTTTTTTATTTCTTATACCTTCTCGCGTACCTAAAGCACATTTTCTTGCATCTATTAGAACAAAACGCGAAATAATGTCGTGGACACCAGACAGTGCAGCCCGATGCCCCGAGCATAATGAGTAGCCAACCCTTGAGGAGCAAGCACTAGAGGACCAGCTTACTCAGGAACAGTTCGATAAGAGGTAGAAAAGGATCTAGAAGTGATGCTTACTCAGGAGCAGTGTGACGAGGAGGAAGGCCCCGAAGGAGAGGCTGCTGAAGGCAAAGAAGAAGAGGATGATGATGATGATGACTCAGAAGAGGGATATGAAAGTCCCGAGGATCCTTTCCCACGTGAAGCCAGAAGGAGGCCAACGGAGGAAGATTTGGACAAGGATTTTGACCCGAACGAGGAGGTAGGAAAAAAGCCTTAGCTTGTAAATTTTGCTAAAGCTTTGGCTGTGTTACCTCTGCTAACACTTTGACCTGTCATATATACAGGTCCCTCCTGAAACTCGGAAAAGACGATGTCGAAGTCCGCGACATCTCGCTGGACAAGACGGAGTAGAGGAAAGGAGAGCAGAGGCAACAGCCACAGAGATGGATCACGATGCCTCTGCTCCACAACCTCAAGACACAACCACGACTACCAAGCCTAAGAGGAAACAAGGGGATAGAAAAGGAAATCTATATCCAGATAAGGCATGCTATGTGATAACGGAGGTCGGGCCAGTAGGGGAGATCCTTGAGCCGAAGGAATTAAGAAGACGATTCCGTAATGCGATCGAGGCCCTAGTAAGAGATAAATTGAACTCAGCAATCCCTAACTGGAAAGAGGTACCAGAGAACACAAAGAATGCACTATGGGATAGGCAGCTGAAGCTCAATTTTGGATTTCCGGAGGGTAAGCACGAATTGGTAAAAAAAATGCTATCAGGATGATGGGAGAGTCATTCCGACGTTGGAGGTCGGAGCTCAACACGAAGTATATCCAAAAGGGGTTAACTCCCTTCAACGAGTTCAGCAAAATAACTCCTAGTCAATGGGAGGAGCTCGTGGCTCAGAAGACTTCACCGGAGGCATTGGAGCTCAGTGCCCGTAACACCGAGCTGGCGAAGAGGAACAAACACCACCATCATCTAGGCACCGGTGGCTACTATGCCAAGGAAGAGCAGTTTAGGAAGATGGACGAAGAGGTCGCAGCTGTTGGGAATATTGATGTGACGAATTTGAAGGTATGCTCAAGGAACTGGATATATGCGAGGAGTACAGAATCATCCGACGGTAATCTTAAGTTTGATAAGCCGGAGACCCAAGAGGCCGTATCAAGGATACTAAAATATGTTGAAGACAAGGAGACGGGCTCATTCAATCCTTCCAGAGAGTGGGACGAGCTTAGTCTTGGCTTGGGAAACAAGGAGCACATAGGCCGCACCAGGGGGCTAGGGAAAAGGATGACCTGGAAGCAAGGATTCGAAGAGGACAGGCACATGTACAAGAAACATGGCCGAGACCGGGAGACTAGTCTTGAGCTCCAAGTGAAGGCTCTAGTTGCGAAGGCGCTGGAGGAGCAAGGACTATCTATGGAGCCACGGATATTAGTGACGCCGCTGGGAGAACTGGCATTAGTTGGCAGCCATCCGAAAGTTCCTAGCAGCCAAGGTTCCACTGCAGCCACAACCCCAGTCGATCGCATACGGGAACCAACTAGTTGCACCTTGGTGTTTCTCAGCGGCCGGCAGAACACTGTGATGGAGGTGGCAACGGGTGTGGCACATCCTCTCGGTGGCTTACACCACAATAATAAGATACCGCCGGACTACACTAGGGTCGAGGTGCATACAGTGAAGCCCAAGTTCATGCAGTGGAGGATAGACTACGCAACTCCCGAGGGGCTGGTGTTACTCGGAGACGTTATGGGATAGTTCATTATCTGGCACAAATGGGACATTATATTGACTGCTTCTTCGCCGCCTCCCCCTCTCCCAAATTTGGAGCGAGTTGTTGAGGTCGGGGAGATATTTTCACCGTCTCGTGACCCCCACATTCCTGAGATGCCACATTCTTCCCCACCTCCTAGCGAGCATGCGCCTGATGAGATGCCACAACCTTCTCCAGCTCGTACCGAGCAAGTGCATGATGAGATGCCATAGTCTTCTCAACAAGCACAACCGATACATGAACAACAAGTGCCTCCTAAAGAAGGTGATGCACAAGAAGATGAGGACGTGCCTGAATGGGAACTTCGAAAGAAGATTCCAATCAACATAAGGCCAGTTTATGTTCCGATCAAAGACGTCTCGTCGGTGTCCAAGTGGTATTCCCATGACCAGTTCAAGCCTAAGAACCAAGTTAAAAAAGTCCCATCACGGAGTTCTGAGGAGGCCGTCACTAGCAAACTCCACCAAATTACAAAGCAGTATCCAAATGTTGATGCGTTCAAATGGTCAAAGGATTGCCTGAAAACATATGAAAGAGGCAAGCCCTTCCTACCAAATCGGGACATCCAGCGCCTACCACTTGGAATGAGAAGGTTCCATGATTGGTACTTGCGTGTTCTCCCAACGAGCATAGATATCATACAAGCATGCTTCCCCACCGGCACATTTGGAAGCCCAGCCAGGAAAATTGTCTTTGACTTCAATGACATGCACACATGCTTTCACCTGGGAGAAATGGAGATGAATCTAATTCTCACGTGGTGCCTGTAAGTCCTTGCCCTCCCGATATGATATGAATGTAATCTTTGAATTTTGTTGTAACTAACTCACGCCGTGATTTGTAGAATGCAAGTGCACATTGTCAAACAAATGCCAAGTGTGAAAGCCGGGTATGTAGACCCTCAAGTTATAGCCCAAACAAATTTTAATTACCCTAAACGGTGGACACTGAATGCTAAAGAGCTAGCTGCTGCAAAGACTCTTCGGAAGAAAGAGCGCATTCGTACAGCGAAACTAAGGAAAAAGTCCCTTAAGGTTGCGGCATACATTGCCCTGGCTTTCAAAAATCTCCAACAACACTCTACTATATGGCTACCATACAACTTCGAGTAAGTTTAACTCTATACTTAAAGCTTTGTTCGATATATTTTATTCGATGCAAAAGAGCTTATCTAGTTCTATGATTAAATCCATGCATCAACCACTGAATTTGTATAGCCGTCGATGTCGGGAGGAGCATGGCATGGGTCTTTGATTCATTAGATAAGGGCACGGTGACATACAAAGACTTCATATCGATTCTCAAGACGTATACATATCGACAATCCTCATTAGCTTATATGTTTGTATACATACTTATAATGTTCACTTTTGGATACTAACAAGTTGTATTTGCTAAAATAATTCGAACAGGGCATTTATGTTCTATGTCACTAATCATCATGGAAGACATGATCCAGCAAGGAAGGAAAAGCTGGCTATAAAAACACAGTGTGCGGTAAGTGTAACTTACTTCTTCAGTACTCCGTTACATGGCTGTCAAAAGCATTACTTAACATTTTCATATGCAAAACACACAGTGCCCCAAGCAGAAACCTGGGAGTGTACATTATGGATACTATATATGTTCTATGATGAGTAACACCGGTGTCTATAGGAGACACCCCTTAAGGGTAAGTTTGAACCTCTTCACCCGTAGTATAAAAACTTCATACATGGTATGATATACTAAACCGAAACTTGTTCTCTTGTAGTGGAGAGAAGAGAAAGGAATGAAAAGAGACCCATACAAGGATGACCAACTCTTAGAGCTCGTCGACGACCTTTGGAACTTTATATTGGACCAGATTGTACACGTCAGAGGCGCCTACCATGACCGAGAGTCTGAGTTAGGTACAAATCCTCAGTAACAACACCTTCCTGAGACTGAAACGCTAGCTCTAGGACGTTGATAACAATGTGTATGAAATTTATATATTTAATGATGGATTGTATATATTCTTGTGAATTGGACTTGTAATTGTAGTTTATAGAATACTCTTGTGCTTGTAGTCGCGGTCGCGGGGCGTTCGGCAACGCGAATGCGGTTCGAAACGTTGGTCGCGGGGCGTTCGGCAACGCAAACGCTGGTCGCGGGGCGTTCGGCAACGCGAACGCGAACGCGGTTCGGAACGTTGATCGCGGGGCGTTCGGCAACGCGAACGCGGTTCGGAACGTTGGTCGCGGGACGTTCGGCAACGTGATTTTGAATTGTAAATTAATTTTTTTTTGCGGGAAAACGTACTGTAAGGGCGGTTCTAGATTGAACCGCGGCTACAAATACCTGTTTGTAGGGGCGGCTGTTACTACAACCGCCCCTACAAATGCATGATTTGTAGAGACGATTCGGTAGGGGCGGCTGGCCAAACCGTCCCTGCAAATAGTTACGAGCCGCCCCTAAAAATCAATTCTGTAGTAGTGCCAGCCGCTGTGCTCCTGCATAAAGACAGTGCAGTGGTGCATGTTGCCGAGGAGCCGATCGGGGATGCCACCGAGCCCATGCAGTGGCGGAGCCACAGGTATGCCGATATATACTATATAATATATAGTGTATACGTTGTATTTATAAAAAAAGAAAAATAAAAAAGCATACCTGGACACCATCACTTGACGACGGGAGGCCCATGTAATGTGGCCCACTCGGCAAGTGAACCCATACGGTATACGCGCTCTGAGTCTCCGACTCTGTACACGGCGTTTCAGTTTCCTAATTTGAGTACGGAGCCACGGAGGAACACACAGCCTGCGCCTGATGCCCTGACCGAGTGGGTCGAGTCGGTGCCACCCTGGCCCCTGGTGCCTGCCGGCTGCTGCCCTCCGCCGTCTATTTCTCGCACGTCTCGTTTGCAATATTTACGGTAATTTAATCTTTGTTCTTCAGGTTTTTATAAAAAATTATTGTTTAGCCTTTTGAATGATTGTCTAGTCATTTTCGTTGAGCGAGATAATTTTTTTAAAGTTGATGAAAATGATATAGCCAAGACATTCATGTCCTTTTGTAAGCGTCGAATAAACCGGTGAGAAAAATAGCATTATAAGTCTCTGGTACTTTTTTATACCTATATTTGAACTATTTATATTGTATTTAGTGGATGGTCTGAATCTAATCCTTGAAATTTATCGAATCATATTGTAAAATTTACAATTATTATGGAATTGCTAAAATAAATTTACCGAATTGTATATGAAATTTTTTGAACTGCATACCCTAAACTAAAATCCTAAATTCTTCACTGAGCCCACGTCCTCCATACGCGTCCCCATCTTGCGGCGGACAAAGCTACCGGGTGGACGAAGCAAACGAGCTATCAGAGGCAAACGATCGACCCATCCAATCTTTAATCATTACGTACATGATGATGTTTGATGAAATATGGACAAGAGAATATTTACAAAGGCTGTTGTAATGTTCTACTTTTTGGAGGGGTTTCCTGCTATTTTAGACAATAGCTAAATCATCGATTTGAGAATATATATTTTTCCGCAAAGCTGTTGGAGCTGCTCTTAATCGTCATTTGACTCGTCTATAAATACCCATCTTGTATAGCCTCAAGCACCGTCACCGCACTTAGCAAAGGTACGTCTGTCGTAAGCAGCTAGCTACCATGGCGGGCATCACTGTGACAAGGAAATCCCAGTCCTTCGTCGTGCCGTCGTTGTCCGCGCCGGCGCCGACGACCGAGACGCTCGAGCTGTCGGCCATCGACCGGGTGCCAGGCCTGCGCCACACGGTGCGGTCCCTGCACGTGTTCCGCCACCGCAAGGACGACGCCGCCGCCACCGCCCGCCGTGACGCTGCTGATGCTGCTTCTGCCAGCAGGCGGCCGGCGGAGGTGATCCGCGCGGCGCTGTCCCGCGCGCTGGTGGACTACCGCCCGTTTGCCGGCCGCTTCGTGGGCTCGCTGTACGCCGGGGAGGCGTGCGTCGCGTGCACCGACGAGGGTGCGTGGTTCGTGGAGGCCGTCGCGGACTGCAGCCTCGACGACGTGAACGGCCTCGACTACCCGCTCATGGTCTCAGAGGAAGAGCTGCTGCCGGCTCCGGAGGAAGGTGTTGACCCTACCAGTATTCCGATTATGATGCAGGTACGTACACTTTCGTTTCAACACGTACGTACGCATGCATTTGAAGCTTTTTGATGACTGCAGTTTTTCTTTTCTGTCTTCTATTGTTTACTAAGCTTTTGTTATCCACACGATGGAACTAGAAAACCTGCAGCATATGACACAGTTGCCATTAGTCCACATGGATCATCATGACTATATGCACGTGCTTTTCGTATGAGAAACAATTCATGCATGTAAAGAATTCCTAAATTGGAAAAATGCATATACGCGTAGAGTGCATCTAGTTAACAAATTATTTTTGATGTCAACAGAGCATGCAATATTATTTTTCAAGCATTTCAGATATAAATTGATGATCACAAATAATGATTTTGCAGTACTGTAGCAATTGCCGTATTTATCTAGCATAGTCGGTGAAACCGACCTCCTTTTGCATGCATGTAACTAAGCCCTGCTTAACTTTATTGTGTTTTAATCAATAATTTTCACAAATGCACTGTAAGTAGGTAAGTTTTATGAAATTAATATTGAAGAATTCTATACTAGCATAATATGCACTTTTCATTTTATATATGTTATAAAATTTTCCTCTAACAAATAGGAGATCGACATTATTTTAATTGGGCCAGTTATCTTAACTATATAGTCTCTCCGTTCTAAATTATAAGACATTCTAGTATTTCTAGATACATAACTTTTGTTATGCACTTAGATATACACTGTGTCTAGATACGTAGTAAAAGAAATGTATCTAGAAAAACTAAAATGTCTTATAATTTGGAACTGAGAGAGTAGTTCCTAATAAATGTATACTGTCTTAAATCGAATAAGGAAATCATGGACATAACAACAGCTGCTCACAGTAAGATAGTTTCTAGAAACTGATGTTTGAGGCTGGATGAAGTTAAACTTGGTACACGTACTGCAACCTTTGTGTGAATTCAGAAATTCCAACTGGGGACCATTCATCATCCAGGAACAAAAATAACGCTAACGTTTTCTTTTTCCTGAAATGGCATTAGCGATATTTTCTTGGCGTGTTGCTGATGATTGCTGGCAGTTCTTGTTGAACTTCCAAAGTTGTGAGGAAATGTGCGTGTCCTGTCAAACAAAATTAATTAGTTCGTGTTACTATACTGACTCCACCAAAGTGACTAGCTATACATGTTACACTGCACCCTCTTTTTTGGAACGAAGTCCCTGCATTCGTTTGGTAAACTACCACTAAAAAATTCTTAAAAAATAAAATCATACAGAGAAAGCTTCATTTCAGACTCATACGGTTGTTTCAAATTAAATCAAATCTGCCAACAGTTTAGGGTTACAAAAGAAAAATCTATATCCTGCTCAATAAATTCGATGTTCCAACTTCATATAAGCAAAACCGATCCTGGGTAATTAACCATGAAATTTTCTCCACTCAATACAAAAAGTCACACTCACTAAAATAACTATTCCAACTTTCATGAGAATGACATTGCTGGTTTTCATGAAAAATCAACAGTTGAACAATCTTGTTCCAGCTAGCTCCATGAGAAAAATATTCAAGATTACAATGGAAATTGTTCAGCTTAATAAATAAAAAACTACAACCACAGAAGAATGTTCTGGGCTACGTTACAATAGAAGAGAAAATCCTCTCCATAATTAAAAATGTTATACTTGAGAAAAATGCTCCGGTAAAATATAAAATTACCTAGAAATATATGTGATTATGAATGTTTTAGGGGATAACATAATTTAAGACAGTGATACGCTGATTTGGACAGCTCAGCGTGTGCAACTAATAGTACCAATTTGAATAGTACAAATAAAAGGGTGACTTAATTAGGCCTATGCAATATTTAAGTGTGACCTGACAAAAGCTGAGGACATAGATCCATACATATTTTTGTAGATTATGATGATGCAGTCGGGGATAATTTAGTGCTCATGCAAGCTTAATTTAGTGCTCTGTGGCCTACTTATTTCGTCCTGCTTGTTGTATGTTTCTAGTATATCATGACATGAAGTTCCTTCCCCACCAGTCCACCACCAAAAAGTTAATTAAAAAAAAATGAATCATTGCGTCACGTGTTGTTAGTTGTTGACGACAGGACTTCTGTCACCGTACTTATATAAAAAAGCTAAATACGACCCTCATAGTCTAGGCCTCTAGGGTGCACACATAACGCATACGGGAACTAATATTGACCCTCACTGTCGGTTGTTGGTATGGAAAAGACAATATTCCCAGATATTATTCTTATACGTATGTACGTGTGGTATAGAGAACTACAGCGACTTGTTGACTTGACCATGGTTAATGAAGCTCAATATATAGCATTTACTGCAGCTTTCACTTCAACACGATCGCTTTAATTTGAGCCCGGGAATATTTGTGAAAACTGACAATTATGTTACATCGATCAATAAGACCTTAATTTGGCAGTTTTAAGTACTCATGTGTGGTAGTGCCATACAACTTCTAGATGGAATGGGAGATGAATGTAGTAATTCCAGACACTTTGCCAATAGTCCATGATCACGACCTTTATATCCAAAACTAATGAGAGTGATGCACTGGCCACGTACTAGTGACTTTTCTGTCTTCTCCTCCAGTAATGATTTTTGCGTAGGAGAAAAACTGACCAGTGCTTTTCAACGTGCTTGTTATTTCTCATAATCCATTGAGCAAAGCGGTAGCATCTT
Source organism: Miscanthus lutarioriparius (assembly GCA_904845875.1). Lineage (NCBI taxonomy): Eukaryota > Viridiplantae > Streptophyta > Magnoliopsida > Poales > Poaceae > Miscanthus > Miscanthus lutarioriparius. The sequence continues at coordinate 60,900,397 of CAJGYO010000014.1, read as the reverse complement.
TCTAGTAAACAAAACATCACCAAGTCCATAATACTATATATATTGGGAGAGTATATTCAGTAGCCGGCTACAAAAATAAGTTATTCTGTAGCCACCTCCATTTACGATAATTTTATATACTAATTTACGATAATGTCAATACATATTTACGATAGTTGGGTTACTATAACACAGGGGATATTTACCATAACGTTATAGTAAACCACTTAGTAATGAGTTACTATAATCTCGTAAATTAACATAGTAATTATCGTAACTCAAAGTGGCTACATAATAAGTTATTTTGTAGCCAGCTACAGGGTAGTAGTTCTATATATATATATATATATATATATATATATATATATATATATATATATATATATATATATATATATAAACCTTATCGTAACTCAAAGTGGCTACATAATAAGTTATTTTGTAGCCAGCTACAGGATAGTAGTTCTATATATATATATATATATATATATATATATATATATATCATCGAAACCTCTACAAATCTAGGCACAGTTGACCTAAATCAGGAGGGTAGTTGAACTAAATTAGGTACATCTTGTCCCCAGGACTTCCTTGTTTTCTTCTATCTATACAACCAGCATACACCCAGAGCTAAGTCAGGTCCACCATAGAGTAAACACAGCTAACATACAGCTTGAACAAACATCAAGCACCAGACAATTGTTGATACTATAAAACGGAACAATTATGCTCACCCAGTTGTGGTAGCTACAAAGTCCTGAGTGCATAACTCCATGTTTCCAGCAAAAGAAGCAGTATCAAGTCATCGCTTTAGGTAGTGTGTACTCCGATCCTGTCTCCTGCTTCTAGTCAAAATCCACACAACCAGTACATCTAAACATTGATGAAGCAGCTTCTCCATATCTCATCTTAATCATACAATGTCACAAACTTCCAATTACTTACAAAATGTTGCATACTTTCCGAATCTTATTCGTTAGTTATCAAGATTTTATAATTTTTATGAAGTACATTCATTAAGTCAGAGCGCCAAGGTACTAAACTTAATTTTCTAACTCAATTATTTGAAACACCATGCCACCAAACTCTATTAATAAAACTTAACTGTGTACCAGGTCACGGAATTTTCTTGTGGAGGATTTGTGGTGGGGCTGGTCGCAGTCCACACCCTTGCTGATGGGCTCGGTGCAGCCCAATTCATCAATGCAATTTCTGAGTTTGCCCGTGGACTTGATAAACTTACAATAGCACCTATGTGGGCTCGGGCGTTAATACCAAACCCACCTAAGCTGCCTCCTGGGCCGCCACCATCCTTCGAGTCCTTTGGGTTCAAACATTTTGTTATGGATGTGATTTTTGACAATATTGCACATGTCAAGACTGAGTACTTTCAAGCCAATGGACAATACTGCTCTACTTTCGATGTTGCCATTGCCAAGGTTTGGCAAGCTAGGACCAGGGCAATCAAGTACAATCCGGATTTCAAGGTCCATGTTTGCTTCTTTGCCAACACTCGCCACCTCCTCACACGGGTGCTACCTAAGGATGGGGGCTTCTATGGAAATTGCTTCTATCCGGTGACAGTGACAGCAACCGCTGAGGATGTTGCTAGTGGAGGATTGCTTGATGTGATTAGGATGATACGGGATGGGAAGGCTAGGCTTCCTTTGGAGTTTGCCAAATGGTCCACGGGCGATGTGAAGGTAGACCCATATCAACTGACATTCAAGCACAATGTTCTATTTGTGTCTGATTGGACGAGGCTTGGATTCTTTGAGGTTGACTATGGGTGGGGTGTACCAAACCATATCATACCTTTCACTTATGCAGACTACATGGCTGTAGCAGTTCTTGGGGCTCCACCTACAGTGAACAAGGGGACTCGAATAATGACACAGTGTGTGGAGGAGAAGCATCTCATGGACTTCAAGGATGAGATGAAGGCTTTCTTTTAGTTGCATGGCTTTTATTAGTGTGAAAGTTATGAATTTATGTGTTCGATTGAAATAAAAATGTTGTTGACCAGTAGCCTCATTGGTCATATGAAATGTAACATTTTTATTTACATAGATGTGCCATGAAGTTTATGTCTAGAAACCAGTGACCAATGGAGAACATGTACAATGGAAAATATCCCTCTGAATAAAAAATGTTCTGGCATGAGAAAAGTAATGAGAATGCTGTGGATGTGTATGTGTGTTTTGGTTACGAAATATGCTTGAGAGGAAAACATAATTTAAGTCACTTAAACAAGTTGATTTGGACAGCTTAGTCCAAACAAGTGACTTAGGAATCTATCTATATCTCTTAAATATAATCTTAAACCCCACTAACAATCTATCTATAACTATATCTCTTATAATTCTAAACCCCACTAACAATCTATCTCCACATGCAAGCTATCCACCTCAGCAGTCCACCAACATATATAATTACAACTCACTGGCACGTACATTTATGATATCCACGTATGTCAGCGAGACACATCATCCTTATGACTTGCGTTTAGCTGTCCACGTCAGCGTGCCACATCATCCATCAACATGAATTATAATAGTTTATCCCTTTATATAAGTAATTGTGTATAGTCTAATTTTATTCTAAACATACAAAATTGCTGCAGTAACGCGCGAGGTATGCTTCTAACATGAAAGATTTGAGTCACCAAAGACCAAACAGCTGAGGAGATAGAACCATACATATTTTACGAATTTAGCATTGTTTTGATGCAGCCGAACCCATAATTCGCACTTCCTACACGTAGTTAACAACGTCATCAGGTCTTAATTTAGTGCTAAAAAACAAATGTACTTGATGCGACATGTTTGTTTCGTCCCCGCTCGTTGCCAGCTCCATAGTCCTAAGTGCACACACGGATCGATCTCACACGTTAATTAAGTTGAGTTGCTTCGAAAAATAATCAAGTATATAGTATATAACTTTTCCTGTGTAGTAGAAAATAATCAATTATTGGTGTACAAAAGACACTATTCTTACGTGTGGTACTCAGTAGAAAACTACAGTTAGACCAAGAATTTTGAAGGGTAACTATCGGTTATTGGTGTACAAAAGACACTATTCTTACGTGTGGTACTCAGTAGAAAACTACAGTTAGACCAATAATTGACTTGGAGATGAACCTCAAGATATAATAGCATGCGCTACAGCTTTCACTTCAACACATCCTTGTGCGTGACCTCTTTGAGCCGGGGAATTGATAATTGTTAAAACATGCAAATAAGGTTTGTTTCCCTAATTTCCGTCAGGCTCCACAGTTGCTAGCCTAATCAGTTCAAAAGGCACTACTAAGGAGTTGCACACAATCTTCGGAGGTTATGAGACACTATTCAATAATTTGCCAAAGATACAATTAGTAGTGACCATTGACAGAAAAAATATCTAAGTGTCGTAGTGGGTATAATCACTTACTTGATCATCAAAGTTTTATAATAGTACTCCATTTCTTCATCAGCTACACTGGAAGATACACCTTTGTCATCATCAAGAGTGGTAACAATATTTGAAGTTGTAGACCTCACAGAAATATTCTGCTGTTTTTTTAGTACTCAACTTCTGTTTCGCCAAATGGGCTGGCCTATTTGCTTCTAATCGCAATGGCTTAGCATTCCCATGCAAGCTCTGATCATATTTGATAGAACCGGTAAAACTTGTAGATGTGTTTTGCCACATGATCTGCCAATGCCAGTAGCAACAACCATTTATTATAAAAAAATATAATGTATAGTTCGACACAACCATTTCATTGCACATATATTGATGCTGAGGCAGTATATTGCGATGACAAGTTCATAATTCTACACATAATATAGCGATTTAAGCATATAGACGTACAAGTCTAGAAGACACTATGCACATGAGATATATAACGGTAGTGTTAGCGCCCGGACGTCTGGACGCTCACGCGCTGCACTCTGTTTCGAAATCGCACACCCCACACGAGCGTCTGCGCCACTCCAAACGCCCCGAACGTCACCAGCCCAGAACGTCACATGTGCCTCTGGTTCGGATGCGCAGCTGGCACCACCAAGAGGAGGAGGAGACACCGAGGCGAGCCAACACAAGGTGAGGAGGAAGATGTAACACTGGATCTAGTTTTGAAACATCGAGATGCAACACTTGCAACATACGTTTAAAGACAGATAAAACACTTAAACCATGTGTCTGAAACACTTGTAGAAACACCTCAAAAACATTTGAAACCATTGTAAAACATATGCAATATCTAGATAAAACACTTGCAACATATGTGTGAAACATATGCAACATCCAAATAAACAGACTTGCAACATACGTTTGAAAAAACAGATGAATATTGGGAACAAAAGCTTGCAACATGTCTCTGAAACACTTGCAATATATGCAACATCCCAATCTACTTTTGCAACATCCATATGAAATACTTGAAACATAAATATGAAATAACTAAAACACTTAAAACAAGCATTTGCAACATAGGGGGGCTGAGGCCGGTTAATTCCGTCCATGGGGAGGCGAGCAGCCATGATGAGCGAGCACCACCAGCATGGGTCGCTCGTGGGTGCCCTTGGCTCGGGCGAGGACGACCTGAGGCGCCCCGGCGCATGCGCCTACCATCTGCAGGGGCAGCGTCGGACCCACGACGTCTAGGCATCCTGGCGGCTCTGGGGTTGAGGAAGAGCCGAAGAGGCGCTGCGCAAGCTGAGGGAGGAGGCGGCGTGGTCAGCTTGGATGGAGGAAGGAGGCAGCGGTGGGGCTCTGTGATTTCTCGGAGACATGGAGGAGAGAAAGAGATGAGATGGGGTACCGAATGTGGTGGATGCAATATGTGGACAAATGTGAGGCTACGTAGCGTTTGGAGAGACTCCCGGTGTCCCCGCACACTCTAATAGCATTACCGTGTATATATATACTATTTGGAGAAAAAGATAGTCGCAGAAAGGTACATCTCCAAGAGATTGGCTATTCCCTGCATATAATCCAATTTGTAAAATATAGGTCTCCACGAGACTTTCTATCTCATCATCTAAAAGTAGCTACTAGTAGCTATTCCTTATTTTTTGCTGGCCATAAAAAGCAAAAGGGTCGACTCGCTCGCCAAATCCGTGAATCCCGTCTTCCACACACCGTAGCGGGCTCCGCCGTGCGTGCGCGTACTGTGATTCTTCCGCGCGCCGAGCATCAGCCAGTATAGATGGCCAAATGGGCCAAGCCCGATGGGCCGGTACGGGCATGGCCCGAAAAAGCATGGCCCGAGCACGGCACAGCACGAAGGCTACAGTGCCAGTGCCGGCACGGGCACAGGCATAGTGCCGTGCCTGGGCCACGACTTCGGCCCGCAGTGTCCACTGGCATGGCACGACAAATGGGCTAGCATGAGAGCGGCCCGATTGCTACCTGCCGTTACATGTCCTATATGCTTTCTTGACCGTTGGATGCCTCTGATGAAAAAACCCTACATATAAAATCCCACTCGCTGTCTCGACTGGCCGTCCCCACTGCCTCGTTTCTTCCTCCGCCCAATACGTCTCTATCGTTCTCCCAGGCTCCCGTCTCTTTCTCGGGACTCTCTCTCTCTCGCTCTCACTCCCGAGACTGCCTCCATCCGATGCCCTCTCCCTCTCCTAGTCGCAGCAGCCTGCTCCACGTCGAAGACAACACCGGCGACGCCACGGGGCACAGGGACGGCAGCTCGCCCCAGGGAGACCAGAACCCGGTCGTTCCTCTCTCCCGGCCCCAGCAGCCAGCTCTGGGGACGCCGGCAGTACCAGCGACAAGACGCGCGACTGCAGCAACGACGACGAGGTCGCTGCTGCCGGTGGCGCCGGTGACGCGGGGACAACGGCAGCGACGAAGACGCCTGGGCCGGCATGGGTATGCTGGGCGGCCGTGCTCGTAGTGCCGGCACGGCACGGATGCTAGGCCGTAGTGCCGTGCCTGGGCCAGGATGCCGGCACGGCGGCACTACGCAGCACGGCACGGATAAAACATCGTGCCTAGCAGTGTCATGTCTAATAGTGTCATGCCACGGCGTGCCCATGCCTGTGCCCTGTCGTGCGGCCGGTTGGCCAACTACATCAGCCAGCCAGCCACCACTACTGCCAGCGATGAGCAGCAGGGGCCAGGGACACAGCCGCTGGGAAAAAAAAATTCTATGCATGCGTGCTGTAGATGGTGACCCGTGCAGCACCGCATCACTGCCATTGATGTGACTTGATAGACAGCTGGTAATTCGTAGCGGTGAACCGGGTGGTAATTCGCAGCATTGCGGTTGCAGACCACGATCGGCTGGTCATTCGCAGTTGCAGGCCACGATCCCGTCTGATGTTTTACCGGATCGCAACTTTCGTCACGCGTGCGTGAGGGCTGATCTGATCTCACTTGGACGGTGGTGATGCGGTGCTCGCATGCGTACCAGCCACTGCGCGCTGCCTCCAGCCGGCCACCGAGCGGCTGCCTGGCCAGTGGCCACGCAGGGGCCAGACGCTGTGCTCCTGCATAAAGACAGTGCAGTGGTGCATGTTGCCGAGGAGCCGATCGGGGATGCCACCGAGCCCACGTCCTCCGTGCGCGCCGATTTTTTTTTTCTTTTTTAGCCTTTTTTCTCAAAATTTTTCACAAATATGGCCCCGTTTAGATGTCCCCAAAACCCAAAAATTTTTGCACAGTATCCGTCATATCGAATCTTGCGGCACATGTATGAAGTACTAAATGTAGACGAAAAAAAAAACTAATTACACAGTTGGCCGAGAAATCGTGAGACGAATCTTTTAACCCTAAATAGTACATAATTGGACAATTTTTACCAAATACAAACGAAAGTGCTACAGTAGCCAAAAGCCAAAAATTTTCGGAACTAAACACACCCTATGTCCTTGGAGTTATGCTTTCAAACTCTAGACCCTTAGCCCAGCGTCATCGTTGGTGGCGCCGAGCTTAAACGTCTCAACGCCATAGATTTTGGCGTCTAGGTCTTGAGCTCGGCGCAGACGTGACGGTGACTTAACAGGCACCTAGGCGCCATGGTTATTGGCGTCAAGCCATGTCTTACGTATGGGCCCTCCCTTCCTTTCTCTCTTCCTCTCTCTCTCTACAGCTCCCGAGCCAGGGCGCCGCCAGCGTTGCCGCACCGCCCCGCCACGCCCGCAGCCACGCTCGTGCCCGCACCGGCCCCCGCCGTGCCGGCCGCGCGCGGCCCCAGCCCGCTCGCGCTGCCTCGCCGCACGGAGCGACGGCCGTCCCTCGCCCGCCGTGCGCTGCCCCTCCCGGCCCGCGCCCGTGCCGGCCCTCGCCGTGCTGGCCGCGCGCCGCCTCGTCCGTCCTGGCTCGCCCCATCCACCACGCGCATATGCGCTCCCTCCGGCGACCCCGGCCATGACACGGCCCCAGTTCCCAGCGCGCCGCGACCTCGCCGTCGACCCCGTCCTCCGCGTCCCCGTCCTGCTTCGGTCCCGGCGTCTGCGTCCGCATCCCCGTCGTATAGTTGCATTGACTTGGACTGGTAAATTTTTTGAAAATACAATGTAGGTACTTAGTTAGCTTGAATTGTAGTGTTACTTTGATTATTTGGTAGTTTCTAGTAAATTTGATGATGTAGGTAGTTGATTTAGTTAGTGAGATAGATATAGTTAGATAGCTAGTGACATAGGTACATAGATATAGTTATTAGATAGCTAGTTGATTTAGTTAGTGAGATAAATATAGTTAGATAGCTAGTGACATAGTTATTTAGGGTGTAGTTGGTTAGTATCTATTAGAGAGGTACTATATGGCAGCTACTTTGGACTAAACGAACTGTATTTCAATTTTTGTTTGAACTACTAGATGGACAACCTAGTGAGCATATATCATGGAGGCACCATGGAAAGAGATCGTTATGAATATGTTGAGTTTGTTGAAATACAAAGCGTGCCTGTGTTATTCAATGAGAAGCCTTCATTTAGTGAGTTGGTTGCAAGGGCTCGGGAGGAGCTACATTGCCATAGAGCTGATAATGATGATGGCATCGCAGTGGAGGGTGTACTTCACCTAGGTTTCTCTCCCAACATCCTAAGGAAGATGATCCTAATTGGGTGTACAGACCAGTGGGAGAACTATGTGAGATCGGCTATGAAGTGCCAGTTTCAAAGTTTGGACGTGGTTGTGCGTCGGGTGTTAGTTGATCCCATCCCTCATTGGTTTTCCCCACCAATGGGTCAGCAGGCACACTTCGACCCTCTCGTCCCGAAACCTGATATGAATGCGGAGGTTGCACCTACGGTTCCCGATGCTCAATCTGCCCCCAATCAGCAGGCACACTTCGACCCCATTTCTTACTGACCTCGAGTAGTACGAGTGCGGCAAGTGTGGTAGACTGGGCCACAATTCACGCACTTGCCATTGGCAGATTAGTGAGGTGCGACTATTGGTTGTTTTCATTATTTCATATTTATCATATTCATTCAATTAATTATGCATGTCTCAATTTATGCTTGTAATTGTATCAATTACTTATATATTTCTAAGTTTATATTTCATTGTATATTGAATTTCTATTTCATTAACTTTTTTGTAGGATGGCACAATTCCACCTGCTCGACCCGGCGTACGAGGAGACCCACCGAGGGCGTCTCATAGCGGAGGGGTAAGTAATAATCTATACATCTTGTTCAAATTTTTGTGAGCGTACATATGTTCGTGAAGTAACGGGAGACTATGTTTTATTCCATACAGGACCTTTTGCTCCTTCGTCCTAGAACCCACAATGGGTTCTTGGACATGCAGTACGACAATAGGTACACTCCTTTCCTGCAAAGAGCTGGCCTAGATGTCATCTCTTTTCAGGTTCGTCGTGGGTTGCCCAAGTTCAACTCAGTGGCCATAATTGTGTTGGTTGACAGGTATTATCTTCAATGATTGCCTCCATTCATGGCTATTTGTTTATGCGCTTGCCTTTTTGACATGTAATCTTGCTTTGTCTAAAATGTACGTGGCGGCCGGAGACTCACAACTTTCACTTACCTTTCGGAGAGATGACAGTCATGCTCTACGACTATCAGAAGATGCTAGGTCTAAGGATTCACGGCAACGCAGTGACTGGGCAGTGCATGTCAGAAGGTTGGAGAGCACGAGTAGAGGCCTTCCTTGGGCGTGAGGTTGGCGAGCAAGGGGCTCGCAGTTCTGGAGTTCTAATCTTCTAGCTCCAGCAAGAGTTCGCACAGTGCCCTGAGGAGGCAGATGAGGAGACAGTTGGATACTACTACAGGATGTGGATCCTACACCTGTAGTCTTCAAATGCCTGTGAGCATGGATAATTGCTATTACATTTCGTTTGATAAATATGTTTCTCGAATACCCTTACAACTCACAGGACATACTTATTGTAGTCTTCCGAGTCCGAAGAAAACTATGGGTTCACTAGGTGGGTTGATCCTCGACCAATTTATCCGCATCAGCGGCACATCTACTACCTGCAGGACCAAATCTTCGATCTGCAAAGAGAAGTTAGCAGTGGGTACAAGGAAGACAAAGACGGTGACAACAACAATAGTGGTGCAAGTTCACAGGAGGCACTCTGCAATGATCCATATTGCACCTGCCCTAATCACAAGAACAAGGGGCCTCCGCCGTCACCCCCGCCACCACCACCACCAATAATGGGAGGCTACTGTGGAGAAGGTGCAACACAATTTGCTATGTGTCCACACTACTAGGACGACCCTATCTTATTCACAAGGCACATCCATGTGTTTGTTGTTTGGTTTAATTACCTAAGGCATGTTAGGTTTAGTCGAAGGAACTATGTACCCTTGTTTGGTACATGTTCTCACATGCCATTTCTTGTGCTTGTTGTTCGCTTCAATTACCTAAGGCATGTTAGGTTTAGTTCAGGACCTCTATAGCCTAGTTCGGTACATGTTCTCACATGCTATTTCATGTGTTTTGTGTGTTGAATTATATAATGCCCTACTTCGTTAGGTTTTGTTTGTAGCACGTGATCACATTCCACTACGTCCGCAATATTAAACTGAATATTATGACCACAAGTAATGAAAACAACTACATAATGAAAAGTCCAATACTATGACACATTAAACAACACAATAATACTAGAAGTACGTGCCGACAAACTAAATAACACAGTACATGACCTAAGCATGCCCATACTTAAAGTGTATTACATGACAACACAATAAAAAGTCCAACAATAGATAGCATTGTTCATGAAAAAACCATAGAACTAGCAAGTAATGGAGACTACTGAGTGCAACGAGGCCACTTTTCCTTCCTCAGGGCATCGGGATTCTCCTCCATCACTGCTTTCGCTCGGCGTGCACGCTCAAGCTTCTTATCCCTCTCCTCCCTGTACGCAGCAATACACCTCATTTCCTCCTCTTCGTTGTGCTCCTTTTTTGCAGCCTCAAAAAATGCACGCCGACGAAGAGCGGTGGAGGGGTCTCAAAAAATGCAATTGTTAGAAAACAAAAAAATCATGCAAGATGTCATATGACACAAACATCAATTCCTCACCATCTTGTTAATGTGGCGCTGACGAAGTGTAGGCTCAAACACAAAATTGGAACACATCCAATACCTCTACCTATACGTGTCCTCTTCATCAGACTTGGCTACCTTGCAAGGATCACCACAAAAGCACATGGACACTGGAACACCACTAGGTAGAGGCAATGGGTCAAAGGTCAAAGCATCTAGGCTCCTAGTTGGGTTTCGGTGATTAATGACAACACGAGATTACTATGACTAACGTGTGTTTTGCAGATGCAAGTTAAGTTAGGTCATGGTAATGGAAATTGAATGGGCAATCATGGTTGTCATGCCCCTATGATAGAAATCATTTTAGTTTTCAAAGGATGGACGATAAGGTTAAGGACGGACTAGTTCTAAGTGTCGTTTGGTGTTGGATAGACACTTAGAATAGTTTAGGACTTTGTTTTTCCTTTGGCCGTACTATTAAGGGGGTATGGACTAGTAGCTTGACCTTAGTGAGTCTAATGGATTAGGTGTGGTGCACACTTGTCAAACTTAGCACTAGGTAGCTCAGGAATAGCTATAAGATCAATTGGAGTCAACTTCATTCACATAGGATTTCGAGTTGGAAGTGAATGGAGGGTCAAATAACAGACCAGATGCTGGTCTGGTTGTGACCCTACGCTAGAGGGTGAGTCCGGTCAGTTCATTTGATCAACTGAAGTTGTCTGGTACTGACTGGACGCTGAGTGGAGGAGCACCAGACGCTGGGGTGTCTACGTCCGGTCTACTCTAGAGAGGTTCTAGAATGGTTTTTTCTTGACCGGACGTGTTCGGTTGGTGCTGACCGGACGCTAGGGTGCCTACATCCAGTCGACTCCAGTAAGGTTCTAGAACGTCTTTTTCTTCACCGGACGCGTCCAGTTGATGCTGACCAGACACTGGTCAGAGTCCGATTAGAGCTTAACAGCTCTCTCTGACATAGTGGCGGGTATAAACTGACCGGTGCGTCCGGTCACCATGACCGGAGCGTCCGGTCAGCCCGCAGAGTGGTGACTCAGCCTCCAAACGTTATGTTTTGAATAAGGGGTATAAATAATTACTCCACTCGTCCATAGGAGGCCTCTTGCCCATTTGTTCAGCTGAGAAACACCTTTGGAGTGCAAGAGAGAGCAAGAGCCTAGTGAGATGATTGAGATTTGAGAATCCAAGATTAAGGACCTCATTAGTGAATAGAGAGTAGCAAGTGTGCATCCACCTTTCTCATTAGGCTTGTCTTGGTCAAGTGGGAGTTTGTGATTGTTACTCTTGATGATCGCCATCACCTAGATGGCTCGGTGGTGATTGGAAGCTTGGTGATTATTCGACGGAGCTTGTGGATGATCCAAGTCAAGTTGTGAGCGGTTGTGGGTGATTCACCGCAATGGAGTGTCAAAGAATCAACCCGTAGAGAGCACTTGATCCTTGCACGGATCAAGGGGGAGCTACACCCTTACGCGGGTGCTCCAACGAGGACTAGTGGGGAGTGGCGACTCTCCGATACCTCGGGAAAATATCACCGTGTTCCTTTCCCTCTCTTTACTTTGAGCATTTATATTTGAGCAATTCTTTTAATGTCTTTACATTCCTAGAATTACCATGCTAGAGTAGGATTAGAACCTAGGGTGCAAAACTTTTATGCGGTAGAACAATAGAAACACATTCTAGACACAAGGGGTGAAGTGGGCTAAGTGTAGGACTTAATTATTGCATAAAATTTAGAATTAGCCCAATTCACCCCCCCCCCGCTCTTAGGCATCTTGATCCTTTCAATTGGTATCAGAGCCTCATACTCCCTAAATTAGGCTTAACTGCCTAGAGCAAGATGTCCCACAGGGATGGACCCCCTCCTATCGTTGAGGGAGATGATTTTCCTTATTGGAAAATTCACATGGAAGCATACCTAGAGGCTTTAGATGTTGGAGTTCTTAGAGCCGCCTCACAAGGGTTCCCAAAACCTAAGGATCCCGCCAACCTTCAAGGCGATGAGGTTAATTATGAGAAGTGGAACACAAAGGCTAGAAACATCCTCTTTAGAGGCCTTTGCAAGGATGTCTTTAACCGTGTGTGGAACCACAAAGACGCCCATGCACTATAGTCGGACATTTGTGCGCTCCATAAGGGAACCAAGAGTGAGCGTGAGGAAAGCTACCACCTTGTTATGAAAAAGCTTAATTCATTTGAAATGCTTCCTAGAGAAAGTGCAAATAAGATATATTCACGCTTGAATGTTCTTGTAGAGAAAGTCAATGGGCTTGGACTCACACAAATGCAACCCTCCGATGTTGTAAGAAAGATCTTGAGTGTCCTTCCCATTGACAAATATGGGCATATTGTGATGGTGCTTCATCAAGGTGATTTTTCCACCGCTACACCAACTCAAATTTTGGGGAAGATCAATGCACATGAGATGTACATGCACATCACTCCACAAAGATGGCTCTTCTTCCACCAAGAAGAAAGCTTTGGCATTCAAGGCTAGTCAAGAGAAGAGAGGCAAAGCAAGAATTGATCATGATAGCTCAATTGATGATGAGATTGATGATGCAAGTCTTGCTCTCATGGTGAGAAGAACCGCTAAGATGCACAAGAAGCTAAATAAGAATGGTGTCAAGTTTGATGGCAAGAAGTAGAAATTCTTCACTAGTAGTAGAAGGAAGCCCATCTCCGAAATGGATTGCTATAATTGTGGAGAACTTGGTCATCTAGCTCATCAATGCCCCAAACCCAAGAAAGGCAAGTACAAGAAGAAGTACAAGGGCAAGAAAGATGACTCAAGTGATGAAGATAATGATGAGAAGAAGAAAAACAAGCCATACAAGAAGAAGGATGGCAATAAGAAGGAATTTCACAAGAAAAAGAAGAATGGCAAGGCATACATTGTTAGTGATTGGCTCACAGACATTGAATCATCAAGTGGCTCATCCGATAATGAAAGTAAAAATGAGAAGGAGAAGGTGGCCGCTATTATGATTTATTCTTCACTATCTTCATCGACACCGCCGCCATCATCCTCTACACACCTATGCCTTATGGCCAAGGGTGAACGAAAGGTACAAAAGGATGATGATAGTAGTGGTGATGATAATGCTAGCAATGATGAAAGTGGTAGTGATAGTGATGAAGAATTTGAATCACTTTCATATGATGATCTTGTCAAGTTGCTAAACCAATACACTAAAATCATTAGAAAGACAAGAGCTAAAAATGAAAAGATAGAACTTGAGAAGGACTCACCCTTAGCAAAATATGACATAGCCAAAAAAGCTAGTGTTGAGCTTAGAGAAGAAAATAAAATTGTGTCATCCAAACTCAAGGAGCTCAAATCCTCTAAAAAGGAGCTTAGAGAAAAACATGATAAACTTGAGGGGATACATAATGAGCTCATCACTAGTTATAATTTGCTAAAAGAAGAGTACACCAATCTCAAGATTAATCATGACAATCTTGTTCTTTCTCATGAGTTATTATTCAATGAGCCACATAATGCTACTAACAATGTTGCTAAGATTGATATAGCTACATCATATGATGACTTGATTATTGAGAGCATTGAGCAAGGTTCTAGTAGCAAAGGCAAGAAAGTGGTTGAGTACGACAACTATGATGAGTATGTCAAGCTCAAGAATGAGAATGAAAAGCTCAAGAAAGATATTGAAAAGCTACCAACCACCAACATAATTGTGATAGAGAATCTTGACAATGACTATGATATAGCTCTTGATGAACAAGAGACTCAAGATGGATAAAAATCATGATGAACTTAGAGAAGAAAACAAGAAGCTCAAGTTAGAGAAAGAACATCTCAAGACCGGCTTGAGCAAGTTTACAAGAGGCCAATATCTTCAAAGTGAGCTACTCATGAACATCGTGATGAAGATGGATAGAAGTGGTATTGGGTACTTGGCAAATCAAGAGAAGAAAGCTTAAGCTCAACATCAACAACAATACAAGTCAAAGCCTAAGCCAAAGAAATGCTTTGAGTGTGGACAAGAAGGTCATTTTGCTCATGAATGTCAAACTCCACCACCACAACCCTTGCCCAAGCATGCTAGACCCTTTGCCTTCAATGCTCACTACATGCTTAGAAAGGATTCTAGTGGAAAGATGAAAGTCATGTTCTTAGGTCTACCCAACAAAAATAGGCCTATGCAAATTTGGGTTGTAAAGTCACTAGTTGAGAAAGTCAAGGGCCCCTATCAAGTTTGGGTCCCTAAACAACAAGTTTGATCTCTTTTGTTTAGGTGAACTACAAGACCGGTGAAAGTCATTGGGTAATTGATAGTAGTTGCACTCAACATATGACCAGTGATCCTCGTATGTTCACCTCACTAGATGAAGAAGTAGATGGTCAAGAAAGGATTACATTTGGTGTTAATTCAAAGGGAAAAGTTCAAGGATTGGACAAAGTTGCAATATCAAATGATCATTCAATATCAAATGTGCTATATGTTGCTTCATTGAGTTTAAACTTGCTATCCGTTGGTCAATTATGTGATCTTGGCTTTCAATGTTTGTTTACCGAGAAGGAAGTGGTTGTATCAAAGAAATATGATGATCAAGTCATATTCAAGGGTTTTAGATACAACAACTTATATCTAGTGGATTTCACCTCCAAAGATACAAACTTAAAGACATGCTTATTCACAAAAACATCACTTCGGTGGCTATGGCATAGAAGACTTGCACATATTGGGATGAGCTCACTCAAGATGCTAATGAAGAATGAATTGGTGATAGGTTTTAAGGATGTGAAGTTTGAGAAGAATAAGCTTTGTAGTGCATGTCAAGTCGGCAAGCAAGTTGCAAACACTCATCCAACAAAAGCTTACATGTCAACAACAAGAGTACTAGAGCTTCTCCACATGGATCTATTTGGACCTATAACTTACAAGAGTTTGGGAGGCAATCTCTATTGTCTTGTGATTGTTAATGACTACTCCAGATATACTTGGATATTCTTCCTTCATGACAAGACCGAAGTGGCCTCATGTTTCAAGAAGTTTGCCAAGAGAGCACAAAATAAATTTGAAGTGAAGCTCAAGAAAATAAGAAGTGACAATGGAAAGGAATTTAACAACACAAACATTGAAGCATATTATGATGAAGTAGGGATCAAGCATGAGGTCTCTGCAACATATACTCCTCAACAAAATGGTGTAGTAGAGAGAAAGAACCAGACACTTATCACACTTGCAAGAACAATGCTTGATGAGTACAATACACCCGAAGCTCTATGGGTGAAAGCTATCAACACCGCATGTTATGCATCCAACCGCCTATTTCTTCAAAAGTTTCTTGGCAAGACCCCTTATGAGTTGCTCAATGGGAAGAAGCCGGACGTATCATTCTTCCAGGTGTTTGGTTGCAAATGCTACATCTACAAGAAGCGGCAACACCTAGGGAAGTTCCAAAGACATTGTGATATTGGCTTTCTTGTTGGTTACTCATCAAAGTCCAAAGCATATCGAGTATTTAATCATACCACCGGCTTGGTTGAAGAAACATATGATGTGGAATTTGATGAATCGAACGGCTCCCAAGGAGCACATGAGAATCTTGATGATGTAGATGATGAACCATTGAGGGAGGCCATGTAGAACATTCTAGTTGGAGACATCAAGCCCAAAGATGATGGAGATGATGTACAAGTTATTAATCCACCCTCTTCATCAAATGTGCCACAAGATGATGATAAATATAGGAGAGTAGAAAATGAAGACACTCATGTCTCCCATGATTAAATGGTGGCACAAGCTCAAGATGTTGATGCTCCACAACCTCCTCCTCAAGTGGTTGATAGAAGAAATTCACCCCTACTACAAGCACATCCACAAGATCTCATCATAGGGAGTCCTTCAAAGGGTGTAACGACTCGCTCTCAAAAACTTGCTTCATTTATTGAACATCACTCGTTTGTTTCTTGCATTGAGCCTACAAATATAGAAGAAGCTCTTCAAGATCCGGATTGGATAAATGCCATGCATAAAGAGTTGAACAACTTCACCCGCAATGAAGTTTGGACACTTGAAGAGCGACCACAAGGTGCAAGAGTCATTGGAACAAAGTGGGTGTTCCGCAACAAGCAAGATGATCAAGGCATTGTTGTGAGGAACAAGGCAAGACTAGTTGCAAAGGGGTTCTCTCAAGTTGAAGGGTTGGATTTTGGAGAGACCTTTGCACCGGTTGCAATACTTGAAGCCATTCGTATCCTCCTTGCATATGCATCGCATCATGGAATGAAATTATATCAAATGGATGTTATAAGTGCATTTTTAAATGATTTGATAAATGAACTAGTCTATGTTGATCAACCTTCTGGGTTTGAAGACCCTAGATATCCTAATCATGTTTATAGGTTGTCCAAGGTGCTATATGGGTTTAAGCAAGCCCCAAGAGCTTGGTATGAACGCCTTCGGGATTTTCTCATTGAGAAGGGCTTCACCATTGGGAAGGTCGACACCACACTATTCACCAAGAAGCTTGATGGATAGATCTTCATTTGTCAAGTATATGTTGATGATATCATATTTGGTTCATCAAATAAAGATTATTGCAAAGTGTTTGGTGAATTGATGTCGAAGGAGTTTGAGATGTCTATGATTGGAGAGCTTACATTGTTTCTTGGTTTTCAAGTCAAGCAAATGAGAGAGGGGATTTTAATCTCTCAAGAAAAATATACCAAGGACCTTCTCAAGAGGTTCAAAATGGATGAATGTAAGCCAATCAAGACACCTATGCCATCAAATGGACATCTCAACCTAGATGAGGGAGGTAAAACGGTTGATCAAACTCTCTACCGCTCTATGATTGGTAGCTTATTATATTTGACCGCATCTAGGCCCGACATCATGTTTAGTGTGTGTATGTGTGCTAGATTTCAAGATAATCCTAAGGAAGCTCATTTGGTTGCCATTAAAAGAATCCTTAGGTACCTTAAGCACACACCAAGCATTGGTCTTTGGTATCCCAAAGGAGCTAGATTCCAACTAGTTGGCTATTTCGATTCGGATTATGCCGGTTGCAAAATTGATAGAAAAAGCACATCCGGAGGGTGCCATTTGCTTGGTAGATCACTAGTGTCTTGGTCCTCCAAGAAGCAAAATAGTGTGGCATTGTCCACTGCCAAGGCGGAATATATTACCGCGGGTGCTTGTTGTGCACAAATTCTTTACATGAAGCAAACTTTGCTAGACTATGGTGTAGTTCTAGACAAGGTACCTCTTTTGTGTGACAATGAGAGCGTGGTAAAGCTTGCTAATAATCTAGTTCAACACTCTTGCACCAAACACATAGATATCTGCCATCATTTTCTTAGAGATCATGTTGCTAAAAATGATATATCACTAGAAGATGTAATGACCGAGGATCAATTAGCGGATATCTTCACTAAACCGCTAGATGAGGCTACATTTTGTTGGTTGAGTAATGAGCTCAATGTGCTTGACTTTAGCAACTTCACTAAAAAGTGAGCTTGTGTTGTCTCTTGCATTGCATTGTATTATAAAACATGTTTAATTTTTAGTAATGCACTTAGGGCTTGTCTAACATTGTTAAGATAACCGCCAAAAAGCGTGTGAAGAAGCTTAACCTTGGATCAAACTTGACAAGCAACTAGACTTACTTTCAAGTATTGCATGACATGTGCATGTGTGTTGCTTTGTCGTTTCTTTTCGGTTATCTTTTGAGCACCCGCTGTGTTTATCCATAAATAGGGAGAGCATTTGAAGCTCCTATTGGTCATAAAGCCCTATTGTGTGATCACATGTTGCTCCTCGCCCCTTTTATTACCTATTTTCTTAAAAAGAATTATAGCCTAAGGCAAAATACTTTGAAAAAATTGAGGGTTTGAGAGAGGTCTCTCACATCAGTCCCAATTGGTGTTTATTTGTGTCTTATTGATGTTGGGACTTGATTGGAAAAAAGCAGCGCGAAGGAACTTTGAAGATTTGCTGAAAAATGGTGACCGGACGCTGCACCGGACTCTGCTTCCAGCGTCCGGTTAGTTCACAGGAGGTGAACAGATGCAGCATAGGAGTGACCGGATGCTAAATAGTGTTCCTCCAGCGTCCGGTGTGAAGAAGGCCCTGCATCCGGCCAAACAAAGAAGAAGATGTCAGGATCGACCGGACTCTATTCTGCGTCCGATCAAGCGTAATTGGACGTGTTCGGTCGTGACTTGAGGGGTTTTGGACCTCTCTGTTGTCGACCGGACTCCGGATGGCAGCGTCCGGTCGTTGCCACTGGTGCGTCTGGTCAGTTTAATCCGAGTGGATCTAAATTCCTTTTCTTTCCTTGTCTATCACACGGGGGCCACCATATATATCTCCGTACTCCACACCGCTACTCGTGCCCTAACTCTCCTTCGCCACCGCACTTCACTGCTCCACCGCCGCATCACCACGCCACCATAGGAAGTGACGACTCTCCGATACCTCATGAAAACATCGCCGTGTTCCTTTCCCTCTCTTTACTTTGAGCAATTCATTTTATGTCTTTACATTCCTAGAATTGCCATGCTAGAGTAGGATTGAAACCTAGGGTGCAAAACTTTTGTGTGGTAGAACAATAGAAACAAATTCTAGGCGCAAGGGGTGAAGTGGGCTAAGTGTAGGAATTAATTATTACATAAAATTTAGAATTAGCCTAATTCACTCCCCCTATTGGGCATCTTGATCCTTTCAGAAGGCATTTCCGGTCATCCGGCCATAACTACAATTTAAACATTTTTGTTCTAAAAACCAAAAGCAATTAACATTAAACCCTACACTTAGTGTTTCCCATTTGATCCACAACAATGAACCCATATCATAACAACGTGCGCTGAGGTTATCTTGGTTTGGTAGCTTTTTCATGTCTTGACATCCTGCGGTTGTATAATATAAATATTAAAATTGCATGAAATCCTAAGTAATGATGATTCTTAAGTTAAAAAATCCGACTAAGTAATAATGATTTAAAAAAACTAGGAGGGAGCGAGGATACCTTGCTCTCGAAGATCTACGGATCAAATCAAAGTTTCCAAGGTTCAATATGCCGATTCGTGAGGTAGGGCGAAGTGGGGAGAGAAAAAACCCGAGAGGGAGGACAAAGAAGAGTAAGAAGGCTCGGGCAGGAAGGTTGGGCGCCGGGTTAAAACATCACCTCGGCGCCATAGATCTTGGCGCCGTTCTCGACGCCAATAACCACGGCGCCAAGCTCGGCGCCAAGATCTACGGCGTCAAGGTGCCTGCCACATCATCTGCGTCGAGCCCAAGACCTAGGCACCAAAATCTATGACGCCGAAACGTGTAAGCTCAACGCCACCAACGATGGTGCCAAGCTAAGGATCCAGATTTTAAAAGCATACCTTCAAGGGCATATTTGTGAAAAAAATTCAAAAATAGAGCTAAAAACAAAAAATTCGGCCATGCACGTCCCCATCTTGCGGCGGAGAAAGCTACCGGTTGGACGAAGCAAACGAGCTATCGGAGGCAAACGAACGACCCATCCAATCATTACGTACATGATGATGTTTGATGAAATATGGACAAGAGAATATTTACAAAAGCTGTTGTAATGTTCACCTTTATGGAGGGTTTCCTGCTATTTTAGAGAATAGCTAAATTATATATTTGAAAATATATGTTTTTCCGCAAAGCTGTTGGAGCTGCTCTTAATCGTCATCTGACTCGTCTATAAATACCCATCTTGTATAGCCTCAAGCAGGGCGCGCACACCACCTACACGCTAAACACAGCACCGTCACCGCACTTAGCAAAGCTACGTCTGTCGTAGCAGCTAGCCACCATGGCGGGCATCACTGTGACAAGGAAATCCCAGTCCTTCGTCGTGCCGTCGTTGTCCGCGCCGGCGCCGACAACTGAGACGCTCGAGCTGTCGGCCATCGACCGGGTGCCAGGCCTGCGCCACACGGTGCGGTCCCTGCACGTGTTCCGCCACCGCAAGGACGACGCCGCCGCCACCGCCCGCCGTGACGCTGCTGACGCTGCTGCCAGCAGGGGGCCGGCGGAAGTGATCCGCGCGGCGCTGTCCCGCGCGCTGGTGGACTACCGCCCGTTCGCCGGCCGCTTCGTGGGCTCGCTGTACGCCGGGGAGGCGTGCGTCGAGTGCACCGACGAGGGTGCGTGGTTCGTGGAGGCCGTCGCGGACTGCAGCCTCGACGACGTGAACGGCCTCGACTACCCGCTCATGGTCTCCGAGGAAAAGCTGCTGCCGGCTCCGGAGGAAGGTGTTGACCCTACCAGTATTCCGATTATGATGCAGGTACGTACACTTTCGTTTCAACACGTACGTACGCATGCTTTTGAAGCTATTTGATGACTGCAGTTTTTCTTTTCTGTCTTCTATTGTTTACTAAGCTTTTGTTATCCACACGATGGAACTAGAAAACCTGCAGCATATGACACAGTTGCCATTAGTCCACATGGATCATCATGACTATATGCACGTGCTTTTCGTATGAGAAACCATTCATGCATGTAAAGAATTCCTAAATTGGAAAAATGCATATACTCGTAGAGTGCATCTAGTTAACAAATTATTTTTGATGTCAACAGAGCATGCAATATTATTTTTCAAGCATTTCAGATATAAATTGATAATCACAAATAATCAGTTTGCAGTACTGTAGCAATTGCCATATTTATCTAGCATAGTCGGTGAAACCGACATCCTTTTGCATGCATGTAACTAAGCCCTGCTTAACTTTATTGTGTTTTCATCAATAATTTTCACAAATGCACTGTATGTAGGCAAGTTTTATGAAATTAATATTGAAGAATTCTATACTAGCATAATATGCACTTTTCATTTTATATATGTTATAAAGTTTTCCTCTAACAAATAGGAGATCGACATAATTTTAATTGGGCCGGTTATCTTAACTATGTACTCCATCCGTTCTAAATTATAAGACATTCTAGCATTTCTAGATACATAACTTTTGCTATGCACTCAGATATATACTGTGTCTAGATATGTAGTAAAAGAAATATATCTAGAAAAACCAAAATGTCTTATAATTTGGAACTGAGAGATTAGTTCATAATAAATGTATATTGTCTTAAATCGAATAAGGAAATCATGGACATAACAACAGCTGCTCACAGTAAGATAGTTTCTAGAAACTGATGTTTTAGGCTGGATGAAGTTAATTAAAGCTGGTACACGTACTGCAACCTATATGTGTGAATTCAGAAATTCCAACTGGGGACCATTCATCATCCAGGAACAAAAATAACGCTAACGTTTTCTTTTTCCAGAAATGGCATTAGCGATATTTTCTTGGCGTGTTGCTGACGATTGCTGGCAGTTCTTGTTGAACTTCCAAAGTTGTGAGGAAATGTGCGTGTCCTATCAAACAAAATTAAATAGTTCGTGTTACTATACTGACTACAACAAAGTGACTAGCTATACATGTTACACTGCACCCTCTTTTTTGGAACGAAGTCCCTGCATTCGTTTGGTAAACTACCACTAAAAAATTCTTAAAAAATAAAATCATACAGAGAAAGCTTCATTTCAGACGCATACGGTTGTTTCAAATTAAATCAAATCTGCCAATAGTTTAGGGTTACAAAATAAAAATCTATATATTGCTCAATAAATTCGATGTTCCAACACTTCATATAAGCAAAACCGATCCTGGGTAATTAACCATGAAATTTTCTCCACTCAATACAAAAAGTCACACTCACTAAAATAACTATTCCAACTTTCATGAGAATGACATTGCTGGTTTTCATGAAAAATCAACAGTTGAACAATCTTGTTCCAGCTAGCTCCATGAGAAAAATATTCAAGATTACAATGGAAATTGTTCAGCTTAATAAATAAAAAACTACAACCACAGAAGAATGTTCTGGGCTACGTTACAATAGAAGAGAAAATCCTCTCCATAATTAAAAATGTTATACTTGAGAAAAATTCTCCGGTAAAATATAAAATTACCTAGAAATATATGTGATTATGAATGTTTTAGGGGATAACATGCTTTAAGACATGGATAAGCTGATTTGGACAGCTCAGTGTGTGCATCTAATAGTACAAAAGGCTGACTTAATTAGGCCTATACAATATTTAAGTGACCAGACAAAAGCTGAGGACATAGATCCATACATATTTTTGTAGATTATGATGGTGCAGTCGGGGATAATTTAGTGCTCATGCAAGCTTAATTTAGTTCTCTGTGGCATTCTTATTTCGTCCTGCTTGTTGTATGTTTCTAGTATATCAAGACATGAAATTCCTTCCGCCCACCAGTCCACCACCAAAAAGTTAATTAAAAAATAATGAATCATTGCGTCACGTGTTGTTAGTTGTTGACAGGACTTCTGTCACCGTACTTACATAAAAAAGCTAAATACGACCCTCATAGTCTAGGCCTCTAGGGTGCACACACATACACATCGATCTCGCACGATAATTAAAGTTGAGTTCCATTACTAGTAAATAACTCCATACGCATAACGCATAACGCATACGGGAACTAATATTGACCCTCACTGTCGGTTGTTGGTATGGAAAAGACAATATTCCCAGATATTATTCTTATACGTATGTACGTGTGGTATAGAGAACTACAGCGACTTGTTGACTTGACGATGGTTAATGAAGCTAAATAGCA
This sequence comes from Miscanthus lutarioriparius, assembly GCA_904845875.1. Classification (NCBI taxonomy): domain Eukaryota; kingdom Viridiplantae; phylum Streptophyta; class Magnoliopsida; order Poales; family Poaceae; genus Miscanthus; species Miscanthus lutarioriparius. The sequence goes on along the minus strand of CAJGYO010000014.1, from coordinate 60,877,284 downwards.
TTTACTGCAGCTTTCACTTCAACACGATCGCTTTAATTTGAGCCCGGGAATATTTGTGAAAACTGACAATTATGTTACATCGATCAACAAGACCTTAATTTGGCAGTTTTAAGTACTCGTGTGGTAGTGCCATACAACTTCTAGATGGAATGGGAGATGAATGTAGTAATGCCAGACACTTTGCCAATAGTCCATGATCACGACCTTTATATCCAAAACTAATGAGAGTGATGCGCTGGCCACTATAGTGACTTTTCTGTCTTCTCCTCCAGTAATGATTTTTGCGTAGGAGAAAAACTGACCAGTGATGGCCTATAAGTCTTGCATACTAATTATATGAGAGAAATTAAAAGTTGTAAGAATTAGAATGAGACATGTTTTTGAATCCATATAGTGTCGACCATGTATTCCAACACACACACACACACACACACACACACACACACACACACACACACACACACACACACACACACACACACACACACACACACACACACACACACACATATATATATATATATATATATATATATATATATATATATATATATAATGTTTTTCTATTCAGTCAGGCAAGATTTTTCGTACCTCACTTTTCAACGTGCTTGTTATTCTCATAATCCATTGAGCAAAGCGGTAGCATCTTTCTAGTAAACAAAACATCACCAAGTCCATAATACTATTTGTTATTAATTTCCCATTAGACAGTTTAATATATATATAACATCCAAACCTCTACAAATCTAGGCACAGTTGACCTAAATCAGGAGGGTAGTTGAACTAAATTAGGTACACCTTGTCCCCAGAACTTCCTTGTTTTCTTCTATCTATCACTTTTCAACGTGTTTGTTATTTCTCATAATCCATTGAGCAAAGCGGTAGCATCTTTCTAGTAAACAAAACATCACCAAGTCCATAATACTATTTGTTATCAATTTCCCATTAGACAGTTTAATATATATATAACATCCAAACCTCTACAAATCTAGGCACAGTTGACCTAAATCAGGAGGGTAGTTGAACTAAATTAGGTACACCTTGTCCCCAGGACTTCCTTGTTTTATTCTATCTATACAACCAGCATACACCCAGAGCTAAGTCAGGTTCGGCATAGAGTAAACACAGCTTACATACAGCTTGAACAAACATCAAGCACCAGACAATTGTTGATACTATAAAACGGAACAATTATGCTCACCCAGTTGTGGTAGCTACAAAGTCCTGAGTGCATAACTCCATGTTTCTAGCCCCATGTTTCCAGCAAAAGAAGCAGTATCAAGTCATCGCTTTAGGTAGTGTGTACTCCGATCCTGTCTCCTGCTTCTAGTCAAAATCCACACAACCAGATATCTAAACATTGATGAAGCAGCTTCTCCATATCTCATCTTAATCATACAATGTCACAAACTTCCAATTACTTACAAAATGTTGTATACTTTCCGAATCTTATTCGTTAGTTATCAATATTTTATAATTTTTATGAAGTACATTCATTAAGTCAGAGCGCCAAGGTACTAAACTTAATTTTCTAACTCAATTATTTAAAACACCATGCCACCAAACTCTATTAATGAAACTTAACTGTGTACCAGGTCACGGAATTTTCTTGTGGAGGATTTGTGGTGGGGCTGGTCGCAGTCCACACCCTTGCTGATGGGCTCGGTGCAGCCCAATTCATCAATGCAATTTCTGAGTTTGCCCGTGGACTAGATAAACTTACAATAGCACCTGTGTGGGCTCGGGCGTTAATACCAAACCCACCTAAGCTGCCTCCTGGGCCACCACCATCCTTCGAGTCCTTTGGGTTCAAACATTTTGTTATGGATGTGATTTTTGACAATATTGCACATGTCAAGACTGAGTACTTTCAAGCCAATGGACAATACTGCTCTACTTTCGATGTTGCCATTGCCAAGGTTTGGCAAGCTAGGACCAGGGCAATCAAGTACAATCCGGATTTCAAGGTCCATGTTTGCTTCTTTGCCAACACTCGCCACCTCCTCACACGGGTGCTACCTAAGGATGGGGGCTTCTATGGAAATTGCTTCTATCCGGTGACAGTGACAGCAACCGCTGAGGATGTTGCTAGTGGAGGATTGCTTGATGTGATTAGGATGATACGGGATGGGAAGGCTAGGCTTCCTTTGGAGTTTGCCAAATGGTCCACGGGCGATGTGAAGGTAGACCCATATCAACTGACATTCAAGCACAATGTTCTATTTGTGTCTGATTGGACGAGGCTTGGATTCTTTGAGGTTGACTATGGGTGGGGTGTACCAAACCATATCATACCTTTCACTTATGCAGACTACATGGCTGTAGCAGTTCTTGGGGCTCCACCTACAGTGAACAAGGGGACTCGAATAATGACACAGTGTGTGGAGGAGAAGCATCTCATGGACTTCAAGGATGAGATGAAGGCCTTCTTTTAGTTGCATGGCTTTTATTAGTGTGAAAGTTATGCATTTATGTGTTGGATTGAAATAAAAATGTTGTTGGCCAGTAGCCTCATTGGTCATATGAAATGTAACATTTTTATTTACATAGATGTGCCATGAAGTTTATATCTAGAAACCAGTGACCAATGGAGAACATGTACAATGGAAAATATCCCTCTGAATAAAAAATGTTCTGGCATGAGAAAAGTAATGAGAATGCTGTGGATGTGTATGTGTGTTTTGGTTACGAAATATGCTTGAGAGGAAAACATAATTTAAGTCACTTAAACAAGTTGATTTGGACAGCTTAGTCCAAACAAGTGACTTAGGAATCTATCTATATCTCTTAAATATAATCTTAAACCGCACTAACAATCTATTTATATCTCTTATAATCCTAAACCCCACTAACAATCTATCTCCACATGCAAGCTATCTACCTCAGCAGTCCACCAACATATATAATTACAACTCACTAGCACGTACATTTATAATATCCACGTATGTCAGCGAGACACATCATCCTTATGACTTGCGTTTAGCTGTCCACATCAACGTGCCACATCATCCATCAACATGAGTTATAATAGTTTATCCCTTTATATAAGTAATTGTGTATAGTCTAATTTTATTCCAAACATACAAAATTGCCGCAGTAATGCGTGAGGTATGCTTCTAATATGCAAGATTTGAGTCACCAAAGACCAAACAGCTGAGGAGATAGAACCAGACATATTTTTACGAATTTAGCATTGTTTTGATGCAGCCGACCCCATAATTCGCACTTCCTACACGTAGTTAACAACGTCATCAGGTCTTAATTTAGTGCTAAAAAACAAATGTACTTGATGTGACATGTTTGTTTCGTCCCCGCTCGTTGCCAGCTCCATAGTCCTAAGTGCACACACGCATCGATCTCACACGTTAATTAAGTTGAGTTGCTTCGAAAAATAATCAATTATATAGTATATAACTTTTCCTTTGTGTAGTAGAAAATAATCAATTATTGGTGTACAAAAGACACTATTCTTACGTGTGGTACTCAGTAGAAAACTACAGTTAGACCAAGAATTTTGAAGGGTAACTATCGGTTATTGGTGTAGAAAAGACACTATTCTTACGTGTGGTACTCAGTAGAAAACTACAGTTAGACCTGTTGTCTTGTTGACTTGGAGATGAACCTCAAGATATAATAGCATGCGCTACAGCTTTCACTTCAACACATCCTTGTGCGTGACCTCTTTGAGCCGGGGAATTGATAATTGTTAAAACATGCAAATAAGGTTTGTTTCCCTAATTTCCGTCAGGCTCCACAGTTGCTAGCCTAATCAGTTCAAAAGGCACTACTAAGGAGTTGCACACAATCTTCGGAGGTTATGAGACACTATTCAATAATTTGCCAAAGATACAATTAGTAGTGACCATTGACAGAGAAAAAATATCTAAGTGTCGTAGTGGGTATAATCACTTACTTGATCATCAAAGTTTTATAATAGTACTCCATTTCTTCATCAGCTACACTGGAAGATACACCTTTGTCATCATCAAGAGTGGTAATAATATTTGAAGTTGTAGACCTCACAGAAATATTCTGCTGTTTTTTTAGTACTCAACTTCTGTTTCGCCAAATGGGTTGGCCTATTTGTTTCTAATCGCAATGGCTTAGCATTCCCATGCAAGCTCTGATCATATTTGATAGAACCGGTAAAACTTGTAGATGTGTTTTGCCACATGATCTGCCAATGCCAGTAGCAACAACCATTTATTATAAAAAATATATAATGTACAGTTCGACACCATATTATATCATCCAATTTGAAAACAAACACCATTCAGTCTGTTCGTCCCAAGATAAAGGTTGAACGTATAGTTTCTTTAGAAGGGTCATACAATAATAAATGGTCATGCAACAACTAAAAATAAGGGACCACATGCACTACTGGAGGCCGCGGCTTTCCCGAGTGTTTTTACACTCGGCAAGACTTGGCAAAGTCCGCTCGGCAAAGGGTCTTTGCCGAGTACTTTTTATCGGGGCCCTCGGCAAAATAAAAAAAAATTACCGAGTGCTTGGGGCGGCACTCGGCAGAATATTTTCGGCCATTAACGGTTATTTTGCCGAGTGCCCAACCAGCACTCGGCAAACTTTTTTTTTTTTTTAAAATTACTTTGCCAAGTGCCCCAGCCCAGACACTCGGCAAAGTTTTTTTTTTATTTTTTTTAAAAAAAGTACTTTGCCGAGTGCCCCTGCCCAAGCACTCGGCAAAGTTTTTTTTAAAAAAAAATTACTTTGCCGAGTGCCCCTGCCCAGGCACTCGGCAAAGTTTTTTTTTTATTTTTTTAAAATAATTTCTTTGCCGAGTGCCCTTGTTTAGGCACTCGGCAAAGAATTTCTGATTTTTTTTTAAAAAAAAATACTTTTGTCGAGTGTGCATGGGCGAGGCACTCGGCAAATTTTTTTTTTGAGAATTGCAAATTTTTGTTTACATTCCAAAGTACCCAGATAATGCATATATATATATATATATATATATATATATATATATATATATACATCAATCATCACATCTATATCACCAACATGCATTATATATCACAAGCACATGCATATTTAATAAATCCATCGAAAATCTATCACAAATGCACCAAAGTTCAACATCACAAGTTTATTATTACAAGTTCAACATCACAAAGTTCAACATCCCTACTGCGGCGACGGAGACTGCAGGTGTGGCCCCCCGAACTGCGGTGAAGGACCGGACTGCGGCGAAGGGTTGACGCGATCAGCCGCCGGTGACACGGTAGCGGGATTGTTTGAACACGCCGACGGAGGCTGCACAAAAGAGAAGAGATTGCATGTGTTAGACTCAAAATTGAAAATTTCGGCAGCACCTCCCCTGCACGGGGAGGTTTCCAACCTGCAAGAAACAACGGCACGAAGGCCGACAATCACAACGGCACGAAGGCCAACAATCCCAACGGCACGAACGCATTAAACTTTCATACTCACAGGAGTGAAGTGTCGAACCGGAGCTAGAGCTGGCAACTGCACTTGGACACCCGATGCTTGCCCGATGGTTTGCATGATCTGGTACATGTCCGCCATCTGCTTCTTCATGGCCTCCAGCTCTACGGTCAAGTGCGCTTGCGTCTCCCTTGTCTCTGCCAGCTCGGCCTACAGTGTTTCAATCACATGTTTCAGTATTACAAATCTGATCAATGTGTGTAACGTTCAATGTACGACGAGTGAAACCGGAATTACTTGAAGTTCGTCGACCCGCGACAGTGTTGGAGTAGGCCATGCACGTATGGGAAGGCTTCTGGCCATGCTCCGTGCCCTCATGTCGGAGAGAGAGGGTGCAGAGCTCGAGGAGTCGGCGCCGTCTGCAATCCACAACCGCCCGTGCTTCCTGCCTTGCCCCAGCCTCATGATCACCTCTGTCTCAAGGGGCTCAGTGCTCAGATTGTGATCTGAGCCATGGAGCGCCCTAACCGCCTCCGTGTAGTCTCTGACCTTAGCGTGGACGCTTGGGTCAGAGTACGCCTGGGCAGTGGCATCCGGGTTGAAGACGACACTGGATTTCACCAGGCCCATGTGGGACACAGCCCATGCCCCAAACTCTGACACCGGCACATCCGGGTGTGCCACCTCCTGCAAGAAAGACGGTAAGATGATTAGAAATCAGGCAAAATTAAGCGTTAGAATAGATAAATGACATCTCGTACAAGTGCCCGCTTGAATGCGGGGAGGTTGCGGCTGCCTTGGTGGTGAGTTGGACCGGTCCTCAGAGCCCGCTTCCGCTTGCCTTGCTCCTGCTTTGCGATGTACGCCGGGTCAAGGTACCTGCCCACGATCCTCGACCATGCCGATCTATACGACATGCACCACGAGGCCGGCACCTACGCATCATCAAGTGTTTGACATATAAAAAGATCAATTCTGGACCTACTAAATCTCAAAATGAATCAATATTATTCACCTACCTGAAGGTACTGCTCCTTGGTCAGCGCCACCTTTCTTGCACCGGTTTTGTTGAGGGGCTCTTTCTTGATGGACCTGTAGTAGTCGACGTGGGCCTAGAGTCACGCCTCGTGAATCATGTCGTCGACATACTTCTTACAAGCTCTGTGTGCCGTCTGATCCGCCAGGGTCTCTCGACCTTCTTCGGCCTTGAAGTACTTCTGCATACAAACACGATGTATACGTTCATTATTTCAATAAAAGACTTAAGCAATGGAGGAGATGTATTGAGCTATGTTGTGAGACACTTACCCAAAAGTCCGCCAAAACCCGCTCCTGCTTGTTGTCCTGCTCGTCTTCCGAGCCGAGCTTGTACCTGTCCCACGACCAGTCTGGCTCCCACCTCCCCTCTTTCAAGTCCACAAGGCCGGGGAAGTGTTTCCTGCACAGACATCCCAGGACGGTAGTGGGGGTGCATGGGGGGTCAAGAGCACCCGATAGAACTAGCCAACCCCTGCATAAGTGATTAAGAAAAATTATTAGTTTCTCTTTTGATTTTCAACGTATCATATGAAGTACTAGTGATAACATCTATAGTTACTTACCTTCTTCTCACAGGACGAACCAGTGGGCGTCGGTCAGGAAGCGGAACCAGAGGAAGGCTTGTGGGACCTCGCAGGTAGGGAGCCGACAGAGCAGAGCTGTCCTCCATCTGCTGAGTCCCCTCGTCCCTCGACGGAGTGTTTGTGGTCGTGCCCGTGGCCGCCACGTGGTCCTCCGGGGTAGGAGACGGGTCCTCCGGCTGGTCGACAGCCGGGGGAGGTGGCGGGTCCCTCCTGGGGCGATCCCGGCCTCCCTCCCCTCCCTATCTTTGGGGTTACCGGGCCTGCTCTCGCTTGGCTGAGGCGAAGACGTCCCTCGCCTCCATCGAGGGCGTAGCCTCAGTACACCGAGAGCACCTGCCTCGGTGAACGGTTGCCCACCATCTTTATTCTGTCACCTGCAATGTACAAAGAATGAACAACAAGCGTTAGTACATACATGTCAAATAGTTCAAAATGAATATACATAACAAAATTTAATAAAAAACATAGTATTACATGGTTTAGGAATAATCTTCATGATTGGGGTCATAGGTCTCATCATCACTGTCAAAATTGTCCAAATGGGCAACACTATCCGAAGATTCTGTGTCTTCTTCATTGGCTTTACCTAAATGGAATCGCTCAAGCATTTGAATATCCTTGGGATTTAGCACTACATCTCCAGGGTCCTCGTCATCAACCGTTTCATTGTCTACTTCCATGGCGGTCATCACACGGGTAAGACTATCTCAAAGCTCTCTTGTAGCCCACCTGCTTGATAGAACTCTCCATCATATGTGTTTGTGTCAAAGGTGTAATCTTCATCGTTTGGAACAGGTAGTTTACCATGCGGAGATACCTGGTGCACAATAGACCAACCCTTAAGATGGTCTTTGTCTTGGCACGCGTATGGCGAATGATCACATGTGGAGATGTCTGGGTTTTTGGCATCCGACGTCACAACTTGCTCGAAACCTTCTCAAGTTTTTACCACAGCCTCCACATGCGATAACACGACGCCTCGATAAGTTTCGTGATTTTCGGACTTCGTTTGCATTTTATATAATTTAAAATCACATTTCTGGCAAGTATCTGGACATGTTACGTCAACGAGATGCTCGAGATTTCATGTGAGTTCCTGAATACGGCCTAAACATACCCTAAATATCATGAGTATAAATTTTTGGATGACCAAAGTCCATTATTCCATGTACCTGCAGTTCAAATTTGAAATATCCCGAAAAATTCGACGAAACGAAATAAACTAATGAAATATATCAAAAAAAGTCAAAATTACCCCAAATTTTAAAATAGAGTTTGAAATACTGTCACAAGGCCCCAGAAAAAAATTTGGGCCCAAAATAAAAAAAAATATTTTGCCGAGTGCCATGGGGTGAAGTGGGCTTTGCCGAGTGCCGACCAGGGGCACTCGGCAAAGTTGATTTCAAAAAAAAAAAAAAATTTGTCGAGTGCCTGGTGCTGGCACTCGGCAAAATAAGTTTTAAAAAATTTTAAAAAAAAATTGCCGAGTGCCCAAGGCTTACACTCGGCAAAATATGTTTTTTTTTTAAATTTGCCGAGTGCCTGGGGTTGGCACTCGGCAAAATAAGTTTTTAAAAAAAAAAAAATTACCGAGTGCCAGCCGTTAGGCACTCGGCAAAATCTGACGGTAGGTGGCCGCCGTCACGGGCCGACCACCTTTTGCCGAGTGGGATCTTTGCCGAGTGCTTTATTTTGGCGAGTGCGGCACTCGACAAAATATTGCTTTGCCGAGTGCCCTGATAAAAAGCACTCGGCAAAGTCTCAGGCACTCGGCAAAGTCTAGTTTTCCAGTGGTGACATAGCCAGGAGAATGGATACTTACAGGGTGCGCAAATGGTTTCAAGTTCCTGAAAATATGACGGTTGCGATTATGCCCACTTGGATGTTGCCGAGGATTAGCGAGGAGGCGAGCCTTTGGGTAGCAGCCGGCTTTTCTAAGCTGGCAACGCTGTTCGCTGCTTGGTCGCAAAACTCTTTTTGTGTAATAGCTTAGTGCTTCCTCGCTGTTTTTCTGATTTCTTTTCGGTTACTCATTTCGTGTTGTAAGTTGTGGCTTGCGCTGTGTTCCTGTTTTGCTATCCTCTTAATGAAAAACGTGTTCGATGAGCGTGGTCAAAAAAAAAAGAAAAAGAAAATATGACGGAACAGCAACTTGGGCCTCCACAATGTCACCCCCTGAACCAGCATTCAGAGGCACGCCACCCATTTTGTCCAAATTGCACCTTAGTGCCTCTCCCATCAGATCGGGAGTATTTATTAACAGAAAAATTAGAAGTTTGAAGATTGGCACCTTGCATACCGAGCTGGGCACCATATATAGCCCCTTCGGGTGCCACCAACATTTTTTCTATACTTTTTCCCATCTCTCTCCTTAGTTCTGGACACAACCAAAATATTCATAGCTTCTTTGTTCTTAGCTTTCAAAAAATCTCTAAACTCAAAGTCATTCATTTTCTGAATTTTTTCTTTAAGTGCATCAGCTCCAACAACACTCTCAGATGCTTTCCAGGTTTTGGTGCTGGATAGAGTCCAGGGCGTCGAGACAATGGAACAATTGGGTTTCACACTTTCTCCCGATTCGCCAAAAACCCTTCGGTTTCCCACCCCTAGCTAGGAAGCGGCCCAAATTCCTGGCATAGTTAGATGCCGAACTGGACATAGACCCTTCCTTGTTGCCAAAAGCACGAACACAAGGCCACGACATCCTTTCTGCAATTTTTCCTCCAACCCGCATTCCCTAGGGAACATCACCGCCTTTGTCTTCACAACCTCCTTGGAAGGTCGAGACCAAGGAGTCGAGACAACAGAACGAGAAAGGTTCACTTTGTCACCCCGCTTCCCTTCAAAACCCTTTGGTCTGCCACTCCTAGCTAGGAACCATCCCAAATTCCTGGCACAAATAAAGGTGGAACATGATTTATCAAGAAACCGTGGTCACCATTCCCCAATTGAGCCTACCCATACACCTAGCCTAGGACCACAAAACAGATTCTCTATTAGAAATTTGGAAATCATTTTTCCTTCGTTGGCACCGACGACGCCGTCCCAATGCAACTAGTGGCACAGCATCCCCAGTGCACTGATTTGGCAGACCGGTCACCTCAATGAACTTGTCAAGTTTAAGCTTTTCTTCAGAAATCCCCTTGGCTCTATTATCCCTAACCAGGACATCCACAAACAAAGTTTGGGTGACTTTCTCGGTTTGGGTAGTGGCCCTTTCCATGGCTTGCTCACCGGTGGAAACATTAGCTGCACAACTGTATCATCAATCCTAGTTGCCATCAACCGACGGTGTCTTGCTGGCCCAGCACCATGCTCCACAGACCTAAACTTTGGTGAATCAAAACCAACAGAAATTTGTACATCTGCCCTTAGCATTTCATCAATCGAGAAGCCTGCCCGCCACACATCACCGAACATAATCCTCACTCGACGTATTGGATATCAGACTAGCTAGCAACCTCACCATTCAGATCCGCGCTCTCGTCCTCGGTCAATGCTCTCGTAACCTTGAGCTACACCGAGAGCATCTAAACCCCGCAAGCGAATCAGGCAAAATTTCACAACAAGCTCGTAAAGCATCATGCACCATAAACACGGCTTCCGTCATATTTTCAGGAGTGTTTGCACTACTACAAAAAGCTAATCACCGCCGGCTCCAGAACCCCCATTACCGATAGTTTTAGCCGCCGTTGGTGTATGTCGGCGGTGATCAGCGACCTTTATCTCCGCCGGTTGCTCACTGGCGGTGACAGTATTTTACCACCGTCGGTCCGGCGTACCATAGAGCGGTGATGGTATCTTACCACCGCCGGCGCGGCATACCATCCGGCAGTGATGATGCGTCCTTTGCTGCCGTCCGGCGTACCGTCCGGCGGTGATGATGCGTCCATCGGCGCCGGCCCTGCATACCGCCCGGCGGTGATGATGTAACTAGCGACGCCGGGCCGGCGTACCATCCGTCGGTGAAGATGCAGCCATCGATGCCGGGCCGGTGCACCATCCGGCGGTGATGATGTACCTATCATTGCCGGGGCAGCATACGAACCGGCGGTGATAATGAACATATTAACGCCGGTCCGGCGTACCATCCGACAGTGATGACGAGAAACATTAGCTGCACAACTGTATCATCAATCCTAGTTGCTATCAGCCGACGGTGTCTTGCTGGCCCAGCACCATGCTCCACAGACCTAAACTTTGGTGAATCAAAACCAACAGAAATTTGTACATCTGCCCTTAGCATTTCATCAATCGAGAAGCCTGCCCGCCACACATCACCGAACATAATCCTCACTCGACGTATTGGATATCAGACTAGCTAGCAACCTCACCATTCAGATCTGCGCTCTCGTCCTCGGTCAATGCTCTCGTAACCTTGAGCTACACCCAGAGCATCTAAACCCCGCAAGCGGGTCAGGCAAAATTTCACAACAAGCTCGTAAAGCATCATGCACCATAAACACGGCTTCCGTCATATTTTCAGGAGTGTTTGCAGTACCCAGCGTACCATCCGGCTATGATGACGAGAACATCAACGCCGGTCCAGCGTACCATCAGTCGTTGATGTATGTACCATCACACGTGGTCGGTGTTCCCTCCCGCGGTAATGTGGGCAACATCACCGCCGCCATTGTTTTTGTTTCGGTAATAATCACTACTACACTCGGACCTTTCACAACCACGTCGTAACCCCCATCATAGTCCAATTTCGGCCTCGGCAGTAAGATGTCGGTAGTGATGGTCATAGCCTTCTGTTTACACCAAAATTTAGGAAGAAGAATTGCAGGAACTCGAAAGCTCCCAAGATCGTGTCATCAAGGAATCGATTGCATAAAGGTCGGTATCAGCTGATTCGAATGCAGTACTGGAATCGGCTCTCTTCATATAGCACCAGTAGATAACGATAAAAGCTGCGGTTGGCGTCAGGAAAAAACATGTTGGACTCTACAAAAAGGAAAAGATTAAGGTCTAAGTTATCTTAAATTAGGAATGTTTTCTCTTGTGCCAAAGATTGTAATGAGTCGTGCTTAAGTAGGATTCATGCGTAGGTTTCGGGTATAAATATTGGACCCCGGCTATTGTAAAAGACACAATCAATCAAATACAAGTTACTTACTTTTTTTTGACTCCGACCACCCCTTAGAAGTAGGAGTAGAGTAGATCTCGGCGAGTTCTTTAGCGAGTAGGGCTGCATCGGTCCGGCCGACCTCCGACTTGTCTGTAAGTACCATCATGGCTTATACTTCTGTTCGTACGGCTGTATCGATTCGGTCGACCTCCACTGCGACTCTAGTATAAGCTAGTTATCGACTCTTGTCTAGTTCAAGTACGGCTGCATCGATCCGGTCAACCTCCACTGCTCGAACTAGATTAAGGTCAAGTTATCGGCTCTATCTAAGAGTGGCGTCCTTCGGGTAGATTCATTAAGTTACCAATCTTGCTGTTATTTTTATTGTCATTAGTTTACAGCAACATTTATCCGCCCTGCCGAGATCGAATTAGAACGGCCTTATATCCTTTCAGTCCGTCGTTCGCTTTACTACAACGTGATATTGTCTACCTTGAGCGACGGTTCATGATTCATCGACTGTTTTTACTTCGATCTTGATCGTGCATAGTACGCGGTTAAGGCATGAATAATCTTGAAGAGGTTTGCTGCCTAGTTGAATCTGGTTTATAGTTCACCATTATGGATGTAATGATCCGGTCGATCCCCACTGATGGCATTGTAGATGGAGGATGCTAGTTAGTAGATTTGTTCCTGGTTAGGCGCGACCTTGGCTGTTTGCTATGCCTGCATCGGCTAAATAGCCGATCGCCTGTGCGTTAACGCCTACGGTGTGCGTCCATGATTCTGTTAATCGTGAATAGATCTGTGTACTTTAAGGATTTGATTCGTTGTCTTTTTCACGGCTGCATCGATCTAGTCGAACCCCACTGTTAGAGATAGCGGGTTGAGTCTGAAGAGTCTATAGGTTTGTTCATGTGAAATAGTCAATTGTTCACACGCTGTAGTCCTGTTCACCTGAATTGGCTATTTTAGCCGATTCATCCGAGCCTTCACGTATAGCATGTCTTTCCGAAAGCCTATCGAAGTACGGATGTTTTTTCTGGATTCTTCAGTTTTAGTTTGTTACTATCATCATAGCTGCCATCGATCCGGTCGAACCTCACTGTTGGTGGTAACATCTTAGATTCAGAGCGTTTGTAGATCCGTTCGTATGCTATATCTTTTCCAGATTAGATTCATCGGCTCAATGCTTTACAGGCAATATCTATCTAGCTGATGATCTTATTTACATCTACGAGTACTATACCTATTAATATGAAATTAATCGCTACCCATGAGCTTTACCATTCATAATAGCTGATTTATGTGCGGATCAGCTATTCAGTCGCTCTTCCTGTATGGATGCTCCCGAAGCGTCAGACTTGGAATTGTCTGGGCACAGACCGGCACGTTCCACCTTAAATTACTGACAAACTTTCTCTCCTTGTCAATTGCAGGGTCAAATTGACCGGCACATCTCGGGAGGAGTATGCAGGATCGATCATCCCTACGTTGAAGCCAGGCGGATCTCTAGCTCCATCGAGCAGACCCTTTTGGCTTGCTCGTGTGCCCAGCACATTTTCGTGCCGACATCTTCATCGTCGACATCTGGGACAGCCTACGGTGTACAATAACACCACCGTATTGGCTTATGATCCATCCGTGGTTAGGTTCTTACTTCCATCACATTGGAGCATAACCCGACTATGGATGTACACTAACACCGCCGTATTGGCAAATCATCCACCTATGTTGAGGCTATCAAAACCATCGTGTGGGCACAACAACCACATGTGTAGTGGTCACCAGCACCATCGCCTTGTACATCGACCCGACTATCAGCGGTGCGGGTTCACTGTCGCTTTGACGACCGAGACGCCTGCGTAAAGGTTAACACCACCATCGCTTCAATGTATGATCCGCCAATACAAAGGTCATGGTCACTGTCGCCTTGCATGACGATTTGCCTTTGATGATCGTTTAGTTGCTGTCGGGATACTAAAGGATTCGGCGATGATATACTTTTGATCCCTGCCGCATCATACGTATAGCGACAGTGGTGATAACAAAGCAATGAACAACACTGCTTACATTCGATGGTGATAAAATTTCATCCAGTTTCATAATAGTTACTAATTCAGCTTGGCCCTTAATAGCTTCACAAACACAAAGCATACAGATGTATAATAATTACATCCATAAATCATATTCACAAATAAGAGTACTTTTTACAATAACAATGGATGCTACCATAACATCTTTCTCAACTGATGTCCTAACACAAGCGGTACATAGAGCATACTAAAGGTACTGATGTATATAGACTTACATAACGAAATGACATAGCTGTGCTCCTTCTATGTGGCACTCCTGCTTGTAAGACAAAATGAATATAATTAGTGCATCCTTCGGATTGGTAGCCAATGCACCATGGAACCTCTCTTATTCATCTATGATCCACAACCTGAACAAAACAGCAAAATTAATAATATTGAACATACCATTTCTTTATTTAACAAGCCAAAATTGGCTATACATACATAGAATGAAAATAACTCCCTACCTGAACAAAGACTGTTGTGACGACGAAATGCAGGAAATGCACCTTTACTGCTCTGCTAATGACTCCATGAACAAGGGAACATAAGGAAGATAGTAAGGCTTGTTCATATGGAAACGCCCTCTTGATCTACAAAAGCAGATGACACAGGCATGAAGGACATGAACCTTTCTGCGGTCCATGTCATATGCAATCAATATTCTATCAATCCCAACAAGGAAAATAAAATTTCATTCTGGGTGAACTATAATCACTCTATACTCCTCATCACAAAGCTCAGAACCAGCTTTAATATTCATGTGTCCAAACAGTTTCGCCGTGTCCACAACATGCTTCAAACTTCAGTTATCAGTACCAAAGACTTCAAGTATCCACACTAAAAGCCAAGACCTATTGCGAAAATCAGCACAACACACACATAGGTGACCCTGAGCTTGATGGATGGACATTTTAGCACCACCTGGTTTACGAATTATCCTCCATGTCTTTCCCTCCATATCCACAACAACTATCACAGAGTACTCAACCATGTGCATAAAACTATTAAGAAAAACACTTCTCGATTTTGAACGTAGAACAATACTACCCTTGCCCCATTCAGATTCCTTAAAGATCCATGCTGCAGTTTTAGATGAGTAGATCTCTACACCTACGCACACACCCTCCACCTCAACAAATTCAATCACATGAAAGTGAAAGGACGTTGGGTCAAAACCTAAGCGAGCCTGACCAACAGAACATATGCTACGTGACAGTACATGCCATTTGTGGGTCACCGGATTACAGACAACATAGAGCCGTAATCCATCAGGCCCCGCACACCAGCAAAGGATGAGGCCGCTGCAACAATCTGAGACTAGGACTTTTTGAAGGGGGATAGTCAAGAAGGACAAGGAGGGTCGTTCACCGGTGAAGCTGGTGAAGTGGTGATTGTCCTTCCACCAGCTGCCATAGAAGAAGCCGACGGCAGTCTGTGAAAGCTTCTTACGGTGATAGGAGTCGGAGATGACGAGATTCTAGGAGCAACAGATACACTTGCAACAGCACAAGGACTGGGCGGAGAGGTAGCGGAAGATGCCGGCAAGCACATCGTCTTAGAAGTTGTCCACTGTGTTCCTCATGTTGGGGGCCTCCTTCATTTGGAAGGACACAACCAGCCGAAGAGATGAGGCTGCCCTGCCATGGAATTGCATCAATAAACATTAGTAAGGAGATGAGTTTCGTGGAGAAGGGACGGCGATGCAAGTAAGGCCAAATTACACTTGCCTTTGGGTCTGGTGGCGGTGAGCATGAGTGGCAATGCCGGTGATAGCAGCTGGTTCACCGGTGGATTTGTGTAGGCTATCCAGCGATGTGCACCGGCGTAGAGCAAGAGCTAAGCAGTGCTGACGAGCAGGAGTGGCGTTGACGAACAATAGCAATGAGGAAAAGAAAGGCTATATGTGTGTGGGGGAGGGAGGGCGGCAGCGGGGTGGGGGTGCAGGGGGGTGGGGGTTAGGGGGATGTTGGAGTAGGGGTTGCTTGCTCTCTGTGTGGCACGTAGGAATCAAACTTTCATCAGGTCCGCGTGGGAGGGTTCAAATGCGGGATTGGAAATTTTGCAACTAAGCAGCGGTGAATGCACAGTACCATCACTGGCGGCTAGGTCCTATTACCACCTGGAGATCTCCGTATGATACGGTGATGAATACTAAGGCACACAATCTTAACGTTTGACATTGAAACAAAGCGAAACTGCACACTTAGAAAACTAAGAATAGCACAATTCTAGTACTCAGATTGAAAGGAAGCCAACTTGAGTTCGATGGTGAATAATAAGGCACACAGATTTACATTGAAAGAAAGCCAAATCACGCACTTAGAAAACATAAGGAAGCACAATGCCAGTACTCTCGGATTGAAAGGAATCCAACTTGAGTTCCATACATTCATACCGAATAAGTTGGTGGACACTACCAAGCTAACAAGCATGCCGAAAGCTAAAATACAGATACTAATTAGGCCGACACTATGCAAAAGTTAAAAGGCCTTCATATGTACATCATTGGTTGCTTAATTAATCATTCTCCATGTAGATCCTAGTCGACCTCCATGGGATCATTGTGAATCTCCATAAGATCTTGTAGATCGTTGTTGACTTCCACGGGATCATTATCAATCTCCATGTCATCCCGAGCCTTGACCACTACAACTCTGTCCACATCCATTGGTACACTTTCATTTAGCTCATCGACTTTGTTCACAAAGCACTAATTCGGTGAACCGATACTGAGGACAATAAGGCTCACACGCTGCACTCCATGGATATACAAGGCCACAAACTCCAGAATGAGAAGATGCATTTTCATCTACAGATCCAACAAAATTACTGTAGCTAGGATGGAGGTGAAGGAGCAGAGAGCACGAGAGAGCAATACAAAGGAATATAGAATCTAGTGAAGGAGCAGATCTAGTGTAGTTACCTTAGATTCGGATGGAACAGAGAAGTAGGGACGGCGCGCTGAAGATTTGTGCGCCAGCGAGGTTGGAGGTGAAGGAGCAGTGAGCACACGAGAGGCTGCCTTTGGTCCGATGCTAGTAGGGTGAAGCAGAGCAAGGGAGCAGAGTGGGGAATGGATGAGAGGTAGGTGTGGTAGGACCATAGGAGAGTGTATATACAATTCAATAAATTAGTTGCCCCTGTACCTAGGCCCAGTGTCTAGGGAAGTAGGATGCCTCTTACACATTGATTGATACTTGGATCTACTATCATTTACAGTTATAATAAATTGAACACCTAGTAAATCACCTTACATTTAGTTCAACAATGGTTGTACAAAAGTGATAGATTTCAGTCCGATACATAAATTGATACTTGAATCTACTATGGTGAGCTAAGCAACTTGTCAATGAACATACCAAGAAATAAGGTAAGTACAAAATAGGTGAAACAAGAACAGGAAGCACATTTCTTTCTCAAAGGTATGAAATCTTCCATCATCTTTATTGGAGCCCTGGCCATTTCTTCAATCTGTGGCATAATCTCTTCCTCCCCCTACAGATGTTCTTCATTTGTTGTAACATTGGCCTCCGCCTTTAGCTCCCAAATCTTATTACGTAAATCCAAAATTAATGTCCTAAAATTTTTTCCATATGGGGGATTGTGCCACTTAAAGAACCCGCAATCTAAGTAGGGCTATGAAAAAACCAAATTAACATAAGTACAACGGGATTTCAGCATTTGCATTGCAAAAACGGAATGAACAAGAAAGAAATCGAGTTACATTATTTGCCCTGCAGCATCTATGGTACCGACGTCCTGGGTTTCCATCACTCCATGAAATCCACCGAGGCTTCTTCAAGCCGCAGCGACACAAAAGTGGTGGCTCATATGTGCAGGGGTGGTTCTTGACATGACACGGGATGGGCGGCCCCCTCCCGTTGTAGCCTCCTCTGCTAGAAGCTGGTGTTCTTCTCATGACGGTGCCTTGGGATGGTGTCGACCACTAGGAAGAGTTGGAGCTAGATTTATCCATGGAGTAGTCTGGGTTCAAAGTGTTGCACACTCTTAGTGAAGAGGTCGGCCCAGGTCTTTTGTCTATGCTTTTGCCTCCCACCAAGGCACCAAAAGATCCTTCAAAACCCTCGCACTCCCATGAAGATGAAATGTTGTGTCACTGGCAGTTTAGGGTACTATCCGCCTATAGAAGAAGGCCTATTTTGGATCCTCTGTGCTTACATAGAGGTGTACACATGGACCACAATCAAGACCAACTGATTCAATTAGCAGTTCAATAGAAGTAATAGTTCAACGATTATGCAGACTCATACATACTAATCCAGAGGTTTCATCAGTACATATGAACTTCATTAACATAAAAGTTTCACAAATTCTAAGACTTAATGTCAGATGGGTGGCCAGTTGCTAAGGTACTCCATTGGTTGATGCGGTCCCAAAAGCCAGAGGTAGTGAACCATAGCGAAGATGATAGCATCTCCATCGACGGACACATTGTATCCATAAAGTATGTCTACTTCCTGTCCAGTCCTGCAAAGCACAAAAATCTCTCCACAAATAGGGTCTTGAACGATTCTTGTCAAATTTTGTGATCCGAGAAGGTGACGAACAACGGCTTCAACAATCAGTAGTCGGTCTGGGTGAATGCTCCGTCCCCAAGTAGAAAACAACATCATCTAGGGTCCTAGCACCACCCCTAGCCGCCAAAACGCAAGGTTGCTCGCATTGAAATGGCTTCTTTCAAAGTAAGACATGTGTTGTAATGAAGAATTCCTAATATGAACAAAACTGATACCGAACCCAAAACCAATTGGAACCAAATGCAAACAGGGGGGTGACTGAATGCATCTAACCTTCATGGGGCGTTGTCCACGATGACAATGCAAGGTGCTTGAGGCAGGACAAGTACAGGCGATGGGTCAAAATTAAGATGAAGCAACATGTGGGGAGAATGAAGATGAAGCAACAACGGGTGGGGAGAACTAATGGATTCGTATTGGGATTTTTTAGTTGGCCGAACCACCGCCAAGGCACCGATAGGACCCGAGGGGAGTTCAGAATGGGCCGGGTGCTTCTAGGTTTGTTGCCAAACGGACGGTCTAGATTGATCTGCAGCGAGACCGGACGACACGAGATAAGTTAAACAGTGTCCGTATTAAGCCAACCATTGCCACGCTAATCCAACGCTATAATATGGCGATTGTCAGCGGTTAATCTGCTTTTAGATTCTCCTTGAAATAGCCGCAACCGTATATGATAGTTTTCCCCTTTTCATTCACAAATATACAAAAAAATTAAAAAACATTCATCGAGAGATCAAATCTGTGCACTTGCATTTGGTAGTAGTATTGGAAAGAACTTGCTTTGTATTTCATATAAAAAGGTGGCATTGAAGAGATTAAATCTACACGAATAGAATTTTTTTCTTTGATTGATTACATATATCTAACATATAGATACAATTTGGATGAGTATATGATTGTACTTGTCCAAAAGCATAATAACTAACCTAAACTATTAAAACTACTTATACTAACTATAAACTACTTAATCAAAATATATGATCCTCTTGCATAGAGGATCATGCTCGCCTCGCTCGATTGGGAGGAGGTGAGTCAGAGTCGGAGTCAGAGTCGGAGTCGTCGGAGTCATCGTTGGAGTCTTCGGTGTCGTCATCGGCGTCATCCTCGTCCTCGTCCTCCTCCTCTAGGTCCTCCTTCTTGGAGCTCCACGGAGGACTATAATCAGACATCCCATCATCGGAGGAGATGTTCTCCTCGAAGGAGTGGTGGGAAGGCAATTTGTCCTCGCTGGACGACGGGCTGCTTGGAAACTTGATGGGGCTGTCCGACATTTTCTTTGTAGATTGGAAGAGAAGGGGATAATGGATGAACAAGAGGGGTCATTTTAGTGGGCACCAGGCCTAAAGTATATGTAGAGCAGTGGATACACAACTCTTAGGCTTCAGGCGATGGAAGTAATGGTGATTTGATGGCCTTGGAAGTTGAGGTAATTCAACACTCATGCTGAATTTACTGCCGGTTGACCAAACACTACTTTAGGGCCGGCGGTCAAAATGCGTATCCCAGTCGGCCCGGGTTTTCATGCGATAGAGGAAATGCAACCCCAATACCACTCCGCATCTATTGTTAACCCATCGGTGGTAGAAGTCTGAACTACCGGTTTTAGTCGTAGGAGGCCTCGCTATCGTTCCAACCGATGGTGCAAGTATCACACCATTGCTTCTATCGCTACGGTAGTGAAAGTGGCGATAGTGATAAATCCATCTATAGTAGTGAATGTTTCATCCATCATCACCGACGTTAACACTCTACATCATTATTGTTCACAATACATTATAATAACAGCAATACAGACATTCCATGGCTTACGCATCACCAGCAACATATATATAGAGACAATGTATTGTATCCAAACATACATCACCACCGAGACACAAATATCCATACAAATAAAATGACAGCAACAAACATAGTTTTCAACCATAGCGACATAACGTCTAAATCCAACAACAATGAATATATAGTTTTTAGAACACTAGCACCTTGATTAGAGAAGGTGATGGACTCTCTTGGTGCTCACAACTTGGTCTATAATGAAACCAGAAAGATCTTCTTGGAACCCAGATATCTCCAAATCGGTCAGCTCCAGTGTAGATGACACTTAAGTCTGGAACACAACAAAAATGTGAGACATAGTTAAGAAAAGCTTTGCTAAACACTCTAAGTACATCGCGAGGTCGTCCAAATTTACTAAAGGGGCCGAGGGGCCAAACCTGTGAGCCAGAGAGAGCATTGAATGGTTCTTTATTCTCTCCTCAAGCTCTTGACGTAATCGTTTAGTGTTCTCTTTTATTTCTTTATTGAACAGCCTCCATCATATGTTGTAACTCCAATTTTTTTGGGCATTCTCCTCGTGTATGAACCCTCATGTACGACCAGGATGCTCTTTGTTTCCCAGTGCCCGGGTCAGCTGATCATTCTCCCTATTAGGCTTGAAAGTACCATTAGCAACTTCCTCGTGGACCGCCTTCATCCTTTGTGCGAATTCCTCGGTTGCAGCATCCCAATAACTTAGGTTGCCATCTAGGTTGAAGGTAACCCCCCTCGTAAGAAGGAACCTTACAAAGCGAGGATCCCAGTTAGATGTACAGACCATAACACCGCTCTGGGTCAGCTGCTCCTCGTCCCGTTCCCAATTTTGGATTTTCCTCACATAGCCACGTGAGCCAGTGCGATGCGGCCTCATATTTTTGTGGGAGTTGATTGTATTTGCCTCAATCTGTTCCTTCACCTCATCCGATTCCTTCCCACTCACAAAATCACTCCAATACTCTTGCTAATGTGGGTATTCACTCCATTCTGGATCGACGCCCTTCCTTACATATTGGGTATTTAGGTAGTACCTAAAATACTTGATTGAGTTGCCCATGATAAAGAATGCCCGATCCTTTACCACCTCTTCATCAAACCCATTAGGAAAAACAAACAGATCCTTCAGCTTCTCCTAGCAAAGATTCTTCAGACTAGATGGAACCACCCATTCGCTGCCCTTTTGTTTCTAGTACCTATACTTGATGAGTATGTTGTCCTTCACTAACACCCCGATGGCCATCTTGTAACACCCCATGACACCAAATAGCACCACGGGTTCTCTGGCCAGATCCAACTCGGTGATAAACTATTTACCGGAGCGCAACTTGCTCTGCCCTCGCCTAGCCTGGCGCCTAGGAGGTCTATCTGATGTGGTTGTGTTACTCTCGTTGGGAGCTTGCTCCTGCACATATTGATCAAATACTCAGGCTATAAGATTGTTCTACATATAATAGAGTAATTGAATCAGCTACGGCTATACGCAGATGGATTACCCCACCGATTCCCCCAAGGTTGAGGTACCATGAAGGGGAAGGCTCCATAGGTTCTCTGGCCGAATCCAACTCGGTGATACCTCGACGCCTAGCAGGCGTATCTGCTGTGGTTGGGTCACTCCTGGTGGAAGCTTGCTCCTCCACATGCAGATCAAATACTCAGGCTATAAGATTGTACTATATATAATAGAGTAATTGTCTCAGCTACGGAAATACGTAGATGGATTCCCCACCAATTCCCCCAATGTCGAGGTATGAGGAAGGGGACGGCGGGCAGACACCCTCAGGCGCTGGTACTTCATGAGCAATGAGCCTTGCTTTTTTTCTGCGTAAAATAGGAGAGGTTCCCCCTTAATGGGATTTTTTAAAACGAGTTGTGCATATACTCCCGCCATCCTTGTAAAAGTCCTAATAGAACACAATGTTGTCAAGCCATTCAATTCAAATGTCAAAACATAGCAAAAAATGACTTGATGCTAATAACTAACAAGCTCCCACCGAGAACATTCAAATATGTGTACGCATAACCAAACTACGAACTTCATAGCCGATGACGAACCTTGCAATTAAGGTGTTGTACAAGTCATTTTGGACCTGCACAAATAAAGCAAGCCTTGTTCAACACCAGATGCATGCCCAAGCTCTAGATGAGTACATATTAATGCTGTGAACTCAATAAAATATGAGCAAACCGAGTGTTTCGGCCATGCCTGGCACTCGGTTGCATTTACAATGTCTTTTTACATATTCATAATGCCTTATTGCTATATTTACAATGAATTCTTGACAGATATTATTGGACACATTGATGTAATTTGGGAATAACACAACTTATGTTTCTATATATTGCAGATATCAAAGAAATATATGCCAAATTGTTTAGAAAAAATTACAAATTATTTCTATGGATTGCAGATCTTAGAGAAATATATGCCAAATTGTTCACAAATGTGAGAGACAGAACATACCCAAACACAGATGCAAACGGATGCAATGGATCGGAAGCTCAAAGAACAAACGCCGATAATATCTAACGGTCACAAAATCACGTGTTGGGGATGTCCATAATAACCGAATGCCAGTTAGCTTTTCTCTAAAAGGTACTGAATGAAAACTAAAAGCTACGACGGATGTACCCATATGATAGTTCTACATCCAAATAGAGGTCTACAAAATGTTATCTTTAAATATTGGTCCTAACTGGAATGCAAACAAAATGAGCAAAAAGAGTTGCTGTTCTACAACAGGGTGGAGGATAGTTTGGACTCAAAGGGGACCAGGGCCAATCCAAAGTTTGATTACCTCTGATGTGCGGGAAACAGTAGCCGGAGACATGGAATTGGACGGCCAGCAAAATGGATAGCGGGCTCGACTGGCACCGGCGAACGATGGAGCGGGGTGGGGGAGCCGACAAACGGTGGAGAGGGGTGGGGGGAGCAGGCGAACGGCGCTGCAAACCAGATTTATGGAGGAGTGCAGGTGGAATGGCTGGGAGACGGTGAGAGGGAAGCGGCTATGGCGAACGGTGGAGGAGGTTGGGGGGTGCCAGCGAATGGCGCTGTGAATCAGATTTATGGCAGAGAGCAGGCAGAACGGCAGCAACAGGAAGGGCAATGGCGAGCGGGGAGCTGCTCCATTCTAATCAGGGCAGGAATGGAAAATTTGGGCAAAAGTTTTTGCCACGTGCACTTATATACCGGGTTCATCAAACACCACCGGTCGGGACCGTAGGACGACGGTGCTACGTCAAACATCACCATCGGTCCCACCGTGGACTGCAAACAAACAAATGGAAGTGGACACTCAGCCAGAACCATAGCAGTAGTGATATTTTCCACTCAGCCAGATTAGGGGAGGAACGACCGTATCAAACTGTGAGACCCAATTGCCAAGTTTTCAAGGCACTTTAGAAACTCTAATTTTTATTACCAAATCAACCTGATTGGTTGATACTTGATACCCAAAATTGCCATTATGAAATATATTGGTTGTGGCCAAAACTTGCGACTGCCTAATTTGTTTGTTGTCAAAATTTGCATTCTAATGTAGGAACCGGCAACTCAAACATTGTACTAGCTTGTACTTTAGGAGAGTTAATATCACTAATATAACATGACTTCTATTACATTATAAGAGCAGTGCCATCCCACTGATCGAAGTCATTTTCATACTAACTTACATCCTACTTCTACATGACTTCACAATATAGGATCAGTGCCATCCATTGATCAAAGTCATGATTGCTAATCTAGACATAGCTCACGTGTGAATTGGCACACGTCGAGCGGTTACACATAACTCCTGGCGACGATGGATGCCGCCCTCATTGCTCGCCAGATTCATCCTTGTTAGCAATGGATGGTAGCGGAAGCTAGCCCTCATTCCTCGCTAGGCAATGGTGGTGGCTCCTCTTCTTGTTGTCCTGGGCGTTGGAGTTCACGATCCCTAGGACGTGGTTTTTGGTCGCGTCCTAGTTCCACTATGTTGATGAGGTGGTTCGCGGAGTCGATTGCTAACGTGGTCCCAGGAGATCTGTAAACGCATAACTACGGGGAGGGGGCTTGGCCGAGGGGCAGCGTCGAGACCGTCGGTGTTGCCATCGATGTTGATGATGCACCGCAAAGCACGTGGGAGGGTGGTGACCCCTTATGATAGGTGTCACATACTCATGGAGGTGGTACTCCTTGAGGTCGAGAATGGGGCAATAACGTGGGTGGAGAAAGGAGCTGCTAGGCGTTTTAATAATAACGCTTTAATGTGATACGAGGGGAGCATTGGGCGGCCTCGAGCTGCGTTGTATTGGGCTAAGCCGTCCAGATCATTGCAATGTCCAAGATCAAGTGCCACAGTGCAATTCATGGCAGGATGATACACCTCCGAAAGCTCTAGATTGGTTTGCAGGTGTGAGCTAACCTAGGCAAATGATTATGGGTAGCACTACGAGATGATCAATGACGAAGATCATGATAATGGTGATAGCATGGTCGATGGTGCCAAAGATGCGAGGCTCAAGGCAAAGGTATAAAAAAGCATGTTTTGGGAGGGAGAGCCGTACTATTAAGAGGAGTGTAACTCGTATCGAAAGGTTATCAAAGTGGAGCTATTGTATATGCATTTAGGAGAGTGGGAGGTCGAAAACATGAAATATGCTAACACATGTGCACAATGGGGATGGTTTGTTGGTGGCGGCGGGATTAACGCTTTGGAAAAATGAAATGTCTATTTTCTATTGATGCAAAATTCTGTGCAAAGTTGTTGGTGGTTGGCAATTTGAGCAAGGGAAGAGGAGTTGGGTGAAAATGGGGGTTTCTCAATAGGCGTTGAAAAGGTCATGTCGGGTGGAGAAAGCAGTGTGTCAATCGCTAGGCGTTTTAATAATGGGGCGGCCCTCCGCTTTAATGTGATATGCGTCCATGAGCGTTCGGAGCGGTGCCTCGGTGAACCACGGCAATTTGAAGCTCTCTTGCACATTTTCATTGACATAGCAACCTTGTGATTAGGCTAAGCCCTCCAGATCATTCCAATGTCCAAGATTGTGAGATTGGGAGAGAATCCAGTGCATTGCTTGAGTGATTGCATCTAGTGGCACTTGGCAATTCATGGTTTCTCTTGATGATACACCTCCCACTAGATCGGCACGAGTTGGTGATTGTTATCACTATGACAAGTTGTACCTTCCGGCGGAGTGAGGTAGCATAACACGTGTCATTGAGTTACCTCACGGATTGTATGGAAATGAACAATGTATGAAATGGTTAATACAACACGGGACTAAGCGGAGGCGTGAACCTCGGGAGAAAAAATCGGTTGTCTCTTGTCATCATTCTAAGAGTGAGTATATATTCATCGTTAATTGGTTCACTCCACGACCGGCGGTATAATCGTCTCACTTACTCATTTACATTTAGAAACTAGATATAGCAAGCTCTTTAGTGTAATTAGAATTGAGAGCTTGCCTTTGTGCTTTAAACATATCTAGTGGAGCTCTTTAGTGTAGCTTTTTATGAGAGCTCTTAGTGAGTAGTGGTCAAGTAGATTGTGTGCAAATAGATCATTGCAACTAGAATTGTTGGACCCTTTTTTAAACATTAAAACCACTCAATGTTTTTGGAATTTTCCAATGGGCTTCCCACTAGATCCTATGACAAGAAATTCCAAGTTACAAGACCGAAATGGATTGCACGCATCTAAGGATTGCCTTTTTCCCCAGTTTTGCACCCATGTTTTGGAATTTTCCAATGCTTGGAAATTCCAAGTTACAAGACCGAAATGGATTCTAAGGATTCTTTTTCTTCTATTCTTCTTTTTCTTCTATTCTTTCATTCTGATTTTTTGTCGCATTTTCATACATGGTTTACGCGGTTCACATGGTTCAAAGGATGACGATTGAATTCACCGAGATGTTTGACATCCCCGCACCGTAGAACCTTCAAGAACAGAGCGCTCAAAAAATCCCAATAGGGTTTTTTGGAACTCACCTTGCTCCACTCTGATCCCCCTGCCTAGTGCTCCGCTATGCCGTGACGTTGCTCCCTAACCCAAGGATCCATCTTTTGCCGCCGCCATGCGTGGCCTCATTCCATGGAGAAGCTCCCGACGGAGGTGGCCATGCCGCGCTTTGATTCTCTGTATCATCGCGCTCCGAGGACGTCACGGTCATCGATGGAGAAGCTCCCGACGAAGGTTGCTATTCAGATTGCTAACCGCATCGCTATGGCTATAGCGGATTCCATGGAAGATCTTGGCAGCCTGCGTGCAACCTATTCACAGATGCGTAGGGTGTACGGTGACGCCGTAGTGGGATGGATCATACCACTATGGTGGGTGCTGCTGCGTGGGATGCAGCGTGGGACTTGGAAGTGGTTCTATGACCATGAGTACCGCACCAAGCTCATCACCAGGCTTGCTAGCGTCGGCAACCCAGAGGCCTGCTTCTACACTGGGATGCATGCCGTCATCATGGAAGACCGTGGCATGCTCATGCTGTGGGTCGACATGCTTGAGCATTCTGTCATGGTAGGCCGTGATGTTGCTGCATTTGTTCTCTCCCTTGTGCTCCATAGGTCCAATTGCGGTGCTGGCAATGACAACATTGCCCGGCGGTTATTGAGGAAGGTCGAAGGTGATGAAGTGGGCCGGTGGCAAATGTGACGTGGAAGAACGAGAAATGTACACGACGCCTCCAACAGTCCATGGGTGTGTTGCAGGACTTGGTGGTGTGGCCGGCGCTGGGTCAGTCAAGTCATCTGCCTCCTCTGGCCATGCCGGTGCATCGCTAGGACCGACATCAGTGCGGAGGTGGAGGCTACGGCGACCGCGCAGGATGTTAAGGTTGGGAGGAGTGGGCTATGTTCTACAGCAATGAGTGTAGGATCCGCAATGAGTGTGATAGGTTCTTTAGAAGTATGTGGTAGATTCTAGGTAGATCAATGTTGATATGTATATATATCTGGATGATGGGGATTTGTATGATAAACTCTTCATTCTCCTTAATACAATGATACACAGTGCTCATGCGTTGTTTTGGGATGAGTCGTCCACATCATGTGCAACATCCAAGATCAAGTGCCACAGTGCAATTCATGGCCGGATGATACACCCCAACTAGATAACCACATCGGATCAGTCTGACAAGTCAATCTGAGGCAGCATGACATGTGCACCGGATTGTACGCAATAAACAATATATGAAACGATGAATACAACATACTATGGGAAGCATATGCCTAGATCCTCCTAAAAGACTTAAACGAGGCAAACATTACACAATAATAAAGTGATGCAAGCAACTCTTTATTGATAAAGTCCATTACATTAAACAGGTTTACAATAATAAAGATCTATCAAACAAGAGATGTACAATAACAAAGACCAAATGAGTATGGGGCTAACCCATACTAGACTACGGCTTGCACTTGTGCACGAGAAAATTGGTCACTTGTACCAAGCGGACACTAGAACCCCTTCAAGCACTCTTTGCCATGTACGCTATGAAGTTCGGTGTGGAGAAGGAGGCCCATGAGGAGAAGGAGCCCCAAGAGGAGGAGCCCATGCGAGGAGACCAACCCGCACTGGAAACCATGGGGAAGAAAGGAATAGCATTGCAAAATACCCCAGTCACCGAGGTCCACCGTCGGTGCTCTAGCTGTAATGCTACAATTGGTGTCCCGACGGAGGGCCGTTTGATGGCTACATTCCTCTCAATCTTCATGAAACTTCCACTAACACCTAGAATGAACGGGCATATAGCTACGCGAAGGTGGTGGTGGAATCCGATCTTAGAGGCCTTCTCCCAGCGGCGCTGGAGTTTGCTAGAGAGGCTCCCCTTACCTTTGCTTAAATAGCCCCACCCCTACCTCAAGATGCGATCGGGAAGGCAACAGTCAAGGTGGGTGACTTCCACGGCCACCCACGCGAGTCATGGGTGACTCGGTGGAGAACACGATGTAGTTCAGATTCCCTGGCACATTTGATTCCCTACCACATTTCATCCTCATCTTAAATAGGACTTATAATGACGTGCAATACCTGGCGGACCAAACAATGCGCGCACGTGTACATGGGAAATCGGAGTCCATGGGGAAGATTCAAATACCCTCACACGTGTACAACATATGATACGACAAGTTTTCAAATCAAATCACTATTACTTACTATGAGAACCAGTACCATTTGAACTAATAGCGTACATGCACACCGTATCATACGGCCATGTACCTAAAACGCGCAAAGTTAAGGGGAAATTGATAATTCATGCAAATAACTAAACACAAATTAGTGCCACAAAGTAGTATGACAAACTAGTGCCACAAAGTAGCATGACAATTAAGCAGTTTCATGATTCACCATTGACACAAGTCATCGAACAAATAACAAATAACAAATAACAAATCACCTCTACTCCTCCTTGTCGGAATCATCGTCCTCATCTTCGTCCTCGTCGTTGGTATCAACATCTTCATCCTCGTTAGTGGGGATGTGGTTGTCCACATGCACAGCATCGGCATGAATCAGGTTGCGCTAGGGCTTCTCGGTGTTGTCGGTAGTGCTGATTCCTTGCGTCATGACGCTAGTGGCAAAGCCATCTATCCGCTCCGCTAGCAGGCAAGGATGTAATCCACGTTGTTTGTGTGACTCTTGTTCAGGTAGGCTGGTAGTTCTTCTAGGTCATCGGCGAGTTGGTGAAAAATGAAGACGTAACTGCTCACCTTTTCCTCCTAAGGCGGGTTGAGGGTGCCCAGACCAGTGTTTTGTAGGACACACCTGATCTTCAAGAAAGCCTTACTCATGTTGCCAATGGCCCAATCATCTCTATCTCCAAAGGGATCGACCAGAGCTTCATTTTGATTCACCATGGGCACGATGTCATCCTCCTTCACCATGGGCATGACTTCATCCCCCTCCTGTGCGTGCTTCATCGAAGGCTCACCCTTCACCATGGCGGTGGCTAAGAGTGAAGTAGGTTCGGAGAAGGAAACCGCACATTCCTAGCGATTTTAGATCTGCTGTGGGAAGGGGAGAGCTCCGGGAAGGAAGGAAAACAAGCGGAGTTGCGTATGAGATCATGGGTCACGGTGGTTAATATATCGCTACTACAGCGATGATGGAGCACAGGGCACAATGCGGTTCAGATTCCCTTGCACTTGTTACTGTTACTTACTAATAAGAGAACCAGTGTTGTTTGATCTCATAGTGCACATGTCCACCATTTGATACGGCTATTTACGTAAACTGATCACCGTTAGTTTCTTCGAAAGGGTCATCTGATCTAACGGAGTCGAACATTCAACAATAAAGTTGGTAAATGAACTTTTTATTGATAAACTCCATTACTTTCGACAGGTGTACAATAACAAAGACCTATCAAATACTTCTAGATGTACAATAACAAAGACCTTTCAAGTATGGGGGTTTACCCATACCCGACTACATAGGACACCTATTCGCTCAGCCCATTACTCCACACGAGAGAGGATCACCTAGTGCCGACGGACGACCAAGGCCTTGTTTGGATGTTGTCAGATTCACCTCAATCCGCATGTGTTAGGGTGTATTGGGGTGGAATTTAGTTCAAGTTCCACTCCAATCCACCCCAACACAAATGGGTTGATGCAAATCCGACTACATTCGAACAAGGAACAAGTCATCGAATCGATACACGAGGCCACACAGGGCATGGGTTTATGATGTTTTTAGAACCCCATGGACTGCCCCACTCATTGAGGTCCATCGTAGGTTGGAGGAACGAGCGCCATGGAAGCATGCTTTCCTCCCTATCTTCACAATACTTCCACTAACATCCAGGAAGAGCGGACAAATAGCCGCGCATAGGTGTTGGCGGAAGAAGCTGATCTTAAAGGCTTCTCCCAGCGGTGCTAGAGTCGATGCAGGACAAGGGAGGCCATGGCGATGGGAGACTTGTTTGGCATAGCTCACAGGGCTTGTTTGTCATAGCTCACAACAGCTGCATAAGAAACACTAGTGGTCGTCCTCTTACCCTCATGAGAAGTTGGCATTACCATAATGCATCTCACGTTCGTGCAACTCAAGGTGTTTTCTCTCATTTTTCTAATGCTAAGGGAGGAAGAAGGATTGGATCGAGTTTACTAGAGATGCTCCCCTTACCTTGGCTTAAATAGCCCCACCTCAAGATGCGCGCGGGGAAGGCAACAGTCAAGGTCCGTGACATCCATGGCCACCCACGTGAGTCACGGGCGATAGAGTGGTGAACACGATGCCACATTTGATTCCCTAACACATTTGATTCCATGCCACACATTTAATCCTCATCTATAACAGTACTTAATGATGTGCAATATCTGGCGGACCAGAGGACGCGTGCAAGCATACATTGGAAGTCAGAGTGCATGGGGTATAATCCAAATACCCTCACACTTGTACAACGTATGGTACACCATATGATATGATGATTTATGTAAACCACTCACATCATAGCCATTCAGTTATTAATTGTTTTGTAAGGCAAAAACTATATATAAACAACGCAGTAACAATCATCACAGCAATTTCATTGATAACTTCAGTACAAGAAGCGGGCTGTAGAAGAACCGGTAGTACAAGAAATGCACAGGGCAGGGAAGAGAAGCGAGCTGTAAGCTTATAGTCAGCTTAGACACAAGAATCGAGAAACATGTGAGAGAGATAAGTGTGCCATGTATTAATAGTGAAGAGCTAACTACTACATGGGTGGGTTGAGAGAAGGCTGCAAAGAACCTTACAGTTAGTCTCTAAGCGAACCCCCTTAATCATAAACTTCCACTAGCACCTAGATTGAGTAGCCCCCACGCCTAGATGCCGGTAGTACCCAATTTTGAAGGTCTTTTCCCAATGTCGCCGCTGCCGCCGGAGGAGTTGTAGAAGGAGTGCCATGGCGATGAAGAAAATGTAGATGGTTGGCTCAAGAGCTTTGTCTGGATCTATTAGTACCTAAGGAGGAAGGAGTGTGTGGATTGCCAAGAAGCGCATTCAGCCCTAGCTTAAACAGGACAACCTTGAAGATGGAGAAGCGGAGAGGAGCAGTTAAGATCCGTGACATCTATGGAAGACGCCAGTTCCCGGGGAAAGTGGTGAGATGGTGTTGGAAGTTGGGACATTCATTACTGACACACTGAGTCAACATTCCATACGATGCGGTTTGGAATGATCCATGGCAAATGGGAAGTTCCCGAGGGTCGAGTCGGCTGAGGAGAGGACCGTGAGGCCAAGGAGAGGACAACATTCTAGTGCTTTTGAGGTGTAACACCTACATGGCAACGGGTGCTGTACCACTATTCGCACAAGAGAAATAAACCAATTCACAAACACAATAAAGATGACACACTAGTTTAGCTACAATAATGACAACATCCATCCTAGAGAAAATTAACATGTCCATAGACAATCAAACAACATCGGTCCATTTGAACATGGGTGACAGAGAGATACATATCAATGTAGCTTTATTTACTCCTTTGCTAATGAATTTGAGAACAAGGGAACATAAGGATTATAGTATGGTCTGCTCATGTCCTTTTTCATGACCCTACATCTACGATACCGAATGACAAGGGCAGAAATGACATGAACTTTTCTGCGGTCTAGGTCATATGCGATGATGGTTCTTTGTTCCCCAATAAAGAAAATCATATTCCATTTTGGGTGAACTGCAATCGCCGTGTAGTCTACATCACAATCCAGGAAACCAAATTCAATATCAGTCCATCCAAACATATTCAGCATGCTAACAGTATGCTTCAATGTCCATTCATTAGTACCATAGCGTTCAAGGATCCAGATTGAAAGCTGGGACTTATTGCGAGCACCAACAGTACATACACACAAGTGACCCTGAGCTTGATGGAAGGAGGGTTTAGCTCCACTGGGCCTACGAATTCTCCTCTATGTGTTTCCCTCCATATCCACAACAAGTATCTAAGAGTACCATCTGAGTACCCCATTGTCACAACAAAAACATGCCGATGCGCCTGGCACACAGCAAGCCAAAAGGATCTGCTTGATGGAGCAAGGCTGGAGATCCGCTTGGCTTCAACGCAGGGCTAGCCGATCCTGCGAATTCCCAAAGACGTGCCGGACAATTGGACCTGCAATTGACAAGGAGAGAAAGTTCATCAGTAATTTAAGGTGGAACATGCCGGTCTTGCCAAGACAGTTCCAAGTGTTCTCAAATTTATTTTATCTGGTTTCTAAGAAATGAGGAATGAAATCTTGATTCCATTGGCCATTGCTCCCAATGTCTATTTTCTTGGGCCTATGGGTGACTCTAATCCATCTGACTTTATCCATCAAGAAACCAACCAAATCCCCTTTAAACAATCTATAGTGGATTTGTCCTCCTAGAACACCAAAACTCCCTTCAGAAACTGGCCCAAAATGCCTAGGGGTTGGAGAGACTGGTTTCGTAGGGTATCTAGGAAAAAGGCTAGAGATTGGGAGATTTATGACTTGAATCAATGCTTGACACTCTCGTTGTCTGGAATGGAGAGGAATGATTCACTCCTGATTTCTGCATCTTATTTTTGGTCTAACACCCTGAATGCTTTCGTTTTTTGTCACAACCCAATGACCATCACTTTGGTCGATGTTTATATGTTGACCGGCCTTAGAATAACTAGATTAATGCACCCTTATGATTACTTAAGTGCTGGTTCCAAGAAATTAGCAAAAATATCAGACTGCACAGGATGGGCAAGCTACATTCTAAACCTTATTAGAGACGGATCAACTGTTAGCAAAAGAGAATATGTGGCTTTTCTGAATATGTGGCTAGAAAGATTCATCTTCTACGGATCATCTTGTGGTCCAACTTACAATCATAAACTCATGGCAGAACATCTGGCAGTAGGCATTGAAATTCCCCTTGGAAAGTATCTGTTGGGATTGATCTACCATTTGATGCATTAGGTGGCCGCTCAGCTACTGAAGAATGAAGTAGTGCACACCATCAGCGGCCCTTGGTGGATAATACAAATGTGGTTAAATTTGTATATGCATAAGATTGTAAAGCCAAATCTCTAGAACTTGAGCTTTCCCTCCTCCAACTTTGATGAGGAATACAGAGGCGAAGAAGGAAGAACCCATCAATGCATGAATTATGGTGAAGCTGCATCGGCTATAACAGTTGTTGTCGATATTGGCCATCTCTTCAAGAAGTTTTATAGAGGGTTTGATGCAGATATTCTGACTTGGCTACCCATCTCTTTTGTGGGTCAGTCCATCCTAGATGCATAGCTCTGGATGAAGATTTTGCTTTTGACAGTGACGTAACTTACCATTCCCTTTTTTTAGAAAAAACTATTTGATAATTCCCCTGTCGACTATTCTAACAGACCTTTTTAGGACACCAAATTCGATCCCCCAAGCTTGGATAGGAAGGGGCATCTTATAGAGTATCATCCATCATATCTAGCCTCAAGAATGGGATCAACTACACCCACACTAAAGACACTGATGAAAACTCAAGCTGCCTCTACCATTGTAATGTATCGATCCTCAAAATGCAAGGCAGCCCGAGGGACATCCCAGAAAACTGTTACTGGGAAAAGACTTTGCAGAACAAGACCATCAACTGCCCAGGTAAACAATTTATCTTTTCCTCAAAATGATATTCAACTTCTAATCCCCTTTATTTATAGTTATCAACCATTGCATCCCAATCGGCTCTGGGTGCGAAACTATTATCCCAGGCATTTAATTCAGCATCAACTAAACCTTCATCGGCCGATCCTCAAGAGGAGACGATTTCGGTTGAACCAACCGATGCTTTTAAGACTACAAAAGACGAGAACCCTTCACTTCAATCCCTGATGTTGTCAAGGTATCTCCTCAAAAATTCTTAATGCTTATTCAATTTCTACCTTTCTCTCAACATTTATCACGCCAGATACTCCCTGAGGAAATGTTTACACAAGAACAAGAGTCTGATAGTCTCCCCATTGAAAATGATCATGTTGGCATTGAAAATGATCCTGTTGTTGTGGACACTCAGACTGTCGATTCCTCGGTTCAGCACACAACTGATGGTGAGAAAATCATATATTTATTTTATCCTTCTACAACAAACGTGAACTAAAAATCTTCCTTCATGTTTGCAGATACCAATGTTGAGAGTTTAGAGCCGATTCAACTAGATACCATTGGTGCATCATCAGCCATTCCTTCTTCTCAGATAGATGCTATCTCAGAAAAAGTACCGTATTTACTTCATTATTTATCTTATTATCAACTGATTCAATCCTCCTAACAAGATTTCCTTATATATATAGGTACTTAATCTTCTAGCTCTGAGCTACTCTTTCAACCTTGAAGAGTATCTAGATGAAGATGAAATCAGCTCATCAGCCACCTCTTCTAAAGAAACTTTATCAAAAGAGACCAGAAATCGGCTAAATGATATATTGCTAATGCTTGAGAAGAATATAGCCCATTTGGTCCACGATGCAGATTCAATGCAAAGAGTCTTCTTAGCCATTAAGGATAATTTATCACCAGATCTTATCAAAGTCTTGTCGCCTTTATCTATCATTGAAGATCAAGCTCCAAAGGTGAAAAAGGCTCAGAGGAACCTATCTAATCGTGAAGCTCTATTGGCCAAGAAGAACTCCAATAGACAAGAGGCCAAAGAGCTAGCACAGCTGATTGACAATTTGAAGAACTCCCCCCTCAGGATCGAGCCAGAGCTTAACCAACTAGAAACTAGGCGTGCAGAACTTGAGAAGGAGGTGGAGAACGTGAAGGCTGCCCTTGATCGCTACAAGTTCAATCTGTTCCAAATACCCAATGCCATTAAGAAAAACAAACAGGAACTGCTGACCAAGGTCAGAGAAGGCAAGGCCATCTGCAGCAGCCTTGAGGATATTCCTGGATCAACCGAAGAAGACAAGCAACAAATCACAGAAGTCGATGCTATCCGGCTAAAAGCATTGAAAGCAATCTAGGATATTCTAAACTTGTAATCTGCATACTAACATGTATCTTGTGTGGAACCAATGATAACCATACTTTCTGTTAATCTATTGTCTTCCTTATCTCAGCTAAAGAGCCGATTTGAAAATAGCCGATTCTAGACCATTGACCTTAATCCAATTAAGTCTAAAAACACAACCTTTACTAAGAAAACTCTTCAACCTTCTATCCTCAGATATCAACGCCACATTCTCCTCAGCATTAGTGAGCTGGCGCTTAGCCTTCTATTAATTACGGTTGCCTTTTGCACGTCCCGAGATATCTACCATCCACTTTGTGGCTACAAATACTAGCCGAGGGCTCTGGCCTCGAACACATCTATACTCCAACTACTCCTATTCCCTTACACTTCTCCACCCTCACAAACTTTGTAGCGGTTTCCTTCCCCCTTCTCGTAGATCCAATCGACATTATGGCTGGAGAGGACAACAGGGGCAAGCGCGTGGCGGAGGAGGTTTCAGAAGAGGATCTGCAGATGAGCCAGCGCCTCCGCCGTATGTGGTAAGGATCGATATCTTCTGCTCATGGCAATGGACTTCTCTAACTTTTTTATAGGTTCATCTTGAATGATAGCCTTCGTTCGCTTCCTCCTAGGGCCGACGAGCCCTCCAATGCCGCATCTGATGCTGCCTCCGCGCCGGACTCATCGTTGGACTCTTCTAATTCCTAAAATGGCGATGACGCCCAGCGTTTCCTCCGGGAGTGGAGGGTAGCTAAGGACCGTTATTCTGAGGCAACTTAGGAAAACGACCAGCTTGAGATCCGCCTTGTGGTCTCTCAAGCCGCCCTTCATGCCAGCGAGGAAGAGGCCAGCGCTGCTCGGCACACGGTGGCCGAGTCCGACGCCATGGTGGCTGGTAAGATGGACTCCAAGAACACCTTTATTTTTTATTTCCACTATCTTTATCTTGATAGCCCTTTTGTTTTTATGATCGGCAGCCCTAAAAGTGTAGTTGGAGTCCCTCCAACTGGCGGCGAACGTGGCTATGGCCGCCATCAACACCCGGGGCCTCCTCATCAACGCCCGCCTCCACGATGTCCCGGCCCACGTTCAGGATATCGCCCTTCATGGCGTTCATCATGGCGCATCAGTGACGCTGGGCGCAGCGCAGGTCCAGACTGGGTACGAGCTCCATACCATGGAGACCAGTTTCTCAATGGGCGACGACCCCGAGGAGCACGAGGAGTTGATCGAGGAATTCAGGGATGCAGCGAAGGCCATTGTGGACATCACATTTGCTCAGGATGTGATAAACAATGTATTTGATTAGTTTGTATTTAGGGCAAGCTAACCAATGAATGAAATATTCTGTTTTTCCATGATCGTATCTCACCGTACTTCTGCAATATCTTTGTATACATCATGATTGTTTCTGTGTCTGTTTTTGCTCTATAGGGGATACATCTCATATCGTTTTTTCCCCTTTTGGGTTAATTTTGAGATAAAGGCGATACCCTTCTAGTACCGGCTATTAGAGCCGATGACTGAATGAATTGGCTGTCAAGTATTGATCCAAACGCTAGGATAATACTCCTTTAGACATTTTCCATCGATCGCTTCTTAATGGGTTGCACCAGAACTCTTCAGACCAAAGATTAAACAATTGATCAATCTAGGCCAGACATCTCATTAAGCAAAACAATCTTTAAATTTCCCTTAATAAACCTATCAATTCTAGCCTATCTCTAGGATCAATGTCTATCTCCTTTAATTCCCCGGCCGACGTCAAGCCATGCCCTAGCTTACCACCTGTACCATCTATAGGATTATCCATTAAAATAAACTCTCAGAGCCGATTGCTTGGATCGGCTGTTGGCTTTCATCATTGATCTTAATGAAGCCTCCTACCCATAGTTTGCTAGAAAAACACTAGAATTCTTCCAGTTCCCAATATACTGGATTGGCTGTTGCGATACTTACAGAATCATCAGCATGAACCAGCTCAACATCATCTCCATGCCACTGAATCAAGCATTGATACATGGTCGATGGTACACAATAGTTTGCATGAATCCAATCATGACCAAGGAGTAAATTGTATGACCCTTTTCCATCAATGACAAAGAATGTGGTGAGCAAAGTTTTACTTCTGATTGTCAATTCGATGTTCGTTGCCTCCCTAGTCTTAGATGCATTACCCCCAAAATCCTTAAGCATCATGTCTATCTCAATCAAATCTCCTGATCCCTTGCCAAGTTTACGAATGTAAGGCATAAGATTGGCAGAAGCACCTCCATCCACCAATATCTTGCTCATCGGCTTCCCATCAACAAAACCTTTTAATATAAAGCCTTTAAGTGGCGATGCTTGACTGGCTTATCAAATATAGCATGTTGTATCACTATCTCCTCATACTCTCATTCATTGAAATCTGAATAGACTTCTTGATCTACTGGAGCCCTAAATTATGACGGCAACAGAAAAGCCATTTGAATATTAGTCGATGGTTGACCCATATTGGCTGTTTGCTTAGCACGCCACACTTGAGGTCTACCATATGCCTGAGCCTATTCTAGCTCTCTATTCCTTAGGCATTGCACCCTTCTTTTCTGGCTTCTTGTCAAACCTCCTAGACACCATTGCCCTTCCTGCTAAACATATTCTTCTTCATTATCTTCTTCTCCATGATTAGCCAATTTTGATCAACAACTCCCTTCCCTAGCCGATCATGGACACTTATATTTTTTAAGCGCCGATCTATATTATTATGACGATATTCATCTCGAGCATGGATAGACTGGCGGTTGGCTTGAGATTGCCTAAACTCCCAATATTGCTCAATGCACTCCGGGCAGTTATTTCTGGTAGGCAATTTCAAACCTTCGTTCCAGCAATGTCTAAAGAAAGGACAATTCCAATGTGATTCGGCTTGTTTTCTTTCATACCTCGCTTTCTCTTGTTGACGCTGGTATTCTTTTTCTTCTAGCTAGCGTTGATAATCCTTCTCCTTCTGTCGTTGCCACTTGTTCAACAAAATTCGAGATGTGACATGTGGCCTTATTGCCCCATCCCTTGATGTCTCTCCCTGTTCGTATCGGCTAGAGCTACTTCTTGATGGCTAGTACGGGCTTGCTTAGTCCCCTGAGTCGATGGATGTGGAATATTGTAGTAAACCGATCCAACCTGATCAATTGGATATCCATGAAACACCTCTTTCATGTTGTTGTGGAATATGTTCAAGAAAACTATATTATGGCTCAATATGGCATCATGAACAGGTTTGTTTACAGCCTCTACGAAGAAACGTCTATCCTCAGCTTCGTCTGTATCTGACTGCCCTGCAACAAAACTCTTGGTAGTGGATATTTCTGAACAATTTTATTGTCGCGTGTCTTGGTGTAGGACAACAAACACTTGTTCTGAAATTCTTCTATAGCTTTACTGATGACATCTTTATCCTCATCAGGTAGGTCTTCATAAGGCACCATAAAGATGTCACTGTTGTTGTGAGTTGCCATGATAATTGTGAGGTCCCACCGGGCATGCTAGAACATGTGTCGGCGCAAAAATTTGTCAATGCGCCTGGTACACAGAAAGCTGAAAGGATCTGCTTGATGGAACAAGTCTGGAAATCCGCTTGGCTTCAATGCAAAGCTAGCAGATCGTGCGAATTCTCGAAGGCGTGCCAGTCAGTTTGACCTGCAATTGACAAGGAGAGAAACTTTATCAATAATTTAAGGTTGAACATGCCGGTCTTACCCAGACAGTTCTAAGTGTGTCGCTTCGGGAGTAGCCAGACGAAAAAAATCGACTAAACAGCTGATACATGAAGAAATCGGCTATTAAGGACTGTAAAGCTCGTGGTTTGTGATTGATTTTATGATGACATGTACAATGCACACAGATGTAAGTGAAATTATCAGCTAGGTGGATATTATTAGTATAAAGCATTAAGCCGATGAATCTAACGAGAAAGGATATAACATGCGAACAAATCGACTGTCTAGTACAAATTTATCTACAAACGCTCTAAATCTAATCTTTTACTATCAATAGTAAGGTTCGACTGGATTGATGGCAGCTATGATGATAATAACAAACTAAAACCGAAGAATCCATAAAACTATCTATACATTGATAGGTTTTCTGAAAGACATGCTATATGCGTGAAAGCACAAGCGAAATCGACTAAAATAGCCGATTCAGGTAGAAAAGGGACTATAGCATGTGAACAACTGACTACTTAACATGGACAGATCTATGAACTCATCAGACCTAACCTGTTATCTTTAACAGTGGAGTTCGACCGGATCCATGGCAGTCGTGATAAAGACAACAAATCAACCCTTTAAAGTAAACATATCTATTCACGTTTAACAGAATCATGGAGACACACTGTAGGCATTAAAGCGCATGCGATCGACTATTTAGCCGATGCGGGCATAGCAAATAGCCAGGGTCATGCTTGGTCGAAAGCAAGATTGATCTCGACCGGGTAGGTTGATATTGCTGAAAACTAATGATAATAAGAACATCAGCAAGATTGGTAACTTAATGAATCTACTAGAAGGATGCCACCCTTAGGTAGAGCCAATAACTTGACCTTAATCTAATTCGAGCAGTGGAGGTCGAACTTAACCGATGTAGCCATACTTGAACTAGATAAGAATCGATAACTAGCTTATGCTAGAGCTCACAGTGGATGTCGAACTTAACTGATGCAGCCTTACGAACAGAAGTATAAGCCATGATGGTACTTACAGACAAGCCGAAGGTCGGCCGGACCGATGCAGCCCTGCTTGTTGAAGAACTCGCCGAGATCTACACTACTCTTACTCCTAAGGGTTGGCATGAAGCCAAAAAAACTAATTGGTATTGATTTATTGAATGTCTTTTACAATAGCCGGGGTCCAATATTTATACCCGGAACCTAAGCATGAATCCTACTCAAGTATGACTTATTGCAATCTTTGGTATAAAAGAAAACATTCCTAATTTAGGATAACTTGAACCCTAATCTTTCCCTTTTTTAGAGTCCGACATGTATTTCCGACGCCAACCATAGCTCATTGGCATTATCTGTTGATGTCATCCGAAGAGAGCCGATCCTAGTGCTACATCTGAATCAGCTGATATCGATCCTTATGCAATCAATCCCTTGATGACTCAATCTTGGAAGCTTCGATTTCCCACGTTCTTCTTCCCAAATTTTGGTGCAAACACCTATAATGTGCGGAAAACTATTAAGAAACACACTTGCTGATCTAAAACATGTCACATCAGTACCCTTGCCCCATTGAGATTGCTTATAGATCCATGTTGTAGTTTGAAATGAGTAGATCTCCGCACCTACGCACTCACCACCCTCCTCCACATATTGAATCACATGGAAGTGTAAGGAGGCTGTTGAATCAAACGCTAAGCGAGCCTCACAAAACTTATGGATGCTAGGCGGCAGTACCTTAAACTTCTAGGTTGCAAGATTATAGATGATATAGCGGTATCTAGCAGTAGCCCCAACGCACCTGCATAGGATGAGGCCGTTGCAGCAATTTGAGACAGCTACATTGTCAATGAGGAAGGGCAAGAAGGACAAGTCAGGGCATTCACCGGTGACGCTGGTGAAGTTTTGATTGCCGTTCTCGGTGTTGTAGAAGAAGCCAGCCATAGTCTAGGCAGCACCTTATGGTTGTCGGAGATGAAGCTGTTCTAGGAGCGACGGACACATTTGTAGCAGAACAAGGAGCGGGCGGGGAGGCGGCAGAGGATCTTGAGAACGACATCCTCTTTGAGGCTAGCCAGTGTGTTCCTCTTGCTGGGGGCCTCCTCCATTTCGTAGAGCCTGCGATCGTCAGTGTGCAGTAGGACGAGAGCTTCCTTACTAATGAGATCACTAAGATCTTGTTTGAATCAATCTACATGTGTTGGGGTGGATTGAAGTGGATCTTGAGCTAAATTTTATAGTAATCCATCTCAGCACATGTGGATTGAGATGAATCTAACAACATCCAAATAAGGCTTAAAGAGGAAAATAATCCGACAAAGATCCATCATTGAAGTGCGAAAGCATACCTTGCCTTTGGATCTGATGGCAGCCGTGCGGGAGGTGTGCACACAAATAGCGATACGAGGTGTGCACACAAATGTGAGAGAGGAACAATGGGTCGGCCATGCAGGAGGTGGCGGTGGCCGGCCAGCCTTATTAAGGGCTTCAGTCCAGACAAAGGGTCTAGATTCAATACACACTAATGGGCGGCACATATTTCGAGCATCAACCATCAACCATCATCGTAACGCACTAACGTTGACTTTGGATCACCAATGCGTCCATTCAAACAATGGTTGCTTCAACATCAGATCATATGATAAACCAACGGTAATAGCTTACTTCACCGTCGGATCGTACTGTAGCGCACGTGTCCATCTTGACACCAGCAGTAAAAAAACTATTACCTCGGTCGGTTTCTCCGGGAATCGGACATAGAACGAGCAACCGGCAGTGAAAATCCTTTCACCACCGGTTCGGTGGATGACACGGCAGCGATGCCTGGAATTTTGCTCACCGCCAGATCATACGCTGAGCCGACGGCAAAAATGTCCATCACCGCTGGTTATTCGGCCAGGAGGGATCCCACGGGTCATAAGCCGGTGGTGATACATATGACCTCCGGTTATCTCAAAACCGTTGGTGAAGGTCCCGGCGCTGAATACACTTTCTGTAGTATTGTTGGTGGAGGAGTGCATGGCTAGATTGCAGGGAGAGCTGGAGAGTACAATGGAGGAAGTTGGTACCTGCAGAATGATTGCAGCGTGGATGCAACCGAATTTGAGCACTCAGAAGGTAATGAAATTGGTCCTTTTCTATCTTTTTCAGATGCTTTAGTTGCTTCCAAGATTCATGACCTAGGTGTAATCTTAGGTAAAAATTCTAGTGAAGTTTTTGGTTCTATAACTAGGATTAAAAAGCTTGAACTTGAAAGATTGAAATCTAGCACTACTATAGAACCGACCTTCACTGCCGATTATTGTGGAACCTATAGTGATAACTCTTCACTGTCAGTTCTTAGCATCAAAATTAGAAAAATAATCGGGGTCCCTAAGAACCAGTTGTGAAGGTTGAACCAGCACTGTCGGTTCTTAGCTTCAAAATAAGAAAATAATCAGGGTGTCCCCAAGAAATAGCAGTGATGTGACACTGCCTGTTCATGGCTTCAACCGGCAGTGATGTGCCATCACTGTCGACTTTTGTCTCGAGCCGGCAGTGATAGCTCACAATGCAAAAGCCCACAAGCTACTCCCTCTTCTCTCTCTCTTCCCGAGCACACTCATCCAGGAGGCACGTTTTCCCCACCTCTTCCTCCATTGTTGTGGCCATTTTTCACCAAAATGCACAATGAAAGTCTTGGATTTTCAAGCATGGGCATAATCTTCTTGCTTTAAGATTAGTAACAAGCATCTACATTCCTTTGAATTTGTAGCTTTTCAATTGTTTTGATGGCTAGATTGCTTGATTCTCATTCTAGTTATTTCACCATTTAGAGAGCACTTTTGAATTGGATCTTGAGGAAGATATTCAAATTATGGTGAATCCATCTTCCAAAAGGTTGGTGTCTATGAACCCATTATAATTCCTAACAAATTACATGGTGGTTTT
Source organism: Miscanthus lutarioriparius (assembly GCA_904845875.1). Lineage (NCBI taxonomy): Eukaryota > Viridiplantae > Streptophyta > Magnoliopsida > Poales > Poaceae > Miscanthus > Miscanthus lutarioriparius. Next base: position 60,834,184 of record CAJGYO010000014.1, on the reverse strand, counting down.
GATGATTGTTAGTATATATGTGATGCTTTAGTTCTTGTAAGGAGTAGTTGAGTTTTTTTTCAATAGGGCTACCAATTTCAATTTTGATGAGCAAATCCATGTGACATCTACCAACCCATTGTTTGGAGCTACATTGTTGCTCATGATTAAGTCTCCAATTTTTATTTTTCTTAATTAGTTTCTCTAATTTTATGTGTGATGAAGTAGAACAATAGTTCTTTAAGAGGAGTCTATCAATTTCATTTTTTATAAGCACATCAATGTGACACTTAGCAACCCATTGTTTTAAGCTACAATTGTTAAGGCTTTAATTTTTATTTTCCTATAATTAGTCTGTCTCCCCATTTTTTATGTGGCATGAAGTGTAGAATAATTGTTCGTCAAAATGGGGCGACCAATTTCAATTTTGATGAGCACATCCATGTGACACCTAGGAACCCATTGTTTTGAGCGACAATTGTTGTTCATGAAGTTTCCAATTCTTATTTTCCTATAATTACTCTACTCATTTTTATGTGGCATGAAGTAGAAAATGTTTTCTGTGCAGAGCTGGCTTGAGGGTGGATGTACTGTTTGGATTCTATGGACCTACGCTACTTGATGGGCATCAGCACCTCCATCAATGTCGCCATAGCCGATGCTGGGGATGGATAACTTGTATTCTGCCCATGCAAATTTTGTGATAATCTCAAGAATTTTGTTAACGTGGAGCAAATATGATATCACTTGATTACCAGGGGTATGTGAGACACTACATGATATGGTGTAAGCATGGGGAGGTTGGTGAGACTATTCTGCAAGAAACCCCAAGGTTGTTAATAATGAGGAAATAGGTGTCAACACGCAACCTATGGATACCAATGATGATGTGTTTAGGAATATGTTTGCTAATGACCCCGAGCATGATGATGACATTTCTCAACTGCTACGTGATGTAGAGAGCGGATTCCTTAGTGCTAGACAGATGAAAAAGATAGACAATGAGAAAGGATGGCAAAACACCATTGTATTCGGGTTGCCTAGTGAGCAAATTGGAAGCTGACCTCATGCTGTTAGAGTTGAAATTTATGCACTGATTTAGCGATAAAGGCTTCGATGACTTGTGAGGTGTAGTGAGGAAATTGCTCCTAGACCCTAATGAGTTGCCAGAAAAGACATACCTGGCCAAGCAAATGATGTGCCCAATCGGCCTCGAGGTTGAAAAATCCATGCGTGTTACGATGATTGCATATTGTACCATGGAGAAGAATATAAAAACTTGGATGCATTCCCCAAGTGTAAAGCTCCATGGTATAAGCAAGGGCCGTCAAATGAGGGTAGCAAGACCAGAGGAGGGCCCATAAAGGTCATTTGGTATTTCCCTATAGCTTCCTGTGTGCATAGGTTATTTGCAAATGCAAAGTCAGTCAAGATGTTGCGGTGACATGGCGAGGGGCATAAGAAAGGTACAATGCTGAGACACCCCACCGATGGATCAGATTGGTGAACGGTTAATACTATGTGCTATAGGAACATTGGTGGAGAGGTAAGGTACCTTTGGTTTGGTTTTAGCACAGATGGGATGAATCCTTTCGGCATGGTTAGAACCAATCATAGAACCTAGCCAGTGATGCTTTGTATATACAAACTTCCACCTTGGCTTCATATGAAGCGGTTGTACATCCAAATGCCACTACTGATCCAAGGGCCAAAACAACCTGGCAATGACATTGATGTGTTTCTGGAACCATTGGTCAATGAACTACTAGAGATGTGGGAAGAGTGTGTGAAGGATGTTTGGCATGAGTATAAAAAGGAACATATCACGATCAAGGCAGTACTTGTCGCTACAATCACCAACCTGCTAGGAGCGAGGTTGCTTTTCTGGAGAATAAACAAAAGGATATAATGGATGTGTCGTGTGCTTGGACTAGAATAATGCGGTATGTCTACTAAACGATCGGAAGATGGTATGGGATACCATAGGTTCCTACCTAAGGATCACCCGTACCGAAGGAATAGAAAAAAATCATTTGATGGGACTATTGAGAAATATGGACCTCTAGAATACCTAGATTGGACTGAGATACTTGAAGAAGTATGCATACTGAGTGTTGTCCTTGGGAAGGGGGAAGGGGAAGTACCAGCGCCAGCAGATGCTATGTGGAAGAAAAAAATAGTTTTGGGGAAACTACCTTAGTGGCCACTGTTGAGTGTACGTCCCTGTCTTGATCTGATGCATATTACTAAAAATGTGTGTGGTAAGTATGGATGAAAACGGTACGGATATTTATTCGACCGTCCGTTCGACCGAACAAATATGAACACTTATTCGGATAGTTACTCGGATATCCGGGTTTTTTTTCGGATACGGATACTAAAACGGATATCTTAGGCGGATATCAAATACGGATGTAATATCATCGATATCCGGCGGATATCGGATAATCCGGATAAGTATCGGATATATCCGGATATTTAAAAACGGATATTATCCGGATATTTATTCAAAATTTAAAAATCACAAATTTGAACCATCCAAACTATCTCAAATGGAAAGTTGACCAAAACAACAATTGTAGATCTTGATGAGTTGAACAAACTTGGTATTCAAAACTTTTCAATTTGAAGTCATTTAGAGTTCATAATACTAGAGTCAAAGTGTTGTTTTTTCATTTGACCAAATTTGACTTGGTCAAACTTGCTCAAATGAGACACTAAATGACCTCAGATGAAAAAACTTTGAATACCAAGTTTGATCATCTCAGCAAGATCTACAATTGTTACATAGCTCATTTTACCATTTGAGAAAGTTTTATCAAACACTAGTCATAAATTCTTAATCTCATATAGACTTTCTGAAACTATGTCACACACTTGTGAAATTTGAACTATATTTTATTCAAACTTTCTCAAATGAAAAAATGGCCTATATAAGGATTGTATATCTTGATGAGATGAACAAATTTGGTATTCAAAACTTTTCAATTTGAGACAATCTAGGGTTCCGAAAACTAGTTTGTAAACGTCGAAATTTAAAAATCACAAATTTGAACCATCCAAACTATCTCAAATGGAAAGTTGACCAAAACAAAAATTGTAGATCTTGATGAGTTGAACAAACTTGGTATTCAAAACTTTTTAATTTGAAGTCATTTAGAGTTCATAATACTAGAGTCAAAGTGTTGTTTTTTCATTTGACCAAATTTGACTTGGTCAAACTTGCTCAAATGAGACACTAAATGACCTCAGATGAAAAAACTCTGAATACCAAGTTTGATCATCTCAGCAAGATATACAATTGTTACATAGCTCATTTTCCCATTTGAGAAAGTTTTATCAAACACTAGTCACAAATTCTTGAATCTCATATAGACTTTCTGAAACTATGTCACACACTTGTGAAATTTAAACTACATTTTGTTCAAACTTTCTCAAATGAAAAAATAGCCTATATAAGGATTGTAGATCTTGATGAGCTGAACAAACTTGGTATTCAAAACTTTCAATTTGAGACAATCTAGGGTTCCGAAAACTAGTTTGTAAGCATCGAAATTTAAAATCACAAATTTGAACCGTCCAAACTATCTCAAATGGAAAGTTGATTAAAACAAGAATTGTAGATCTTGATGAGTTGAACAAACTTGGTATTCAAAACTTTTCAATTTGAAGTCATTTAGAGTTCATAATACTAGAGTCAAAAGTTGTTTTTTCATTTGACCAAATTTGACTTGGTCAAACTTGCTCAAATGAGACACTAAATGACCTCAGATGAAAAACTCTGAATACCAAGTTTGATCATCTCAGCAAGATATACAATTGTTACATAGCTCATTTTCCCATTTGAGAAAGTTTTATCAAACACTAGTCATAAATTCTTAAATCTCATACATGACTTTCTAAAACTATGTCACACACTTGTGAAATTTGAACTATATTTTGTTCAAACTTTCTCAAAATGAAAAAAATGGCCTATATAAGGATTGTAGATCTTGAATCCATGACCATGACTCCATGAGACCCATGAAGCAATGTGCTTGGCTATTTCTACTCATGCCACGAAGATTGGTGCTTATATGATGTTTGATGTATGATGTATATACGTATCTTTATCTTATTTGTTGCTTTACTCTTTAGTCTTTCGGCTTAATCTAGATGGATTATGGACTGCACGTATGATATATATATATATCTTGCTTTTACTCAATATCCGAATAGATATTTGTATCCGACCTTCTCCGAATCCGATTCATACCGTATTCGATACTCATTATTCGTATCCGTAACCGAGTCAATCCGTATTCGTATATGTATCCGAATGCTATCCGTGTCCGAATCCGAATCCGAACAGAAATATGAAAACAAATATAATATGAGTGATATCCGTTCGTATCCGATCCGTTTTCATCCCTAGTGGTAAGCTGATTTGCTACGGAACCTGGCCACAGATGCAAACCTAAGCGTGGAGGAAGCTAAGAAGATCTATTACGACCAAAAAGAATTTGCGAAGGCAAAACTGACATACAAGTATCGAAAAGGCAAACCTTTGGTGGCCAACAAGGGGGATTAAAGATTTGCCAACAAATATGCATCAACTGCATGATTAGTACATATTTGATATGGTTAAAGCGGATATCAATGGTTTGAGGTTATTTTTATATCCTCCCCAGATTGTTTTTTCATAAAAAAGATGAAACGAAGCACTATGTCGAATATGAGGCCTTATTTCAGCTCTTCCAGAGGCACGACCTCGATACCCAAATAGTGATGTTGTGGACTTTGTAAGTGCCCTACTTGCACGATATTATCTCAACTACATCTTCAACATTTGAACATATCTCATGCTTTATGCAGGTGTGAAGCAAAATTTTGCTTAAAGAAAAAATACATCATATAGGCTTCTTGGACCCTTGTCAAGTAAACAAGAAAACATGCAGAGGCGATGACGACTATGACATGGCAAATCTGATAAAACGTTTGACAAAAATCTTCTCTGAGTTCTTCAAACATAAAAAATCAAACATACTCCTAGCCTACAACTGTGAGTATGTGTTCTTGGCCCTTATTTTTGTGCTTCTTATCCTTTTTGGAAGATTACTCATTAAGTAGGACTTTGTGATATCAAACTTCCAGAATCATGTACCGAGGTGTGGGAGTCGAAGAAAAGGTCACTTTCTCAAATCAAGCACCTACTCACAGTGCTAAATAAGCAAGTGAACCCAGTAACATATTATTTTCTAATCACATAGCACATTCTAATGTCACCGCCTTTCACACTTTATAATGTGACACAGTGTCAAGGAAAATCTGGAGGGGGACATGATGATCCAATGGGAGGTTGATCATATGCCAATGGAATCCCTAGAACAGCCGATGGCAAACAACAAATGTGGTTTCTATGTGATGTGGACAAAGTACCAGTACCTCAGCAGGAGCACGGAGGAAGGAAATAATAAAATGGTGTGCATGCTTCCCATTTCATGTATATCGGTTAATTCAACAAAACAATCTAATGTTTTGTCTTACTTGTGCTTTTCGATATCATCTTGCTTGAATGACAACACAAGAAACTTGGCCACCAAAAGTTGGTAGACTTCGAGATCAGAGGATTCCAAGAGGTGCTAGTAACCTTCATCATGGATGAGGTGTCGAGTGCAGACGGCTCATTCTCCATTGCACGGTCCACGAAGTACAAAAAACAATATGATAAAGACATGCTTGATAGACTATTGTAATATATACATTTTCTTTGTAACTGTAACATTTGTAATATAAATCTTGATGGATTTGTGATGTATGTGAGTGTAGTAACCAAAGGAAATGAATCGTACCACACAAAAATAATGAAATAAATTAGTAAATAACAATATTGGAAAAGTATACGACCGCCAGTTCACCACACAAGCCGACAGTGATTGTATGTACAACACTGCCGGCTTAGGTCTAGAGCCAGCTGTGTTAATTTGTGTGGTGAACCAGCAGAGATCAGACGTATATCATTGCGGGCTTAGTTGCTTAGTTGCTAAACTGATAGTGTTACTGAAATCAACACTGCCAGTTGGTGTGATGAACCAGCAGCGTTGCTTGAATCAACAACTGCTGGTTGGTGTTACTAACCGGTAGTGAAGATTGTTATCTCTGCCGGTAAAAAAACCAGCAGTGATATATAGAATCGGCACATCAATGCCGCTTTGGTACTGCGGATTCAAATTCCAGCAGTGATGGGGGCTTGAACCGACAGCAATGTCCTGGTGTGAGGTAGTGTTTGTGGTGTGGAGTCATGTCCTCCATGTTTGGCAACTGTATAGTTGGGACATGTGGCTTGTTGTGATGATGTGTTGGGGGTGTGCTGGTGAAAGCCATGCTGGTCTCTGTGTTGGCACCGATGCAGCCAAACCTTTGGGTGTCGTTTCTCTCTATGGAGGCAACATCATTGTGTTTCCATATCCTACCCCACTACTGGGTCTTCACCAAGTGCAAATTTTGCCCTGTCGATCGAAGCAAGCGGCGGCGGCGTGGACTATTACTGTATCCGTGTTGGATGTGACAGTTTGGAGCACTTTTGTGTGACTGTATTCACACAAAACACTGTAGTTGCCTAATTCAGAGTTGTCTACAGCCATTGCTATCTCGATCTGACATATTTGCACCGCTTATGTATATAAATGGAAGTGAGGATGCTTATACCTGTAGTTTTTCCTTGGTGGTTAGAGCTTCAAAGCTGCAGATGGAGTTGTTTCAATATTGCTAGATTGGATTTGGCTCATTACGGAAGAAGCTGTGAATGGAAGATTGCTCAAGCTGCATTTTTAAGAATTTGAATTTTCTCCTTTTCTTTCCATATGTTGTTTTTCTATGGTACAAAAGAGTCTAATGTTTTTGCCAGAATTCATTGTGCTACCTGTTTGTGGCACCGTTCGCTTCGCTGAAAAAACAAGCCGAAACATTGTTCTGGTTGATTTGTTGTGAGAGAAAAACACTGTTCTAGCTGAAAAAAATAAGCTGAAAAAGACGGATTATAAGAGAACCGAATAGGGCCTGTGTTTGTAATCACAACCGTGGCCTAATGTATCTTCGTTGTAGAATGTGTGAAGCCAGAAGCTTTCCATTATTAAAAAAAGGTTATAGCTACTCTTCATTGACATGTACCAAAATATTTCTAGAAATAAATAGGTGTCAGATCTGTTTGTGGCGACCTTTGCAGCTTCATAATGGACTAGATTATAAACGCTAGAGGCATTTACCATGACCTAGCGTCCGACTTCGGAAGGCATCCTCAACACCAACATCTTCATGAGTGGGAAAGGCTAAGCTTAGGCTGTTGAAAACAATGTGTATGGAATGTCACATTGGTCTTAGCTTGTAATGTTATTGGACTTGTGGAACGAATTGGACTTATGATGTGTATGTAATGATAAATTATATGCATTATATAATGGATATAATGTTTTGGTCACATTGTGGGCTTGTGGATACAATGTTTTGAATTATATATATATATGTTCTGGTCATATTTGAATTTTTTAAAATTTGAAATCTTTTTGGTGAGAAAGCGGACCGTAGGGACGGTTCTAGACTCAACCGCCTCCACAGAAAACAATTATAGGGGCGGCTGGCTTACAAGCCACCACTACAAATCTGATTTGTAGAATTTGTAAGGGTAGCTGATAGCCGCCTATGCAAATCAGATTTATAGGGGCAACTTAGGAACCGCTCCTACAAAATCATGTTGTAGCAACGGTTTCGTAGGGCCGCCTGGCCGAGCCGCCCCTACGAATCATTACTGTAGTAGTGAGCTAACATTAGTTATTTAGAACAAATTCTCACTGCAGAGAAATCAAACACAAGATCAGAACAATGCCTGACCCAATCTCTGATTCTTGCAGAAATAAATCAACAATTAAATAAATTACGCATGATTGATATAACAATGTAGTTATAGATAAATGGCTTAGGCCTTATTTGGAATTATTATTTGCTAATAGTTAGCTGGCTAATAGCTCATATCTAATATTAACTAGCTAACTATTACCTACCTATTAGCTGGATGGTGTTTGAATTCATAGCTAATAAAAAATGCTACGATAACTAATAGCTGCTATTAGATTTCATCTAACTAGTGAGATAGTTATTATCTAGAGATCTAACTATCAATTAGCTATTTTATTAGTCGTACCTGTTTGGATCTAAAAGAAATAACTATTAGTAGATAGTAAAAGGGTTTTTTTGATGCACGCCATTGTAATTTTTGAAGTTGAAAAATATGTCATTACAATTCGTTTATTTGGAAAACTGCCATTATAATTTAATCTCTTCCTAATCCACGCCATTTTGTACACCTCAAACGTATATGGTTCCACTTTCAGACCCGTATGCCTACAGAAACGTGTATAGGTGTACAGGAACGCGTGTTTCACTACCGGCGAATTTTAGTCGGCAAACAGACTTTGCCGAGTGTTTTTTGTCGAACACTCGGCAAAGACTTCGCCGAGTGCCGAAAAAGCACTCGGCAAAGATTTACACTCGGCTAAATAAAAATACGAAAAAAATCCAAAAATAATAGCAAAAAAACCCAAATTTTTTTTTCGGGGGAGGCCGCCACCGGCCAGCACCCGCCCTTCTCCATCGAAGTCGCTGCACTTTTTGCGCTAAATTCGCGGCTAACACGCCCGACGGGATTCGAACTCACGACCTCTCCCTCGCATGTCTGCTGCTCTACCACTGCACTACACTGTCACTTGTGTCTAGATTCCGTTATCTATCCTCATATATTATACTAAACTAAGAGTAAATTGCTTGTTTGAGGCCCTAAATGAATTGAAATAAAAAAGTGGTCAACTACAAAGTTTCATAACTTTTCGAGATCTACAATTTTCATTTAGGAAGTTTTTCCATCCGAGGTCGTTTGAAAAATTCAAATTTCAAATTTGAGAGATTCAAACGTAGTTTTACATGATAAGATGATTTCAAATCAAAAAGTTGTCAACTACATAGTTTCATAACTTTTCGAGATCTACAATTTTCATTTAGGAAGTTTTTCCATCCAAGATCGTTTGAAAAATTCGAATTTCAAATTTGAGAGATTCAAACGTAGTTTTATATGATAAGATGATTTCAAATCAAAAAGTTGTCAACTACATAGTTTCATAACTTTTTGAGATCTACAATTTTCATTTAGGAAGTTTTCCATCCGAGGTCGTTTGAAAAATTCAAATTTCAAATTTGAGAGATTCAAACGTAGTTTTGCATGATAAGATGATTTCAAATCAAAAAGTTGTCAACTACATAGTTTCATAACTTTTGGAGATCTACAATTTTTATTTAGGAAGTTTTTCCATCCGAGGTCTTTTGAAAAATTCAAATTTTAAAATTTTCAAATTCAAACGTCGTTTTTGCATGACAAGATGATTTCAAATCAAAATGTTGCCAACTACAAAATTTCATAACTTCTCAAGATCTACAAAGTTTATTTTGGTCATTTGTTCATCCGACATAGTGGTAGTAACATTGTTCACAAATCTTATATATATCTCTTCTACTTTCATAAAACTAATACGAGATATATGAGAGATGTAGATTTTATGAACAACGTTATTGTCGCTTTGTCAAATGAAGAAATGACCAAAATAAACTTTGTAGATCTTGAGAAGTTATACAACTTTGTAGTTGAAAAGTTTTTCATTTGAATTCATTTAGGGCCTCAAAAATTGCTTTGAAAAACTAATTTGCCGAGGGCCAAAAAAATGCACACGACAAAATGCCTGTTTGCTGAGTGCCAAAACAAAGGCACTCGGCAAAATACATTTTGCCGAGTGCCAAAACAAAGGCACTCGACAAAATACATCTTTGTCGAGTGCTAGAAAAAAGGCACTCGGCAAAGACGCATTTTGCCATGTGCCAAAAAATAGCACTCGGCAAAATACATCTTTGCCGAGTGCTAGAAAAGGCACTCGGCAAAGACGCATTTTGTCGAGTGTTTTTTTTTGCCGAGTGTATTTTATTTGGCACTCGGCAAAGACCGTCTTTGCCGAGTGTCCGATAAAATACACTCGGCAAAGCCTCCGGCACTCGGCAAAGTGCTGGTTTGCGATAGTGTTTGGGTGGAGCGGCGCTCGCTCGTGGTGGGCAGCAGGCTCGCCCGCGGTGGCCAGCGCGCCAGCAAATCTGCCGCGCTCGCCCGCAGCGGCCTGTGCTATGCCTAGTGCGCTGTTCAGCTCCATGAACTGGTGGTAGCTGCTGGGGAACCTCCCCAAGAGGTGGAATCCTGCTCTGCTCTCGTCGACGTCGGCCTGGCCGACCTTGACGCCGTCGCTCACGAGCGCCGCGGAGGAGGCTGGCGGGATCCACGTGCTGGTCGAAGCGATCAACGACGGCCCTGCCATGGAGGAGTTCGCTTTCTAGCCAATGTCGACGACCCGACAGAAGAGCAAGGCGATCGAGGATGGCCCTACCAGGAGATGGAGTCACCCATGGGCCACGCGAACCTAGAAGTCCAGATCCCGGAGGAGGAGCCACAGGAACCAACGGGCGAAGGCGCAGTGTTGGTAGCTGTGAATGGCGCCGCCGCGGCAGTGGAGACCACGGTCAGGATCGCCAAGGTGACGCTCCACTGTCCCGTCTGCACGGTCGGGCACCTGGCTTGCGGCGTGTGCCATCTGCAGCTCACCGGCAGCGGCGCCGGCCGCTGCTACGTGTGCGGCCACGACAGCGGCTACGCGCGCATTAGCAGCGCGATGGAAGACATCGTGAACTCGGCCAAGCCGCCAAGGTGCTATGCTCGCACGACGCGACCGGGTGCTGCAACTACGTTACCTACTAGGCTACTACGACGGCACGACGTGGCCGAGCACCAGCGCGCGTGCCCTGCCTCTGCTCGGAGCCCGACTGCGGCTTCGCCGGCCGGCTCCCCAGCGACGCTCCGCGACCACCTGAGCGCCGAGCACTCGTGGCCCGTGGACGGGATCAGGTACAGCGCTGCCCTGCAGCTCCGCGTGCAGCACTCAGACCCGGCGTAGCACCGGCGTCTGCTAGCCGCGATCAACGAGGACGGTGGGGACGCGGGCGTGTTCTTGCTGGCCGTGGGCGTGGTCCGCGACAGGCCGTTCCGCGTCGTGTTGCTGGTGTGCGCCCGCCCTAGCGCCGCCGCGGCGGCGGGCCCGTGGTACACGTGCACGATCCGCGTGGTGCAGCCCTCAGACACGGCAGCGTGAACGAGGAGCGCGGAGAGCGTGCTCCTGGTGATGGCGCCGGTGCCGAGCAGCGCAGCGCCCGGGGAGAAGCCGGTGATCAGCGTCAACATCGAGCAGCTGGGGAGAAGGCCGCCGCTCCCCTCACGCGCAGGCCCCCGCGGGCGAGCGCGGCCCTTCCGCTCGCGCGCTAGCCGCCGTGGGTGAGCGCCGCCGCTCTGTCTGACGCGCTGGCCGCCGTGGGAGTGAGCTACTCCACCCATACACGAGTTTCTGTATACCTATACACGTTCATGTACTCATACACATCTAAAAGTGGGCCTATGTACGCTGGAGGTGTACAAAATGGCATGATATCATAAATGGCAACGCATACACATCGATGAGAGAGAGATAAAATTATAATGACAGTTCTCCAAATAAATAAATTGTAACGATGTATCTCTAAACTTCAAAAATTACAATGACGTGGATCAAAAAGGCCATTATCTATAGGATCCAAACAGAGACTTAATAGATTAGATATAGATGTATAAAGATAGAATGAATTAATGACTAACTAGAGATAGACAGATATTTTATTTAAACATTTCTATGAATAAAAAATAATCACACAGCTCTAAACATTTTTATGAATAAAAAATAATCACACAGCTCATCATCATAGAATAAAAAATGAAAAATAATGTAACGGTCCCGCAAAACAAGCTGGTGAAGGTGGCACCTGGTGATGGCCATGACGCATGAGTAAGCGTTGTACGTGCTATATGCCTGGACCCACACGTCAGACACCCTCTGTTATTCCACTGGCTTGCGAGAAACGTGAGGGCATCAGCCGACGTCCGACGAGCAGCGTCGTGCCCTTCCGTTTCTTACCGCCGTCGCCGGCACCTGCCGCAGCACTACTCGCTCTCCTCTCCCTCTCGTTCAGATCCAGATCCATACTGGAGCTCCACACACCCGCCCGCCGCCGCCGCTGCTCATTTCCGACGTCCTCGGTAGGCTGTCCTCGGGGTGTCGGCCGGGGGCTTCGAGATGGCCGGTTTTGCGGAGGGTTCAGCCCGTGCTGGCTCCTCTCGCGGCTGGAGATCAGGAGAGGGGACGAGCAGTTGGACGACGGAACCGGTGGAGATCCCCAAGAAATGCTGCTTCAAGTGCAAGGAAGACGGCGACCCCCTCATAGCCTGCGACTTCAAGTAAGCGCGCTGACTCTGGCTGGTGAAGTGGTTTTTTCTTCCAGTCGTCTGTCGTCTCCGCGTGCTTTATTTGCCGCGATCTATCGATGTGTTGTGTTTTGCTGATGCTGCTGCCGTGCCTTGTTCCGCCGTCATGTTTCTGATGTATATGCTCGCCGACGGCGATGCATCCATGCATGCAGCTTTGCTGCCATGGGAACACCATCTGTTCTCTCCCATTTTACAGATCTGACACCTTTTTTTTCCCTCTTGATACTTTCCAGGAACTGCCCTAAGCTTTACCATCCGGTCTGTGTGGGAATCGAAGATGATCCCTGCAAGCAATTCATTTGTGGTGAGAACTGAGAAATACTGATTTTTTATACCACCCGCCTGTTTAATTTTCATGTCATGGATGCATCGAGCTGAGTTTGACTGATCTTTCCATCATTTTTGGATGGGGATTCAGCATGACATAAGTGTGGCACGCTCACTATGACCACTGGATTATTCGGTGTAATGTGGCTTATTGAAACTGTAATTATCACTTTCAAGGGAGATAACATTTTTCAAATTATTTCATTGGGAGCATATATACCCCTACACTTTTTATGTTTCGATAAGGGGCAACTACTATGAAGTTTTCACTTCTAACAGTGGGTGGTAGATCCTAGTGACATGAGACCATAACGTAGCGTTTGGTTAGGAGTCAAGGTGAGATGGTCCCGTCTCTGATTTCTAGGACGGAACGGCTCTATTTTCTGTTTGATTGACAAGAGACGGGATCGACCCATTTTGTGTTTGGTTGAAGGGATAATAGACATGGGATGGATGGTGAATTTAATGCCGTTAGCTACCATTTAGTGGGACCCACCTGTCATCTGGTTTTATTGACATTATCCTCCCAGCCCTCCCTCTTTTCATTTCTTTTTTTGTCGACCTTATCCTCCCATCCCACCTTTTTTGTCTTATTGTTTTTCTCATCGGCGTTATCTTCTCGGACGCTTCGAGTGGCCTCTGCTAGCCCACGCCACTGGAGGTGCTCACGCGGCTGCCCCCGCGCCGCCCAGGAAGACCTCGCCCACGCGGTCACACCCACGCCGCCGTGTCGCCTGGAGCCCAAGGATGGATGCCGCACGCCACCACCTGGGGCGCCTCCTCCACGCCCAACCCTCGTCCGTCTGGCTGCTGCCCAGCCCAAAGCTCGCCGCCGTCGAGCCATGGCCGATCCAGCTCCTAGGAAGGCATGTCCACGTCCTCAAGGAAGACGGCGGGCGAGACGGAGAAGAGACGGCGTTTGATGGGATCGACCCCATCCCATCGATTTCAAGGGACGGGGGGCGCCCCGAATCTTGCCAAATATTCTGCTCGGGGATGGATCCGCCTCTCGTCGCCCTAGAACCAAACACGAGGCGAACTGGGTTTATCCCATCCCATCTCACATGATCCTCCCAACCAAACACACGGTAAGAGTGGGAGGGAGAAGACCGACACTTCCAAGATCGCCGGCGTGATGGAGGCAAGGAGCCATGGTGATCTCAAATGAGGGTGTCCTGGGAAGTAGCGGAGCAGGGGCGACACCAGCATCTGTCATCCTGCTTAACTTGCCCCTTGATACAAGATTTCCTTTTAATCTAATCTAGGAAGTCCCCCTGGCTACAGCCCCCCTTCTTCGACAGTTGCTGAGTCGTGGGCACGACCACGATCTCTGGTGTTGCTTGCCCGACGCCCTCCTTCTCTCCTCTTCCTTCTTTGGTACCCAATACTGGTCGTAACGTCTCTCCACTCTTGTTGAAATAGCGTGTCCTCAAGCTAGAAGGCTGGGTAGTAGTCACTAAAACGCTGCACTGGCTCCCAAGTTGCTTCCTCTGCTGATATTCTGGCCCACCGTACTAGGACATGCTAGACTCCCCACGAACACTTGCATGAAGGACAAGTTCCGGTGTGGGTAGCAAGCACCTATTCTCCATGGCTAGCAGTGTTGGTTTAGAGCTTGGAGTAGCACCATGGAACATCTTTAGGACACCAACAAGGAACATATCGTGGATGGGGGCATTCTTTGGCAGTGTCAGGCGATAGGCCACTTTCCTAATCCGCTCCGTGATCTGAAAGCGTCCTGCATAGCGCAGACTCAACTTACCATCACGACGCGCCACCAATGTATTCACTTGTTTGTTTATGAGCCGCAGCCATACCCATGCCCGAACTTGAACTTCAGCTCCGGATGGTACTTATCATAGTAGTGTTTTACCTGTTGTTGCACTTGCTACAGCTGAGCACGGATGCCCTCCAAGAATAGATCTCATTCCTGGAGCATAGTTTCCACTTCCAGAGTTTGTGCAATGCCCGGTGTGTACAACACAATTTGTGGCGGTTCCCTACCATAGACTACCCGGAATGAAGTGTCCTTGAGAGCGGTGTGGAAGGGCATGTTGTAGCAGTACTCTGCCCATGGTAGCCAGTCTAGTGATGCACCTAAGGTACATAGCAATTGTCCTATTAACTACCTTAGATTGCCCATCGGTTTGTAGGTGGAATGCTGTCCTCATACTCAACTGCACTCCATCCATCTTGAATAAATCACGCCATAAGTATCCTATGAACATGGGATCCCACGATCATAGACAATCTAGGACGGGAACCAATGAAGTCGGACAATGCTCTCAACGAACACTTTCGCCACCGATGCAGCAGTGTAGGGGTGACCGAGGACAATGAAGTGGGCATACTTCGAGAATCTGTCCATGACTGTGAGTATCACCAATTTGCTGTGCAACTTTTGAAGCCCTTCAACGAAGTCTTATGATATGTTTGCCCACACCTATGATGTTATCGACGGTGACTATAGGAGTCCAGCTGGGTGTAATGTTTTTTTGTCTTGTTCCGCTGGTAGTGTAGTACATGAATTGATGAAATGCTTCACTAGAGCACGATCCCGATCGACGTAGAAACTGTTCTGGAGGTGCTGGAGTGTTTTCTGGACACCCTCATGTCGTGTACAATATATAAGCCATTTCCATTGAAGTGTGCATCAAACAAGAGGATAAGTCAATGAAGACCCTGTTTCCATGGAGGACGTACTAGACCCTCATGAATGCGCCAAGGAGGCCCCAAGTCACCACACACGATCCTCTGATGGGCTTGGATCATGGCCACTGCGTTTTGTACCTCCTGCCTGATGTCATCGTAGAACTTGAAGGAAGGTTCAGACAGCTCAAACACATGCTGCCAATCTCGGAGTCTCAGCGTGAGGGCATTTGATACTATTTTCTACCGGCCTAGTCGGTACTCCACAGTGAAGTTGAAGACAGATAGCTTGCTGATCCATTGATGTTTGGGGACCATGGAGAGGCGCTGGTCAAGCATATACTTCAAACTGAAATGATCAATACGGACCAGGAACCGTCGTCCCCACAAATATGGCCTCCAATATTGCACTGTATGCACCAAACCGATCAACTCGTGTTCGTAGAATGCTAGCTTTGAGGTGTCGGGATGCAAAAGGTCAGCTAAGAACGCTAGTGCCCCGGGGCCTTGGTGGAGGATGGCGCCAAAGCTAGAGCTTGATGCATCATAGTCCACCGTAAACATCTTGTGAAACATGTTGTTAGACCGCTTCGGACTGCCACAGGAAGCCCTCCTTCTTCAACAGCTTTGTGACAGGCGTCACAATGACACCAAAGTCGTTGATGAACTTGCGGTAGTACCCCATGAGTCCAAGGAACCCACGGAGTGCCCGAGCTGAGCGAGGCTCAGGCTATGCCACCACAGCCTCCACCTTGTCACCATACATGGCCACCCCTCCTGTGGAAATGATGTGGCCAATGTAGGCCAAAAACGGTGCACTTAATGACACTTGGATCGATTGACAAAGAGCTTGTTGGCATGCAGAACATCGAGCATCGCCTTGACATGTTGTAAATGCACAGACCAATAGCTACTATAAATCAGGATGTCATAAAAAATGACGACCCAGCATAAGAAGTGGTGGAGGACCTTGTTCATTAAGCTTTGGAATGTTGTTGGTGCATTGGTGGGGCCGAAGGGCATGACCAAGAACTCGAAGTGGCCATGGTGTGTCTAACGTTGTTTTCTCCATGTCGTCGGGTTGGACTTGAAGTTGGTGGTAGCCGGAGCAAAGGTCAAGCTTGGTGAAGAATTTGGCTCCACAGAGCTTGCCCAGCAACTCATCAACTACTGGTATTGGAAATTTATCTTTCACCGTCTTCTCATTCAAGGCACGGTAGTCAATACAGAAGCGCCAAGAATTGTTAGGTTTCTTGACAAGAAGCACTGGGGTAGAGAAGGTTGAGGTACGTGCTTGGCTAGATGATGCCATTTTCAAGCATGGTGGCACACTGCCTTTCTAACTCGTCCTTATGGACTTGTGGATAGCGGTTGGGTCGCACAGCCACTGGTGCTATTCCTGGAAGAAAATGGATTCTTTGATCACAGCGCCGCATCGGAGGAAGGCCTCGTGGCTCCTAGAAAACGTCCTCGTATGCTGCCAGGAGACTGTCCATGAGGCCTGATGTTGATGCTTGTACTGCTCGGGCAGCCACAGTTGGTGTTTCTGCACGCGGGGGGCCAAAACTTGCCTGAAAACTCAGTGTTGAACCCTCCAGAATGCCCAACAAAACTCATCGAAGTCCCATAGGATCAGCCCTAGCATTTGCAAGATGGCCACCCTGAGGTCGACTTCGTAACTATCGAGGGGAATAGCATAGCAGTCTATGGAGAAGGTCTCTTGGCCGATACCAATATCCAAAAATGGCACTCGTCCGGTGCAATAGTGATTTGACAGCATAAGAATGGGAGGTAGGGGACCGACACTTCCAAGATCGCTGGCATGAAGGAGCCGTGGTGATTTCAATGGAGGGTTCTGGGAAGCAGAGGAGCAGGGGCGTTAGTATCTGTCATCTTGCTTAACTCCTCCGATCCCCTCATACAAGATTTCCTTTTAATCTAATCTTGGAAGTTCCCTTGGCCGCAGCCCCCTTCTTCGGTTGTTGCCGAGTCGTGGGCGCGGCCATGATCTCTGGTGTCGCTTGTTTGTGCCCTCCTTCTCTCCTCTTCCTCCTTTGGTACCCAATACCCTTGTGGACATGTGGTCGATGGGAAATCGTACGTAATCCCTCATGTCATGGTTAGTACACATTTGGACAATGATGACATGGTCTTCCAAACCTATTCTTGACCACAATTTTATACTAAAGTTGATTATAGAATCCAACAAAAATTCAAGTTTTATAATGTTTTGAATCAAATACAATTGTGGTCATATAGATTTTTATTTTCCCAACTACTATTATTTTATAATCAAAGCTTTAAGTTTTAACCAGAAGTTTATCCAAGTGTAACGTATTTGTCATGCGCTGGAGTGCCAGACCGGAATTGATACTCATATGTATCATGCTCCTTAGTTGCATTGTGTTGACTTTCTCATCCAGACATCTGCGTACGGCCACGTATCCTAATTATTGACAAACCACCATAAAATGCGATATGCTGGATTTCTTATTTCCTTAGAGAAAGAGCTCTTGGATAAATTTTTAATTGTCCTGCATTTTACCTAGCTAGTGTTCCAGCATCATGCAGCATGGCAAATATAAGAGTACTTCAATGTCTCCACCAATTATAACTTGAGAAATCCATTGATTTTGCAACCACTTTCGTCAAACGACCACATATGCTAGACAGTAATTAACAGGTCGCCAATAATAAGCATTTCTGCACTTGACATACACTGACCATTAGTGGCTTCCTCACATTTGCTCCACAATGCTTCCACTATGTGCCTAGATATATAAACTGCATATTTTTTTAGCCATTATTATACTATGCTTCCACTAATGCTAATAATACTTGGGCCTAATTTTGAATGTCTACAGAATGGCACTTATGTGTCAACTGCAAGGAGAGTAACTCAGATTTTCATTGCTTATGCTGTCGTATATCGGTCTGCCATGATTGCCTTTACAAAGTTGAATTCATCGAATTGGGAATACAGCGAAAAGGATTATGCATTTGGTGCTTGAACCAAGCTATCTTGACTGAGGAGAATGCTGATTCTAACCCTCATGAGGTAAGTGCATGGATATACCCAACTAATTTTAGCATGACTATATTGTTACTGAGTTCCGTTATTAGTCATTTCTTGAAAAAAAGCTTTCTGCTGTATACATCTTTTTGTGAGTAATTTCCCCATATAATATGTTTTTCCTTTTTAAGGAAGAGTACCAAAGTAGTTTAAACATAATAGAGACTTAATTTTCGATTTTAGCTCTTCACTATGCATGTATTTTTGTTTTATGTTTTCTGACAAATTCATATTCATCTCAAGGCACGAAATGATGAAAGCAACACTGATGAGATCAAAAAAAATTTGTTTAAAAACTACTGGGAAGATGTTAAAGTCAGAGAACATTTGACATTGGCAAACCTGGAGGAAGCCCGTGCTGTTCTTAACCAAAGGCAAGGTATCAGAGAGAATACAGAGAAATTTCCAGATGAAGATCACATGTTAGATGCAAATATGATTGCTGAAAATGCTGCCATTGACGCTAAAGGAAAACAGAATAAGGTGAACACCCCACCGAAAAAGAAATGGTCAAACAAGAAAACATATATTGGCTGGTGTTCTGAAGAGCTAATGCATCTCTTGAAAAGTTTTGGAAAGGACACATCAAAATCTCTCGATAAATTTGAAATTGTTCGAGTGATCATGGAACACATTAAACAGAATAATCTATTCAAGGATAATAAGAAAAAATCTTTCTTGTGTGATGATAAGTTGCAACCATTGTTCAGAAGAAGAAAAGTGAGATGCAAAAGTATCCCTAGTCTTCTAGCAGTCCATCTAGCAGCAAATGCTGTATCAGAGGATGAAAGTTTTGATGGTTCTCAAGATGATGGTGATGGTGCGCCAATCATGACAAGGAAACCTAAGAATTGTCTGAAGCTGAATATTGCAAAGAGGGTTTCAGAAAGTGACAAGAGCCGTTTTGCCTCTCTTAATGAGAACAACCTAAAGCTTATTTATCTCAGAAGATCTTTAGTTACTGATCTTTTGAATCACCTGGACACATTTGAACAGAAAGTTGTTGGCTGTTTTGTTAGAATCAGGAACAGCCTCAAGGGTCACATCTATGCAACAACCAAAAAACAATACCAGCTTGGCTAGTGACAGGTAAATGGTCAATTGCAATTTGCAAGGATTCATTCTTACCCTTGATGGTCTAGTTCTTTAATTTGTGTTGACCATGGACACAATGTTGAAAGTGGTATAATACGATTCATACTTTGTACATGAGACCTAGCTACTGAGTCCTGCACTCTATGCTTGAGAAAGGAAACATCTTTCTAACTTGTTGTTAGAAAATGTCATTACAGGCATTAGGAAATCTTCGCAAGAATACAAGATAAAGGACGACACAAGTACAAATATTCTCTTATGTGTTACTGGTATGTGGGATGATGTCAAGATCTCCACGCTTTCGGATGAAGACCTTTCACAGGTATATGTTTTTTGTAATATAGCTGCACTAGTACTAGTGTGTTATATAGTTGACTATTTCTTACTGATGGAAAATTGAGTTAGTGCTACCACTGCATTAGATACTAGAGTAAGCTATCATTACCAAATAATAGTTTGTTCATTTTTGGTTCATCAATTCACTATATTGCTTCATTTTTTTAAGATGTGAAATAAGTGTGCTTTTCACTTGGTAACAGGAGGAATGCAATGATCTTGTTCCTTTGGTTGAGAAAGGACTTCTGAAAAGGCCTACTATTGTAAGACTCCATTCTAGAACCATTGTTCTCCTTAATACAGCGTGCATTGCCATGTGATATACTAAGGTTATAGCAGACTTATGTACCATGTCGTTAAATAAGTGATATTTTCTTTCAATAGATTGAATGTTCTAGTACCCATTTATTGTGCTCAGAGATGCTATCGTATCCACAAGGCCAATTAATAAACTTTCTGACTGTATCAATGTGTTAATTAAAGAAATCACTGTTCCACAGGATCTATGGTCCTTATACTCTAATTTTGTAGCTAGATTGAAGTTTCCATTTCTTTATTGTTCTTTCCATTGGATATTAATAAATAGAATTAATTATTGATAATATATTCACAATGTATCTAGCAAAGTCAATCCTGTGTTGTTAATCAATATAGTGTTTTAAGTATTGATGGTCAAAGTTAAAACAGTTTGACTTAGGACAAAGCTAGATAGACTTATATATTTTGAATTGGAGGAATTAAACAGAAACAGTTTTGCCTCTTGTTTTACTTGATCTTTTAATGTGCATATGCTAAGTTCCTCTTTTAATGCTCTGAGTTCCCTATTTTTGATAGGCTATATATGTTTAAGGAGAAGGCGGCAACTCTACATACAGACATAGTAAATCATGTAAGTACACACAGAAGTCAGCGGATGCTACTCACTTAATACATGCATACATATAAATGAGAAAATATTATTAAGTAATTGGCTATCCTACAATTTCCTGTGGACATAATAAGAATCTGTCCTAAGAAATATGGAGCCTCTCGTTCTCCGGTGCTCTCCAGGCGCCCCTGGCGACGTCGCCTTGCTGGGCTGCCCTCCACCAACCACCAGCTCTCTAGCCACCAAACACCTGTCTACGTCGTTCGAACCGCCTGCTAGGACTGCTCGACCTCGTCTTGGGGCTGCCGGCCAGGCTGCCCGCCATATCCAAGCTCGGCAGCTGCCTCCCACGCTGGGAGAACTTCTCCAATAGAAGATTCTTTTCAACTTCCATGCCATCATCATCCCAAACCTCGTCGCTCCCTTTGACGGTGCCAACGCTAATCTGGATAACCCTCATTTTTTATTCTCTCTACAATCTCGACTTCATGAAGAATGCCCTGCAACGTGGATGCGACGTGTGCACGTGGACGCGCGCTCGAGCTCATGCTCGAGTTTCACGCGGACCATGCTGTGGTGGACCGCCTCGAGGACATCCGCTCGTGTGCGCTGCCACCATGGATGGAAGGTGGGAATGACAGGTCTGCGATCGCGGCAGGAGAGGCCACCGCTCGCGCATGGCCTCTCGCCTAGGTCAGCGCTCATGACATGATGCTACTCCGATCGCAGCGGAGCATCTAGGGACTGGCTGGAGGTTGGGGATGGACCCGACAGGTGGGGTCCACCTATCAACAGCTCAGAGATAGAGAGGCGGGTGGGGACCACCTAGCAGAGAGGGGGAGGAGATAGGGGCAAGAGGTCATTTCACACACCTTCTCCACGTTGGCATGGTGAGCTGGCATGCCACGTCGACAAAAGTGGCAAAAAGGATACACTTTGAACTGTTCACGTGGAAAATTTGTAATTGCCTAACTAAGGTTGGCAACTAAACGAGTACCTCTGGCAAGGATGGCAAAAAATTATTTTTCCCAATGGGACTGTCGTGACCTGGTGCACTGCCAGAATTGCCACACATTTGGTCACCAAAAGGACTCCTGCCCCATGACGCTTGCTAGCCTCTTCTCACAGGGACGCCTCTCCCCACCGTCCGTTCTGGTCCCTGTGTCTCATCGCGCGGTACATGTTGTCCCCTTCAAGTTGCGCCACGAGGATGCGCCGGTCCCTCGCCCTTCTCTGCCTCCCCCAACTCCAACTGACCATCTCGCACCTTCCGCTGCCTTCAATCCTAGGTTCATGATCCCTTCTTCAAGCTCGATGCAGTCATACTTTGAGCTTCACTAGCAAGCACCGATTGACACTACGACAGCGTTGGCCATGTCCAAGAACACCTGCTCAGCCAGGTGCTTGGGCTAGCGGTCGTCCTCACCAGGCTGATGCTGCTGGGCCCAACCCTTGCTGAAACCCCGTCGTTGCCATCCTCAGCCGAGACGTTGAGCGACCACCCCCTCCTTGGATTACAGCTTTGCCACCACCACCAACGATGCCTTCGGGCCCCTCCACCCCTCTGGTGGCCCACGTGCTCGCTAGCCATGGACACATCCTCGCCGTTCTGGTGCAAAAGCGTAGGAGCGTCCGCCTTGCCGCCAAGGCTAACGGATCCTTCACGGACATGACTAGTATGACAGTCCGCCGCAAGGCCCTGCTCAACTCCATCTCCGGCTGCTCCGCTGGGCTTAAGAAGTACGTGACAGTACGTAACATTCTCTCCTGCAACAAGCTCCTTAACGGAGTCGCGGACTTGCGCAAGCTTGTGTCGGCGGTGGGGATCAGCTGCTCCAATGTCGGGCAATTGGTGTGGCGACTGACGTGGCTGAATGATGCCCTGGATCTTTAATGTAGTCTGTTCGGAGGAGTTCGAAGCCCCCACGCTATCTAGTATTTGTTTAAGTTCTTAGCAAACTTGCTGTGCTCGAGCTATCCTTGTTATTCAGCACTTAGCTTCATTTTCGGTTTATGCCTGCTTTCGTGCCTTAGGATTTTTCAGTGCATTTTCAAATGAGTAGGCCAATCAATCGTTCTCTCACTACCATCCTGTCTGTTACAGTGGACTGCACTAACCAGATGAACCCAAAAGCTTAAGCCATTGGGAAGAGGTACGCAATCCACTTATACACTTCAACACCCCCACACACGTGCAACCAGAGATGAAGACGCAAATGTGAGGCCACGTGCAGCGAGAGACAAAAGTGTAAATGTGGAAATAAAGGGGCAGAGGAAGAAATGAAGCCTCTATCAACACTCGAACTCGAGACCTCTGGCTTTGATGCCATGTTAGAGTGGACTACACTAATCAGATGAACCCAAAAGCTTAAGCCATTGGTAAGAGACTTATACACTTCAACACTGTCATGGAATAAGCATGGTCTAAGCGACTCCAACAAATTCAAAATTGTTTGTGACGCGTTATAGATAGCCTCGCCCTCCATGGTTTGTCTGCAGGAATCAAAATGAAATAAGCATCTTCAAAGACAAAACCTTCCTACCCGAAAACCTATTAAGCACCTTTGTCTACAATGCTGCTAATGGTTCTAGAGGACGAACTATCATAGCCTAGGATGCCTCCTGGCCCTCTAGGCGCTGAATGCAACATTGCCCCTTCGACACTCTTTGACCACCTCTTTCAACTCCACTGTTTCAGACTTCAATATTATAGTCACAAATGTTTATGCCCCCTGATCACAGAAACATGAATTTCGTCCTATCTGAACACCTTGACTTACTACCACAAACCGAGGGTCCTTGGGTCATCATTGGGGACTTCAACCTCATCCGCTCGCCTGATGAGAAAAATTCAAATAACATCACCTATTCTCTCATTAACGCCTTCAATGATGCAATTCTTTAGCTTGGCGTCTTGGGAATTCCTCTTCTTGGTTGCAATTTCACTTGGTCTATTCAACAACCCCTACCCATTCTAGCGAAACTTGATAGAGCCTTTGTCAATTTAGACCACACAGTCATCGTACCAAACACCTCCTTACTTCCGCATCCTAAACCGACCTCTGATCACATCCCAAATTTGCTCACCATGTCCACTTTTGTGCCCTTGTCCACAATCTTCCGCTTCAAAAATTCTTGGTTTCACAACCGCCCCTCCTTTCTTCCTTTCGTTCTCCCAGAGTGGACGCATGCCACCTTCTGCTCGGGTGCTGCGGGTTGGCTCACCGTGTGCCACAAGTCGACTCAAGAGGCCGCCAAGTTCTGGTCTCAGCATAACAGGGCACCACCGCAAATTATTCCTAACTTGAAATTCCTCATACATTTATTAGACACATCTAAAGAAGATCAAAATCTCTCCAACGATAAGTTGTAGACTTGCAGGATTTGTCAGGACTCAGGACTACCTTGGCCGTGCAATCAAGGAGTGTGCAGCATAATGGAAGCAACTTAGCATGTTGCGTGCCATTGAGGAAGGTGACACCAACATTGCATTGCACCATGCACAAGCCACGATTCGTATGTAGTGTAACCGTATCACAGGCAAGTTGATGCAAATGGATTGCAGATCATCAACCATGCTTGAAAAATTGCTACTCTGACAGACTACTTCACCTCCATCATCGGTCACACAGGAAGCTCATCTTGGACCTTTGACATAAACGCTGTCTTCTCACGCCAGCTGCAGCCAAAAGAGTGCCTCATTGCAAACTTCTCAGAATAAGAAGCCAAGGCTTCCCTACAAACCATGAACCAGCAAAGCGCTCTGGTTCTTGATGGTTTTGGACCATCCTTCTATCCAGTTGCTTGGGCGACCATCAAACCTGAGCTAATGGATCTTCTGTCGGGCTTTCATCAGGGCAGCATCCAATTGGAGCATATTAACAGATTGTTCATGGTGTTAATTCCGAAGAAGCTAGGTGCTACCATGGTTGATGCGTTACGACCAATTTGCCTTCAAAACTGTAGTATCAAAATCTTGGCCAAAACTTTGATGATCAGCAAAGAAATTGGAAGATTGATTGATCTCAATCAAACAGGTTTCCTTAGTGGCCGCTCCATATCTGAAACTTTTGTGTTCGTGGCTGAGGTAGTTCAAGCTTGCCACAAGCACAAATTCCTGCACTGGTCCTGAAGTTCAACTTTGCAAAGGCATTTGATACTGTGAATTGGGAAGACTTGGACTGCATTCTACAAGCTCGAGGGTTCCCCACCAAGTGGGGAGATTGGGTACAAACCATCCTTATGACGTTGAGATCAACTATCCAGGGCCCTCGATTTCTTGCAAAAGAGGCCCTGGCCAGGGCGACTCCTTGTCGCCGTACCTTTTCCTGGTCATTGACACCCTCTAAGCTTTGCTCAAAAGTTCACCTTCTGACCTCCGAGATCCTATTGATCTGGCAGCACACTGTCTCACGCTCCAAAATGCAGATGACACCTTGATTGTTCTGAGAGGAGAAATCAATGCTGCAAGAAAGCTCAAAGATACACTAGACTCATTTACAGCAACAATTGGCCTCCAAATTAACTACCACAAGAGCAACGACCACTTGCCCAAAGCAACAATTAGCACACTATCTCACCACCTTTGGTTGCCAACAAGAGTCCTTCCCCCAAAATTACTTGGGACTACCTTTGTCATCGGCCAAGCTTCTAGCAGCAGCCTTCGATACTTACATTGACAGAACCCATAAATTTCTATTAACCTGGCAGGCCTCCTTGCTCAATACAATGGGTAGAGTTGTCCTGATTAACTCGGTTCTTGATAGTCAGGCGACTGGCAAAATCACGACCACGATAAGCCAAAAGCGGCTCGAATCCTTCAATTGAGATTTTGGCCTCCGTAGTTCATTTTCCTGCTTATTCAATTACGCACGACCGACCAACGTGCGGAAATCACAGGGTGTTCGGACGGGATTTCCTCTAGCATCTTGCGTATAGGCGCCCCAAATGTGGAAACAAACACAGTCTGTCATGTCGGCTTTGTAGGTGCCACCCACAGTTATTCAGAAAATTGGCAAGAGAAGATGTGCCTTCCTTTGGGCTGGCGACAGTCAAACATCCTCAGTGAAATGCCTAGTGGCATGGTAGAATGTATGCACTACTAAACACCTGGGTTGCTTGGGCATCAAAGACTTTGGCACTCAGAATATTTGCCTTCTCCTTAAGCTAGTTCACCAACTACATTGTGCTAATGCCTCAGCCTAGACACTTTGGATTCGTTAGCATGCTAGCTTGGAAACCCTTGCTTGAGAACAGTTCTACCTCTTTACCAGGCCATCACCATGGTCAGTCTTGGAGACTACAAAACAACACAATTCTGGTCCATGTCAGGGTTGGAACAAACCAACCACAAATGCTTCCCATCCATTCCTTCGATCCCAGTCACATCACTGAAACCATTCACTGCTAGGCTACTCGCAAGGCGATCTCGTCCCTGACTCTGATCTAGACCACTGCGTCGGTAGAATTAGATCTGCACCGCTGGTGTCCACTCCTGAGTCGGCGTCCACGCCCCGCCCACCAACTCCCAGTCAGCGGCAGCAACCACATATTGATGGTTAGCCGTTTTGGCGTAGTCGACCACAAAATGTCCCTCTAAGGGTAAGCGCCACTTAGGTTCCTAGGTTAAGATCATCTTTTGTGTGCGCCAGGTTAAGCCCCAGCGTCACGGCCTAGTTTGGCAACGTCGGGTAGTGGAAGGTCTATGCCAACTGTGCAATGTTCGTCCATCGGGAGAAGAGGATCCTCACATCACAGAGTTGCTATAGAATCTCCATCTGACTACAGAGGAGGAGGAGCTGGCAGCAATCAGTGACGATGAGGAAGGAGATGAAACGATGGTGACCAAATATGCGCTAGTAGGGAAGGTTCTATCCCCAGTGGCGCTACACGTGAA
The DNA here is from genome assembly GCA_904845875.1 of Miscanthus lutarioriparius. Taxonomy (NCBI): domain Eukaryota; kingdom Viridiplantae; phylum Streptophyta; class Magnoliopsida; order Poales; family Poaceae; genus Miscanthus; species Miscanthus lutarioriparius. The sequence goes on along the minus strand of CAJGYO010000014.1, from coordinate 60,807,549 downwards.
TACCATCAATGGGGCAATGAAGCCGACCTAGGGGAACCCCTCAAGAGTAGAGGTACGGTTGATAGGTGAAAGAGGGCAGGAACCTCTTTGTAGTGGAGTTTGGCCACCATCAAAACATGGTTCGTGCCGTAGAGGGATCACCATGGATGGTGAGGAAACATGATGTAATCTTGTAAGCCTATGATGAAACTTTGAGGCCTTCTGAAATCGGCATTAAAAAGATGGAGAGTGAGTTCGGCTAGATGAATGCTCATAGTTTTGAACGTGCTATGGGCCTTATTGGTGATGTGATCAAGATGCATGTGGACAAGGGGGGCAAAGCGAGCAGAGCCTTTCTATGTGCCTAGGTTGCTGTCGAGATGATTAAACCTCTGCATAGAGGTGTGCTTCTGCAGACTGACAGAAGTGGTAGAAAGGACTGGTTTGACTTGCAGTACAAGAAACTTCCTTTTTAATGTAAATCATGTGGTATTATGGGGCATTCTAAGTTGGACTATGAGAATCTAGAGGCTTGGAATGCACTGGGAAAATTTCCGTATGATGTGAAGCTTAGAGCTTCAGAGGACATGAAAAAGAAGGTGAAAAGCTTCTCTGTTGCGGCGGCGAAGTCTTATGGAAGTGGCTCATTCAAGAACTCAGCTTTCTCCCTCCGGACCTTGGAAAAGGGGGATAACCAATAGAGTCAGTCTAATACTGGTTCTGGCAAAGTTGTGGCGAATGACGAGGAGGTGAATTTGCCATTGAAGGAAACTAGTGCGAAAGTGGGGCAGGAAGGAGCAAAGGGACTGGGACATGAATACCGGCCATTGTTATAGGAGGAGAAGAAGTCGGATCAACCACCACAGCGTAAGAGGAAGGCTAAGGGTGCTGGTAAGGCATCTGCGACTCCAAACCTAAACATATGGCATACTGATACGCTGGCCATGGTGCCGTCTAGCCTAGTAAAGGACCAGGTCTCCAAACTTGACGGTGACCATGATCATGGTAGTAGTGTTGCTGCTCAGCTACTCAAGAAGTAGCGTTTGACCTGCCCTATGAAGACGTTGCAAGATTAGCAGTGGCTACACATGGCAGCCCCCGCAAGGCGCAGTGAAAATGTTGTGTGAACTATCAGGGTTTAGGCCAATCCGAGGCAGTTCAAGAAGTCCTTTGTAGATTATGCTTCATAGGCCGAGTTTGGTCTTTGTTGGTATATTTTAACGCACACAGATAAATCCGCAAGCGCGTGGATACTGCTGTAGCTTTCACCCGGAGGTATTCCAAGTATCGTATCCACAGAGAAACGTGTGAGACTAACTACAGTCTAACTGAACTAGGGGTAGCAACAAGGTTAGGATAAATAGGAGCGTAGAGAGGATAACTAAGGTTCTCTAGTTCTAACTTGGGTAAGCTATGTCTTCTATTATTCAACTGCGAACATTACTAGGGAAAGACACCAGCAGAGGATGCTTTTCTTCGCAACCGTGTCCTACGTACGCCTACAGACGGAAGGTGGACTACAAAGGAACAACGAAGCTATATAGTACAGGCTATATAGAACTTATGTCACACACGCGATCTACCACCTTCCGGACCTCCACGATTAACCTAAGTCTAAGCACCACACTTACACTTACGATTAATACTTTAATCTAGAGCATCTATAGATTAAAGCACTCAAAAGAGAGTCGTGATCCTGATGAACAACATAAATAATTACTTACTTGAATCAGAAGTTAATTACCCAGAGAGATCTCGAAAGCAAGCTCAAGTAGAACTTGGATCCGCCAAGATATAAGCCGTAGAGAGAGCACCGACAGACTAGCACCTCCTCCAAACTCTTTCCTCACTCTTTATCTCACTATTCTATTTATAAGACTAGATCCTATGGAGGACTAACATTCTCTTGATTGCTAGCTCTGATCCTGAAGATATGAATTAAGGTTTCAGGGATCTGCTGAGGGAGGGGGGCAGAGGCTGATATATATAGGCCAGAGCATCCATCGTGAGCCCTTGGATTAAACCGACTTAAAGAACAGTGTAGATGCAACCTAGGAGGTGGTGGAGAAGTGACATAACGAGGCGGAGGCTGACAGGTGGCCCCAGGGGCCGGGTGGCCTGCAGGTGGGGCCGGCGGCCCCACATGCAGCCCCTCGGCTCCCGCTTCGGTGTGGTGTCCTCTGGAACCTTTTGGTGCCCGTTTCGCGGCAGATAAGCACGATTAATTCTGACATGTAGGTCCGCCCCTTGACGGTTTTCTGGATAAACCCTGCAGAAAATATAGATTCAACAAAACTCGTGGAATGTTTTAGTTTAAACCCCTAGACCTTTGTTGACGATCACAATTGTGCCCTTATACATATTTTATTGATGGTTTATAATGGTTGTTAACTACCATCAACAGTCTTCATGTTGAGTTCCTCATTTTTAGAGACAAGGTTGATGTTCTTCTCTGCTCGCTTGGACTACCCTTTGGCATGGGTGTGGGTAGCTACGGGAGAGGTGGAGGCCTACCTCTTCAATGGAACCGAGAACTCAAGGTGAAGTTGGCGAGTTGTGATAAACTTCACTTTGATGTCGTGCTTCTGGATCCAGAGTCCAACGTGGAGCTATGGCATCTTACAGGTTTCTACAATGAGTCTTGCAGAGACCTAGGATATAGGAGTTGGGATCTATTAAACTCCTAAATAGTCACGGTAATCTGCCTTGGTTATGCGCCGGGGATTTCAATGATGTGCTGGAGGCTGGTGAGCAGTTTGTTAGTAATGTCTGGCCGGAATGCCAAATGGATGGTTTCAAGAAAGCTGTCCAGGTGTGTGGGTTTCAAGACCTGGGCTTTTCAAGCTTATCATAGACATGGGATAGCAGACAGTTGTTGGTTTCAGCCAGGGCTTATCAGTCATGGTACAGTATTTTTCTATCATAATAAACCAGTACCAGTCGGGCTTATCAGCCCAGAAACTAACCAGCGAACATGCTGATAATATTAAGGTTCGGCTGGACAGGGGTCTTGCTAATCCAGACTTCATAGATATTTTCCCGGATAGGACTGTTTGGCACGTGCAGACTACGGACCACTAGTGTTTATTAACTGAATGTCACCAATAGATCGCTAAATTACAGAGGAGGGAGGAGGGAGAACAAAACCTTCTGTTATGAGAACTTGTAGAGATGGGACGAATCTTACATGGAGCGTGTCCGATCAGCTTGGGGTGATGAAGGAGCGGCAAACAATCTTGAACAAATACAATCGAGACCGGTGAAAGTTTAGGAATCTCTATAGGACTGGGACTATAATGTCTTCGGTTCGGCGAGAAGAACTCTTGACAAGCTTAGAAAGGAGTTGGAGAAAGTGCGAGGCCGATCCATTGGTACTGGACCTTCGAGGAAGGAAAGATGACTAATGTCTAAAATCTCTGAACTTTTGACGAGGGAGGAGATCATGGAAAAACAACAATCTCATTTGGATTGACATAGGGACGGTGACTGCAATACTGCAATGTTTCAGGCAAAGCAAAGGAACGTGCATGATCCAATAGAATCAAGGTGCTATGGCATGAGGATGGCTCGGCTATCACGTAGCAGGCTGAGTTGGAGCAATATGCGGTCAACTTCTACCAGATCAAACCTGTTCACGACTCAGGAGGAGTTGGACCCGTAGGCTATGCTTCAGTTTGTGCCGAGCAAGGTGACAGAAGATATGAATTTGAGCCTTAACAGACAATTCTCAGCTGAGGAAACTGAGAAGGCCGTGTTCGTGATGAGCCCAAACAAGGCGCCAGGTCCTGATGGATTTACAGTAGGTTTTTATTATCAAACCCACTGGGATTTGGTGGGCTCAAGTGTCACTGGGGCTGTTTTGAATTTCCTAAATGGGGAAGCCTTGGTGGAAGGAGTAACCATACCACCATTGTTCTCATTCCAAAAGCAGCAAACCCATAGGATTTGAAGAATTTCTGACCAATATCCTTGTGCAATGTCATCTATAAAATATGCTCCAAGGTTTTGGCAAAATCGTTTGAGAGGTTTTTGGATGATATTGTCTCGGATGAGCAAAGTGCATTTGCTCTGGATCATCTCATCACGGACAATGTGCTAACGGCTTATGAATGCGCACATTATATCTGAGAAGAAAGAAAGGAAAAAACAGGTGCGTGTGTAGTCAAATTGGATATGGCCAAGGCCTATGATCGAGTGGAGTGGTCTTATGTGGAGTGCATCATACTCAAGCTGGGCTTTCATGAGAATTTTGTCCTTCAAGTCATGAGGTGCATGACTTCAGTGACCTTTTCAGTTAAAGTTAATGGAAAACTTTCAGATTGTTTCAGGCCAACAAGTGGTATTCGACAGGGGGATCCTATCTCCCCATACCTATTTTTGTTATGCGCAGAGGGTCTTTCTTCGCTTCTGAAGTCAGTTGGTCCAATGCATTTATCAAGGGGGGTGCGCGTCAGCATCCATTCTCTGTGGATATCGCATTTGCTCTTTGCGGATGATTGCATTATTTTCTCCGAAGCATCGCAAAGGGGGGCTGACCGACTGAGGAATATTTTGGAACTCTATCACCGGGGCTCGGGACAGTTCGTGAACTATGATAAATCAGCAGTGTTCTACAGCAAAAACTGCATGGACAATGTGAAGCAGGTTGTGGCTAGCGCTCTACAAATTCAGGCCGAAGAACTGGCTGAGAAATATCTATGGCTCCCAATGGCGCTGGGGTGGTCTCTGAAAGGAGCCTTCGAGTACATGCCGACGAAGGTCAAGGCTCTCTTGTGGGCTGCTGGTCAGGCCATGAAGCTTGCTGTGCAGGGCGTGCGGTCCTGCTGAAATCGAAAGCACAGGCGGTGCTGACCTACCCCAGGAGCTGTTTTCTCTTTCCAGTGAACACTTGCAAGAAGATGAAGTCCCCCATTGCTAATTGCTGGTGGGGCAGCTCTGCAGATGACAGGCGTATTCATTGGATGCGGTGGGATCGCTTAACACGTTAGAAGGAGTCTGGGGGCATGGGCTTCCATGATCTCCCCATGTTTAATAAAGCAATGTTGGGTAAACAAGGATGGCGCTTGAACACCAGACCGGACTCTCTCTGCTCTCGAGTCCTAAATGGCAGATATTATCATAATGGGGATTTCTTGTCTGCAACCAGGAAGCGTCACTCGAGCCACACTTGGCGCGCTATACTGGCTGTTCGAGATACTTTGTGGCATGGCCTTATCAGACAAATTGGAGATGGACAGAGTACTAGGATCTGACATGGCTGGTGGATTTCCAACCATCCAGCTGGCTGTCCGTTCACCCCAACAGCAGGAGACCAGCTTACCTTTGTTTCGCAACTGCTGACAGGGAGTGGCCAATGGAATGAGGAACTCATTCGTGAGTCCTTCTGTGGTTTTGATGCGGATGCTATCCTGAGTTCGAATATGTCAATGGACGCGATGAAGATTTCTGATCGTGGGAGCCTGAGAAACGTGATACTTATGCAGCCTACCGGCTTCTTGAGCGACGCTGACGCCAGGAAGAGGGTGTAGGGGTACCGAATGCCTCATCTGACAATTTGAAGGCTGTTTGGAAACTGGATGTCCCTCCCAAGGTGCGTGTCTTCTGGTGGAGAGAGCTCCATGATTTTGTCCCGACACGCCACAAGCTATACAAAGAAGCACATCAAACGGATTGCTAATAATTGCGAAATCTGTGGAGCTCCGGAGGAGATGATCAAGCATGTTCTCCTGTGTAAACGTGTAAACGTGATAGGAAGGAATTGAATGTATTCCATATCTTGTACAAGAGTATATATATAGGCACTCGGGTGGCATGCAAGCCAACCACGTAGGTGCAAGGTTACAGCCACAATCAATGGGCAATCTACCATAATTACATTATGCTAACACTTCCCCGCAGTCTTATTGGGAGCACGGCGAACGTTCACACTGGATCGAAACTCCTGAAACACAGAGGTGGGGAGGCCCTTGGTGAAGACGTCGGCGTACTGGGATGTCGTAGGGACATGAAGGACCCGTATATACCTGGCCGAGGGCAACCCGCTCCCGAACAAAGTGGAGATCAATCTCAACGTGCTTCGTGCGCTGATGCTGGACTAGGTTGGTGGAGAGATATACGGCACTAATGTTGTCACAGTAGACCAATGTGGCTCGGTGAGGAGGGTGGCGAAGCTCCATGAGTAACTGATGCAGCCAAGAAGCTTTAGCGACACCATTTGCCACAGCTCGATACTCCGCCTCTGCGCTCGACCGGGAGACCGTATGTTGGCGCTTAGAAGACCACGACACCAAATTGTCCCCCAAGAACACGGCATAACCAGAAGTCGAACGACGAGTGTCGGGGCAACCGGCCCAATCAGCATCAGTGTAAACAACGAGCTCAGCGGCAGAGGAACGACGTAGAGTCAAGCCAAGTGACAAAGTACCGTGCAAGTAGCGCAAGATTCGCTTGAGGGCAGCGAGGTGGGGCTCTCGAGGATCATGCATATAGAGACATATCTGCTGGACGGCATAGGCAATGTCTGGACGGGTGAAAGTCAGATACTGCAGGGCACCGGCCAGGCTGCGGTACTGGGAGGAGTCGGCAACTGGAGGTCCGTCGGAAGACAACTTGGAGTGCACGTCGACAGGGGTGCTGCAAGGCTTGCAAGTGCTCATCCCGGCGCGCTCCAAAATGTCGAGTGTATACTGCTGCTGAGAGAGGAATAACCCATCATCGCAGCGTGCGACGGAGACACCAAGAAAATGATGAAGCTAGCCCATGTCTGTCATAGCGAACTCACGCAGTAGTGCTGCAATGATGTGTTGGAGAACACCAGCTGACGAGGCGGTAAGAACAATGTCATCAACATATAGCAGCAGATAGGCAGTGTCGGATCCCCGATGGTATGTAAATAACGAAGTATCTGACTTTGCCTCGACAAAACCAAGTGACAGGAGGTAGGTGGCGAACCTGGTATGCCAAGCACGGGGGGCCTGCTTCAGGCCATAGAGTGACTTGTTGAGCTGACAGACGAAATCTGGATGGGACGAGTTGACAAAACCAGAAGGCTGCACACAGTAGACTGTCTCTGTGAGAGTGCCATGTAAGAACGCATTCTTGACATCCAACTGATGAATGGGCCAATTCTGAGATAGGGCCAAGGATAGAACCACCTGAACTGTCGCTGGCTTCACCACTGGACTGAAAGTCTCGTCGTAATCAATGCCGGGCCGTTGAGTGAAGCCCCGCAGAACCCAGCGAGCCTTGTAGCGATCAAGGAACTCATTTGCAAGGAGCTTGTGACGATAAATCCACTTGCCGGTCACCAGATTGACACTAGGAGGCCGAGGAACAAGGCTCCAGGTGTCATTGGCGAGAAGGGCGTCATACTCGGCTTGCATAGCAGAGCGCCAATTGGGGTCGGACAGAGCATCGCGAACAGACCGCGGCAATGGCGACATGGGCACAGTGTGGAGGTTGAGACGATCCACAGGCTGCGCGATGCCAGCCTTGCCGCGAGTGCGCATGGAATGCGCATTGGTGACCGGGATGATGGAGACCGGCAGCGTAGCAGCGGTGCGGTCGGTGCCGCTGGCAACAACCTGTGCACGAGCAACAGGGGCAGCGGAACCAGCAACACCTGAAGGTGTCGTAGAGGACGGAGTGGCAGCGCTGCTGGCAACAGCCTGTGCCGGGTGCACAGGGGCAGCAGCGCTGGTGTACTGTGTCCTGGGCGGTGTTGTTCCAGGCGACGGTGGCACTGAGGCATGCTCCTGGACGGCTACAGGCCCATGCAAGGGCACAGTGCCATGCACAGCATGCGTAGACGTGGGCACCGGGGCAGCTGGTGTAACACCTGCAGGCAAAGCACGGGCTCCAGGAAGTGGAGCGGTGAGATCAATTTTCATCAACCAAAAAATCTAGGGCGGATGGTGCCATGGGGCCCATGGGAGAAGTGGACATGTCGGAGAAAGGAAAAAAAGATTCTATCAAAAACGACATGTCGGGAGATGATAATGCGATTTGACTGGAGCTCAAGACACCGATAGCCCTTGTGTTCCGAAGAGTATCCAAGGAAAACACACAAGGAGGAGCGTGGGGCAAGTTTGTGGGGTGCTGTGGAGGACATGCTGGGATAGCAAGCACATCCAAAAACTCGAAGATGGTCGTAGGAGGGAGGAGTGGAATGGAGGGAGCTGTAGGGTGTCGAAAAGGCAAGGGTTTTAGTGGCGAGTCGGTTGACGAGGTAGGTCGCCGTGTGAAGGGACTTGACCCAGTAAACCGGAGGGAGACTTGCCTGAAATAAGAGGGAACGCAGAATATTATTAATAGTGCGGAGAGAACGTTCTGCTTTCCCATTTTGCTGTGAAGTATATGGACACGACATGCGGAGTGCGACACCGTGGGAGAGAAAGAACGTGCGGGCCTGCGAATTATCAAATTCGCGGCCATTGTCGCACTGGACGCTCTTGATGGTGGTGCCAAATTGCGTGCGAATATGAGCGAAAAAATTAGAAAGAATTGAAAAAGTCTCGGATTTGAGGCGAAGAGGAAAAGTCCAAATGTAGTGCGAACAATCATCAAGAATGGCAAGATAGTACTTGTACCCTGACACACTAACAATAGGAGATGTCCAAATATCACAATGAATTAAATCGAAATTGTGTTCAGCCCGAGAGCTCGATGAAGTAAAAGGGAGACGCACATGACACCCAAGCTGGCATGCATGACATATGTGGTCTAGATCATCCTTATTACAAGAAATAATGCTGGAACTAATAAGCTTGGACAGAGCTTCACGCCCATTGTGCCTGAGGCGGTGATGCCAAAGTGAGGTGGGGGCGGCGATGAACACGGTGGCGCTGGTGGATGGAGGATAGAACGGGTAGAGGTCGCCAGAGCTATTGCACCTGGCGATCACATTCCTGGTGTGCAAGTCCTTCACAGAAAGGTCAAAAGGATCAAACTCAATGGAACAATTATTATCGGTGGTAAAACGACGAATGAAAATCAGGTTCTTAATAATGTGAGGAGAGACCAAGACATCATTAAGAACAAGATTACGATGTGGAAAAGAAAATGTGTGTGGTCCAGTGGCAGTGACAGGAAGTAAAGCCCCATTACCCACAATGATGGATGAAGGAGTATATGACAAAGGTGGGGAAATGGTGGAGAGTTTACCGGCGTCCGCGATCATATGGGAACCGGCACCCGAATCGGCATACCACTCAGATGGCGCTGCGGGCGGGTTGAGCGTCATGGTGTTCAACGAGTGCGCCAGCGAATCCTGATTCCAGGAACCTCCAAGGGCAGGGTTCCAGGGCGGCGACGGGGCCGGCCAGGGAGCCTGGAAAGCCGGCGAGTGCCCCTGGTGGGCCGGTGGGGGCTGCACCGGTGGTGGAGTAGAAGCTCCCCCGTAGTACGAGACGTGCTGGGGAGGGCCGTAGGTGCCACCGTAGTTTGGCATGGTGGTGAACGCGGGTGGAGCCGGCAAAGGGCGTCCAGATGGATCATACGGCCACATCCGGACGGTGCCAACCCACGGATGCATGAAGGACGGGTGGGGACCAGGAGGCGCGCCACCAGTGGGTGCAATAGGGGGGGCACCGCGACCACCATGGCCGCGCCGACGGCCGTTGCGCTGTCCGTCGCCGCCAGTGTGGGGCACGGATGGGACACCAGGAGGGCGCGTGGGTGGGGGTGCAGACGTCCCCTGACGCGATGGTGCCGAAGGCCCGGGAGCCGTAGGGCGAGGCGTGGTGGCGACGAGGGCAGATGGCGGTGACGGTGGCCGTGCCTCGTTCTCGAGCTCCTCCAGCAGGAGATGAGTCTGAGCCTCTGCGAAGGTCGGGAACGGGCGATGCATCTTGAGTATGGACACCATGTGGCTAAACTGTTCGTTCAGGCCACGGAGAAGTGTGAGGACCATCTATCGATCGCCGAACTCAGCGAGAGAGGTCGCCATCGTCTCGAGTCGGCGGCAGTAGTCAGTGATGTTCAAGGTGCCTTGACGGAGATTGCGGAACTGCGTCTCGAGAAGGAGCACACAGGATTCGCGTTGGCCGAGGAACTCGTCCTCGAGATAGCTCCAGGCGCCACGAGCGGAGAACTGCCGCAGCATCAGCAATTCCTGCAGGTCGTTGGAGACGGTGCCGTAGATCCATGTCAGGACGATGCAGTCCGTCTGCACCCACGCAGGCCGCGAGGGGAAGGACTCGTCCTCGAGGACATGGCGAGTCAGGGCATATTTGCCCAAGACGACGAGGAACAGGCCACGCCACTTGCTGTAGTTGTTGGCGACCTGGTCGAGGACGACGGGGATGAGCGTGCAGACGTTGATGACCGCCGTGGCCTGCGCCCAAAGGGCCGCGTGGGTGGACTCGTAGTCGTCCAAGGCGACCGCGCGGAGACGAGCCTCCTCGGCGCGACGGGCGTCCTCGGCGCGACGGTCGGCCGCCGCAGCTTCATCAGCGAGGCGACGTTTTTCGGCCGCCTGGGCGGCTGCTGCCTCGTCGGCGTCGGCGTCCGGCATGAGAGAGGGACGGCAGCGCGACGAACCAGCAGCTGCGGAAGCACTGGCGATCGGATCGGCAGCGGCGCCCGGCGATAGGATCAGCGACGGGTGGGCGATCGGATCAGCGGCAGTGGCTAGCGGCGACCTGATGGCGGCGGCTAGGCTGGAATTAAGGAAGCGGAACGGATCAGAACCGTATCTGATACCATGTAAACGTGTAAACGTGATCGGAAGGAATTGAATGTATTCCATATCTTGTACAAGAGTATATATATAGGCACTCGGGTGGCATGCAAGCCAACCACGTAGGTGCAAGGTTACAGCCACAATCAATTGTTAATCTACCATAATTACATTATGCTAACATCCTGGACTGTACAATGGCGCAATGTTTCTGGGACAGTGTTCGATCGCTAACTGGAGTTAAACTGCCGCGGCTACACGAAGCTACCTGGGCAAGGGACCTCATTCAATCAAACATATATTTGCCCTATCAGGAATGCAGCGCTGATCCTTTGTGGGATGTGGTCGCTTTGGATGTCGTGGAATAAGCGATGGCATGGTGAGACACCATTCCTGTTTGGCGAGCGGTGCACTGGGCTCGCTATACAGCTTATGATCTATGGCACCTACTGCATCCTGTGAAAGACCAACAAAAGGAAGTCTACCATCATTGGAAGAAGACGAGATGGAGGGATGGCACAAGTGCAATGTTGATGGTGCGTTCTCTGCAGCTGATAACGCTGGAGCAGTTGGTGTGATCTTGCGTGATCATGATGGCCGCTTCCTTGCGGGACGGGTGGCTTGGCATGAGAGGAGCTCGGATGCTATGATGATGGAGGCACTAGCATGCCAGGAAGGCTTGCTGCTGGCAAGGCAACGTGGTGTCGCTAAAATTCGCTTGGAGACCGACTGCTTGGGGCTGCTGAAACTCTGGGAGTCCCTGGATGAACAATGATCCACAGTCAACCTGATCCTCTGTGATATCAGGGTCTTAAGTAGGATCTTTGATGAGTTTACCTTTGTGTATGCAAATAGAGCTTGTAATAGGGTAGCTCATATGAGTGCTAGACAGGTCTCACGGGATCTTGTGGCGGAGGAGTGGCATGATAATCTTCCGCTGGCTTTGCGTGACCTGCTTTTGAGTGATTGTAACACTGAAGTTGCTTAATCAATTAATGAAACTCCTATTATTTAAAAGAAACAGTTCTGGTCTGATGTTTGGACCGGTGATGAGACCCTTGCTGATTGCTTCCTGGCCCTCTTCAGTCACTGCATTCAGAAAGAGGCCACAATTTAGCATGCCTTCAGTTCGGATTTAAGGAGAGCCTTTGTCAACCGTTTGTCAGACCAAGCTAGAGATTATTTACAACAGGTTATGGCCATCATAGCACAAACTTCGCTCTCGGACGTGCAATACCAAAGTCAATTCCCATTCAGCTGTGGTCCCGGGTTACTTGACTCGTCGGCAATTTATGGACTTCTCAAAGCAAAAGGGCAACCCTCTAACCCAGCCTCAAAATTTATTTGGAAAAATGCAACTCCTTTTATTTTTTGAGAATTTCACAGTGCAACATAGATGCACGCAACACGCACGCACACTTAACCCCCTATGAACACACGTACATAAATCCTACCCCGACGCGGGGACGTCACTTACCACTGAAAACATAGCGCCATTAAATCCTGGAATAAATCTAGGAAAATTCAAGCACCCATGCCAAGTTGAGGACTTAGCCCAGGTGGGTAGGTTCCACCACAAAGTAACCCAACCTACTGATCTATAATCACTTCGTGAAAAATGCAACTCCTCCAAGACTAGAGTTCAGCTCTTCATGTGGTTGTTAGTGAAGGGTAGTATCCAATGCCGAACGAACCTATTCAAGAAAGGGATAGTTGAAAATCCAAAATGTGAGATCTGCGGGGTTGCTGAAGAAACCCCAACTCACATCATCTTGGAATGCTCATTTGCCACCATGTTTTGGAACACTGTTGGTCTCCGCCAATCCATAGGGCACACTACCAGAGAACTGCACACGATACAGAAGATTGCCAACATTCCTACAGCGCAATATAGCATTCTTTGCCCTGTGCTATTGGCAGTTGTGGAAGCAGAGGAATGGAATTGTCTTCCACAATGAGTCTCTCCTTAAGGCAGCTGCTAATCTCTTGTGCCTCTGAAGCATGTCAATAGCGGCATAGGATGCTGAGGAAGAAAAGGCACACTGCTGATGATTGGTGTAAGCTCTTTTAGGGCTTACCTGTGTCCATGGCATAGCCCACATCCTTATCTCCTTCTTCCTTTTTTCTACTATCCCCCTCGTCCTCCCCGCACCCCCCCCCCTCCACCCCACCCCCCGTTTGAAAGTTCAACAAAATTCCTGGACATAGTGGACCAAATACATATACATAAAAAAATTCACAGTTTTTCTTGATCATGAAGAAGTCGATATTCCGCTTAGTTTGCTCTAAAGCATGAACATATATAATTTATTAGCTTCCTCTTTTGCTTTGAAACTGTGTATATGTCCACTTTAATTTAACTCTGTCATTTAGCAAGCAGTCATAATTTTGGATGTTCTATATATGCCATAGTGGGCATGTTCATCCTTAACGATACCTTTTTGCATCTTTAGTATTATCTTGCTTTCCATATGTTTGTCTTTGCCTGGTCCACTCTGATTGACCAAATTTCCATTTTCCAGTGGATTGGATTTGAACTTGCAAGACTGGAAAGACGGATCGAGATAGCACATATAAAAGGATGGCATGCAGAATATCCTTTCCAGATTGACTGTGATGGTCACGTATAAGAAAACTTATAATGTTTTAACTTAATATTTCACCTTGCTGCTGATTTACTATAGTTTTAAATTTTCTTGGGACCATGTTTGAAACTTACCACAAGGTTTCTTCCTTGACTGATTCTTTTAATACATTTGCGAGACTATTGCGCCAAAAGAATTTGCTAAGCACAGATGCTGAAAGAAAACGCCTTCTTGAAGAGGTTCCGGAAATTGTTCCAGATACAGAACATGAAGGAGATGAAACTGAACTGCAAATTGCAGCAAGCAACTATTCTCAGGAGAACAGAGGTGCAAATACTTGAAATTATGTCTCCTCGAAAATATATTTCTGTCCTTAGTTTCCTACATTCATAATACCTAAGTTGTTATATACTTGATGCAACATTATCTCATCAGGGAACACCAAAAATATTGTTAGCTTGGTTGAATGGAGCTATTTGTTTTGCAAGTTCATAATTTTCTAGTGATGTGGCACCGGAAATCTATCATTACAATTTGCTTAGCTTTGTAACAGTAAGCACATATTTTATTTTCCATTCCAAAAGTGGGAATGTTTTACATGTACTTCCATTCCTGATGACATTACAATTTTCCGTTGAGCAATACTTAATGTGCTGTTGAAATGGGCTCATTTGGGGATGATATTGTTCCTGTCCAAATCCACAAGGGCCTTTTTTTCCTTATTTTGCTATGAATTCACATAATATACCATCTATTTGTGCTTGAGAGATTGTAATGGAGTAGGATTCCCATTTTTTTATCCCTTTAGGATCTCAGCCTTTGATTGTATTTTCCATGTCACCATATCATTGTATCACGAGGGTTTGCTCCCTGAGACCTTCCTTTAGCTACGTAGCCATGGAAATACTCATCAAGCCCAACTCTAACCGTCACCTCTTCTCGAGGTGTGTTCTTCCCAGTCGTTTGTGCAGCCTTGACACGAATCATCTTCAACAATGTGCTGCTCTCCTATGCACTGTCAACCCATTCTGCGTGCTTTTGCCCTCCCTTCTTTCTTCCCATGCCACATCCAGCAACATGTGTGCACCTTTCTTCTTGGTGCTATGTCTATTACCATGCCACCAGAAACACTCATTTGTACCTCCATCCAACAAAATGGATCAATAATGAGCATTATCTATGTCACATCCTTGTTTTGCCAAACTCCAACCTCTCATAAACCCTACCTCACGGCACTAGTGATCGTGCCCATGGAAAACTACCTATTAAGCCCTAACATCTCCAAGTATTGTATTCTCATGGCCCTCAAAAACAACGTGAAAGTAGAGCACCTAAGACTCAAGTGTACCAAGACCCTAAGCAATGAGAGGAGGAACACGCAATCAATACCCTCTTTGACATGAATTCTCAAGGACTTGAACTACTAAATTCAACAAACATTATCCTCCTCCCAAAGAAGCATGATGCCAAGCGTATCACAGATTATAGACCAATCATTCTTATACATAGCACCGCCAAACTCTTCTCCAACCTCCTAGCAAACAGACTAGAGCCACTGCTGGACTCCTTGGTATCCAAATGTCAAAGCGCCTTCATCAAGAAAAGAAGCATACACGATAATTTTTTATATGTCCGGAACACTGTGAGGAAACTACACAAGACCATGACTCCGGCCCTCTTCATGAAGCTAGATATCCAGAAAGCGTTCGACGATGTAAACTGGAGCTACTTGATAGAGGTTTTACATGCGTTCGGCTTTGGGCCCCCTTGGCGTGAATGGATATCAATCCTATTTCTTACAGCAACATCTAGAGCATTGCTCAGCGTGGTACCCCGGGTCCAAAATTTAATCATGCTAGGGGGGTATGCCAGGGCGACCAGCTCTCACCCATGATCTTCATTCTGGCAATGGACCCTCTACAATGGTTACTTGACTTGGCCATGGCCCACAATGTCCTCATGGGTCTGCCTCTTGCAAAAAAAAAAATGGAGGACATCCATGTACGTCGACGACGCTGCAATCTTCATTAGCCCCAAAAAAGAAGGCATTGGGGCCATCAAAATTATTCTAGAAGCCTTTGGGAAAGCACCGTGGCTGCGCATAAACATGGACAAAAGCTCCGTCCACCCGATCAGATGCGAGAACATCGACCTTGACCATGTCCTCTCGGCCTTCTCGGGGGCTAGGGGAAACTTCCCCTGCCAATACTTAGGACTTCAGCTGCACAACAAACTACTCCAAAAAATCCATGTGCAGCCACTCATAGAATGCATCAGCCATAGACTCCCAGGATGGAAGAGCAAACTCCTTAACAAAGCTGGGCGCTTAATGTTGGTCATCTCGGTGCTCTCGTCCATGCCTACATACCACTTTACTGTTTTCCCCTTAGCTGCCTGGACCAAGAAAAAAATTGACAAAATCTGGAGATCCTTTCTTTGGAAGGGGGAAGAGAGCACAAATGGGGGGCACTGCCTTGTTAATTGGCCAACGGCCTCCAAACCAAAGACCTTGGTGTATTGGGGGTCCTTGACTTGAATAAATTTGTGAGAGTGCTGCGGCTGCGTTGGCTTTTGGCAAGATTGGGTGGATGGCTCCAAGCCATGGGCTAGGGCTGGTGGTGATTTGCTTTGCAAGCCAGCTGATAGATTGCTTTTCAATGCCTCGACCATTGTCAATATTTGAAATGGAGAGAAAGCGCAATTATGGCAACACAGTTGGCTAGATTGGGAAGCACCAAGAATCTAGCGCCACATTCATCTCTTTGGGCTAATCAGAAGGAAAAATAGATTGGTCCAACAGGAGCTTCAAAATAACAGATGGAGTCGCTCCCTGCAAGGCAAGATCACAACGGCCATCCATATGGAGGAGTTTGCATTCCTCTGGCTCAGAATTCAAAACATCCACTTACAACCAGAAATGCAAGATTCCATCACTTGGAAGTGGACCCCCAATGGTGTATACTCCACCCGTTGGGCATACCACATCCAATTCCAAGGGAGTTTCAAACAATTCCGGACGGAGCTAATTTGGAGAGCGCACTTGGAGAACAAATGCAAGCTCATCGCTTGAATTCTCATACAGAATAAAATCCTAACAGCAGACAACTTGCAGCTACGGAATTAGCCACATTAGGAGCATTGTGTCATGTGTGACGGCCCTTTAGAGTCCGGCCTCCATTTGTGCTTGTTGTGTCCCCTCGCTAAAGAAATCTGGAGCCTCATACACCAGCAGACCCAGCCAGCTGAAATTGGTGCTTGGTGGGAATAAGCGGCTGCCAAAATCCCAAGGCAAAGGGTAGCGACACTTCAATGGGGTGGTAATCTACACATTCTGGAATATTTGGAAGAAAAGAAATAGGAGGATTTTCCAGATCAGATCCATGGACGCAAGGCAGAGGTGGTCTCCAGACCCAAAGAAGACATCGAGCTACACAGGAGAGTGTTCAATAACATTTTGAATTAGTGTGTTCGGTGCTCCCATAGCGGAGAAAGTGTGGTCGGTGTGTGCCCTTTGCCGCCCTTAGGCCTTCGGCCATTCTATACATAAATTTGTATTCCTATCTTAATTGAGAGGCAGAGCTCTTGCCATGTTTTTCAAAAAAAAAAAAGAGGAGGAACACACCAGTCATGTTGAAGGTGAGGACCCCATGAGAGGAGACAAGACCATGGGCGTTCGTCCATTTGCAGCAGTACAAGCACTTGCCACGATCCGCCCTTCACGCCCAAGCTATTAGCGTGATGAATAATCATATATTAATTATTGTCAACCAAAGGCTCCACATATTACACCACGTATCAATCATGTGCTTTTCAATGTTACGGACGACATTGCCCTAGGATCGCAATGGAAGATGGTGGATTCTATCATGCTTTCATGGACGTATGGCATGGTCATTTTGTACCTCATCTAGCTCATGATTCAATCAGATGATACACCTTAGGACACAAATCAAATATGACTTAATTACGAGTACACACAATAGATGTTAAAAACAATAAAAATATAATATTTTATAGAAAAAGTTCATAACACTTGTTTCAATTTTGAAAAGTAATGAAAATTTACAATGCCAAAGATAATAAAAGGATAAACCAACGACTATATATATCATGTAAAGGTTTATGCCAAAAGAATCCTTTTGATACATACAAACTATTGTACCATTTTGGTGCTTATATGGTGGAGTAAGTGGACGATGGATTCTATTGGCATCACAATCATATGAACATCGTCTATAAATCAACATAACTGTCTATATTATATCTTGTTTTATACATGTCAGGATCCAACGTACAACCATGTGGATGGTAACCTTTAATAATTATCAACATCCATGTCCACCAAGAGCTGAAATGTAGGAATGTAGATCTATTAAACTCCTTGTAATTGTAGTACAACACAGTTTCCAAATTCGTGATTTCTTCCTTCCCATCAGTTCAACCTGATCCAACCATCATTCCATTATAACTATCTCAAATTTGAACACAGGTACATAAATTGTCATAGTAATTTCCAACATATGGAACAACCTTTTCCAAAACAAGATTGAACGATGAAGACCTCACATAGATGGAAGTGAGTTGTTCTCAGAATGTATTGTATATAAAGTTCCCCTAAAAATATTATGAAAAGAGATTTGTAGTTCTTTTAATTTTGCTTTCGGACATCATAGTTTCTTGTGCTGAATTATTGCAACATGCTCGGTTGTTTGATTATTTCACTGTTTGAGTGTATGATCAGTGTTCTTGTGGTTTTCATAAAACATAACTATGTTCTTGGTATAGGAATCACTACTGGATTCAGGCGCTTTGCCGAGTGCCTGCGCCCCAAATACACTCGGCAAAGGCCACTCGGGAAAAAAATGGCTGGCAAAGCAGCCTTTGCCGAGTGCCATTTGTCGGGCACTCAGCAAAGCTTTTGCCGAGTGCCGAGACAGCACTCGGCAAAGAAAACGAGCCGTCACGGCGTAGGAAACGGTGACAGCGGCTTTGCCGAGTGCCAACCTGGACGGCACTCGGCAAAGTTTTTCATTTTTTTTAAATTGTTTGCCGAGCGCCGCCTGGGCGGGCACTCGGCAAAGTTTTTTATTTTTTTTTTTTAAATTCTTTCTTTGCCGAGCGCCGATCGGGATGGCACTCGGCAAAGTTTTTTATTTTTTATTTTTAAAATTTCTTTGTCGAGCGCCGGACAGGTGGCACTCGGCAAAGTTTTTAATTTTTTTAAAAAAAATCTTTGCCGAGTGCTATGGTCATGGCACTCGGCAAAGCTGGGAAACGGGTTGCTACTTTTTCCAGCTTTCCCGAGTGCAGTGACTATTGCACTCGGCAAACTGACAAAAAACAGTGTTTTTTCATTTTTTATATTCCATCAAGACAAACACAAATTATCACATATTTATCACATCCATCCAAATATACATCACATATTTATCACATCCATCGCATATATCACAGCCATCGCATATATCACAAACATCAATCCAAACATATATCGCAAATATCATAGTTATCCAAATATACCACTAGTGCATGACAAGTATATCAGAAATCCATCACGAAGTGAACAACAAATGCAAATACAACTAATGCTACTCATCAGAAAGGTGGAAACTGAGTGCCTGGTGAAGGAAAAGCTGGATCAGTCGGAGGCGCATGAGCTGGATTATTTGAACCCTCCGACTGAGGCTGCACAAAAGAGAAGAGATTGCATGCGTTAGACAAGATTATTTGGATAGCTAATCTAGGTCATAGAAGCAAAGCACAAGCGAAAACTCACAGGAGTAGCTGCAACTGCAGGAGTCGGAGGTGGAGCGAACAGCCCAGGTGGCATAGCTAGACCCGTATGTTGCCCAAGAGTCTGCATGAACTGCATCATTTCCACCATCCTCTGCGTCTGGGCCTCTCGCGCGGTCCGCTCGGACTGCAGCTGGGCCGCCAGGTCCTGACGTTGCCTTGCTTCATCTTCCAGCCGGGCCTGCAATATTTGACTCTAATGTTTCAATAATGCAAAGCTAATTAAGGTGTGTAAAGATCAATGTACGATGAGTAAAACAGGAATAACCTCGAGTGCGTCGACCCGTTGCTGTGAAGTGCTTGGCCGTGGCCATATGGCTGGGCCTTCACTCGTGCTCCGTGCTCAGATCTGGGAGAGAGAGGGAGTAGAGGTCAAGTCGATGACGCCGTCACCAAGCCAGTACCGCCCATGCTTCTTGCCTCCACCCACCCTCATGACGATCTCAGCCTCAAAGTCCTGGGTGCTCGGGTCGTATTGTGGCCCATGGAGCGACCTTGCCACTGACGTGTACTCACTGATGCGGGTGTGGACGCTCGGGTTGGTGTACGCCTTGGGCGGGTCCTCCGGGTTGTAGGAGACGGCGGATGTCGCCTTGCCCTTGTGGGACATACACCATGCCTGGAAGTCAAAGCATTGCTGACCACCATGTGCCTCCGACTACGAGAAAGATAGCAAGATGATTAGAAATCAGGCATAATTGAGCGTCAGAATAGATAAATGAATTTGTGTACCCATAATTGTTTGTATCCGGTGAGGTTGCGGTTACCTTGATGGTGTGCTGGACCTTGCATTTGCAAATGCTGCTCTCGGGCAGCATCGTGCGTCTCGACCCACGTGGACGTGAACCACTTGTCCATGATCATCGCCCAGCACTCGGGATACGAGGAGCACCACCAGGGACACATCTACACATCATCAAGTATTTGACATATAAAAAGATCAAATTAAACCAACTTAATCTCAAAACGAATCAATATTAATGTTCTTTATCTACCTCAAGGCACTGGTCCCGGGTCAGCGTCATCTTTCTTGCTTCTTCTTTGCTGACCTTCTCTCCAAGTTTTGACCCGTAGTAGGTTATGATGGTCTGGATGCGCGTCTCGTGATGCATGTCGGTGACGAGTTTTTTACAGCCTTTGGTAGCCACCAAATTTGCCCTGGCCTCAGATCCCTCCTCGCATCTGTAATAAGTCTGCATACAGACGCGATGTATCCATTCATTATTTCAAGAAAAGTCCAATGAATGCATGTATTGAGCAGTGTAGTGCGAGGGAGACTTACCCAAAACTCGCCTTCACCCGCTCCGCCTTGTTGGGGTAACCCACATCAGGGGCGGCGGCGTAGTGGTCAAACGTCCAGGCCGGCTCCCTCCTGCTGGCGTAGTCAACCAGGCCAGGGTAGTGTTGCCTGCACAGAAGACCTAGGACGCCATTGACCAGGCATCCGTGACCACCACCCGACACAATCGTCTAGTTCCTGCACAAGTAATTAAGAAAAATTATTAGTTTCTCTATCAATTTTCAACATATCATATGAAGTGGTGGTGATTAAATCTAAAGTTACTTACTTTTGCCCTTCGGGGCGAATCATTGGGCGTTGGTGAGGAAGCGGCACCGGAGGGAGGCTCACCGGACCTCGCAAGTAGACAGTGGATGAACCAAAGGAAGCGGAACCCGTACCATCCTCCTCGTGTGTCCCCTCCCCCTCGTGTGCCCCCTCCTCCTTGTCCGTCTGTCGAACTAGCTCATCGTCATCCCCAGGCCTCGCCTCCTCCTCGTCCTCCTCACGTTGTGTGGTAGGAGGCGGCGACGGCTGCCTCCTGCGGCCGCTACTCCTCCTCCTCCTGTCTGATGGCCCATCACCTAGAGCGGCATCTGCAGTGCGCCATGTTTGGTAAAGTGAGGACACGTCCCTGTGACGGCCGCTTCGGCCCGCCATCTTTGTTCAATCACCTACAATTAAAAAGAATAAACAATACGTAATTAGAAATAGAAATAGATGCAAAATAAACAAAACATAATTACAAAAACATAGTATTACATGTATTAGAAATAATCTTCATGATTGGGATTAGCTGGATCATAGGTCTCGTCATCACTATCAACATTGTCATTGCCAAAATAATCAACACTATCCGAAGGAGGAATGTTGTCTTCATTGTCGTTGCCTAAATGTAATCGCTCAAGCATTTCGAAGTCCTTCACATTTTGCACCCCATCTCCAGCGTCCTCGTCATCAACCCTTTCATTGTCTAGTTCCATTCCGATGGCTTCGGTTAAGTCTATCTCAAACCTCCCTTCTAGCCTCTCTTCTTGAAAGAACTCTCTGTCATATGTGTGTGGGTTGAAGTTGTAATCTTCATCATTTGGGACAGGTAGTTTACCGTGTGGAGAGACCTTATGCACGATATCCCAACCCTTAAGATGCCCTTTGGTTTGGCACGCATATGACGTATAATAAACCTGTGTGGCCTGTTGAGCCACAATATAGACATCGTCTCCTGGATAGACGGAATCCTGTCGAATTTCGACTAGCCCAAGATTAGGGGTCCGTCTCGTTACTCGAGTATCAAACCAATGGCATTTGAATATGACAGGATTAAAAGGTTTGACACAATAAAATGAAAGTTCGTATATTTCTTCAATTCTTCCATAATAGTCGAGGCCATCAGTGCCGGGCGTAAAAACTCCACTATTTGTGGTTTTTTTATTAGGCCGACTCTGCTTGTAGATTGCTATGTGAAAGCGATATCCATTCACGTCATAACTGGTAAATGACCTGACCCTTAAGGCACAACCGTTTGCAACCTATCTCAACTCAACACTTATAGATGCATCGGTTTGGGCCTGCAAGCTCAAGCAGGATAGATCGTTATATTATTCGAACATACGAGCAACTAAGTACGAGCTAAATTGGACGGTACCATATTTTTGAACCAAGAAATGAAACCGGGCCTCCCTGGTCCCGCACCCTATGAAAGAAGGGTATCATTTTCCTGTGGAGTAGGATCCCTTGATTGATGCCAGGATTCACGAAGAAATTCCCTGTACCAACGAGAAACAAGGGAGTTGGATGCAGAATAGTGACGGCATACTGAAACAAGCTCGTTGAGAACTTACCTCACATACGGCTGCACCTCGACAAGGTTGGTCAACACATATAGCATGATACTGCGCCACTCTTCAATACTCAAGTGCTTAGTGGTCGATGCACTTGCGCTTCCGAGTTGCCTTTGGAAAAGGCTGAGGGTCGATTCATTTTCGCCAGCATTATAACGAGGGGGTAGATTATGCACGCTAGGAAGGTTCTTAGTGTAGTATTTTTCTGTGAAGTTTGACACCTCCTCCAGAATGTATGCCTCTGCAATGGAAGCCTCAATTTTGGCTTTATTTCTACATTTTTTACGAAGAGTCTTTAGACATCTCTCGATTGGATAGCACCAACGGGCCTGCACGGGCCCCCCCATTCATGCCTCATACGGGAGGTGCACAATCAAATGCTGCATCGATAAGAAGAAGCTGGGTGGAAAGATCTTCTCCAACTTACAGAGCAACACAGGTGCCCCTTTTTCCAAGTCATCAATGACGGTCCGAGATAGCTCCTTGGCACAAAGCTGGCGCAAGAAATAGCTCAACTCTGCCAGCACTAGCCAGACATGCTCAGGGACATAGCCTCGAACCATCGCTGGAAGAAGCCGCTCAATCCATATGTGGTAGTCATGACTCTTCATCCCGTTGACTCACAGAGTAGATAAGTTCACTCCCCTATTTAGATTCGCTGCATACCCATCCGGGAACATTAGCGTCTGGATCCATTCAAGTACTTCCCTCCTTTGTTTGCTGGTCAAGACGAAATCGGCCTGAGGCCTTCTCAAATTCTTGCCGCCTCTAGGAGGCTGCATCTCTTGATTAGGTCTATCGCATAACATTGCCAGGTCCACTCTAGCCTTAGGGTTGTCCTTAGGCTTTTCAGTGTCCATGAGTGTTGCCCAAAGTGCCTCGGCGATATTCTTTTCAGTGTGCATTACATCAATGTTATGTGGCAGAAGAAGGTCATCAAAATATGGGAGCCTTGTCAAGCCCAACTTATGAGTCCACATATGTTGCTCACCATATCCCACAAAACCACCTTCTT
This sequence comes from Miscanthus lutarioriparius, assembly GCA_904845875.1. Classification (NCBI taxonomy): domain Eukaryota; kingdom Viridiplantae; phylum Streptophyta; class Magnoliopsida; order Poales; family Poaceae; genus Miscanthus; species Miscanthus lutarioriparius. The sequence goes on along the minus strand of CAJGYO010000014.1, from coordinate 60,784,379 downwards.
GATTGGCCACGAGAGCATCTATCTGAGCGTAAACCTCGGCATCAGTCATCATCCGTGGTGCAGGGTCTGACACTACGACACCTTTCGTAAAGTTCTTGATGTCTTGTCTGAATGGATGGTCAAGAGATAGGAATTGACGATGTCTGTCGAACGATGAATTCTTGCCACCCTTCTACAACCAAATGAACCTCACACCTTCCTTGCATATTGGGCATGGGAACTTCCCGTGAACACACCAGGCACAGAATATCCCATACGCCAGGAAGTCATGCAGGGAGTAGTGGTACCAAACGTGCATTTTGAAGGTTGTCTTTGTAGCTCGGTCGTATGTCCATACCCCTTCGTCCCAAGCAAGGACCAATTCATCAAACACGGGCTCCATGAACACACCCATATTATTCCCTGGGTGTCCAGGAATTATCAACGACAAGAATACGTTATGTCGTTGAAAGAAGACACCGGGGGGGGAGATTAAGGGGGATAACGAAGATGGGCCAACATGTGTATGGGGAAGCCATCATTCCATAAGGATTGAACCCATCTGTTGCCAGCGCGACACGTACATTACGAGCCTCATCTGCTTTGTCATGATGTTTGTCATTAAAGCGGATCCAAGCTTCACCATCGGATGGATGTACCATCTTGTCAGGATTGTACCATTTGCCATTTTTATGCCATGTCATCTGTTTCGCGGATTCCTCGGTCATGTATAGCCGTTGGATCCTCGGTAGGAACGAAAGGTACCATAGGATTTTCACGGGGATCATAAGTTGCCTCTTCTGGCCATCATCAGAGTCTACCTCCAGGTACCTAGAGGATTTACACTTTGGACAGAACTTTGCATGCTCGTGTTCTTTCCTAAATAGGACGCACCCCTTTGGACAAGCATGTATCTGCTCATACGGCATCTTAAGTGCACGTAGGAGTTTCTGTGACTCGTACATGCTCTTTGATAGAATGTGGCCCTCTGGAAGCAGGGTGCCAATCACGGCCAACATCTTATCGAAGCTTTCTTGACTCAAGTTTAACTTGGACTTCAACCCCATTAAGCGTCCAATGGCATCCAGTTGAGACACCGTTGATCGATCGTGAATGGGTTTCTGTGCTGAGTCCATCATGTCGTAGAACGCCTGTGCGGCTGCCTCCATCTCCTCCTTCTCACGTCCCTCATCTAACTGGCCTTGGTGAAAGTCATCTAACATGTCTGCTACCCTGACATCAGCATCAAAAGCCTCCACCCATTGTCTCACCACCTCCTCTCTCATACGATGGGCTTCACCATGGTGGACCCACCGGGTGTAGTCCAGCGTAAATCCATTCTTCACAAGATGTTTACCCATTTCCACCTTGTTTACCCTTCTCCTGTTTCCACATTTGCTGCAGGGACACAAAACTAGGTAATGTCCCTTAGCAGCCTTGCCAAATGCACTATTCAAGAAAGCATCGGTCTTGTTCATCCATTCCGTGGTGTAATCACTCTGACTTCTCTAGCCCGTGTACATCCACTGACGGTCATTCATCCTCTAACATATGTATCAGCGAGTAATGTAACCATCAATTGTATCTACATGGTGTTCCTACTGTCTAATAGGTGAGGATAGGTCCTAATCCCACCCGAGGATGCGTAGATGAGGTTAGTTTCCATGCTCTACTCCAATCCGAGACAGAATTTCGGCAGCACCTCCCCGCTGTTCTCCAGATACACGTCCTACCAAACAAGAGTGCGTATCCGAAGAACAACAGGGAGGTGATGCCAAAACTCTATCTTGGACCAGAGCAAACCATGGAAACTAACTCATCTACGCATCCGCGGGCTGTCCAAAAAACGTGGACAATCCGAAACAGATACGGTCATAGATATGCAAAGATCTGCATACCTCCAACCGTATCTCTTTCGAACGGGAGACGCCTAACTAGGTTACGCGATCTACGACCATGATACAGAAAGAGGGATTATACCTAGGGTGGTGGCAGAGTCAGGCTAGAGGGGCCATGGTGGGTCGGTGCAGTGGCGAGGCGACGCGGTGCAGGTAGACCGGCACGGCGATGGGAACTCCGACTTTGCTCCGACGGGCTCTTCTCTACAAAAATGGAACAAAATACTGTCATTTAAAAAAAATCGACAGAACCTCCCCTGCACGGTGAGGTTTTCAAAACCTACAAAAAAACAACGGCGCGATGGCCAACAAGCACATATGTCTCAAGAGAAGCCATGTAGTTTGGATATCAATCCATGCAGAAGAATATATTAGTACCACTACTTCCACTATTGCTACTACTACTACCACTAGTTCTACTACTACAACTATTGCTACTACTACTACCACTAGTTCTACTACTACTACTACCACTACTTCTACTACTACAACCACTACTTCTAATACTACTACTACCACTAGCACAACTACAACAACTATCAGTACCACGACAACACCAAGAGAGAAGGCATACCTGACGGGCGCCGGGGGTAGGGGCGGGCGACGTCGAGTCTGCAGTCGGTCCAGAGTCGGAATGGGGTCGGGCAAGGGCGGCGTCAGGCGTGCAAGTGTCCACGGGCGCTGTGATCGGGCTGCTGGGCGCTGGCAGCATAGGGGAGGGCGGGCGGGCGGTAGGGGAGCGGCGATGGGGGCGGGCGGCCGAGGGGCGGCTGGGGGGGGGGGGTGAGGAGCGCGATCGGGGTGGGGGGGGGGGAGGGGGGGGGGGGAGGGGCGGGGGGCCAGGGAGAGGGGCAGGCAGGGGGCAAGGGGCAGGAGAGGCTGATGCTTGTGGGGCGGGTCCTTTTTTCTAAGTGGCTAGCTGCCGGTTGGTATAATGGACGGGCTCTTTGCCAAGTGCCCCGATCTGGCACTCGGCAAAGAAGGCCGGTTTGCCGAGTGCCAGACCGGGGCACTCGGCAAAGATTTTGTCCTTTTTTTAAAAAAAATCTAAACCCTAAAGCCTAAATCGCACATTTTAAAAAATAAAATTACCACTTTTTGCGAGAGGAGAGGCACTCGGCAAACATTTTAAAAAAACTGGCACGCTCTTTGCCGAGTGTCATCTTTTGACACTCGACAAAGGGAACACTTTGCCTCGGCAAAGAGCATGTTTGCCGAGTGTGAAAAGATGACACTCGGCAAAGAGCGTGCTAGCTTTTTTTTTAAAATGTTTGCCGAGTGCCTCTCCGCCCGGCACTCGGCAAAGTGGTAATTTTTATTTTTTTAAAAATGTGCGGTTTAGGCTTTAGGGTTTAGATTTTTTTCTAAAAAAACGGAAAAAATCTTTGCCGAGTGCCCCGATCTGGCACTCGGCAAACCGACAGCCCTAGTCCTTTGCTGAGTGTCAGGGTCTGGCACTCGACAAAGAAGTGGTTTGCCAAATGCCTACCCGCTGGCACTCGGCAAACCTGGATGGCAGGCGGCGGCCGTTACCTGACGCCGTTTTTTGCCGAGATCTAAAGTTTGCCGAGTGCCTGACACTCGGCAAAAAGGGCCTTTGCCGAGTGTCTGGCTTTGAGTGCCTGACACTCGGCAAATCCTTCTTTGTCGAGTGTATATCTTTGCCGAGTGCAGCACTCGGCAAAATAGCTCTTTGCCGAGTGTCCGATTTTTAGCCTTCGGCAAAGAAAGTTGCACTCGGCAAAGGCCCTGTTTCCCGTAGTGAATTTTATGATAATTATTATGCTAATGAGAGCCAAACATTAGTTCATTGTGCAGGTAAAAAGAGGGACAGAGCTTCTTGTTTCTTCAACATGGAAGAACGTTCTAAAGGTTTGCTCATACTATGCATATCAACAGTATGTATTTAACAAGCATTGTGTTTTTAACTAAATTAACTGTGTGGTGGTAGGTAAGCTTCCAAATACACTGATACTAGATATCTTCACCCCAGAAGCTTACAAATTTTCTCCGACATTCCTGCTGATGCACATAATAATTATTGTTCTAAACTTTTCACAATGAGTACACTGTATTACCTATTTTAATGTATTAAAAGTGATATTCTTTGTGAAGGAACATATATGATTGATCAATGCCAAACGATATAGTTATGTGATTGTGCGTGGGTTTTGTATGGGTTCTTACCCTAATTTTCTTCTTAGTATAGTGATACAGAGCTCTCCCTGCATGTTTGAGAAAAAAACAATGTTTATTATTGACACTTCAGTTTACTTGTAATCTGAGTACTATAAGGGTGTCTCTCTATTACAATAGTAAGTCCTCCTGCATGTTCGAGAAAACAAAAACTTTAGTTTAGTTTGTAAGTTGGTGATTATTACTGAACTTAGAGTTTTCGTTCATTTGAATTTCAGAATTATTTAAGTTTTCTTTTCAATTATCAGCCTTTTCGTTTGGCTGGGCTGGATCGTTGTTGGTTCGTGAAGATGTACTGCTGGTTGGTTTGTGTGAGAGAAAAATACTGTTCCGGGTGAAAATTTACGATCGTTTACGACAAGCCACAGCCAAACGAACAGGTTGTATATTGTTATATGTTGTGCTTCATTCCAAAATTAATTTTGGAGATTCTTCATGTTTATTTTGCTGTACTGAAAACATTCTAGAGCTCTTTATCACAATAATTATGAGTATTAATATTTTCACCTAAAAGCATATATCCATATCTCTATATATAAACAAAATGTATGTAATATCAATTTTGTAAATACTACTTTGAGCCTCTTTGGCAGGGCTCCTGCAGGGGCTTCAGCTCCGGCTCCTGCAGGAGCTGTGCCAAACGTCTGTTTTGGAAAGGGCTCCGCATGGGGAGTCGGTCAAGAGCCGGAGCCATTTTTTGTCTACGCAGGAGAAGCCTAAAAAACGAGCTTCGCGCGGCTCCTTACTGTGGGTTCACGTCGTCTAGTGCGAAAGAGCCGTTTTGCCAAACGTTTTCCAGAACGGCTTTAGCTTCTCCAGAGGATCTGCTCCTTCAGAGGAGCCAGAGCCGTAGCATTTTCAGAGGAGGCAGAGCCCTCCCAAACAGGCCTTTTATGAGCGCAGACGCTCGTGCTATGCAGAGTGCACACCACACCGCTCCCTCCCCACTCACACCTACATAGCCTCGTCTTCCACCTCCTCCCTCCCTCCCTCCCACTCTCTCTCTCTCTCTGGAGACAACCTCCCCGGTGACCTCCTCCTCACACCCTACCGCCTCCCCCGCGCGTGGCCATGGTGGATGCGGCGGTGGCGGTGGCGGTGGCGGCGGCGGATCTGCTAGATCTGGCAGCGGCGGTGGCGGATCCGCCGGATCTGGCAACAGCGGCGGCAGATCTGCCGGATCCGGCAACGGTGGTGGCGGATCCATCAAATCTAGTGGCGGCGGCGCCAGGTAGGCCTCCTCATCCTCTCTCTCTCTCCTCTATCCTCCTGGATCAGGGTAGGGTTCCGACGAGCCCTCTCTTCTTCTCCCCCAACTCCGGCGGGTATGGAATGGGCCGACCGGGGAAGGTAGGCCGGCCAGGCGGTGGGGATGCAGGCGGGCGGTTTAGGGGCCCTGGTGGCGGTAGGGGCAGCCGGGCTAGGTCAGGGTGGCGGCGGGGGTGGGGGGAGGGGAAGAAAGTGGCACCGCGAGCGAGAGCTCCAGGGCCGTGGCCGCGGCCGTGGAGCTCCGGCGAAACCCTAGCTTGCCGTGTCGGGGCTGTGGCGGCAGCGGGAGTGAAGGCGCCGGAGTCGGGGAAGAGCACTGTTGTGTGGTTTTTTTTACTAAAAACTAGTGTGCGAGGAGGTGTGCTCGCGGAAACTCCAAATCCTACGCGTGCGTGCTCTAGCAGCGTCATGGAGTTCTTTATAATTATAACATTTCTCTGGGTATTAATACTTTTACCTAAAAGCATATATCCATGTCTATATATAAACAGAATGTATATAATATCAATTTATATTTTCTGGTTTATAATACATTTTCTCATCCTTTGATGTGTCATGGAGTTTGCTCTCTATGCACAGCTTTTCCTTTTGGTTGCCCCTTATGGTTTGTTTTATTAGTAATTTTGGTTAAAACTTTTCCCTAGGCCATCTTTTCACTTCAAATTTCTGCAGTACATAAGAACTCCTGTATCATGCCTCTTATTATTTCCCCTAAATGGTTCGTCTGATGACATCCTTATCTAATTTTTAGGTGACACAAACTTCTTACCTCCTTTGTCTCTAGAAGAAAAACAGCAAGTAGCTAAATCTTCAAATGATCTTCAAGAGGAGTCAGCAAAAGGTGAGTCGACGCTACTGCTTGATTTATACTATGTTATTCTCCTTGGTGTTTAGTACATTTTTTATTATTCTCAATCTCTACCTTTCCATCTTACATGGCTTCCATTCTGACCTTTTATTTATTGTTAGATACAATTAGTGGTGGGTTCATGTCTCCAAGCATAGCTGAGGATGCTGTAGGAGACCGTGGACGTCTAAGAGGGGGGGTGAATTAGGCAACTTAAAAATCTAACTCTAAACTATAGCCTCTTTTTCTATCTCTAGCAAAACCTATGTAAAAGATAATCTATCTAGATGTGCAACTATGGTTTTGCTAGTGTGTTGCTATCTCTACCGCAAATAATAATAATATGATCAATGTAAATGCGGAAGCTTAAAAAGCAAGGTAGAGATATGCAAACTCCCGTCGACGACTCTGGTATTTTTATCGAGGTATCAAGAAGCGCACAAGCTTCCCCCTAGTCCTCGTTGGAGCCCCTCGCAAGGAATCCCTCGCAAGGGCCAAGCTCCCGGTCGGGTAACTCCGTGGATAGCCTCGGGTCTTCCCCATGCACAAGTGGGTCTCCGATGTGCCTTCCGGCAAGCCTCTCCTAGATGCTCCCCGCCGTCTTCACTATCAAGCTTTCGGCCGAAACGCCGCGGGCCTTGTTCCCTTCGGTACACGGTGGCGGCCGCACCACAAACGCGGTTGGTGCGATCTCGCAAGACTTCAAGCCCCTCCGATGTACAACTCTTGTGCTCGCAAGCACGGGGTGGCAAGAGGTATGCAAACCTCACTAAACACTAGGCATACACCTAGAGCAAGCGCATAAGCGGTAGTCTCGCAAAGCACCTACGCTAATCACCTGATGAAACACTAAGCACTATGCAAGTGGAGATCACTAAAATGGTGTATCAACACCCTTGGTATGTTTCCTCAGCTCCACACCCGTCAAATAGCCGGTTGGGGGTTGTATTTATATGCTCCACTAAGAAAGTAGCTGTTGGGGTCAAACTCCCGCAATTCTGCTACTGACCGGACGCTGAATCGTCCTGACCGGACGCGTCCGGTCGTCCCGACCGTTGAGCCGGCAATATACTGATCGAACGCTGGCTAGCGTCCGGTCGCCTGCCACCGGACGCGTCCGGTCGCAGATTTATCGCTCTGGAACCTTACTATACTCGATCGGACGCTGCGTCTCAGCATCTGGTCGGTTGCCGCTTAGCGTCCGATCCTTGCGTCCGGTCGCCTGTCTGCCGAGTCACCACCCAGCGTCCGGTCGCTGCGTCCGGTCGCTTGTTCAGAGTCCGGTCTAGTTTCCGGTCACCTCTTTGACTTCTTTTCTTCGTGATCTTGCGCACGGCTTGGTTCCAATCTTCATACTTGGACTTTGCTTGATCTCTTGGGTCTTCTCTTGTACTCCTAAGGTCTTTCTTGAGGTGTTTGATCATCGGATCATCACGTCGCCTTCGTCCAAGTCACGTCTTGCACCCTATTGGACTACAAAACAAATACTTGCAAATTCATTAGTCCAATTTGGTTGTGTTGGTCATCAAACACCAAAATCCAAAGTAAATGGGCCAATGGTCCATTTTCCTTACACGCTCGTGCTATTTTCAGAGTCGGCAGAGCCCTCCCAAACATGCCTTTTATGAGCGCACACGCTCGTGCTATGCAGAGTGCACACCACACCGCTCCCTCCCCACTCACGCCTGCATAGCCTCGTCTTCCTCCCTCCTCCCTCCCTCTTTCTCTCTCTCTGGCGACAACCTCCCCGGTGACCTCCTCCTCACACCCTACCGCCTCCCTACGCCTCACCGCCTCCCCCGCGCATGGCCATGGTGGATGTGGCGGTGGCGGCGGCGGATCTGCTACATCTGGCAGCGGCGGTGGCGGATCCGCCGGATCTGGCAACAGCTGCGGCAGATCTGCCGGATCCGGCAACGGTGGTGGCGGATCCATCAAATCTAGTGGCGGCGGCGCCAGGTAGGCCTCCTCATCTCTCTCTCTCTCTCTCTCTCTCTCTCTCTATCCTCCTGGATCAGGCTAGGGTTCCGACGAGCCCTCTGTTCTTCTCCCCCAACTCCGGCAGGTATGGAAGGGGCCGATCGGGGGAGGTAGGCCGGCCAGGCGGTGGGGATGCAGCCGGGCGGTTTAGGGGCCCTGGTGGCGGTAGGGGCAGCCAGGCTAGGTCGGGGTGGCGGCGGGGGTGGGGGGAGGGGAAGAAGGTGGCACCGCGGGTGAGAGCTCCAGGGCCGTGGCCGCGGCCGTGGAGCTCCGGCGAAACCCTAGCTTGCCGTGGCGGGGCGGTGGCGGCAGCGGGGGTGAGGGCGCCGGAGTCAGGGAAGAGCGCTGTTGTGTGGTTTTTTTTACTAAAAACTAGTGTGCGAGGAGGTGTGCTCGCGGAAACTCCAAATCCTACGCGTGCGTGCTCTAGCAGCGTCATGGAGTTCTTTATAATTATAACATTTCTCTGGGTATTAATACTTTTACCTAAAAGCATATATCCATGTCTATATATAAACAGAATGTATATAATATCAATTTATATTTTCTGGTTTATAATACATTTTCTAATCCTTTGATGTGTCATGGAGTTTGCTCTCTATGCACAGCTTTGCCTTTTGGTTGCCCCTTATGGTTTGTTTTATTAGTAATGTTGGTTAAAACTTTTCCCTAGGCCATCTTTTCACTTCAAATTTCTGCAGTACATAAGAACTCCTGTATCATGCCTCTTATTATTTCCCCTAAATGGTTCGTCTGATGACATCCTTATCTAATTTTTAGGTGACACAAACTTCTTACCTCCTTTGTCTCTAGAAGAAAAACAGCAAGTAGCTAAATCTTCAAATGATCTTCAAGAGGAGTCAGCAAAAGGTGAGTCGACGCTACTGCTTGATTTATACTATGTTATTCTCCTTGGTGTTTAGTACATTTTTTATTATTCTCAATCTCTACCTTTCCATCTTACATGGCTTCCATTCTGACCTTTTATTTATTGTTAGATACAATTAGTGGTGGGTTCATGTCTCCAAGCATAGCTGAGGATGCAACTGAATCTTTAAGGGGGCACTTGCAGAAACCAAATGAAGGTTTGTCTTTAATTGTAATAGGTAGAATGAATAATGGACTTAATTACGAGAGGTGTAGAAATATATAAGAACATGGATGTGTCAGAATAAGAGAACCAAATAATAGCATCACTCGAGCCTATGGCTTGCTGAGACATGCATATTAGTATCCCTTGTATAGCTGAATAATTAGCATATATTTCTTTTTTAGTTTACATCAAATTCAAGTTACCTAATTCATCCGGACCTGTACTTATACAAATGTAGGCAACTCTTTATCGAGGAAATAATAACCAAATTCCAATTTGGCTAACTAAACCTGTTAATCAAGGAGGAGCCTGATAATTAGAGGACCATTTGTCCTTATTATCTCACTGTTTTTCAAACACAATAGTGGAGTTTCATAGTTGTTTATTATATTTCTTCCTCTAAATATTTGCTACATGGTGGGTTATTTGATTTCACTGTTCGTGTGTATGCTAGATATTGTAAAAGCAGTAATTAAGTTCTCAATGCATGAGTTGCTTGATATTTTTATGTCAATGAGAGTCAAACTTTGGATCATTGTGCAGGTAAAGAAAGTGAGAGTGCTTCCTATTTCATGGATGGGGAGGAAAATTCTACAGGTTCACTTATTATTATGCAAATCAAAGCATTTCTTTAACATTGGTATCGGTGTTGCTTTTAATTATGTCGATCATGCAAATTTTGGTAAGATTCCAATGATAGGGGACATTTGATATGTTCACTCTAGACCTGACGGTTTATTTGTCTCCATCTAGTGATAAATAACAGTGTTTTAGACTATTTTTTTACAATGACCACATCAACTTTTGTATTATCTATTTTCAAATATTAGAAATTTTATTTCTATATGAAAGCACATTTGAAAGGTCAACAAGTAGATGCATCTTTAAATGTCCCTAAAGGTTTCACCAATCTTTCTGTTTCTTTCTGTTACATAATGTTGTGTTTTTCTTAGCTGTTTTTCCTTTGTCAATTAATTATAAATTTTTAAAATTATTAAATGTTCCATCTTAAGCATAATTTGTTTCCCCATAGTGTTGTTTATTTAAAAAAAAATTGTTCCTCACCATGCTTGTTGCATTATATGTATTTTCTCTATTGGAACTTAATAAGTAACTTTTATTACCAGATGGTCATTTTCAAATTTTGTGCCGAATCCTGTTTCGCTGGGCTATACATGCTCCAATGTGAATCTTGTTATAGAAATTATAACTAACTATATTAAGGTTTGGCTATTAAAGAACCACATATAAAAGATGTTGCCAATACTAACTACTGAATCCTAAATGTTATAAGATGGTTGTTTATATTGTGCAACCAGCAGGACTCAGAAAGTAACTCGGTAAAATCATGATAGCAATATCACAAGCATGGAGAGCTGTGAATGGTTACAATCTTCATATGGAGCAACCTGAGTCAGGCACAAATTTTGAAAGCAAATAGTTTTTCGCATTTATATATCAAGTCTTTTTAAGTCAAATACATGGATTGTTATTTCATTTATTTCTTCCGCTGTAAAAGTAGTTCTTTGATAACAGTTTTTTTGTGAAGCAAATGCAATATGGCATGCTACCACTAAACCTGTCATTATTTTTGTAGTTTACCTTTTCTCCAACCACATGTTAACTTTATTTCTTATGTCAATGCAGATGGATGTTCAAGTGAAGCCATGGACACTAACAAGGATGAAGGTAAACATTCTAGGCACAAGAACAGCTCAGCATGGAGTAATGAAGTCATCAATCGAAATAGTGATGAAGATGACGAGAATCCACACACTGTGCAATACAAGCCAGAAGGCATGGCGTCACAAGATCTGACAGCTATGAATAGTGATCATTTTCAAATGGAGCAATCCGTGTCAAAAATGCATATATCCGTACAAGACCAGGGAGACATGAATGCAGAGCAGCAAGAGGCAGAATTTAATGGAGCCATGAATGTGGATCGTCAAGGAGACGCCCGACAGCCATTTCCATTCAAGGGCGTGTTTTGTTGGAAACTAAGTGGCTTCTTCGACAAGGACCTGCAGCATGTTCGGCAGGACGTAAACGATCGTGGATTATTTACTGCTGGCTGGTTTAGTGTGAGAGAAAAATATTGTTTCTGCTGGAAAAATACTGGTGCCATTTTGCTTAAATATGCCTAATATGTAGCATGCTCTCTCTGTCAAGCATTCCATCTTATAGTAACTTTTATTCCAGACATAGAACACCTTATTAAGTCATTCTACATGCAAGAGAAGACTAGCATTTGTTGACATGCCCTGCTATGATTTTCGTGAAGACATATGTATTTGAAGTTAATGGATTCTGAAAATTAATGTTTAATCTTGGTTGGACGTACAATATTTTTATATGTTTAATCTTGGTTGGACATACGACATTTTATTAACCAAATATGAAATCCAATATGCGTTGCCATAAATCTCTCCACAACAATATAATTAAAATGAAACAATTATATTTCGTTGTTACAATAAGTTATTGCCACGATGCTCATCTATTGGGATGAAACTTATTGCCACACACATTGATTGATGCTATAAGAGTTATTTGCAACCTAAAATATTTCTTTGTGCTATCTTTTCTTGCCACACAACCATACACATGGTTTAAGCAAAATAGCATTTAGCTAGGGCCATATCTGATTTTGGTGGTTGACTGACAACATAATCAAATGGACTAATGTGGTTTGCTAGTATACACAAGGTTTCGCGTTCATTGGATGCAAGGATGGAGTGGACAAAGGCAACAGGACGATCAAGTGATCAACACCTCAACAAAGACCAAGGAGCACTATTGAAGATCATAGAAGACATACAAGAAGTCCAAGACATCAAGTAGAAGAAGCCCGGACAAAAAGACATGAAGAAACAAAGCCAAACTGACTCTATCTAGAGTCACCAGATTTCTCCGATGGTGCCCTAGCAGAGGCGCCGAAGCTTGGGCTTGGTTGAACAGAAGGGCAATTGTCTACAGAAGATCACTGGAAACCTCCTGTGGTTGTGGCTAGGAAACACTTTAGAGTTTAGGGTGCTGCTCTCAAAGTTTCCGCAAAAGGTTTGAGGCCTCAGTGAAGGCACTAGAATTAATCGGTGCTAGGCACCGGAAAAAGCTAGAGAGCTCCGGTGCTCTCCAGAGAAGAATCAGAGGGCTCCAAGACTCACCAGGAAAACAATGCTGGTCACCGGAGAGGCCTCACCGGAGTTTAGGCTACTCCAACAGTTGGCAATGGCTAGTCAATGAGGCACCATCAGAATTCTCTAGTGGGTGTGCACTATACCTTTCAAATGGCCTCTGCCTGAGAGTAGTTTGCCAACAACGGTTATATTTTTGTTGGAGGCTATATATACCCACCCACAAGCTCGGCATTTATATGTTGTTGGAGTTGAGGATCATTTCTAGTGAGTGAGGCTAATCTCTTGTACTCTACCCATCAAAAGTTCTTATGGAATTAGGTGATTAGCATAGTGCTTTGGAAAATGCTTAGGCTAGTTAGAGCATCATATTGCTGCTTTGATATCTAGGATTAGGATTAATGTTTAGTGAGGTTTATACACCACTTGCCACTCGGTGTTTGTGTCTGCCATTGTTGTACCCAGAGGGGCTTGTAATCTTGTGAGATCACACCAACCGTGTTTGTTGTGTGGCCACCATTGGTGTATCGGAGGGAACGAGACCCATGGAATTTGGGCAGGAAGCTTGATAGTGAAAATGGCAGGGAATGATCCTTGCGAGGGGCTCCAACGAGGACTAGGGTGAAGCTTGAGCTTCTCGATACCTAAAGAAAAATACCATCGTCACCAAGAATTTGCATTCCCTACTTCTCAAAGGCTCCAATCTTAATTGCACTCATTTAGTTGTGTGTTTTACCTTCCTAATCTAGTTTGCTAGGTTAGTTGATAGAGTTGGAACTAGGGTGCAAAACTCTTTTTTGGTATAGATAGCAACACTTAGCAAAACCTAGATGCACATTTAGCTTGATATCTTGCATTGGTTTTGATAAGTAGAAAAGAGGCCAAGTAGTTTTTTTAGAAGCCTAAATCACTCACGATACCCCATCTTTGGTGTCTCGGTCCCTTACAAGTGGCAATAGAACATATTGAAGTGAAACAATTGGCATGGTAATTGAGGCTATTGCCGCAAAACGGTTTTCGTGGTAACAGGGCCTATAGCCACTAGACACATTGTGTTACAAAATACAGCAATGCAACGAGGCAAGGTGCATGGCATTATATCCTATTACCATGAAACAATTTCCTGGCATTAACTGCTAATACCATGAAACATATACCTAGCAATAAAGTCTTTTGCAACTAATTTAAATGTGTTAATAATATACCTTACTACCACAGTATGGTTTATTGCAACACCTATCATCTACAAGGCATGATTATGTTTTAATAAGAATAGTAATTGCAACAAAATGCATAACTGCTTCAAGGACCTTCTGCCACTCCGTTTTGGGCAATGGCTGCCAACGGAAGTGATAATGTGGCAATTAGTAGATATTGCCACGATATTGGCCCTATTGCAATGACTTTTTGCCATTGCGATATGAGGATTTTCTAGTAGTGGAAGATGCGTTTGCGGGAACCAACCAACCACTGAGCTAGCGACCCGAAGAGGGTAGCAACACTAGTGAGTGTCTCAATAATGACTACATTTGTCGGTGATCGAGCCTGCTGATGACATCCTCAAGAATCTAGAGCCATATCTGACAATCTAACCACCTCCAAGCTCTGTGCCATGGTCTAACTTATGCCAGAGAGATCTCGGACTCTGACACCCTGATCGTAATGAGTCGCTACCACCATCGGGTGTGCTTCATGGCTAACTCCCAATACGTCCATGATGGCGATGGCAATACCGATGACATCCCACAAAACATAGTAGCACCAGTCGATCCAGTGGATGAAAGTCATGAACACACCATCCCAGTCGATGACACACCAAAACAACAATGTGATAGCCTCCAAGATTAGCACTTGGGTATGGAAGCTGAGCACAACACATCAAGACAAGTTAAACCGACCTTGAGAACCAACTCGATCATCGAAACCGCCACGATGACCATCACAGCAGAGGACGTGCAGCTCGTGTAGGCATCCAACACATACGATAAGCTAATTAACCCTTGAGCAAGCCAAAACTTAGCTGCATTGATATAGATCCTCGACAATCTCCACAAAGCATCCACCTTGTAGGCCCGCTGACACCATCAGAAATTAAAGGACCTCATGTAGCGCGCCGCTGCCTAGTTGGCAACGAGTGCCTCTTGGAGCCGCACACGGTTAGCCATATCACAAGGACATCGCAATGTCTGACCCAAATGCAACCTTGCGCCACACTAGGATGCACATGAAGGAACATACAACCATCAACTAGGAAGGGCCCGGATGCCAACTTAACTCATCACATTCGCTCTGTTTGCTCAGGCTTGTTTGGTTTATAAGCGGTATTTTTTTAGTCAACGAACAATATTTTTCTCTCACACCAAATCAGCCAAAACGGTACTTTCAGCCATGGCTTATTAGTCAAACAAGCCCAAACGAACAGGACGATTGGCCGGAAGAAACTAACATGATGCTCCAAGACGGAACGCTTTACTAATGGGCGCGAACGTTATCAACTGTAGTCTTTTAGATCTATAACTATCATTTTGGTCATTTCTCCATCCTAAGGTGGTTAAAATTTTTGAAATTTTTGAATTTCCAAATGTGACAACTTCAAACAAATTTTGTAGGGTCTAAATGATTGATTTGAAAATTCATGAACTATAGATTTGTAGATCTCTATGAGATATGCAACTTTTATGTCTTTGTCCAACTTTGGTTGAAAAGGTTATGAATTTTATTTTGCTACACCTATTTTTAGAGACGGTTATAGATCTAGCCACGTCTATCTATAGGTGGTTCTAGATTCAACCGCCTCTAAAGATAAGGACATTTTTAGAGGCGGCTAAAAATACAAGTCACCTGTAAAAAATGGATTTCGGTAATGCTTAGGAGCGGGCATCCGTCCGTCCGGATGCCACTTTTTTGCGCCTGTGCGTATCAGCCCAGCAGGCATGCTTACTCTCTGCATCTCCCATCTCTTCTATCAAAATATCTCCCTATCGCTCTCGCCCATCGCGTGCCGTTTTGCGTCGTGCACTCGCTGCTGCCGTCTTCTCCGCCGCGCACCTCATCTCACGCTACGTGGCTTCCCCATTCAGCGCTGTGCTCTATCCCGTGCCGCGCCCCCTTCATCGCCATACCGCGCTTCATCCTCTGCCGCGCCCGCTCCAGTTCTCTGCGCGCCGCGCCCCCGCTGTTGCGCACCGTGCCCCATCCCCCGCGCGCGCCGAGGTGCTGCTGGGGTGCTGCCGACATCGCCGTTCCCCACCAAAAGGTTTTGGCCGCTGTCGACGCTATGGCCGTCACGATGCACGAGCTCAGCAAGGAGATATAGGGGTGGATCTAGCAATCTGGCAAGGTTTGACAGCCGCCAGACCTCACCGCCGGCCAAACCAAGACCTCTACCCCTGCAGAGGTGCGCACGCTTCATGCGGCCAGCTGCCACAAAGTACCCGTGGTATGTGTACGTTGTATATTCATGCGGAGTAGCCGCAACAGGAAGGTCGCGAGCGCGTGGTGCCTTACAAGTGTAGGATACGGCTGTGCACTTCTCTCTAAATCATTGGATGCTATCGTTAATTGGCCTTTATTTGCTCCTGGCCCCTACTAATCGATACGAATGCATGAGCCAAAAAAAATAATGTGTCTACTTAGCATCTTGGATAGTAGTCGCTTGATCATGCAAATTAGTAAAAAGTTCGCCATAGGTGAATTTTTATCTTGGATCCGCCACTGAGGAGATGTTGCGATGAAAGCATATGTTGCAAGCGTATGTTTCAAGTGTTTTAGACGTTCTAGAGGTATGTTGCTATTGTTTCATATGGATGTTAAGTAGATCGGGGGGATGTTGCGCATGTTGCATACGTGCAAGTGTTTCAAAGGTTTGTTCAAAATATTTCATCTATTCTAGATATATGTTGCAAGCGTTCTAATCTGGATGTTACTTATGTTTCACACATATGTTGCAATAATTTGTCCCAAATATTTCGGCTGTTACAATTTTATGTTACAGTAAGTGTTTTCATGTTGCAAATATTTTATCTGCAAGTTGTATATGTTTCATACATATGTTGCAAGTGTATATTCTAGATATTTCATATGTTGCATACATATGTTGCATTCAAGTTTTTCATGTTGCACATCTTTAATGTTGTTTGGAGAGTAGGGGGCGCGCGGAGTGATGGTGGCACGACGCGGGCATGCACCGGGGAATGGGGCGTGGTGAGCGGGGGGGGGGAGTGGGGCGGTGGACGGGCGCGCGGCACACTAGTGTCCTGAGGATGGGGCGTGCTCGGGGCCGGCGGTCGGGGAGCCATGGGGGTGGGGTGCGAGTGCGGGGTGGGGCGAACGGCCTCGAATCAAGGCGGGCTATGAGTGCGAGGCGAGTCCTCAAGACACACAGGCACTGCGACAAAGACGGGATGTGTGTGTAGGGTGGGAAAATCGACAGACAGAGGCATGCTGCGCGTGCATCCGTCTAGACGTCTGGGCGCTAGCACCTCCGAATGGATTTCTAGTGGCGTTTGCTTCGAGAACGATGTTTTAGTGGTGAATTTTGCTTAAATCGCCTCTAAAAAAATGTCGTCATTGCTAAAAGTCGTTTGTGTAGTAGCGGATATTATTTAGGAAAGATACGTGGCATGGGTCTTTATACACATTTTCTTCGCCTCTACGTGAAAAACAAGAGAGTGTTGCAAATCCAGTGGTGTGGGCTAAGAGCATAGTATGAATCACTTGCGTGAGCCAAGGGCCACCAGAGGAGTTGACACGCATCAACATCAGATGACTTCCTTAAAAGCTAAGCAAAATTGAGTAGACTCACACATTGGGTGCTATTTCCATAGAACTCTTGTTTGGATAGTTCTGGTTCTAATATGAGGCAATTTTCTTGGCCACCCCAATACCTTCCTACCGGATTGGAGTGGATTGGTGTGCAACAAAACAAACTTAAACTTTAAGTAATATTCTTTTTATCCATTTTTCATATGAGCGCTGTCAGATATAGGAGCTTCTTAAAATTTCCTTATTTTCTGTGGCCTCAAGGAATCACTGAAATTGGTTGCAGCATCTTGATCTCCATGGGTTGGTGTACAAAATGATGATTTTATCGACTATCATGTCTCCATGAAACTAAAGATCTAATTTTGTGATATTTATTTGGACTCGATCGGACTGCTTGACTTTTTCCTTAATCCATAGGATTTACTAAGAATTGCTGATTGTGGGAAATATCAAAATATCACTTATTTGCGAGGAAAACGTGTCACTTTTTTTTTACCGGATAAAAGGTTTGGTAAAATTTTTCATTTACCTTTTTTTTGAAAAAAAAAATCATTTACTAGCAGGTAGCCTTCAGAGGCTCACCTGCTATTTTTTTTAAACCATTTGGACAGTGACCTATTTCAGTCAAGTCTACTGATAGGGTAAGTACTCAAGGCCATGTTTAGTTCCCACTAAACTCCTCTCCTGAAAAATGCACTATGCAAAAAGAAGATTTCTCGTCATATTAAATTTGCGGTACATGCATGAAGTACTAAATATAGATGAAATCAAAAACTAATTGCACAGTTTGGTTGTACTTTACGAGTCAAATCTTTTGAGCCTAATTAGTCAATGTTTAAATAATAATTCACAAATATAAACAAAACACTACAGTAACACATTAATTATTTGGCCACTCCTAAATCCAGGAACTAAAGAAGCTGCAAGTGTTGCTTTCGTGTGACCTGAAACTAAAAATTCGTTCGTGGACTTGTTGACAGCAGTGCACACAGGTAGTGCTGAGCCCCGACAAAACTTTTCCTTTCTTGTTTGTTTTTTTTTTCTAGTGTTCTGATTTAGACCCCCACCCCCTATTTTTATGCTTTAGGCCTTGTTTAGTTGGCCAAATTTTAGAAATTTTGCTACTGTAATATTTTCGTTTTTATTTAATCATTAGTGTTTAATCATAGACTAACTAGGCTCAAAATATTTGTCTCGTAATTTTCAACCAAACTGTATAATTAGTTTTTTTTCGTCTACATTTAATACTCCATGCACGTATCGCAAGATTCGACGTGGTGGCTACTGTAGAACTTTTTGAAAAAACTTTTTGGAAATAAACCAGGCCTTACTGCCTCTGAACATACGTAGAACGAACTCTCTGTCAGGCCTTGTTTAGTTGATCATATGTTGGAAATTTGACTACTGTAATACTTCCGTTTTTATTTGATAATTAGTGTTCAATCATGTACTAATTTGGCTTAAAATGTTCGTCTCGTGATTTCCAACTAAACTGTGCAATTAGTTTTTTTCGTCTATATTTAATACTCCATACACGTATCATAAGATTTGATATGATAGCTACTGTAGCATTTTTTGAGAAAACTTTTTTAAAACTAAACCAGCGTCAACACAGAGGCTCGGTCAGAGTCATATAGACCACTGACGTCCAACGTACACCATGGAGTGTTCACAAGCTCGCAGACGCACTAAAGGACAGTTTTCAACGTCTCTGTTGTGCAACTGTAGGTAATGGAAGCTTTTTTTCTTTTTGATAAGAGCAAGTTTAGTAAGAACGCCCGCTGCCGGCTGCAAGGAACGCCAGGTCACTTGAGCTGGGGACCGGTGGTGGCGGGTCCCATCCATCCTTTAATGCTCAGCGTGTTTACAAACGACGTGGGAACCAATGGGAGCCGGAGGAGCTGGGGAACAGGCCATTTCGCTCGCTTTTTGCCGGCGTTAAGCTAGTCGCCCGCTCGCCTCTCTCTTGCTTTCTTTCTCTCCCACGTCAGATTGTGCTGATGTGTTAGGTTATTTCGCCGACTGAGCTGGCCTCATTATACTTGCTCTAAGGACGTAATGGACCCATGCATTAATGCGCCACGGAGCCAAAACATCGCTTTTCAGAGAACTCAGCAGTATATATACGGACTGGCTAACGCCGGTGCGTTCGGACAGATGCGCGCTTTCGGACGCCCGCGGAGTCCGCCCTCGTTCAGATTCGTTCCGCTCCACGCGCGCACTACGCCCTATATCTGTGCCCGTCGAACATTCTCCAGACCCGCTCCTCTCTCTTTGCGCGGGCAGCACTCGAGAGCGGAGACCCAGCGTGCCCCCGACCGAAGCACCCGACCGCCCACCCCAGCGCCCCCGTCTGTAGCCCCCCTCCCCGTGGCGCACTGCGCGCACAGTCCTCTTATCCCCGAGCTCGTCCCTTGCCGAACAACATAAAACACTTGCAACATGAAAATCAATTTGAATGTAATTGTCGGGGACCGAATACTGAGGTACCCAAAGAGGAGAAGCTAATAACCATCAAATATTTATGCTTCCGAACAGACAAGAACGCAACTACACTTTTTGCCCAACGACCGAAGGTTGGCTCCGCCTCGCCAGACCCCTGAGGGCTGGTTCCGCCTCGCCCGACCCCCGGGGGCTGGACTCCGCCTCGCCCGACGTTCGAGGGCCGGCTCCGCCTCACCCGACGTCTAGGGGCAGGCTCCGCCTCGCCCAACGTCCGAGGACTGGCTCCGCCTCGCCCAACGTCTAGGGGCTAGGCTCCGCCTCGCCCAACGTCTGAGGGCAGACTCCGCCTCGCCCGACGTCTGAGGGCGGACTCCGCCTCGCCCGACGTACGCGCTACTCTTTCATAACTACGCATGCAGATAAGGCGGGGCACTCAAGTCAACCGCAATACCAAGGACCCTACCCTGCACGCCTGTAGGAAAGTACCATGAGGATATGACTGGATGGGCGCTTTAAGCGCTTCCAGGCATGTTAGAGCCCAAACAGTGTTGTGGACGTCGACATTTGTCCTACAGTGTTATGGACGTCGGCATTTGCCCTCGAACATGAATCCTGACAGAAACATACGAGAACCACTACGGTCCAGGAGGAAGCTCATGTCATCTACAGTAACAATGTGGGGCATCTACGCTGTCTGCTCCACGTAGGGTCGCGACTCAGCACCCTGGTGCGTCATGCCGCCCGCCGGAGCGGGATGTGACGTGACCACTTGCTGAACGAAGCCAGAGCATAGCCCTATCAGGATCACCGAATGTGCTATCCCTGGCACCGTCTGCCATGTCAGCAAGTCAGGCTCAAAGGAAAAGGAAGACCCAGCACCTTTGAAGGACCTCCTTTGGCTCTGGTTTTTCTTCTTTCTCCCATCTGTAATCCCTGCTCCCCCTTGATCTATAAAAGGGAGGGAAGGGCACCCCACTAAAGGGATGGATCAATTCAACACACCACGCACCACAAAACACACAGCTGAGCAGCAACCGAGCTCTCAGCACCCGTTCGATCTTTCCATCAAAGACTTGGGATATGTCCCTCTCTCGACCGTTTGTACCCCCTATTACGAACCTTTCAATGCTAATAACATGAGCAGCTACAGCAAACTGGACGTAGGGATATTTTGCCCGAACTATTATAAACCTTGTGTCTCTTAGCACACCATCCGGGCCTAACGTGTAACAAATACAAATTTACTAGTTGGTGTTTACTCGAAACATCGACAGTTGGCGCGCTAGGTAGGGGTCTTTGCGCATTCCGATGTTAACATCAGGCCATGGATGGCTAGACACGGAATCAGTTGGGTCCCGGGCGCACACGTGCGCTTCGGTGACCTGGACTTCATCGTCATGGTGGAAGGAGAGTTGGCATTGGCTCACGTCGCCATCCAATCTCTCCCCTCCATCGTCTCAACTACGAGAGGCTTGAGCGCCAGCTCGGTGTCTCCCTAGGACCCCAGTAGTCTAGGGAGGACCAGCGCTGCCTCACCTTTTCTGATACCAACAACATGGCGCGTCTCGCCGGAGGAGATCCCCTCATCTCCGGAACACCACATACGGAGCACCCCGACAACACTTCTGTTCGGTCTCCGCAACGCTGCGACGACCGTTAGCCACTTTGTGGCACGATGCATGGTCCTGCCGCCCACGAACAATGAGTTCATGGGGGTGATCGAACACGTCACGGAATGTCTCCACAACCTCCTCACAGAGGAGCTAGGGTCATCCCCTGGCTCTTACTCCAGCAGGGGGAGCCATCATCCCTCCCGGGAATGCTTCATGACGGGTACCCCCGAGGGACACGTCGAAAGCGTCTCTGAGGAGGAGGCTACCCCGACGGACAACCTCGGCGATGAGGCCAAAGGGGAGACAGTGGCCTCACCTCGCATGGGGGTGGAGCAGCTAAAAGCCCGACATCGGGAGATCGAGGAAGCGCGATTCCAGCTTGTGTGGGAATGCGCGGAGCTCGATCGGGAGGTCAAGCGTCAAGGAGACGGTGAGCATGCATGCGCCATGGCCCCACGACATGAATTTGAGGATCATTGCCGATGATGAAGCCCTTCCTCGCTTTGCCCGGGCAAGCCAGAACATCGCCACACAGCGGCCCTGCTCCACGGTCTTCCAGAGGCCACGACACCCAAGGATCGTCGGGCCCACCACGAGATTCGCACGCTACTCGAGCATGCGGCGGCGCAGCAGGCAGAGAGCTCGTTGTCTTGGTGATGCGAGCTCGACGCCAGCCAACGCACGCTCTCCGGGCATCCTAGCAGGGACACATCGGTCCACCAGGCACCATAGGGCGGCAGGCAGCATGCCGTGGTCCTGGTGCATCAGTGTCTCGGCCGTAACCGCGATGCACACAACACTCTCGATGCTCGCAGGCGTACGCATGGCGATCCAAGTGAGGGAGCCAGCCATGGCTATCATCCTCATCGCGGCGGATGCTACGACAGCGACGAGGACCAGAGTTCGAGCCCCGGTCTGCCAGGCCCTTAGGCCTTCGCCCGACACATCCTCAACGCTGCCTTCCCGCCAAGGTACCGGCCACCGACCAACATCCTGAAGTACTCTAGGGAAACAAACCCCGGACTATGGCTCAAATACAATCAGCTTGCCTGCCAAGTCGGTGGCACGGATAATGACGACTTCATTATCCGCAACCTTCCACTGTTCTTGGCCGATTCGGCACGGGCGTGGTTGGAACACCTGTCGTCCAATAGAATCTAGAGTTGGACGGACTTGAACAAGATCTTTGTGGGGAACTTTCAGGGCACGTACAAGCGCCTTGGGAACCCATAGGACCACAAAAACTACCGATAGAAGGCTGGTGAAACCCTCCATGGGTATATCCGGCGCTTTTCCCGACAGTGCAATGAACTACCTAACATCGCCGATGCCGACGTTATAGGGGCTTTTCTGTCTGGGACTACCTGCGAGTCTTTGGTTCATAAGCTGGGATGCAAGGGCCAGCGAACCACTAAGGAACTCCTAGACATCGCCACCAACCATGCCTTAGGAGAAGAAGCAGTCGAAGCAATCTTCGATCATCTCGATGGCAAGGCAAGGCGGGACAAGGGCACCGGCGAAGGGACTCTAATTGTTCTGCCAAAAGGAAGAACAAGAAGCAATGGCACGAGGACTCACTCGTGGCCGCTGTTGACCGCAAGGGTGGACGGAAGCCCACGGAGGGCACTCCGAACCATTTCAAAAAAACTACTCGAGGGGCCATGCCCAAACCTTGCTTTCCCGGTCAAGCATCTGTACAAGGACTGCAGCCTCATGCGGTGGTTCTTGTCCGAAGGCTCCAACAAAGGGGATCATAGAAAGGACCCTACCCCCACCATGGACGACGCCGAGGAGAAGAACGACGCTTTCCAACACCGGACGACTGCCTTATGATCTTCGGAGGATCAGTGGCCTACGACTCCAAACATTGTCAGAAGGTCGCACGTCGCGAGGTCTATATGACCAAACCGGCCACGCCTACCTTTCTCCGGTGGTCAGAGTCCGCCATAACCTTCAATCGGACCGACCACCCAGAGAGCGTCCCGTATTCGGGGAGATATCCGCTCATGGTCGACCCAATCTTTGACCCAAAGCGGCTCACCAAAATACTGATGGATGGGGGCAGCGGTCTCAACATCATGTATGCCAAGACGCTAGACGAAATGGGCATCGACCGAACACGCCTCCGCCCAACCCGTGCACCTTTCCACGGCATCGTGCTCGGAAAGCAGGCCATGCCACTTGGGTAGATTGATCTGCCCATTACCTTCAGGGGTCCATTCAATTATAGGACGGAAACCCTCACCTTCGAGGTGGTTGGGTTCCTCGAAACCTTCCACGCCATCCTAGGACGTCCATGCTACGCGAAGTTCATGGCCGTCCCCAACTATACATACCTCAAGCTAAAAATACTAGGCCCCCACAGGGTCATCACCGTCGGCACCTCCTTCTAGCGCGCCTATGAGTGTGAGGTCGAATGCTGCAGTCACGCCACAGCAATCATTGCCTCCGGAGAGCTCGTCGCCCTGAAGAAGGAGGTCACCAAAGAAGCGTCCGACACCAAGAAGTCAACTGGGTCCTTCGAACCAGTGGAGGGCTCCAAAGAGGTCCTCATAGATCACGACAGGTCCGAGGGCAAAACGGTGCGCATTGGTACCACGCTTTTCTCCGAATAGGAAAGCGCGCTCGTCGACTTCCTCCATGGCAACAAAGACATCTTTGTGTGGAAACCCTCGGATATGCTAGGAATTTCGAGGGAAGTCGCTGATCATACCTTGAAGATCCGCCTAGGCTCCAAGCCAGTGAAGCAACGCCTATGTCACTTCGACGAGGAGAAATGCAGGGCCATCAGCGAGGAGATAGCAAAACTTTCGGCAGTCGGATTCATCAAGGAAGTATACCACCCAGAGTGGTTAGCCAATCCTGTTCTTGTATAAAAGAAGAGTGGGAAATGGAGGATGTGTGTCAACTATATGGGTCTCAACAAAGCGTGCCCAAAGGATCCGTTTCTTTTGTCGTGCATAGACCAAATAGTCGACTCTACCTCGAGGTGCGAAACCCTCTACTTCCTTGATGCGTACTCTGGGTACCATCAAATCAAGATGAAAGAGTCCAACCAGCTCGCGACATCTTTCATCACCCGCTTTGGATCATTCTGCTATGTCTCAATGTCATTCGGTCTAAAGAACGTTGGGGCCACATACCAGCATTGTATGCTCAAATGCTTCGGGGACCTCATCGGGCGGACCATTGAGGCCTACGTTGACAACATCGTGGTCAAGTCCAAATGGGTTGACCATCTCGTAGCCGATCTAGAGAAAACCTTTGCAAAACTCCGAGCCAACGGCATCAAACTCAATCCCAAGAAGTGTGTTTTTGGGGTCCCAAGGGGTATGCTGCTCGGCTTCATCATCTCTGAGCGTGGCATCGAAGCCAACCTAGAGAAAATCTCAGTCATCTCAAGCATGGGCCCCATTCAGAACATAAAGGGGGTTCAGCGAGTCACAGGGTGCCTCACCGCACTCAGCCAATTCATCTCGTGCCTCGGCGAACGAGGTCTCTCCCTTTATCGACTTCTAAAGAAGGCCGATCACTTTGAATGGACGTCCGATGAAACAACCCCGATTTCCACGAAGGGAAATCCACATAGTTAAAGTATAATAAGACCGTTGTAGATCATATTACCCAAATTCCAGTCGAATATCACATCCATACAACGATAATATCAGAGTACAATAGTGCGGAATTACATAATTTATTACATCACTGCATTGGCGGAATCAAAAGTAGCATTCATTCAGAATAGCTTGAAGATAAGATCGCCAAACTTGAGCGTAGGAACGAACCCCTCAACCGTCAAACTCCTCGAAGCTATACTCCTCAGCAGAACCTGTGTGCCAACATTTATCAGTACGATTTGTACTGGCTACTCCCAACCCTATAAGCATTGCTTTGTGGAAATTGGATGCAAGTTGGATATAATCAAAAGGAACCTATAAAGCTAGGGTTTCCTATGTTTTAGCATATCAAGTTCATAATAATAGTTGGTCAAGTTTTAACACCATTCTCACCCATTCCACCCCATTCCCAATCCAGAGCCAGGTTTCGATCCTGGGATCGATATACCACCATATCCACACCATCACCATACCACACCCATACCATCGCTCAGTCGATAGGCCAACTCCCTCTCGGCACTGTCTCAAGGCCCGTAGCCCCTGGCTACGTCCGAACACTCACTTCCGGGGGAGAATAGAAAGACTCATCTCACTATCTAGTTTAAGCGAAACCCAGGAAAGGTCCATAGCCGACAAGTCAGCATATGTATCGATCGATCAACCATACACTCTACAGAGGTTTTACATAAACACAAGATCCGCCTTCCTCGCTGACCGTCGTCAACTAGGCTGATTCCGGCCGCTTGCTAGCCTAGGATAATGCCACTCTACCATTCAGCCCTGGTACACCCCAAGTCCGGTCTGGGGTGGCTGAAACTGTGAGTCATGAGCTGGGTCCACAAGGTCTCCATGAAGTCTCGGAAGGGTGTGGGGGAAATCCTCCGCACCCCGTACCTCCTTTCACTGTCCGCTAACAACCTAGCAGTAGTTGCAATATCCTACCAAGTAGTCCGGCCGTCCCGCACCATATAGGGCGAGTGGTACGTAAGGCTTCCTGGTGAATCTGAGTACTAGTAAGTCCTTAGGGATGACCAAGCCAGAATTTCTTCATCAGGGTTTCCATTTATCATGCCACCACAGCACCTCCACCCTGGGCTCCTCCCATCACAGGATCACACCCAAGGCCACCTCATATACCATTTACCCAACATAGGTATCCATTCCAGGGGTGCCCAGGTAGCACCCCACGGCAAGACTTGCCCCAGGCTCGTCGTATACTCCAACTTGGTCGACACAACCCTCACCCTCCATGCACCCAAGTCACACACGCAGAACTCTCCCCATGATCCAGATAACACCAGTTTCCACCACGCCTCCATATGGTGCAAGCGTAGTAGAAGTAGTAAGCAATGAATTATATTTAGCAAGCGTGTGACTAGCCTAACAGCAGGGTGAGCAGGGGTAAGGTTGCATCAAGGTAAAGGCCATCAAGGAGGCATACTACCATGCAAGTCCTACCATAATGTGATCATGACAGTAAAGTAAGCGCTAGCATTTCTATATTAGCCATGCGTAATAGGTGCTACGAGATTGGGTGGGATGTGGCACCTTTAGTGTAGTCGTCTCCGTACTCCTCACGGTACTCATGATCCTCGTCCGTCCGGTTTTCCTCTGAGTCTGCAAACGACCGCATTATAGTCGCGTTAGCGACGTCTATAGAATAGCACAAAGAAGCAATGAAAATTCAAAAGAGCCAAATGCACTCAAACATGGGTCCATTGCGTAGAGCTCGATTTTAGATGAATTTTGGTCCTGGTTTCATATTTTTCCGAGGTCGTATGAATTAGTTACGAATTTCTGAAGGTTAAATCTATTTCTGAAAATGGAAAAAAAAACTGAGTTAATCCTGGGCTGACACGTGTCACGCTGTGGTTGGTCCACGTGGCTTGCTGACGTCAGCATGACATCAGCATCACGGTTCCGAGCTGATAGGTGGGGGTCTAGCTGACGTCATCAACGTCATGCTCACCGAGAGGTGGGGCCAAAGGCTATTGGGTTACTGACGGGTGGGTCCGGTCAAGTCAACGTTGGTCAACGTTAGTCAACGGTCAACGATCAATAGTCAGGGTCACTGACATGTGGGGCCTGGGCTGCTGATGTCAGCGTGACGTCAGCATGATGTCACCCCGGCTGCGCTGGCTTCCGACGTGTGGGTCCCGCGTGATGTCAGCATGACGTCACCATCTGACGTGTGGGCCTGGAGTGTTTGTGCCACTGACATGTGGGGCTAGGTCAACGGTCAAGGTTGACCAGTCAATGGTCAATACGGGCTGGGTTCGAACTGGGCTCTAGTGGGCTTGGGTTGGGCCGGTCTGGGCCGGGTCGACCCGGACACGTGGCGTGCTGTGGCTCTGCCACCTCATAGTCGTGGGCTTCTTCTGGGCTGTGGTCCACAGGCGTGGTCCACGGTGGACGCAAGTTCACGGTCCATGGACCTAAGGCAGGGTCCATGGTGGACCAAGTCCATCCCTCTCCTCTCTCTCTGTGGTCCACGTGCTTCGGGTGCATGGGCATGTGGCCGGCGAGGGGAGGTGTTTCCCCTGTTTCTTTCCGCGGCGGTGCTCCTGCCGGCGGCGAGCTCACGGTGAGCCCCCATGGTGGCGCTGGTGTCCGATTGGGGAGGGGAAAAGCTTCCCTGGGCCACGGCGACTGTGTCAGTGGGGTCAAAGTGGCGGCCAGAGCTTCCCCAAGGTGCTGGCCACGGCGAGCGGCGGCTCGAGCTCCACCGGCGTGCGGGAATGGCGAGGGGCTGCGGCATAGGCCGGTTCTGTGGTGCGCGTGGGCGACACAACACCCCAACGGGCATGTTGGGTAGGTCGAGGGGTCCTCTAGGGCCTCCGGTGGCTTTGGCCACGGTGGCGCCCTTCCGAGCTCGACGACGGTATCGGTGAGGTGTCTACGGTCATGGTAAAACATCTCGGCGGGGCGTCCATGCTTCTATGGATTCATGGGAACGCGGCGAGGTCATCCAGACTCAAGGCAAGGCTCGGTTCTCTTGTGGCCGGTGGGGACATCCCGGTGGCCACGGCGACGGTGAAGACGACGGCGAGGCACGCGGGTGAACCACGGGACTCCAGCGGGGTGGTCACGGCGTGCGCGTGAGTTACCCGCGGCTTCAGCGAATAGGATGGGCGAGTCAAGGATGCGCTAGGCGCTCCCAGCAGTACTGGCCACGGTGGTCGGTGCTCTGACCGATGGTCGGGTGCTCGAACCGGTGGTCTGGTGCTCGGCACGGTGGTCTGGTGCTCAGACCGGTGGTCGCGTGCTCGGACCGGTGGTCTGGTGCTCGACACGGTGGTCTAATGCTCGAAGGTGGTCTGGTGCACCATGGCGGCGGCGTCGATGGCGATGCGCACGCTGGTGCGCTATGGGCTCCGGTGGGGTGTCACGGTGATCTCGGTGTGCGTGTGGGTGCATGTGTTCCAAGTGGCTGAGGCAAGGCATTGGCCTACGCGCTCCAGGCGTGGAGCGCCATGGCCGACGGTGAGGTTCGACGGCAGAGAGGGATCGGAAGGCTCACCGTAGGTGTTGTGGGAGATAGGATGGCGGTGCAGTGTCAATTCGAGGCCGTGTAGCTCCAGAAGCCGTGCAATGCCGTGCCGACCCGCGTCGGTGATGTAGCCAACGGCGTCGCTCCCGGCTCCGGCGATCTCCTCCCCTACGGCGGCTTCGGCATTCTTTCCCCCCTTCTTCCTCTTCTCCCTCTTCTCTCTAGGTTTGGGTGCGTAGTGGATGGCCACCGAGGTGGCGGCGGGCAACGGGACGAGCGCTAGGGCTCCGAGGACCGTGGCCTTTATAGCCGAGCTCGGCCATGGAGCTCGGTGATCGGCGGACAGGGATCAAGGGCAATCGCGGTGCTTGCTTGCATCCTACGGTCATGAGGGGTTGCGTGGGCGCGGCGCCAAGGGGGGGGGCAAGGCCATGGCTCGGGCGTGACCCCCTGGCCCGCTCTGCACTCGCTGTCGGCCTCCGGTCGGCTGATGGTTGGGCGCGGCGTGGGGAAGATGAGCAGGGGATGGCTGACGGGCGGGGTCCACTGGCAGCGACTACGGTGAAGGGAAGAGGCGCTGGGTGAACATGGCATGGCGACGTGACGCTTGGGCCCAAGGTGGTAGCGGCATTGTTGGGCGAGGCTGGGCGCATGGCGATCACGATAGCCTAGGCTCGCTTCTTTGGGCTCAGCTGCGGTATACAAGACTGGTCGGGTGGGCCGAAGCCGGCAGGTGTCATGAGGCCTTCTTCTCCTTTTTTTTTTTCATTTTTACATTTTTTTTCCATTGTTTGAATTTCAAATTTGGTTTAGAATTTGAATTCAAAACTGAGGTAAATTATTCATTGGAGTTTAGAGAATTTTGTTTAATAATAACTTTATGATTTATTATTTTAATGGAATTGTTAGGCATAACATAAAGCAAATGGAAATCCAATTCACAACTTGAATTAACAATGTATGCAACATGTTATTTGTTGGAAATTTAATAATCATAATCAACAAATGATATGCCATGCTTATGTGTTGACTTAGGTTGGGTTACTTCTAATGCAACTCTTAGGGTTGGCTCCTACAATGTCACTCATCATCACCTGGGAGTTTTAAGAAAAAATTTTGTAGTTGTGATTTTTGGTGTGTGGATTTCTGGGTTGTTACACATCCTACCCCTTAATGTAATCTCATCCCCGAGATTAAAGCATAACGTACTCTTCAAAGAGGTAAGGATATCGAGCCGGAGGTCGACTCTTTCTCCCATGTTGCTTCTCTTTCAGTATGATTACTCCATTGGATCTTGCACATAGGAATAGTCTTGCTTTGGGTTTCTTTGGTATCTCTGTCCAGAATTCTGGTAGGATGTTCTCTATACTCAAGTGTATCTTGAATGTCAAGTGTATCAGTCGGGATTACTTCGTCGGGCATTCTCAAGCATTTGCGTAGCTGTGAGACATGGAATACGGGATGTACACCCGCCAATTCCTCAGGTAGCTCAAGTTTGTAGGCGAGCTTTCCAATCCTTTTGCAAATCTTGTACGGGCCAACAAATCTAGGGGCAAGCTTCACTTTCACATGGAATCTGACAGTTCCACGTAGCGGGGATACCTTGAGATAAACTAAGTCTCCCACATTAAACTCAAGTTCTCTTCTCCTTTTGTCAGCATAGCTCTTGTATCAACTTTGAGCAATTCTCAAATTCTCTCTTACTTGAGCAACTCCTTCTTCTGCTTCTTGAATCTTAGCAGAGTCAAAGAATGATCTCTCACCCGGTTGAGACCACATCAAAGGTGTCTTACAAGGTCTGCCATATAGAGCTTCAAACGGCGACATCTTGATACTGGCTTGGTAGCTGTTATTATAGGAGAACTCTGCATAGGGTAAGCATTTCTCCCAATCAGATCCATAATTCAGCACACTAGCACGAAGCATGTCTTCTAAGATCTGATTTACTCGTTCTGTCTGTCCATCTGTCTACGGGTGGTAAGCGGTACTGAAATCAAGTTTAGTTCCAATAGACTTGGGCAGAGCTTCCTAGAATCGGGACACAAACTGAGGACCACGATCAGATACAATACTAGAGGGAGCTCCGTGTAGTCTGAGAATATGCTCAATATATAGATCTGCTAATTTTTCTGCGTTGGTCTTGGTCTTCACTGGTACAAAGTGAGCAATCTTGGTCAAACGATCAACTATCACCCAGATGGAATCATTGCCTTTCTGTGAACGGGGCAATCCAACTATGAAATCCATGGATATACTCTCCCATTTCCACTCGGGAATGTCAAGAGGCTTTAGCAATCCTGCAGGCCTTTGATGTTCAACCTTGACTCTATTACAGGTGTCACACCGTGCCACATGTCCTGCAATGTCTGTCTTCATGCCTTTCCACCAAAAGTGTTTCTTCAAGTCTTGATACATCTTTGAATTTCCAGGGTGAATATAGTACTTAGAGTCATGGGCTTCTGACAGAATTTCCTCTCATAGGGCTGGATCAGAAGGTACACAGATTCTGTCCTTGAACCAAATGGTTCCTTGTTCATCTTCATGGTGGTTGGTCTTGTAGCCTAGTTTCATCAGACCACAGAGATATTCAATCTCCTCACAATTTTTTTGAGCTTGACAGATGCGATCTGTGAGATCATACTGTATGTGGAGCTCATTCAACAAGCCATGCGGTAGTATCTCAAGTTGGAAATCATCGATCTCTTCCTTGAGCTCAGGTGGTACAGATTCAGTGATCAAGGTGTGACAGTAACTCTTTCGACTGAGAGTATCTGCGACTACATTAGCTTTTCCCGGATGATAGTGAATTTCCAGGTCATAGTCCTTGATCAACTCTAGCCATCGGCGTTGCCTCATATTCAGATCTTCTTGAGTGAAAAAGTACTTCAAGCTCTTGTGATCGGTATAGATATCACACTTGTTACCTATCAAGTAGTGCCTCCATATCTTCAAGGCATGCACAACTGGTGCTAACTCAAGATCATGAGTTGGATAACGGTTCTCGTGTTCTTTCAACTGTCGAGGCGCATATGCTATCACTCTTCCATCTTGCATCAGTACGCAACCAAGTCCTTGATGGGATGCATCACAATAGACCACGAAATCTTTGCTGATATCTGGCAATGCCAACACAGGAGTTGTGGTAAGCTTCTGTTTCAATTCTTGGAAGCTTTGCTCGCACTTGGGCATCCATTCAAACTCCTTAGTCTTCTTCAGAAGGTTGGTCATCGGACGGGCTAACTTGGAAAAGTTCTCGATGAATCGGCGATAATATCCAGCCAATCCCAAGAAACTTCTGACTTCTATCACATTACGGGGTTGTTCCCATTCTTTCACAGCTTCAATCTTAGCTAGGTCAACTGCTACACCTTCAGCTGATAGTACATGGCCTAGGAAAGCAACTTCCTGTAGCCAAAACTCACATTTGCTGAACTTTGCATAGAGCTGATGTTGGGCTAGTTTCTCAAGTACAGTTCTTAGATGATGTTCGTGTTCTTCAGCGGTGGATGAATAGACAAGGATGTCATCAATGAATACTACCACGAACTTATCCAGATCATCCATGAAAACCTTATTCATCATGTTCATGAAGTATGCAGGTGCATTCGTGAGTCCAAAGGATACCACAGTGAACTCAAACTGTCCATACCTAGTCACGAAGGCTGTCTTCGGTATGTCACTCTCTCGAATCTTCATCTGATGATATCCAGATCTGAGATCAATCTTGGAGAAATACTTGGCACCTCTAAGCTGATGAAGCAAATCATCAATCCTCGGCAGGGGGTACTTGTTCTTGATGGTGACTGCGTTCAAGTTCCGGTAATCAATGCACATTCTCATTGAGCCATCCTTCTTCTTAACAAACAGAACAGGGGATCCCTAGGGTGAAGCACTGGGTCTGATATACCCCTTCGAGATGAGCTCATCAAGCTGCTTCTTGAGCTCGACCAGTTCATCTACTGACATGCGATAGGGTCTCTTGGCAATGGGTCCTATCCCCGGCAAAAGATCAATGATGAACTCTACATCACGGTCTGTTGGCATACCCGATAACTCTTTAGGGAATACATCGGGATAGTCTCTGACCACAGGCACATCATGAATTGTCTTTTCCTCTTCTTGTGATTTTGAACTTGCTTTAAGGGCACATAGGATAGAGGTGGACTTTCCAGACTGGGGTTCACATCTAATAATTTGGCCTGATGGATGGGTCACTTGGACGTATCTAGGTGAACATGATATGATACCTCGGTGAATGGTTAGCCAATCCATACCTAAGATAACATCTAGGTTTGTGGAAGGTAACAGGGTTAGGTCGGCTTTAAAGGTAAGACCCTCAATGGTAAGACTCACTCCCTTACACATGTGGGTGCATTTTAGGTCTCCTAAAGGTGAGCTAGTGATGATAGGCTTTTCACGTGGGGTTACAGGTAGATCATGCTCTCGTGCAAACTTGGATGATATGTATGAACAAGTTGCTCCAGAATCAAATAGAACTGATGCAGTATTTCCATTAACTAAAAACATACCGTACACAATGTCAGGGGCAGTCTGTGCTTCCTCAGCGTCCAGATGGTTGAGACATCCACGGGTAGCAGATCCCTTGAACTGAGATTTCTGAGCAGCTGAGTTCTGAGGGCATTCTGTGGCTTTGTGACCTGGTTGGCCACAAGCGAAGCAGGTGAAAGGCGCACCGCCTGTAGGGGTTGGCGCGGGTGCCTTCCAGTTTCTAGTACCTGGTGCGGAGCGGTTCTGTGCTGGGCGTTCATTCACAGTACGGGGACGGTTGAAATGATCCTGAGTGTTGCGGTCCTGAGCATAACGGTCCCTGGTGTAACGATCCTGAGCAGGGCGGGAGTATTTGGCGGTATAGCCTCCACTTCCCTTACTCGATCCAGGGTTGTCATCCTTGTTGTGGCGTGAGCATTCCCTGGATGGTGCATCTCTGCGGAACCTCTTGCGATCACGGCCACGGAAGGAATCCTCAGGCTTACGCTTTCTCTCCCTGTACTCTTCTCTAGCTTCAGCATGGTCTTTCTCAATCTGGATGCAACGATCCACCAGAGCACGCAGTGTGTTACTCTCAATACCGCCAAACTTCAGCTTGATGTGCGGGTTAAGTCCCTTGCAGTAATAATACAGCTTCTCCTTCTCAGAGTTCACAACATAGGAAGGTGCATAGCGCAGAAGGTTGGTGAAACGAGTAGTGTACTCAGTCACCTTATCCTTTCCCATCTTGATGTTGCGGAACTCCTCGGCTTTGGCCTCCATGATACCCTTGGGAATGTGGTACTCAGTGAATGCTTCGGCAAACTCATCCCATGAGATATTGGCAGGGTCCTCATGGGAATCACTGAAACTATCCCACTAGGCGCGTGCTGCAACTGTGAGCTGGTGTGTGGCAGCTCCAACACACTCATCGTCGGTGAAAGTAGTGAGGTCAAGCTTCTTCTCCATCTCCTTGAGCCAGTCATCGGCTACAAGCGGGTCAGGATCGGTGCCATCATAGGTGGGTGGCCTTAGCTTCAGGAATCCTTCTAGCTTCCTTTGGAAATCATTCTGCTGACCTCCCTGGCGATGGTTTGCTCCTTCAACAAGAGCTGCAAGAAGCTGGGTCTGCTGTGCCATCACTTCTGCCAGGTTCGGTGGTGGTGGTGGTGGAATGTTCTCCTCAAGAGGCAGCGGGGTATTCTCCAGGTTGAAGGGTATCCCTCCGCGTCCACGGCCACAGCCACGGTTGTTGCCACCACGTCCCCCATTGGGTTCGGCTGGTTCGAGGATGGGTGCTCGTCTACGGTTCATTAGGCGAGCAGATCAGCGGTTCGGCATCTACAACATGGACCATAAGAATTTTAGTGCTCGTGCCATAAGTGCTTATAATTCGATTATGATTATATGATTTCGACGATTTAAAGAAAATCATTATACTATCCAACACTCATTACAAAGAAGCAATAAGATCCATAAGATGCAATAAGATCCAAATCATTCATTACATGGGTTTTATTACATAGCATCATCTCCAGTAGCTACACTTGAAGACGTGCGAGAATCGTACTACGCATAGTGTCTCATAATACATCTCATAAGGGGTACATCATGGGGTACAACTCATGGAAGCTACTGACATATCTCATGACCACGCAGGGTCATCTACTCTAACTCGTACACCGCAGCTGGGATACGACTGTTCTCGATCTTGATCTCCTCGTCAGACTTGTGAAGTCGGGACACGTACTTCAAGGCCTCGGCAAGCTCCTCTGTAGGCTTAGCTCTAGGTAGGGTAGGGCAGGCGTCTAGGTTGAGGCGAGTCGGGGCTAACTCAAACTCCTCCATCCTAGGCCTCGTCTTGCTACGAATCTCCTTGGGTAGCTGATCCCACATACCCTTCATCTCCCTGAGGCGCTTCTTGTCAGACTTCTGCCAAGCCTGCCATGTCCTCTCACACTTGTCCTGTAGGTACTCGATCTGCCTGAGTGCCTCAATCAGGTGACCCTGGTTGCAAACGGCCTTCTTCCTGATCTCCTCCAGCTCCTGGGTCAGGGTCTTGTTCCGAGATTGGATTTTCAGCATATCAATTCCCTTGGACCTCTCTCTGTCTCCTCTACGGTTGA
Source organism: Miscanthus lutarioriparius (assembly GCA_904845875.1). Taxonomy (NCBI): domain Eukaryota; kingdom Viridiplantae; phylum Streptophyta; class Magnoliopsida; order Poales; family Poaceae; genus Miscanthus; species Miscanthus lutarioriparius. The sequence goes on along the minus strand of CAJGYO010000014.1, from coordinate 60,749,437 downwards.
ACTCGGCCTTCTTGTCGTCCAACTTCCTCTGCAACTCCAAGACCTTGCTATCAAGATAGCAGTTCCTATTGCCTAGGTCGGCTGCTTTGTCCTGTAAGTCAGCGACCTCGGCTCTGTGGACTTCCTCACGACGGTTGAGCTCGTCCTGTAGCTTGGCAACTGCCTCGAGTAGACTAGCTCGCTCTAGTGATCCCTGCGAGTCTTGCTCCTGGCACTCCCACAGAAGAGCCCGGTCCTGACGTCTCTTCTGCTCAAGCTGGGTCAGGTACCTGTCCTGCTCTAGTAGGTGAATAGCTGAGACACGAAGGCATCTGTCCTCCTCTGCAAGGATAACTCTGCCGGCTGCGAAACTCTGCTCACTAGGGGTAAGGCTGAGGTCGAGGGCCTGGGGAAGTAGACGAAACTCTGTCGTCTTCAGGTGCTCGTAGTGATCCCTCATCACTCTGTGAAGTGCCTTGTGTGAGACAGCTCGCAGTCCCTCCTCAACTGTGTCCTCTATAGTCAACTCGGTGGAAGCTGGGACAGTCGGTAAGGTGGTGCTAGCTGGGAACTCGACTGAGGTGACAACTGGTCCTTCGATTCCTCCTCCCTGAGTTGACTTCCTGGTACAGGTGACCTTGACAAGCTCGTCGGGAACTCGTAGCATGACGAGAACTCGGCAGAGGGTCTGTGCAAAACCCCCGAGCTCACGTAGGTCAAAGGTAAGCTTGGAGTGGTCCAGAGGTAGCGGTCCTAGAGGCGGCCATTCGACATTCATTGCCATCTGCATGTTTTAAGGAACAGGTGTTAGCAGGTCAATAAATAGATAAGCCTTGCATAAAACTAAATGCAGGGTCGGTATATAACCGAAAGAAGGGCTGTCCACGTCCTATTCTATCGTCCATTTCTAAGGGTTTCGTCCTATGATCAAGTATGGCTCTGATACCAACTGAAACAACCCCGATTTCCACGAAGGGAAATCCATAGAGTTAAAAGTGTAATAAGACAATTGTAGATCATATTACCCAAATTCTAGTCGAATATCACATCCATACAACGATAATATCAGAGTACAATAGTGTTGAATTACATAATTTATTACATCGCCGCATTGGCGGAATCAAAAGTAGCATTCATTCAGAACAGCTTGAAGATAAGATCGCCAAACTTGAGCGTAGGAACGAACCCCTCAACCGTCAAACTCCTCGGAGCTATACTCCTCAGTAGAACCTGTGTGCCAAAATTTATCAGTACGATTTGTACTGGCCACTCCCAACTCTATGAGCATTGCTTTGTGGAAATTGGATGCAAGTTGGATATAATCAAAAGGAACCTATAAAGCTAGGGTTTCCTATATTTTAGCATATCAAGTTCATAATAATAGTTGGTCAAGTTTTAACACCATTCTCACCCATTCCACCCCATTCCCATTCCAGAGCCAGGTTTCGATCCTGGGATCGATATACCACCATATCCACACCATCACCATACCACACCCATACCATCGCTCAGTCGACAGGCTAACTCCCTCTCGGTACTGTCTCAAGGCCCGTAGCCCCTGGCTACGTCCGAACACTCACTTCCGGGGGAGAATAGAAAGACTCATCTCACTATCTAGTTTAAGCGAAACCCAGGAAAGGTCCATAGCCGACAAGTCGGCATATGTATCGATCGATCAACCATACACGCTGCAGAGGTTTTACATAACCACAAGATCCGCCTTCCTCATTGACCCGTCGTCAACAATCGGGCTGATTCCGGCGCTTGCTAGCCTAGGATAATGCCACTCTACCATTCAGCCTGGTACACCCCAAGTCCCGGTCCGGGGTGGTCAAACTGTGAGTCATGAGCCGGGTCCACAAGGTCTCCATGAAGTCTCGGAAGGGTGTGGGGGAAATCCTCCGCACCCCGTACCTCCTTTCACTGTCCACTAACAACCTAGCAGTAGTGGCAATATCCTACCAAGTAGTCCGGCCATCCCGCACCATATAGGGCGAGTGGTACGTAAGGCTTCCCGGTGAATCTGAGTACTAGTAAGTCTTTAGGGATGACCAAGCCAGAATGTCTTCATCAGGGTTTCCATTTACCGTGCCACCACAAGCACCTCCACCCTGGCTCCTCCCATCACAGGATCACACCCAAGGCCACCTCATATACCATTTACCCACCACAGTATCCATTCCGGGGTGCCTGTGTAGCACCCCACGGCAAGACTTGCCCTGTGCTCGTCAGATACTCCAACTTGGTCGACACAACCCTCACCCTCCACGCACCCAAGTCACACACGCAGCACTCTCCCCATGGTCCAGATAACACCAGTTTCCACCACGCCTCCATATAGTGCAAGCGTAGTAGAAGTAGTAAGCAATGAATTATATTTAGCAAGCATGTGACTAGCCTAACAGCAGGGTGAGCAGGGGTAAGGTTGCGTCAAGGTAAAGGCCATCAAGGAGGCATACTACCATGCAAGTCCTATCATAATGTGATCATGACAGTAAAGTAAGCGCTAGCATTTCTATATTAGCCATGCATAATAGGTGCTACGAGATTGGGTGGGATGTGGCACCTTTAGTGTAGTCGTCTCCGTACTCCTCATGGTACTCATGATCCTCGTCCGTCCGGTTTTCCTCCGAGTCTGCAAACGACCGCATTATAGTCGCGTTAGCGACGTCTATAGAATAGCACAAAGAAGCAATGAAAATTCAAAAGAGTCAAATGCACTCAAACATGGGTCCATTGCGTAGAGCTCGATTTTAGATGAATTTTGGTCCTGGTTTTGTATTTTTCCGAGGTCGTATGAATTAGTTACGAATTTCCGAAGATTAAATCTATTTCTGAAAATGGAAAAAAAACTGAGTTAATCCTAGGCTGACACGTGTCACACTGTGGTTGGTCCACGTGGCTTGCTGACGTCAGCATCACGGTTCTGAGCTGACAGGTGGGGGTCTAGCTGACGTCAGCATGATGTCATCAACGTCATGCTCACCGACAGGTGGGCCAAAGGCTATTGGGTTACTGATAGGTGGGTCCGGTCAAGTCAACGTTGGTCAACGTTAGTCAACGGTCAATGGTCAACAGTTAGGGTCACTGACATGTGGGGCCTAGGCTGCTGATGTCAGCGTGACGTCAGCATGACGTCACCGCGGCTGCGCTGGCTTCGACGTGTGGGTCCCGCGTGACGTCAGCATGACGTCACCATCTGACGTGTGGGCCCGGAGTGTTTGTGCCACTGACATGTGGGGCTAGGTCAACGGTCAATGTTGACCAGTCAACGGTCAATACGGGCTGGGTCCAAACTGGGCTCTGATGGGCTCGGGTTGGGCCGGTCTGGGCCGGGCTGACCCGGACACGTGGTGTGCTGTGGCTCTACCACGTCGTAGTCATGGGCTCCTTCTGGGCTGTGGTCCACAGGCGTGGTCCACGGTGGACGCAAGTTCACGGTCCATGGACCTAAGGCAGGGTCCATGGTGGACCAAGTCCATCCCTCTCTCTCTCTCTGTGGTCCACGTGCTTCGGGTGCATGGGCATGTGGCCGGCGAGGGGAGGTGTTTCCCCTGTTTCTTACCACGGCGGTGCTCCTGCCGGCGGCGAGCTCACGGTGAGCCCCCGTGGTGGCGCTGGTGTCCGATTGGGGAGGGGAAAAGCTTCCCTGGGCCACGGCGACTGTGTTAGTGGGGTCAAAGTGGCGGCCAGAGCTTCCCCAAGGTGCTGGCCACGGCGAGCGGCGGCTCGAGCTCCACCGGCGTGCGGTAATGGTGCGGGGCTGCGGCATAGGCCAGTTCTGTGGTGCGCGTGGGCGACACAATGCCCCAACGGGCATGTTGGGCAGGTCGAGGGGTCCTCCAGGGCCTCCGGTGGCTTTGGCCACGGCGGCGCCCTTCCGAGCTCGACGGCGGTATCGGTGAGGTGTCTACGGTCATGGTAAAACGTCTCGGCGGGGCGTGCACGCTTCTACGGATTCATGGGAACGTGGCGAGGTCATCCAGACTCAAGGCGAGGCTTGGTTCTCCTGTGGCCAGTGGGGACATCCCGGCGGCCACGGCGATGGTGAAGACGACGGCGAGGCACGCGGGTGAACCACGGGACTCCAGCGGGGTGGTCACGGTGTGCGCGTGAGTTACCCGTGGCTTCAGCGAATGGGATGGGCGAGTCAAGGAGGCGCCAGGCGCTCCCAGCAGTACTGGCCACGGTGGTCGGTGCTCTGACCGGTGGTCGGGTGATCGAACCGGTGGTCTGGTGCTCGGCATGGTGGTCTGGTGCTCGGCACGGTGGTCTGGTGCTCGGACCGGTGGTCGCGTGCTCGGACCGGTGGTCTAGTGCTCGGCACGGTGGTCTAATGCTCGAAGGTGGTCTGGTGCACCATGGCGGCGGCGTCGACGGCGATGCGCACGCTGGTGCGCTATGGGCTCCGGTGGGATGTCACGGTGATCTCGGTGTGCGCGTGGGTGCATGTGTTCCAAGTGGCTGAGGCAAGGCACTGGCCTACGCGCTCCAGGCGTGGAGCACCATGGCCGACGGTGAGGTTCGACAGCAGAGAGGGATCGGAAGGCTCACCGTAGGTGTTGTGGGATATAGGATGGCTGTGCAGTGTCAATTCGAGGCCGTGTAGCTCCGGAAGCCGTGCAGTGCCGTGCCAACCCGCATCGGTGATGTAGCCGATGGCGTCGCTCCCGGCTTTGGCGATCTCCTCCCCTACGGCAGCTTCGGCATTCTTTCCCCCCTTCTTCCTCTTCTCCCTCTTCTCTCTAGGTTTGGGTGCGTAGTGGATGGCCACCGAGGTGGCGGCGGGCAACGGGACTAGCGCTAGGGCTCCGAGGACCATGGCCTTTATAGCCGAGCTCGGCCATGGAGCTCGGTGATCGGCGGACAGGGATCAAGGGCAATCGCGGCGCTTGCTTGCATCCTACGGTCACGAGGGGTTGCGTGGGTGTGGCGCCAAGGGGGGGCAAGGCCATGGCTCAGGCGTGACCCCCTGGCCCGCTCTGCACTCGCTGTCGGCCTCCGGTCGGCTGACGGTTGGGCACGGCGTGGGGAAGATGAGCAGGGGATGGCTGACGGGCGAGGTCCGCTGGCAGTGACTGCGGCGATGGGAAGAGGGGCGTGCGGGTGAACAGCGCGCGGCTGATGTGATGGCCCAAGGTGGCAGCGACAGTGGGGGGGGGGGCTAAGTGCTTGTGGCGATCGCGGTAACTGGCCTGCTTGTTGGGCTCGTCTACGTGCGCCAAGACTGGCCGGGTCATTGAGCGGCGGTCAAAGCGAGGCCTTCTTCTCCCTTTTTTCTTTTTTTGTTTTACATTTCTTTTCCATTGTTTGAATTTCAAATTTGGTTTAGAATTTGAATTCAAAACTGAGGTAAATTATTCATTGGAGTTTAGATAATTTTGTTTAATAATAACTTTATGATTTATTATTTTAATGGAATTGTTAGGCATAACATAAAGCAAATGGAAATCCAATTCACAACTTGAATTAACAATGTATGCAACATGTTATTTGTTGGAAATTTAATAATCATAATCAACAAATGATATGCCATGCTTATGTGTTGACTTAGGTTGGGTTACTTCTAATGCAACTCTTAGGGTTAGCTCCTACAATGTCACTCATCATCACCTGGGAGTTTTAAGAAAAAATTTTGTAGTTGTGATTTTTGGTGTGTGGATTTCTGGGTTGTTACATCCGAGGCCCAGGAGGCACTTGACATGGTCAAACTGCTTCTGACAAAGGCCCCGATCTTGGTTCATCCAACCGATGGAGAATCCCTTCGGCTATACATAGCGGCCACCACGCAAGTGGTCAGCACCGCCCTGGTAGTGGAGCAGGAAGAAGAGGGGCACGCCCTCAAGGTGTAGCACCCTATGTACTTCATCAGTGAGGTACTATCTGACTCTAAGAGCCACTACTCCCAAATCCAGAAGCTACTGTATGCCGTTCTCATCACCAAAAGGAAGCTACGCCACTACTTCGAGTCACACCCAGTGACGGTCGTGACATCGTTCCCCCTCGGCGAGGTCGTCAAAAGCCAGGACGCCACGGGAAGAATCGCAAAATGGGCACTCGAGTTAATGGATCTGGGCATTATGTATGCCTCCCGAACAGCGATCAAGTCCCGGGTGTTGGCTGACTTCGTCATGGAATGGACCGAGGTCCAAATACCACCGGCGGTCGTCGACCAAGAGTACTGGATGATGTATTTCGATGGGTCACTGATGAAGAGGGGAGCCAGTGTAGGGCTGGTCTTCATTTCGCCCCTCGGGGTACGCATGAGATATATGGTTTGTCTCCATTTCCCCTCATCCAATAATGTGGCTGAGTATGAAGCACTCATCAACGGCCTACATGTTGCCATCGAGTTAGGCATCTGATGCCTCGACATCTGGGCAACTCCCAGCTAGTCATCGACCAAGTCATGAAAGAGTCAAGCTATCACGATGCCAAGATGGCTGCATACTGCCGAGAAGTCCGACGGCTAGAGGACAAATTCAATGGCCTCGAAGTCAATCACATCTCGAGGCACCTCAATGAGGTGGCCGACGTTCTTGCAAAGGCAGCATCCGGCCGAGAGCCGGTACCAACAGGTGTCTTCACCAGTGACCAACACAAGCCCTTGGTGCACTATGAAGGGTCAGAATAGGCCAACGACGGTCCGCCCGATCCAGCCTTAGGGGCTAACCAACCGATGGCTCCATCCGGCCCCGAGGTCATGGAGCTTGAACAAGATCTAGTAACAGAGCCCGACCCTCTGGTCGACTGGAGAATGCTCTACCTCAACTACCTACTCCATGACACACTACCGACAGACAAGGCGGAGGCTCGACGGCTCGCACGACATGCCAAGTCCATCGCCCTTGTGGAGGGCGAACTCTACAAATGAAGCCACACCGGGATCCTGTAGCGCTGCATCCCCATTGAGCAGGGGAAGCACTTGCTAAGCGATATCCACAATGGGGTCTGTGGTTACCACACCGTGCCTAGAACCTTGGTTGGAAATGCATTCTGACAGGGCTTCTACTGGCCCACTGCAGTAGCCGACGCTGAGCAGATCGTGCGCACCTGTGAAGGGTGTTAGTACTATGCTCGGCAAAGTCACCTCCCAACCCAGGCACTCCAGATGATCCCCATCACGTGGCCCTTTGCGGTCTAGGGGCTCGATCTGGTTGGACCTCTCAAGAAGGTGCCCGGAGGATACACCCACTTGCTCGTCACCATAGACAAGTTTACCAAATGGATAGAAGCTCGGCCGATCTCCGTGATCAAATCTGAGCAAGCCGTGCTATTCTTCCTCAACATCATCCATCACTTTGGAGTACCGAACTCCATCATCACAGACAATGACACGCAGTTCACCGGTAAGAAGTTCCTTCGATTCTGCGATGAATACCATATCTGGGTCGATTGGGCCACCGTCGCGCACCCCTGAATGAATGGGCAGGTCAAGCGCGCAAACGGCCTAGTCCTATAGTCCCTCAAGCCTAGGATCTTCAACTAGTTGAACAAGTTTGGCCCATGGTGGGTCGCCGAGCTTCGCGCGGTACTCTTGAGCCTAAGGACAACTCCCAGTCGAGCCACCGGCTACACGCCCTTCTTCATGGTCTATGGTTCCAAGGTCGTCCTCCCAACCGATCTTGACTATGGAGCGCCAAGGATCAGGGCATACGATGAACAGGGAGTTGAGGCATCCCATGAGGACGCCATGGACCAACTGGATGAAGCATGTGATGTGGCCCTCCTCTGCTCGGCCAAGTACCAGTAGGTGTTGTGATGGTACCACAACCGATGAGTGCGGGGACATGCCTTTAACGTCGGGGACCTGGTCCTCCACCTCGTCTAGAGCAACAAGGATCGCCACAAGCTCTCCCCGCCATGGGAGGGACTGTACGTGGTTGCAGAGGTGCTTCATCTAGGCGCCGACAAGCTAAAAACCATCGATGACGAGGTCTTCACCAATGCCTAGAACATTGAGCAGCTACATCATTTTTACCCCTAAATAATAGATACTCTCTCTTATCAGTTTTGTCATTGCAATCCCTGATCTTTTGTGACATCCGACCCCTACAAGTACGAGGGGTCGGGTCTCACTCGGGGGCAGGTATGAGTACATTTATCCTGCGAACATTCTCTATGCCTGCCCTCTTTCCTCACGGTAAATCCTAAGAACTAGGATTTTGGGAACAAGCTCTGAGTAAAACTGGGTGGACTGCGAGGCACCGATGCCCCGACGGCTATGGTACCTTCGCTCACCAGCGTGATCAGAGCTAGCTCACCCGCACATCAAGCTTTTATGAACTTAACTATGGGAAGGGTCAGAAGGCACTAAACCTCTTTTGCAAAAAGAGGGAGAAGAGCTGAAAAGCTGTTTGCTGTAGCGAAATCAGAGAACTTGTCTGTTTTCGCACAAATTCGTCGCTTGGCTTATCTACCCAACTAAATTCTTGCGTGGGATATCCGCATCCTTTATATCTGCAGGAAATTCTTGTTTCAACAGGTAGCCCGAATCGACCAAACGGCACGACTATTGCCAGGAAACGGATGTGACAAGCTTCCCATTACAAAGTGATTTCATCACGAAAAAGGACTGATGTATTCATGAATACAAAAAACTGTTCACATGGGGGCTCCCCCACAACTTAAAATGGTTACATTTGCTGACCACTTCTACTATAAATACTACTACGGCCACCACGCCATGCTCTCCATCGGCAACATCCTACCGCTCCGCGAGATCCCCAAGGGTGTCATCGTTTGTAACGTCGAGCACCACGTCGGTGACCATGGTGTCTTCGCCAGGGTGTTCGAGGACTACGCCATTATAATCAGCCACAACCCTGACAACAGCACCTCGAGACGAGGCAGCCCCTAGACGGGGACGCTGCCCGCCGAAATATGGCCGCCATGGCTGGTGGATGTCTCTGACATCTCATCAAACTTCATGAACTGGCCGACCTGAGCAGCTGCAAGGGCGAAGCCCCCCTTTGGTGTAATCCTGGGCAGCTTCCCCACCGACAAGGCTCACCAGGAGAAGATTTGCCAGAAGAAGTCTCCGTACGGCTCCATCCCGACGAAGGCCTCATAGACGGTGACAAACCCAGCGACGTGTATCACCCTCCAATGCGCCTCCTCCTTCGGCAGAAGTGGCCCCTGCTCAGCGAAGGTAGCCAGCACCATCTCATCTATCTTGGATGACCTCTGCACGACATCGTGCTCTGGATTCATGAACGGATCTGTGAGTTCTCCTCTCCGTCGCTCTACCCTCTCTCACTTAGGAACCACCGTGATGCACGAACGCACTCAGCGAGAAGGAAGAAGGAGGTGAGGTAGCAACTCAAGAATAGGTGGAGGAACGGGATGAGAACCCTCTCCCTTCTCCTATTTAAGGAGGAGACACAGCAGTTGGAGAAAGGTGAAGGGTTGGGGCAAAAAACCCTCTCCCTTCCCCTATTCAATGCGGATATTAATTTGATGGCACGCGCGTCTTGACCGACAGGACGTGCCCTGCTTGATGAGACGGCGCCTGGTCAAATGGGACATGGCCTGGGCATGGTCCACCACTACTGCATGCCGAGCGCGAGAAACAAGGCACAGCCACATGCAGGCGGCTCTCTGCCTTCCTACGAAGGACCTGGAAGGGCCCAACGATGGAACCTTCATCAAGGGGAGACCAACGGGCCTCCTGAGTCAATCGGATGACCCAGGTAAACGCCGAGCGGCCGGGTTGAGGAACCAAATGACCGCCGAAAGATAAGCATCCTTATTTACTTACTTTACATATTAATTTCACTACCGAGCCTCTGACCCCAGCAAGCAACGGCGGGGGGCGCGGACATCGCTCGGGGGCTGCCGAGGGTGTCTACTCGTTTAGACATTCTCTTCACCCGACCTCTCCTTACGTTTAAAAACTAGTGGCATGGTGTGCGGGTGTAAACTTTGAGTAAAACTGGTCGAACCGCTAGACCCTATGCCCTAGTGGCTATGACATTTTTTGTTCACCAGCGTGATCGAATTCTTTGTTCCCGCACCCCAAGCTTTAGCATCTGCCTTCTCGAGAAGGGTTCGGAGGGGTCTACCTATGGAATCTTGTTCAAGGAGAAGCTGTCAGGTCACCCAAGTCAATCGAACGGCTCGGATCGCTGCCGAGAGATAAAAACAAAAAATTGCGATGCTCGTGCAGGTTACACCGGGCCCGTCACAAACGTAGGACCCGAACCCCATACAGACATGTCCGTAAGAGCTCCCCATCACTCATGCCACCAAGGTAACATCACCGACCCTCTCTTTCATTTCCATTATCTCGTACATTCATACCATACATCCAAGTGTTGCATATGCAATTGCGGCATCTCAACGCTTTGCGTCGTGTCACGAAGCGGTAATCGTCTCATTCGATATGAGCGGCAACTGACCAAGGTTCAAAGGCTAGCTCACGAAGGGCTCGAGGCCGCCTCATGTCAAACAAAGTCAGGGGAGAAATACCGAGATGAGCCCTAGTGGCCCTGCCCGACCCCGCTCAGAAGTGGACAGGGACATCTCGACCCTTCTCGTTCGATTCTAACCCTGAGCCAAGCCCACAGAATCTCCATCGTGGAGAGGCCAACGGGCCACCTGAGCCTATCGAACGGCTCAGGCATCTGCCGAGAGGTGGGTTCAGAAGTAGTGGAATGCCACATGAGGGCTCTACCGACCCCGTCAGCGGATGACAAACCTGGATTCCACTAGAACATGCCTGTTAGCGAGCTCATTGAGTGCAACACTCGAGCCATCGAGGCAAGTGTCGTTAGCTCAGCCCCTCTGGTTGTGGAAACCGAGGACGGGGTGACGCTTGAAACACGACTGACCCCTATCAGACCCCAAGGGGCTCGGGGGCTCGAGCCACCCGATCCTAGATCGAGAGACCAAGGTTCGAAGGCCGGCCCATGAAGGACCCGAGGCCACCTCACGTCGAATAAGAGTCAGAGGAGAAAATGAAGATGAGCCTCAGCAGCCTTCGCCTAACCCGCATAAAGGCGGATAGGGTCAGCCCAACCTTCTTGTTCGATCTAGCCTTTAGCCGAGCCCATAGAATCCCATTGAGGGGGAATCTATTGGAAGGCTGGTTAAGGAGCAATGGAATACCACCCGAGGGCTTTGCTGACCCTATCACGAGCGATGGCACCAGATTCCGTTCGAATATCCCCGTTAGTGAGCTCATCAAGCGCGTCTCTCGAGCCATCGAGCCAAGTGACGTCGCCTCAACCCCTCCGGTTGCAAATACCGCGGACAGGGCGACAGTCACAAAAATGAGCCGACCCTTGACCAAATCCCCGCTATGCGTGGGGTCTCGGGGAAGGTTGGACTTGCAAGGAGACCGAACACACAGTCATAGAATGATAGCTAAAATGCTAAGGAAGGGGTACGTGTGAATATTAGAGGAGTTTCGCTATCCTCTCTTCGGTCTCTAGTGACATTCGACCCTAGCAACTACAAGGGGTCGGATCTCACTAGGGGGCTGATAAAGGTATAAATACCTCTTTTTTCGAAACAGTCGCTGCATCGGACCTCTTCCTCACGTTAAGGTTAGTGGCAAGGTTTGTGGGAATGAATAACCGAGCATGCCTGGTCAGACTGCAAAAAACCCACGCCCCGATGGCTACGGTAACATTGCTCACCAGCATAATCGAAGTTTCCCTCTTACACACCTCGGGCCCTATGGTCTTAACAAATGGAAGGGTCGGATTGCATGAGCCCTTCTTTTTCGAATATGAAAAGGGAAGAAAGCAAGTTCAATCAAATGAAACGAAATTACGAATTCGTTTAACGAAACAAAATTATGAATCTATTTTTAAGACACAAAAGTGCCAACACTTGTCCATAGATTACAGATAATATCCATCAGACCTATTCAACTAACTACCCCCTCCGGGGGAGAACCATGTCTTCAACTTTGCTCGCCAGGGTTTCTGCAAGAGGAGTCACCGCCGCTTCTATTTCATCTAGCTCAGAGGCTTCGTAGCCAGGCGTGAAACTGAGGCTCATTGCCTCCAAGTCGATGCTTCCATCGTAATGTGAGCGGCAGGCGATGATGAAGGCTTGGGTGATCCCTGAGTGAAGTATTTCCTTCTCCAGCTGGCGCACCCACACCGTGATATCTATGGCACGGGCCACGAGCGAGCTGGTCCCTCCACTGCACCACTTGTAGGTCATCGTCAGACTATGCCAAGGGCAACCTTTAGGACATCGAGCTCCTCGCTCTCCGCCTAAAGAAGACTCCTCGCATTGGTGAGATCTGTGGCCAGTCCAGCAGCAGTGCCCTTAGCCTCTAGCTTTTGGGCTTTCATGGTCCCAAGCTCGGCCTAGTGGGAGCTAATCCTCTGCTATGCCTCGTTGCGCTCCCGGACGGCCTGGTCACACTCCCCGTGGACCGCACCACGTTCCGAGCGGAGCCTCTCCATGGATTGGCATAGCTCATCTCGCTCCTTGCGAAGTTGGGCAACCGCCTCGGCATCTAGTTTTGCCCTCTGCTCTAGGGCCATGGACCTCTTCTTGGCTTCTAGCCTAAGATCTCGCTCCTTCTCGGCCTCGTCCAAGAGGTCGATGATCTGCTAGCGGGTCTCGGCATCCTGCTAGAGCAGCTCATCTAGCTCCTTCCGCACTCTAGCAGCCTCCTCCTCATCCCACTGCGCCCTCTCTGACAGTTCATTAAAAGACTTCTCGGCGTCCTCCGTGTCCCGGCGGGCCTCGGACTCCCACAGTCGAAGATTGTCAACCTCAATGGCATGGGGAGTCAACTCGGCCACCCTCTGTCAGAGCTAGGCGGTCACATCCTGGTCCAGTCATGCCTCATCGATGAGGTGGTCCTAGTCCTTTTTGTGTTCACAAAGGAACCGGGATTTCTCCCGATTGCGAGCAATAAGAGACTGAAAAAAGATGGTGGTCAAAACACAAAAATAGATGAAGAAAGAGGAGGGCAAGAGGCAAGACTAAGTGAATACCCAGCTGGTGGGAACGATGACGTCTCACAAGGTGCCCCTAGCCTGGTTTAACGCTTCTAGTGCGGCCGTGATCCCCTCACTGAGACTCTCCCGCTCCATGCCCTCAGCGGCATCGTCGACGGTGAAGAGTTCTGGCGACAGGTCCTATAGACTACCCCACTAGAGTAGGGGCTCATCCTGCTTGGGCAGGTGGCCACCCCTTAGTGTCAGGACCAGGGACAACTCCCTACCGGTCTCCTCGTCAACCACCATGGTGTCCGAGGGTCCCTCGGCCAAGACCCCCTCCGTCCTGCCCACGACGGGCATCGTCACTTGGGCCACCGGTAACACAGGGCACGCCGCTGCCTTGGGTGCCGCCACCGCAACTTCTGGCTATGACCCATCAGTCATAGCCCCCATCACCTCTACCTCCGTTGACGTGACCTCGTTCGGCTATGCCACACCCGCCGTGGTCGACGCAACGAATGCGACCGGCAGCTCCGCCCGCTCCGATGTCAGCAGCAGAATTGCTTTCGTCGCCGTTTGCTCAGCAACCTCTGAGGGCACCCCCTCAGCCTCGTTGATCGCTTGACCCACTGAGGGCATGGGCACCACCGTGGTGTAAGGTCGAGATGGCGGACTAGAGGGAGAGTGAATAGTCTTTTCTAAAATTAATCACGCCGGCTAACCGATATAAATGCGGAATTAAAACAATCGGTCTAGCCAAGACTACACCCCTCTATATATGTTCACTAGCACCTTGCAAAGATACTAATTATGCAACTAAGGTGCCGAGCTAGCTAGAGCTCTCCTAAACAATTCTAGGAGCAAGGTCACACAAACCTATGCCACTAGTACTTTAAGCAACAAGGGAGCTCCTATACATGCTAGTAAGCAAAAGCACAAAGCCAACTAAGCTCACTAGCAAAGCTCAATAACAAGGCAACCAATGCCTAATTAGAGAGCGCAAATACTTAGCTACATAAACTAAGCAATGTGACTAACAAGGTTACTAAAACCAAATTAGCCACGCAAGGGAGCTACTTCTATGCTACACAAGCAAGAAGGTAACTAGTAAGCTACACAAGCTAACTAATTACAAGAGCAACTACACAAGCTTAATATGTATAAAAGTAATTGCAAGCTTGTGTAATGGGGATGCAAACCAACGGGAAGAACAAGGTTGACACGATGATTTTTCTCCCGAGGTTCACGTGTTTGCCAACACGCTAGTCCCCGTTGTGTCGACCGCTCACTTGGTGGTTTGGTGGCTAATTGGCATCACCCGCCAAGCCCGCACGTCGGGCGCCACAAGAACCTACCCTGGAAGTGAGGGTAGCTCAATGACACGCTTTACTAAAGTTGCTCTTCGCGGCTCCCGCGGGGCGAGCACAATGCCCCTCACAAAGCACTTCTCTGGAGCGCCGCACAAGCTTCTTGCGGGCTTCAATGGAGACCACCACCAATCCGTCTAGGAGGTGGCAACCTCCAAGAGTAACAAGCACCACCGGCTTGCAACTCGATCACCTAGTGCCACTCGATGCAACCTCACAATGCAATCGCACTAGAATCGCTCACTCACACAATCGAATGATCACTATCAAGTATATGTGTGATGCAGGGCTCCCAAGCACTCACAAGCATGGACACTAAGTCCCCTTAGGTTCTCATCGCCAGCCATGGCCGAAGGCCACTTCTATTTATAGCCCCAATGGCTAAACTAGCCGTTACCCCTTCACTGGGCAAAAATCGGGCCGACCGGACGCTCCGGTCGTGTTGACCGGACGCTGGACCTCAGCGTCCGGTCGCCCGCAGATGGCCACGTGTCCTGATTCTAATGGTCACTTGACCTAACCGGACGCAGTAGCTTCAACTGACCGGACGCTGAAGCCCCAGCGTCCGGTCGTTTCCAGTAAGCTCCACGAGGCGTATTTCTTCGACCGGACGCGTCCAGTCCACCTTGACCGGACATAGACCAGCGTCCGGTGCAATACCCTCGGTACTGTGCAGACCCGTCAGTTTGACCGGACGCAGCCTTTCAGCGTCCGGTCGCTGCATGACCCAGCGTCCGGTCAGTAGACCGACGCCAACATCTTCGCAATCAACTCGTTTTCACTTCTAACTTCTTCACCCTTGCTCTAATGTGCCAACCACAAGAATTTACATCTGGCGCAATAGAAAATAGGCATTCCATTTTCTCGAAAGCGCCAACACCACCTCCTTTTGTAAATGTGCCAACACCAACAAGTGTACACCACCATGTGTATGTGTGTTAGCTTTTCACAATCATTTCCCAAAGGATGTTAGCCACTCAACTTGCCACGCCACTTGATCCTAGCGACGATGCAAAGTTAGATCACTCGAGTGGCACTAGATGACCGATATGCAAACAAGTTTGCTCCTCTTGATAGTACGGCCATCTATCCTAAACCCGGTCATCAACTTCTCTACACACCTATGACCGGTGAAATGAAATGCCCTAGGTTATACCTTTGCCTTGCGCATTCCATTCCATCTCCTCCAATGTCGATGCAACACATGCACCAACACGATCAACAATGATATGATCCACTTCATATCATCATGTGATCATATTGGTTCATCGATCTTGACTTCACTTGCCCTTCACCGTTGCCATCGTCCATCGGCGCCAAGTCTTGCTCAAGCTTCACCGCCACGCGGTCCATCACTCCAAAGCCTTCGACTTGTCCTTCACGCTTGCAACCGGTCCATCAAGCCAAGTCTTGTCTTGATCTTCTCCACCTTGATCACATGACTCAATGTCATGTCTCATGTGCATTAAGCTCCTTCATCATCACATGTGTGAGCTTTGCAACATCTCCAAGCCATTTTCACCTTCATGGCATATGTTGCTCATACACATGTACCTGTGGACTAATCACCTGTGTATCTCACATAAACACAATTAGTCCACCTAGGTTGTCACTCAATTACCAAAACCAAACAAGGACCTTTCACGTGGGCGGTGCCTGACTGGCCAACGAGGCTGTGACGCCAGCTCCGCTCTCATCTGTAATGGGAGCGACGTCAGGCGATGGCCCCTGCCTTGCTTGAAGGGCGACACTCTTCTTGGGCGCCAGCGCTAAAGAAGTGCCCCGTATGACCCATCTCCCGACGCTGCAGAAGAAACAAAACGCGTGAGTCACGATGACAACAGGCAAAAATAGAGAAAAATAGAGAAAACAGAGAAGCTGGTGACTTACGTTGGCGCTGTTGGGCGGTGGAGACGTTTGGGGGACAAACCCCTGGGCCTCTACTCTGCCTCATTGGGGTGGGACCATTTTGAGGCCACCCCCTGCTCCTGGGCAGAGGGACCCGCCTCCCTTGCATCTGGGGGTACGGCAGTAGAGCCGCCCCTCCACCGACACCTGGGGGGCAGCGATAGATCTGCCCGTGCTTTATAGCTCTTGAGGCACGGCAACAAGACCACCCCTCTACGCCAGCACCTCGGGCGCGGCGGCAGACCCGCCCACTCCTGCTGTCTCCTAGGGTAGGCCGATGGTTCGGCCCGTCTCCACTGGCCGCGTGGACGCGCCTTCCCCTGCGAGGAACGGGAAAGGCCCCTGCATGGACAAGTGGATACCTATCAGCGTATTCTCACTCATCGAGTCATCCCACTCAATGTCGGCAACTACATCGTCATCCTCATCCTCATCGTTGTCATCATCGTCGTCATCACTGTCTATCTCCTCTCCTCACTCTCATGCCCGCAACTTCTGTTGCTTCTTCCTCCTCTCGTCCTCCTTGGCCTTCTTCTACCACTCGGTTGCGGTGTGATTCACCGCCGCCACGAGCGGGTCCTTCGGTAGCGGGGCTGGGCGATCAATAAAGACGAGTCTCTTCGGCTGGTTCCCCTATCTCAATATCAGCATCAAGGGGTCAGGAGTTCAATTAAAAAGGAGGCATAGGGAAAGAGAACTTAAGAAGTCAATGTCCCCGGTTTTGGACGCATTGAGGGATGCCCCAGCACTGGATACACAAAATCAAGAATGGCACTAGCATTGTCCTATGAAGGCTCCATTGCCTCCTTGATGCGCTGTTCCACTTTAGAGGGGGAGAGCGCTACCTCGGCAAGCGCTATCCCATCAAGTGACACCACAGGCGCCATCATGTGTAGAGGAAGCGCGCGCCTCATCAGCAGCGCCACCCTCCTCATGTGGTAGGCGCCGATGATCCCCGACCCCTTCACGCCCCTCTCCTTCAGGATGCGGATGGTGGTGAGGTGGTCCTGGATCCTCTTCTTATCTTTCTCTAGCACCCCCACTTCCTCCATGAGTCAGGGACCTCTTCAATGAGGCGCCCGGTAAACTCTGGCAAGGGAGCAGCTGCGTCGTTCCTAACGTAGAACCAATGCGAAAGCCCCCTTGTTGGATGTTGATAGATGCATTGGCGGGTACTCATAGACCCGGTTGTTGCAGAGCTGGATGCCGACGCATCCCATCGGCACGTTCAGCTCTTGCCTCTTCTCCTGCTTCTTCAGGAGGGTGACGGCGAAGAAATGCCGCCATAGGTCGAAGTGGGGACTAATCCCCAAGAACCCCTCACACAGGGCGATGAACGTCGTAATGTGCTAGATCCCATTGGGAGTAAGGTGCTGCAGCTCCACATTGTAGTAATGTAGCAACCCCCAAAGGAACTTGTGGGCGGGGGTGGCGAATCCCCGCTCGTGGAAGTGAGCGAAGGACACAACGTAGCCTTCGGGTGGCGACGACGCGTCCTCATTGCTGAGCAGCCACCACTCCTCGGTGGTGTTCCGCGTGCAAAGAAGGCCGCGGCGAACGAGGCCCTCCAGGCACTGGAGGGTGACATTGGATCTACACCACTGCTCCATTAAATGATTGGGGTGGATGGATGCGAACTTGACAGCTGCTGAGATGCGGATGCGGGAGGCTTAGGCGATTGGTAGGGGAGTTTGTAGATGCAATGGCAAGGAGGCAATTTATGAAACCCTGGGGGCGAACCTTTTGGTTTTATAGGGGTGACGGATGCGAGGAAGGCAACTATCCTTCTGGATCTCCACGCCTACCACAATTCGCCACCACGTCACCACGCGGGATATGCACCCGCAATCCTTATCCTTTCCCTCTGAAGACGCACCGGACGTTTTGCCTCCTTGGGCAGACCAGGACTCTTTACCAGCAGAGGAGATATGGGTAAAAAAATGTTCCTCCAGCCCGCCTGGGCCTAGGAGTTCGAGTGTTGGCCCATCAACGGTTTCGACAACTGTCCCAAAGCAGCCTTACAATGAAGGATGGGCCCATGAGCAGCCAAAACCCAGGCACATGAGTGCCACAAGTATCTTGACCCATGATTGAGTCTCAGCTGGGCTGACTCTTGCTAGATCCCCATGAACGGGATACCAGGACTCTAATCGAACTATCCAGTTATCAAAACACCAAATCTCATAGCCATACCCGCGAAGGGTCCGAATTACCCCCCGAGGGATTCTATCCGAATCACCCGAGGGCTCGAGGGCTACACCCGATGGGTGCGCTCGCGCACACCCTTTGGCAAACCAAAATACCCCCTAGGCGATTCTATCCGAATCACTCGGGAGCTCGGGGGCTACACCCGTTAGGTGCACTCACGCGCACCCTCTAGCGAATCGAAATACCCCTCGGGCGATTCTATCTGAATCACCCGGGGGCTCTAGGGCTACACCCATCGGGTGCGCTTACGCGCACCCTCTGGCAAGTCAAATCAACCCTCGGATGATTCTATCCGAATCACCCAGGGGCTCAGGGGCTACTGTCGGGGACCGAATACTAGGGTACCCAAAGAGGAGGAACTAATAACCATCAATCATTGATGCTTCTGAATAGACAAGAACGCAACTACATTTCTGGCCCAATGACCGAAGGTTGGCTCCACCTCGCCCGACCCCTGAGGGCTGGCTCCGCCTCGCTTGACCCCTAAGGGCTGGACTCCGCCTCGCCCAATGTCTAGGGGCAGACTCCACCTAGCCCGACGTCCGATGGTTGGCTCCGCCTCGCCTGACCCCTAAGGGCTGGCTCTGCCTCGCCCGACCCCCAAGGGCTGCACTCCGCCTCGCCCGACGTCTAGGGGCAGACTCCATCTCGCCCGATGTCTGAGGGCTGGCTCTGCCTCGCTCGACCCCCGGGGGCTGGACTTTGCCTCCCCAACGTCTGGGGGCAGACTTCGCCTTGCTCGACATTCGAGGGCTGGCTCCGCCTCGCCCGACCCCCGGGGGCTGGACTCTACCTCACCCGACGTCTGGGGGCAAACTCTGCCTTGCTCAACGTCGAGGGGCGACTCCACCTCGCTCGACGTCTAGGGGCAAGCTTTGCCTCGCTCGATGTCCGAGGGCTGGCTCCGCCTCGCCCGATGTCTAGGGGCTGGGCTCCACCTCGCCCGACATCTAAGGGCAGACTCCGCCTCGCTCGATGACCAGACGTAGACTCCGCCTCGCCCGACGTCTCAGGGCAGACTCGCCTCGTCCGATGTTTGAGGGCGGACTCCACCTCGCTCGACGTATGCGCTACTCCTTCATAACTATGCTTGCAGATAAGGCGGCGCACTCAAGTCAACTGCAAATACCAAGAACCATACCCTGCACACCTGTAGGAAAGTACCATCAGGATATGACTAGACGGGCACTTTAAGCCCTTCCAGGCATATCAGAGCCCAAACAGTGTTGTGGGCGCCGATATTTGTCCTACAGTGTTATGGGCGCCAGCATTTGCCCTCGAACACAAATCCTGATAGAAACATACGACAACCACTATGATCCAAGAGGAAGCTCATGTCATCTATAGTAACGAACATGGGGCCTCTACGCCGTCTGCTCCCCGTATGGTCGTGACTCGGCACCCTGGTGCGTCGCGCCGCCCGCTGGGGCGGGATGGGACATGACCACTTGCTGAACGAAGCCAGAGCACGGACCTATCAAGATCACCGAACGTGCTATCCCTGACACCGTCTGCCATGTCAGTAGGGTAGGCTCAAAGGAAAGTTAGACCCGGCACCTTCGAGGGACCTTCTTTGCCTCTGGTTTTTCTTCTTTCTCCCATCTGTAATCCCTGCTCCCCCTTGATCTATAAAAGGAGGGAACCCCACTAAAGGGACGGATTAATTCAACACACCACGCAGACACATAACACACAGCTGAGCAGCAACCGAGCTCTTAGCACCCGTTCGACCTTTCCATCAGAGACTTTCAGTGCTAATAACACGAGCAGCAGCAGCAAACTGGACGTAAGGATATTCTGCCCAAACTAGTATAAATCTTGTGTCTTTTAGCACACCATCCGAGCCTAACGCGCAACAAAAACAAATTTACTAGTTGGTGTTTACTCGAAACACCGACAGTAATATACGTCTAAAAACAGATAAAACACTTGGAACATGCATTTGCAACATATGTGTAGAACAAATGAAACATCCAAAAAATAACATTTACAACTTGCAACATGAAACCACTTGCTGCAACGTAAGACTGAAACAGCTAAAACATTTTGCAACATACGTTTGAAACATATGCAACATCCAGATAAAAATGATTGCAACATACGATGGAAACAAATGAAACATTTTGAACAAACACTTGCAACATGCATCTAAAACACTTGCAACAAATGCAACATGTGCAACATCCCCAGATCTACTTTCGCAACATCAAAATAGAACAACTACAACATACAGATGAAATGTATAAACCAATTAAAACATACATATGCAACATAGGGGACGGGAAGACTGGGTCCAGTCCATTCCAGCCGCAGGGGGTTAGAGTCGGTAAAGAGTGGCGGTGCTCGCGCACCACCGCCACCAGCAGTGGGCTTTGCTCGGCCAGGCGGGTACACTAGCACCAGCAGCGCACGTGCACCACTGCCACCAGCGCCGCTCTTTGCTTGGACGGGCGGGCGGTGCACGCAACAAGCGGAGCGAGCACCACCAGCACCAGCGCGTGTGTCGGGTGGGGGCGAGAAGCACTCGCGACGGGGGTGAGCTAGCGGCGCCGGATGGGGTGCGCGACAGTAGCGAGGCGAGAGTGGCATCCCTGTTCGGGACAGGACGGACGGAATGGCAGCCGCACGGCTATGTAGTGGAGAGAATTTTTTTTATTTTTTATTTAGAACGGTTGGGGGTGAGGACGAGTGGATGAGTGGTCGTTGAGCTACGTTGTGAACCACCATCGGCACCGTCTGGGCAGACGGACGCCCTATACCCGTACCCAGCATTACCGTTATATATACGTGCTATTTGATTGGGATTTCATTGTCCTGCAGATTGTGCGCCTATTATGTCCAACTGTAACGTAACGAACGTGTCAGGTGTTATGGAAAAGCATGAGTCTGTTTTTAGCTAGATTTTTCATCGTCATCTTCTTCGGTAGTTGCTTTTCTCAATGCTGAACGGAGCCTTGTACGGAAACAAAATTGTTGTCCTCGTGCTAGATCCAATGATCAAATCCAGAATACTGGGCATCCCGCTGTTCACACCAAAATTCAAAACACGAAGCCGTTAATGACTAGATTGGTTCACTTTCATAGAAGCGCCACGACAACATCCAACTTTTTGGAAGCAACCACTCCAATGCATCTCAAATGGAACATCAGCAGTTGCATCATCAAATAAAACATCGGCTGCAGATCGGATACCTCCAACCCATGATTGGTCATATATGCTTGATTTTCTCTCCACGGCCATCGATGGTGAGATCAATGACCTCGAGTTGCTACCATCATGGAGAATAATGGCCATAAATTGGCCTCATGCCGATAAAATCGATGCTTACAATGACGATCTCATTGTAGCAATCATCGAATATTACTAGTGCCAAGACTTGTAGAAGCAGCCAGACTTATCCGTTTTGTAGAGGCAGATGTTCAATCTCTTCTAGAAACCGGTTTTCAGAAATCATAAATTGGGACAAAAAAAAAGATTTATTTTGATTACTAGGCAACCACACGTAATAAATCGAGACATACCTCCACTAGCCACTCCATCTCAAAAGTCACTTGTAAATAAGGGGTAGATACATCCTTTTATATTTACTTTACTATATTTGGAATGAATAATTTGGACCCCAAATGAAAAGTATTTTAACATGAAAGATGTAGTTATGCTTTGATTTTGGTCTTTCTCCATCCAATGTTATATATATATGGAGAGTATATTGTAGTCAGCTATAAAATAAGTTATTTTGTAGCCACCTCTATTTATGATAATTTTATATACTAATTTACGATAATATCAATACATATTTACGATAGTTAGGTTACTATAACACATGGGGATATTTATCATAACGTTATAGTAAATCACTTAGCAAGGAGTTAATATAATCTCGTAAATTAACATAGTAATTATCGTAACTCAAAAAGTGGTTACAAAATAAGTTATTTTGTAGCCAGCTACAGGGTAGTAGTTCTCTCTCTCTGTGTGTATATATATATATATATATATATATATATATATATATATATATATATATATTATACAAAATTTATCTTCATCCGACTTTGCTTGAAAAAATTATAATTTTATTGTGTTGCACTATTTTTAGTGCTGAATAAAATTCGCCAGCAGCCTCTAAAATTCAATATTTAAAGGTGGGTGTGGGAAATCCAGCCGTCTCAAGAAATACGTAGCAAGCCGAACTACCTCTCAAAATGCAATTTTTAGAGGTAGTCTGGCTTACTATATTTTAGATGCAGATTTTAATAGAGCTGCCTCTATTGAAAAAGAAGACGTTGCTAAAAATTATTTCTATAGTAGTTGAAGTCATCGCATCTAACAAGATCCTAGTCAAAACTCAACTAATTTCGTTTGTAGATTTATTTAGGCAAAATCCTAAGCAAATTATAATAAAAAATTGATGTAAAGATAGACGATGGCTCCCTTCTCTGTATTGCCACCGGTAGACTCGCCGGAGAGTAGACGGCAGCGATGGCAGCCGCGGCGAGGAGCTAAAGGGGCAGCAGCGGTGTCTCACAAGCTTTAGTCTATGAACTTGAAAGATAACTCAACATCAGAGATCAGACCCACTTACGTCAGTCAATTATTTGGAGACACAAATACGGACCAGCACTCCACTGCTCACTACCGGAGTCCTCAAATTTGTCGAGTGTTTTTATGTTTGTCGAGTATATTTTTCGGACACTCGGCGACTAATTTCTTTGTTGAGTGCTGCGTAAAAAACACTCAGCAAAAGAGAGGGTTTGCCGAGTGTAAAAAAAACACTCGACAAAGAAATAAAAATCTTTTTTCTAGAAAAGAAGGAGAAGAAAAAAATATAAAAAAACTTTGTCGAGTGCTCAGATGTAGAACACTCGGCAAAGAAATAAAATCTTTTTTTTCTAAAAACAAGGAGAAGACAAAAAATAAAAAAAAACTTTGCCGAGTGCTAAGATTTAACCCTCGGCAAAGACACAATTTTTTTTCTAGAAATAAAACCCCGCCTCCCTCCATCGCGCCCCCACACCACGCGCGTCCCTCCCTCCCTCCTCCCAGCTCCCTCTCCCTGCCCTCCCTGTCGGCGCCCCTCCCCTCGCCGGCGTCCCTTCCTCTCCTGGCGCCCCCTCCCTCTGGAACCCCTGACATGTGTGATCAAGGCTAGGGTGATCCCCTGACAAATCCTTCATTCGAGCACCACAAATCAAGCTGATTTCGTTTTGGGGAAAAACTCGAGTTCATGGCTTCGAACCAAATTTACCGGAGTTTGGGTCAATCCCAGGGCATGATTTTTGGGGAATAGGTTCGTGCCAAGGTGAATTTCATCTGTGCAAAGTTTGGCTTCGAATCATGGTGATTTGTATCAGTTTCCGTTGATTTTTGGTGGCCGCTCCTTCTTTGCTCTAGTTCATCAGCTTTCTATTCTCTGTTCTTAGGCTTCTCGTTGGTCTTCTGTATTCAAGCCCGAGCAAATCAGCACATCAGCGT
Organism: Miscanthus lutarioriparius; assembly: GCA_904845875.1. Taxonomy (NCBI): domain Eukaryota; kingdom Viridiplantae; phylum Streptophyta; class Magnoliopsida; order Poales; family Poaceae; genus Miscanthus; species Miscanthus lutarioriparius. The sequence continues at coordinate 60,725,588 of CAJGYO010000014.1, read as the reverse complement.
GCTTGCCCTTGGTGGGCTGCTCGCCGAGCTTGAGCACAGCACCGAGCTGGTCTGGTCGCTGGCCCTCCCGGTCGTGCGTAGCTTCTTCTCTCCCTGTCCGTTTTCATCTTTGTGTCAATTTCTGCAGGGAGTCATGTTGGGCTCCAGGAGCCGAGCTCTCCAGCGCTAAGCGCTCTAGCACTGGTGGTGCCGACCTCCGCTCGCCCAAGCGCCCAGGGCTCCAGCGGGAGTGGATGGTGGCGGCGGCGGTGGTGCGGGTGTGGTGTCGGCGTGCCTTTTTTTATTATTTTTGAAAAAAAAAGTTCACCGAGTTTTTTTTTTGCACTCGACAACGTTTTTGCCGAGTGTCCGACAAAAAACACTCGTCAAACTTGCGTTTGCTGTTAAATTTGTTTGCCGATTATAACACGCAAACCCTTTGCCGAGCGTAACACTCGGCAAGGGCTTTCGTTGAGTGCCCCTGGCACTCGGCAAAACTCCTATATGCGGTACTACAACAATGTAGAATATTTTTTTAATTTTAACACTTTTTTAAACTAATTCTAAATCTAACACCGTTTGTTTTTTATTTCTAAATCTAATATTTTTGGCTGCGCCTATTGCCATGGCGCGATGAAATGCCTATATCGCGCCATGTATGGTGACGCTGGCGAGAGAGCTGACGTGACGACGACCAGAGCGCTGACCGATGTCGTAACAATGGCTGCCGCGCCACGGATCTGGATGCGGCACTAGCGCGCCACGACGTATGGGGCCGCGGGAGGTGCAACAGCATGGCACTGCTGTGCGTGTGCCTGTGCGCATACTGTAGGAGCAGGCTTAGTGCGTTTTCATGTCAAATCCGCTGACTAAAGTACGTGGCACTACTGTAGCAGCAGGCCTGTGCCTGTGCGTACTGGGCGCGTGTTTAGGCCCCGTTTAGTTCTGAATTTTTTTGACTTTTGGTTACTATAGCACTTTCGTTTTTATTTGACAAAAATTGTCTAATTATGGACTATTTAGGCTTAAAAGATTCGTCTCACGATTTCTCGGCTAACTGTGTAATTAGTTTTTTTTTCGTCTACATTTAGTACTCCATGCATGTGCCGCAAAATTTGATGTGATGGGGAATCTTAAAAATTTTTGGTTTTTTTGCTTGAAACTAAACGGGGCCTTAGTTGGGTGAAAGTTTGAAATTTGGCTACTATAGCATTTTCGGTTTTATTTGACAAATAGTATTCAATCATTGACTAATTAGGTTCAAAACGTTTGTCTCGTAATTTCCAACCAAATTGTATTATTAGTTTTTTTTCCGTCTATATTTAATACTCCATGTAAGTATCGCAAGATTCGATGTGATGGATACTGTAGTACTTTTTAAAAATTTGGTGTGGAACTAAGGCCCCGTTTAGTTCCAAGCCAAAAACCAAAAATTTTCAAGATTCTCCGTCACATCAAATCTTGCGGCACATGCATGGAGTACTAAATGTAGACCGAAAAAAAAACTAATTACACAGTTAGCTGAGAAATCGTGAGACGAATCTTTTAAACCTAAATAGTCTATAATTTGACAATTTTTGCTAAATAAAAACGAAAGTGCTACAGTAACCAAAAGCCAAAAATTTTCGAAACTAAACGGGCCTAAACAGCAGCCAAGGGAGACAGGACACTACTGTAGCAGCAGGCCTGATTTGACAAGAGACAGTAGTATGAAAGAGCGTGACTTGGAGGACCGGTCGCTCCTAAAATTCATGTCACATCGAATGTTTAGATAGTAATAAGGAACATTAGATATAGATTAATTACAAAACCAATTTTATAGATGGAGGCTAATTTGCGAGACAATGTTTTTAAGCATAATTAATCTGTCATTAGCACATTTTTACTGTAGCATCACGTTGTCAAATCATGGACTAATTAGACTTAAAAGATTCATCTCGTAAATTAATCGCAAGTTGTGTAATTAGTTTTGTAATTAGTCTATATTTAATACTCCATACATATGTCTAAACATTCGATGTGACGGAAATTTTAGGAGGCACTGCATTAACAAACAGGCCAAAGCCCCATGGAAGCTCTCTCAAACGGCCCGTTATAAATGCTGGTTTCTTCTTCTAGAATGAATTAGCAGAGCACCTTGCTACTTTGCTCAAAAGAAAACGCCATCAGGAAAAAAAAAGAAGACAGTCGACAGCCCGGCTCATCCCTGCTGGGTCGCCACATTAACTGCTGTCTATGTGTGACCAGCTAAGCAAACCTTTAGCATGGCTGCATGGGCAGCAATCCTGCCAGATCACGCGCCCACCGCTTGCCTTGGCGACCCAATTAACCAAGCACCATCACGTTTCTTCTGCCACTTTGTTCTGCACTCGTGAGGTATGGCGTGAGAGCATACCAAGGCGGCAAGGCGCCTCAGTGCCTGTCCTATCTCTCACATCAAATTAGGAGTATTTTTAACCATGGTTTATAAGCCAATTTAGCCGAAACAAATAGACTTATCAACTGTGAACGCCTTGCCTTAGTTCCTGGTGACTTGAATTCAGTCCTTCCCAGCTCACCTAGTATACGATTTTCTGGATCGGAAGCCTGGTCCATGGACCGGTTCCATTTCTTGCTGCTGCCCATGTTATTCATTAGTCAGTCTTAAAAATCTTAGTGCAGAGATAATTAAGCACACACGCGCACGGCGCACGCACAGACAGACGACATTGCCTGGCATCGAAAAAATCTCCTTGTATCACAAGCAAATCTCAGAAAACTGAGACACAGAAGAAGCAGGAGAAAAGTCTAAACGAGATTTGCAATACTCCGCAAGATAAGATAGGCCTTGTTTAGATTGTAAATTTTTGTAATCTGGACACTGTAGCATGTTTCGTTTGTATTTGATAAACTTTGTCTGATCATGAACTAACTAGCCTCAAAAGATTCGTCTCATGATTTACAACTAAACTATGTAATTAGTTATTTTTTTTACCTACATTTAATACTTCATGCATGCGTCCAAAAATTAATGTGACAAAAAAAGAGTAAAAAAACTTAGAACTTTGATGTGATCTAAACAAGGCCATAATTATTTTTTAAAAATTGCTCGCTACTAGGAGTATCAATCTCTGCGATCACATCCGGATTGCGGAGACCGAGACCATGTCACGGGCGGGGGGGCGACGACCTTTGCTGTGCAGCCGGATGAGATCACGGCGCAGCAAACAAAAGTCCCAGCCTCTTTGCTAGCTACGCATGAGGTTTAAATTAGTACAAAGTTTCAATGTCGAACATTTTACATTTTTTAAAATAAGGATCCAGAATCAGATAAATAAAAATAATAGAAAATTAATTCATTTACGTCTATTTAGAAAATTAAATTAGCACGGAGTTTCAATGTCAAACGGCTCCACCGGTGAAGCTGAAGTCGTTTTAGTAAACGTTTAGTAAGCTGATAAAGAAGCCCCGCCAAACGGGTCTAAGCAACAGTTAATGATGCGGCTGTGTTTTCCCTCTCTGTAATGCAGATGCAGCAGCCAAACACCCCATTAGTATCCATATTTATATCGATGTTAAAAAACGAATATTGAATCATTCAGATCTTTTAGGCCCCTTTGGAACGCATGATTTGTTCCCATTCTTCTATAAATTTTTTTCTATATGATTTCTGTGAAATTCCTACATTGTAAAGGTAGTATTGATACAGAAGACAACCAAAAGCAGGAAAAGGACCCCATGGGCAAGAATAAGGAACAGGGTGCAAAAGAATGTATAACAAAACCATGACGTGAACTAGACGCTGTGTTTGTGTTTATATTATTTAGAAATATTATTTTGATTAATTTGGAGATTGATAAATTATATTAATCAATTCTAAACTTATCCTACTTGCTTCCAAGTACTAAGTAGGGCTGTATGAGTGATACGTACGGTCGGTTCATTGCAATAATTTCGAGCCAGTTAGGTGTGAACAGTAGCAGTCTAGTAGCAACAACTTTTCACGTTTTTTTTAAAGAAGCAACTTTGACTGGGCACAATAGCTATGATGTTGATGGATGAAAAGGCTGATGGATGCGAAGACCAAGGCCCGTTTGTTGGGCTGAATTTAGCTAAAAAAATACAGTTGTGATTGAATTGTTATAAGAGAAAAATATTATTTTGATTGAAAAAAGAAATCGAACAAGCCAGCTTTTGTGACCAGTCAAATGGCACTCAAGATGCAGCCGTGTGCGCTCGGCGCCATAGATCTCGGCACCAAGCTCGGTGCCAATAACCCCAGCGCCGTATTGCCTGTCAGGTCAGCATCCACGCCGCCAATGTAGCCCCAACCTAGGCGGCAAACCCTTTGACGCCGAGACTTATAAGCTCGATGTCACCGACGATGACGCCAAGCTAAGGGTCTAGATTTTAAAAACATACGTGTATGGACATATTTGTGAAAAACTTAAAAAAAAAGCTAAAAAATAAAAAATTCGGTATGGATGGAGTCTTTGTGAAACCTTTTCCACCAGCTCAGACACGCCAGTCAACAGAAAAGCTTCAACTGTTCAACAACATGGGATGTCGTCAGCCAGTGTCCCTTCGTCGTGCTCGTGCCTGCCTGTCCTAGCACAGAGATCTTTCCATTTCCGCCGCGGGCCACAGCACAGCACGTGGCGCGCCTCCACAGGCACAGCAGTGCCCTGCTGTTGCACCTCCCGCGGCTTGCCGTCGCGCCCAGATCCGCGGCGCGGAATCCCTACCAAGTCACCGGTCAGCGTTCCGGTTGTCAGCCCTCTCATCGCGCCATCATGCATGGCGTGGCATAGGTATTTCGCCACGCCATAACAATAGGCATGGTCAAAAGCGTAAGATTTAGAAATAAAAAATAAACTGTGTTAGATTTAGAATTAGTTTAAAAAAATGTTAAAATTAAAAAAATATTCACAATGTACGTAGTCAATTATTCGTCGGTCTAAGCACGACCCACTCAGTGGAGCTTTTTGTGGAATTTTGAAGCGTCGGACGCGGTAGTAGTGGAACAGTAGAACAACACACAAATCCATAGGTGTCAAGTGTCATACGAATAATAATACTCCCGTTGCACACGTCTAGATATCTCTGATCTGCAGCATGTTCAATCCCTACCAATTTCCCCGAAGGATCGGACTGCCGTGCATATGCATCGACGAGAAACGCGTACTACGTACCGCACTGGTCCATCATATAATGGGCGAAGGCCATTGCTTGCCGTGGGAGGCAGCTAAGACCCATCACAAAAGAATTCGCAAGCTTATCTAGAGAGCTGAGTACTAAGCTACTAAGGAGATGGCCTGCTTCCAGGTTCAGAAGCATCTTCCACTACCGCCACTCCCAAATCGTTTCCGGACCACCCTCCTACTGCTCATGATCATATGCTCGCTGCTCTCCTGCTGCTCCAACGCGAAACCTTGCACCAAATGTTGCCACGACGACGCAGCCGCCGCCGAGGATCCAGTGTTCAAGTTCTCCGGCGACTCCGACAAACGATGCTTGGTCGTCCTCCCCATGCGTACCATGCGGGAGCCATCCTTATTCATCTCCCCAAGGACACCACCAAAAGGATCCTTGGAGCCCTCTGGTCCCACATGGACGACTATAACCTACAGCGTGATTGTACTGGCCATGTGCAAATATATTTTGTTTGCTATATAGTTGGAACATTATTTTTTTGATCCTTCATTATCCCAGGTGCCCGGGGACAAATAGCCTTGTTTTTCCATTGTAATGGTATTAGAAGCTGATCTATTTTCGTAGTGCACTTGTTTGCCATGCTTGTTATGTAAATATTATTTATTGATACTTTTGTTGGAACAAGTCTTGTCATTTTTGTCATCACTGCATTAGAAAGTTTTTCTATTCCCACCATCTTTTTTATAATGCATATTAGGACTTGAAGCCGCTAGTCGACAAGTGTTAGATCCTATAGCCAAAGTTGCAACACTTGGCGGCCCCAAAAATTAAGTTGAGGAGACCATGAACCGGCAGTATCATAGCACATATCATAGCTAGTGGGTGACATAGAATAGACCGTCAGTGATAAGCTAATAACAGCGCTAGAACATACAGATCGATCAGATTGGTGAATTCTACTACAAAATGATTTTTGCTCACGACGAGTTTGTAACCGAATCGTCCAGCGTTGGATTGTGCATGCCAGACAATCCTCTTCAGCGCTAGAACGCACGGATCGCAGATCGGTGAACCCCCGGCAGGTTTGTACTCATCCGACCATCCAGTGCCAGTGGGGTAGTGCATGCCAGGCCATCTGATGTGAGCAATCGGACCGATCGGTGCTCACAGATTTGCTAGGAGAACCGATGAAGACGTTGACTAGGAGAGAACCCCATTGGAGCAAGCACACTTCGGGATGCCCTAGGGTTGGTAGGCCAGCTAGAGCGCCTTCAAATGTCATAGAGATGAAGGAAGAACAACATATGGGGGTTGAAAAAGTTTAGGGCAAAGAGGAAAAGATAAAAAGCATGTAAGGCAAAAAGATAGTCCCTCCGTACACAAAACAATACAACTCTAGCACATCACCATATCAAAGTATCTTGAGTTTGACTAACTATAAATTTAATAATATATCAATATTTATAATACAAAATAAGTACCTTTAGATTTGTCATGAGATATATTTTCAAAATATACTTATTTGGTGTCATAAACTTTAGACACATTAACAAAGAATGCACATAGAATTACATTCACTACTGGAAACCTGAAATTCCCTGACGGTTTTGATTTTTTTTTACGGTTATTGCATAAACCGTCAGGGTAATTAAAATTATCTTGACGGTTTCACAAATACACATAGGGAAAATAAATACCGACAGGAAAATTCCTAATTAACTTGTGAGTGCACATAACCGACGGGAAAATTCATATTTCCTTGACGGTTTTGAATTTTTTTTATGGTTATTGCATAAACCGTCAGGGTAATTAACATTATGTTGACGGCATCTGAAAAAACACACAGAGAAATTGTATAACCGTCAGGAAAATTGCTAATTAACATGTGAGTGAATATAATCGACAGGATGTATATTCTAGCTCTGTCAAAATGCCTTGATTTTTTTGTGCAAGCATGCAAACCAAATTATGGCTCCACACAAAATCTTAGATTTTTCTGATCAATTTTGGTCATTATACCATTTATTTTGTGCTAAACTAGAGAAAGGAGGTTGAATTACCCCTTCAAAATAATATAATTTTCCACCCACCTCCACCAAAATTGGTTCACTGGACCTTGTGAGACCCCGTATAAAAATCTAGTCCCTTTTTGGATCGTTTCCGAGGCAGCCTTAGTTCAATCTCTAATGACTTCGTACGGTCTCACGGAAATTAATTTAAGCTGTAGAAAATAGCAAACCATCTCCGAAAAATCTGAAACTTAGTGTGCCCTCAACATGTGGCATGCACAAGGATGAGAAAAAGTTTGAGGTGCATACGACATCGAAATACATGCCCTCAACATTTAGGAACTTATTTCATATTTTCTATCATTTAAATAAATTTCTGCGTGGTTACCGAAAGTAATTCCAAATTGAACTGTGCGTACTTCCAGTAGGCTCCATAAAAATTTACAGAAAATATATTTATACTCATATATTTCACTCTATCCCATATCCCATAGTTGTTGGAGGAAAACATTTGTTTGCTAGGGATAATTCATCCTTCTATTTCTAAATTACCATAAAACAATTAGAATAATTATAAATTTTGTTAGAAAATTCTATATTTTTGCATGTTAACATGTTTTTGTTACATAATCATTACATAAAAAACTAAAATGATTATAACAAGGTGGTAGTATACATTGTTCACAAATTGATAGATCTCTCACATAGTTATGTGATATTATGAAGGATGTGTCAATTGTGAATAATGTATACCGCCACTTTGTCGGATGGAGGAATCACCAATACAAAAAGTTTTAGATATCGTTGGCTTCTATAACTTTATTGTTTACAACCTTTTCATGTGAAATCATTTACTATCTCAAAATATTGGTTGAAGTTGTCATATTTTGAAATTCAAATTTTGATTTGTTCAAACAAAGTCGGATGGAGAGATGACCAAAACAAAAGTTGTATATCTCGTTGGTTTCTACAACTTTGTTTTTGACGACTTTTTCATTTGAAATCGTTTACTTTCTCATAATATTATTTGAAGTTTTCATATTTTGAAATTCAAAATTTTAATTGTTGAAACAAAGCCGAATAGAGAAATGGCCAAAACAAAAGTTGTAAATCTTGATGATTTTTAAAACTTTGTAGCATACAATTTTTTCATTTGAATTCATTTATAGTTTAAAAAATTATTACAACAATAACTATGAACTTTACTAGAAATTAAAAATAAAAGTAACACAAGACAGCAATGGGCCTAAACCTCAAATGAACCCGTTACTATGTTCAGCCCATAATTGCTGACCATTGATTGAAGATCCAATGGCCTTCGTTGCGCCCACGAAGTATAAAAAGGACTTCCCTACCGAAACCCTAGACCAAAAATCACTCCTTTCTGACCTCAGCCGCCACTGTCTCCTCTCCCCCTCCAGGCCGCGACCTCTCCCTCATCCTCTCCCCTCACCACAGTGCTCGACCCACAGCGCTCGCTCGGCCCTCCCAACCCTTGCGCCTCCACTCCGTGTTCCAGCACGCAACCCGCAAGGTGTGGCCGTGCCCCCTCCATCGATCCAGGCGACGGCGGCCCTGCAAATCCAAGGAGGACGAGGCCGCGGTGCTCACGACGTGGATCCGGTGAGGGAGGCATGGATCCGGCCGTCTGTTCCCCAAGTAGTGTCGGATTCGGTGAGAGAGGACGCAGTCAGGAGGAGGCAACTGCAGCGGCAGCGAGCGCGAGCCCGGGAGTCGGCGGCAGTAGAGGACGCTCGACCGTTCCTCCCCTGCATGCGGTACTTCATTCCATGGCCGCTGCTGCACCCATCCGGCAAAACTCGATCTCATAGGTACATGTACTCACACGCCCCTGCCTACTTCCTTTAGGGGTTAAGAGTATCTCCAAGAGTACCCAATATTTTCTTTCTAAACACATGAAGTTTTACAACTTCTAAAAACAACATTGGAATAAATAAAGAAGATCATCTCCAAGAGTTTCTAATAATCTACTCCTAAAACATAGAAGACAATTTTACATCAGGAATCTTGTACTATTTCTAAATTATCCTAACCACTTTTATATATTCTTTCTCTCTTGTACATTTGCATCAGGAATCCTTTCCTACTCTTTATTCTTTCCATACCCTTTCCACCTTTAGATTGGCCGACCAACACGTGCGGGAGAGAAAAGATACGCCCGACTAGGAAGTGCGTAACTTTATGCGGAATAGGGTGACTTTTTACAAGTTATAAAAGATTAGGAGGATAGATTAGGAGTTGTTGGAGAGGGATTTTTCTCATCTCGCTAGAAACAAAGGATTAGGATGGGATTTAGGGAACTCTTGGAGATGCTCTAATGCATGGATATGCTTACAAATAATACAATAGGAAAAGGAAAACAAATCTCAAGGAACTGGCTTAGAAAGCACTGCAGCAGAATTTATTTTACAGTTAAGTACAGGGATTCATAATGTTTGCTTGTATTCATATATATAAACAAAATTTGTGAGGACATACATCACTTGTTGGAGCTCAATAGGTGATGCAATGCTATCTTCCATGAAATGTTGAAAGTGTATAAACACAGACATGACTAATAGCCTAAGCAAGTAATGGATTGAAGTATTTTAGAGGAAAAGTAAAAAAAAAATCATTTTTTTACTGCAGTAGTAGGGCGTGCAAAGATTTAGTACTACAGAGTATGCATGTCCGCCGTATTTGCAAAAAAAAAAAAAAAAAAAAACAGATCGCTACACTCCAGTTTGTAAGAATTTTGAATGCTTGTTAATGCTGTCAAACTTAGATATCTTTCTTATATCTTGGTCATGGTTTATCATGTCTTTTGTTTTGCCAAATACTGCTCAAGCAATAGCTTAGTGATACAAAAGTGGTATTCTTTGTAGCTTGCTGATTTGCTATTCTATTAACTATGCATGTTATCACCTTAAGAAAGGAGAAATCAGGTGTAGTGTCGTAATCTATAATGGCTATTTAACTGTGGATGTCTTTTCATATAAGCTCAGTATCGAACTCTGCATGTTCTTAGCCTATTCTGTAACTTCATTCATTTTGTGGTCATGTAGGGATATAAGTTTGGCTCCGAGAAGGCTAGCGCTTTGAACACATATGCTGTAATGAAGTTTGGTGGCGGCACGGGGCCTGGAACCTGGATCGATGCAGGGCGTGGTGACCTCAACGGCCAGGGAGCTCCTCCTCCTCCGCGGGCTACATCCACTCTGGTGAGGTCGAACAGACAAACCTAACTTCTGTGGTTTGTGTAATTTCTGTGTATTGAAAAAGATAATCGTCAGCTTTGTGGTTTGTTTTTTTCTTGTCAGCTTAATAAAAGTTTGAAGTTCTGTTGATTCACTAATAGTATTAATCCAACTAGGTTTCTGAGTTCAGTTTGTTGTCACTCATGTCCTAATTTGTGCAGGTTTACTTAGATCAAAACCTTCAGATGTGCATTTCCTTAGTAATTGGCTTAGTGGCTCCCATATTGCTGTCTGTACTAATTTTACTTTTATCAATACATTCCTGCAAACTACTCCTAGCCATGCATATGCATGCTGCTCCTTTAGCTGAGCACAAGCACAAGCTGTCCATCACATGTGGAAGAAAGTAATTATATACAAGCTGCTCCTTTAGCTGAGCACAAGCACAAGCTGTCAATTCATATTTCAAACCGCGGCTTGATGTTTGTGAGTTCAGTTTGTTGTCATTCTTTCTATCTTTAGCTGGCATTAGCATGATAATTTGAACCTATTTTGTTTCAAGTTAACTTTGACACATTGTTAGCTGAACATCTTTTGTTTTCAGTTTAAACATTTGTTTTCAGCATGTTTTCTAAAATCCAGATAAGAGGTAGGAGACTATTGCTAGAATTAATAATTTTGAACTTAATTCACATGCAGCCGGTGACTGGATCATCTCATGTGGGTTCCGAATCGACTAACGACAATGTTGTAGCAAATGAGGGACTCCATGGTGGAAGTAGAGTTGCATTGGAAACTAGGAACTATCATAATGAAGTCACATGTGCAGGTGGCTGGTGCTGGTGCTGGTCTCACTAAAGACTGAATGGATGTGTAGCATGTTGCTTGTTTCATCTTTTGAAGTGTTTGCCTCTGCATACACTTAGGTTGGTACTAACCTTCAGCTAGTACTTAGTGGTGTGGATGTTGAGCTAGTACTAACCTTTAGCTAGTACTGGTGGTGTAGCAGACTGATATGTGGATGCCAAATGTTTGGAGAAGTTATTTTGGGTAGATGGAAGCTAAATATTTGGACATCTTATGTATTTACCTATGTTGATGCAAACAAGACATCTATGTATGTAATGGATTTATGCTAGGCTAATCTATCTATATACATGATGGCGTATTGCTTGTATTTATGTTGGTATATCTCCATGATTTTGTGTATATTATATTAAATATATTTGTTTTAAATTATATGGAAAAGGCTATTATGACATGTTTTTGTGGGTGATAGTTTTCCTGACGGTTTAACACCGACAGGGAAAAAATTCTTCTGATGGTCCCCTGTCGTCAGGGAAATTATCACCGACAGGAAAAATAAGTTTCCCTGATGGTTAGATGTAAAATAAACACTGACTAAGAAACATATTTTTGACGGTTTGACGACCGATAGCGTAAGTGTCCTTATACCCTGTCGGTTGTCTACTTTTTTTTGGCAGTTTTAACCGATAGATATAATGTATTTTCCTTGACGGTTTTGTAATTGTCCTGTCGGTTCTTCACCATCAGGCAAAATAAAATAAATTTCCCTGACGGTGCACCGTTAGACATTTTCCAATTTTCCTATCGAGCTAGCCTTGACGGTTATTCCCTAGTGGTGCACCGTCAGGAAAATTTGATTTAGATTTTCCTAACGGTAATCGGACTGTCATGGAATTTCAACTTTTCAGTAGTGATTCTTTTGTGGACAGAGTTAGTAAAAGATAGATTGATTTGGTGGGATTGGGGATCCCGTCAATTGACTACCACCCTTCTTATTTATAGGGTGGGAGGTCTGTCCTACTGAATACATCACGAACCAACCTCAGAACACTTCTGGATGAAAAATAGAAATTGACTCGATCTCGAACTTGACTTGGTGGCACACTCCGGAGCGTCCAGTGCCTGTATTTGGTGTGGGTTGTCAATTTTGATTGTGAAGATATGCCGCCCTGTTTTTCATTGGCAAAGTTTGCATGCCAAAAAAAATTCTTCTAATTAGAATCGACTGAGCACGATAACGAACAAAACATGGGCCACGTATATGACACTAACTTAGAATTTAAAAATGAATGGAGGAGAATGTAGGTAGGACGACTCACTGAAAGTTGTGGATATGGGCAGTGGCACTTCTTGGGCCAAATACGGGGACAAGGACGGCGCACAGCGGATGGGGACGGGGATCGGGACGGCGCATCAGACGGGGCAAAGGGGATGGCGCACGGTGGACGGGGACACGGCGCAGTAGATGGTGTTAGGGATAGGGTCATACCAACGGCGGTGCTCTTAGGTCTCCTGCGGTCGACACGGATGTAGACGACAATGCGAGGGAGATGGAAATGTTGGCGCTATGGAGACGAATCGAATGGTAGGGAACAAAAAATGTCATTATTTGAAGTTTTCGTGCAGCCTATCACTGCCGGTTCAAACCAAAAACCGGCAGTGATGACCCAATATTAATATTGGTTCATGGCTAGAACCGGTAGTGATAGGAATCGGCAATGATGGCCTCAACATCACTGGCGGTTGGTCCTATCACTATCGGTTCAAGCCACAAACCAGCATTGATGGGCCGACAGAAACTATCATTGTCGGTTCGTAAGAAACTGGCAGTGATGGGTCGACAATGAAGGTCAGTTTTGTATTAGTGTACCTTCAAATGACACAATACTTGAGAATAGTTCACTTAATTTTCAATGTCTTCCCAATCAGACTTCTTCATTCTTAATCTCCATAACCAACAAATCCTTTCTCATGTTCATGGGAAGCTCCAAAAGTGTTGAAAATTCGATCATCATGATTCATCACACCATATGCTCACAGCACTATACACACGTGGCCTCGATCCATTTTGGGCATGGTAACCATTGTTGTGATGCTCAACAAGAACTTCTAACAATGCACTATCCATTCTTTTGTCCAAGTTAGGTAAGTCCTATGACCTTTCTTTGTTTTCTGAAGGATGGAGTTTGCTGTAGAGGAAGGGCCTCTGAAAGCATTTAGGCCCCTAGTTGGGTTTCGGTGATTAATGACGACACTAGATTACTATGACTAACGTGTGTTTTGCAGAGGCAATTTGAGTTAGGTTATGGTAATGGAAATTTATTGGGCAATCATGGTTGTCATGCCCCCGTCAAAGGAAATCATTTTGGTTTTCAAAGGATGGACGACAAGGTTAAGACAGACTAGTTCTAAGTGTCGTTTGGTATTGAAGAGACACGTAGAGTAGTTTAGGACTTTGTTTTTCCTTTGGCCATACTATTAAGGGGGGTATGGACTAGTAGCCTGACCTAGGTGAGTCTAGTGGGCTAAGTGTGGTGCACACTTATCAAACCTAGCACTAGGTAGCTCAGGAGTAGCCCTAAGATCAATTGGAGCAAACTTCATTCATATAGAATTTCAAGTTAGAAGTGAATGGAGGGTCAAATGATTGATCAGACACTGGTCTGGTTGTGACCGGACGCTGGAGGGTAAGTCCGGTCAGTTCATTTGATCAACTACAGTCATCTGGTACTGACCGGATGTTGAGTGAAAAGTGACCGGACGCTGGGTGCCTGCGTCCAGACAACTCCAGAGAGGTTCGGGAGAAGGATTTTCTTGACCGGACATGTCCGGTCAGTGCTGACCGGACACTGGTCAGGATTCGGTAACTGACCGGATGCTAAACAGTGAAGTGACCGGACTCTGGGTGCCAGCGTCCGGTGAACATTAGTAAGGTTCCAGAGAGCGTTTTTCTTGACCAGACGTGTCCGATCAGTGCTGACCTGACGCAGGTCAGAGTCCGGTTAGAACTTAACAGCTCTTTGCAGGTATAACTGACCAGAGCGTCTGGTCATCTCATAGAATGCTGACTCAGCCTCCAAACATTATGTTTTGAATGATGGGGTATAAATACTTACTCCACTCATCCAAAGGAGGACTCTTGCCCATTTGTTCAGCTGAGAAACATCTTAAGAGTGCAAGGGAGAGCAAGAGCCTAGTGAGGTGATTGAGATTTGAGAATCCAAGATTAAGGTCCTCATTAGTGCAAGGAGAGTAGCAAGTGTGCATCCACCCTTCTCATTAGGCTTGTCGTGGTCAAGTGAGAGTTTGTGCTTGTTACTCTTGGTGATCTCCATCACCTAGATGACTCGATGGTGATTGGGAGTTTGGTGATCATCCGACAGAGCTTGTGGATGACCCAACTCAAGTTGTGAGCGGTTGTGGGTGATTCACCACGATGGAGTATCGAAGAATCAGCCCATAGAGAGCACTTGATCCTTGCGCGGATCAAGGGGGAGCTACACCCTTGCGTGGGTGCTCCAACAAGGACTAGTGGGGAGTGGTGACTCTCTGATACCTCAGGAAAATATCACCGCGTTTCTTTCTCTCTCTTTAATTTGTGCATTTACATTTGAGCAATTCATTTCAAGTCTTTACATTCCTATACTTGCCATGCTAGAGTAGGATTGGAACCTAGGGTGCAAAACTTTTATGAAACACATTCTAGGCATAAGGGATGAAGTGGGCTAAGTGTAGGGTTTAATTATTGCAAAGAATTTAGAATTAGCCCAATTCACCTCCCCCCTCTTGGGCATCTTGATCCTTTCAATTGGTATCGGAGATAACCACCTAGAGAAAGATGTCCCACAGGGATGGACCTCCTCCTATCTTTGAGGGAGATAATTTTCCTTATTGGAAAATTCGCAATGAGGCATATCTAGAAGCTCTAGATGTTGGAGTTCTTAGAGCCGCCTCACAAGGCTTCCCAAAACCTAAGGATCCTGCACACCTTCAAGGCGATGAAGTAAATTGCGAGAAATGAAATGCAAAGGCTAGAAACACCCTCTTTAGAGGCCTTTGCAAGGATGTTTTCAACCGTGTTCGGAACCACAAGGATGCCCATGTACTATGGTCGGACATTTGTGCGCTCCATGAGGGAACAAAGAGTGAGCGTGAGGAACGCTACCACCTTGTTTTGAAAAAGCTTAATTCATTTGAGATGCTTTCTAGAGAAAGTGCTAATGAGATGTACTCATGCTTGAATGTTCTTGTAGAGGAAGTCAATGGGCTTGGACTCACACAAATGCAACCCACCGATGTTGTAAGAAAGATCTTGAGTGTCCTCCCCATTGGTAAATATGGGCATATTGTGATGGTGCTTCATCAAGGTGATCTTTCCATTGCTACACCAACTCAAATATTGGGAAAGATCAATGCACATGAGATGTATATGCACATCACACCACAAGATGGCTCTTCTTCCACCAAGAAGAAAGACTTGGCATTCAAGGCTAGCCAAGAGAAGAAGGGCAAAGCAAGAGTTGATCATGATAGCTCAAGTGATGATGAAATTGATGATGCAAGTCTTGCTCTTATGGTGAGAAAAACTGCTAAGATGCTCAAGAAGCTCAACAAGAACGGTGTCAAGTTTGATGGCAAAAAGAAATTCTTCACTAGCAATAGAAGGAAGCCCATCTCCGAGATGGATTGTTATAATTGTGGAGAACTTGGTCATCTAGCTCATCAATACCCCAAACCCAAGAAAGACAAATATAAGAAGAAGTACAAGGGCAAGAAAGATGACTTAAGTGATGAAGATGATGATGAGAAGAAAAAGAACAAGCCATACAAGAAGGATGGCAAGAAGAAAGAATTCCACAAGAAGAAGAATGGCAAGGCATACATTGTTGGTGATTGGCTCATGGATATTGAGTCATCAAGTGACTCATCCGGCGATGAAAGTGAGAACGAGAAGGTGGCCACTATTGTAATTGATTCTTCACTATCTTCATCAACACCGCCGCCGTCATCCTCTACACACCTATGCCTTATGACCAAGGGTGAACGAAAGGTACAAACTGATAATGATACTAGTGGTGTTGATAATGCTAGCAATGATGATAATGATAGTGATGATGAATTTGAATCACCTTCCTATGATGATCTTGTCAAGTTGCTAAATTAATACACTAAGATCATTAGAAAGACAAGAGCTAAGAATGAAAAGCTAGAACTTGAGAATGACTCACTCTTAGCAAAATATGACATAGCCAAAAAGCTAGTGTTGAGCTTAGAGAAGAAAATAAAACTATGTCATCCAAACTCAAGGAGCTCAAATCTTCTAAAAAGGAGTTTAAAGAAAAACATGATAAACTTGAGGGGATACATAATGAGCTCACCACTAGCTACAATTTGCTAAAAGAAGAGTACACCAATCTCAAGGTTAATCATGATAATCTTGTTTCTCATGAGCTATTATCCAATGAGCCATATGATGCTACTAACCATGTTGTTAAGATTGATATAGCTACATCATGTGATGATTTGATTGTTGAGAGCATTGAGAAAGGTTCTAGTAGCAAAGGCAAGAAGGTGGTTGTGGCCGACAACTATGATGAGTATGTCAAGCTCAAGAATGAGAATGAGAAGCTCAAGAAAGATCTTGAAAAGCTATCAACCACCAACACAATTGTGATAGAGAACCTTGACCATGATTGTGATATAGCTCTTGAAAATGAGAAGCTTAAAGAAGAGAACAAGAGACTCAAGATGGAGAAAAATCATGAACTTAGAGAGGAGAACAAGAAGCTCAAGTTGGAGAAAGAACATCTCAAGACCGGCTTGAGAAAGTTCACAAGAGGCCAATATGTCTAAAGTGAGCTACTCATGAACACCGTCATGAAGATGGATAGAAGTGGTATTGGGTATTTGGCAAATCAAGAGAAGAAGGCTCAAGCTCAACATCAACAACAACACAAGTCAAAGCCAAAGTCAAAGAGGTGTTTTGAGTGTGGACAAGAAGGTCACTTTGCCCATGAGTGTCAAGCTCCACCACCACAACCCTTGCCCAAGCATGCTAGACCCTTTGCCTTCAATGCTCATTACATGCTTAGAAAGGATTTTAGTGGAAAAATGAAAGTCATATTCTTAGGGCCACCCAATAAGAATAGGCCTAAGAAAATTTGGGTTGCAAAGTCACTAGTTGAGAAAGTGAAGGGCCCCCATCAAGTTTGGATCCCTAAACAACAAGCATGATCTCTTGTGTGTAGGTGAACTACAAGACCGGTGAAAGTCATTGGGTAATTGATAGTGGTTGCACTTAACATATGATCGGTGATCCTCGTATGTTCACCTCACTAGATGAAGAAGTAGATGGTCAAGAAAGGATTACATTTGGTGATAATTCAAAGGGCAAAGTTCAAGGGTTGGGCAAAGTTGCAATATCAAATGATCATTCAATTTCAAATGTGCTATATGTTGCTTCTTTGAGTTTCAACTTGCTATCCGTTGGTCAATTGTGTGATCTTAGCTTTCAATGCTTGTTTACCGAGAAGGAAGTGGTTGTATCAAAGATAGATGATGACCAAGTTATATTCAAGGTCTTTAGATACAACAACCTATATCTAGTAGATTTCACTTCCAAAGATTCAAACTTGAAGATTTGCCTATTCACCAAAATATCACTTGGGTGGCTATGGCATAGAAGACATGCACATGTTGGGATGAGCTCACTCAAGAAGCTAATGAAGAATGAATTGGTGAGAGGTTTGAAGGATGTGAAGTTTGAGAAGGACAAGCTTTGTAGTGCATGTCAAGCTGGCAAGCAAGTTGCAAACACCCATCCAACAAAAGCTTACATGTCAACAAGAGTGCTAGAGCTCCTTCACATGAATCTATTTGGACCAACAACTTACAAGAGTTTAGGAGGAAACCTCTATTATCTTGTGATTGTTGATGACTACTCTAGATATACTTGGGTGTTCTTCCTTCATGACAAGACCAAAGTGGCTTCATGTTTCAAGAAGTTTGCCAAGAGAGCTCAAAATGAATTTGAAGTGAAGCTCAAGAAGATAAGAAGTGACAATGGAAAGGAATTTGACAACACAAACATTGAAGCATATTGTGATGAAGTTGGGATCAAGCATGAAGTCTCCGCAACATATACTCCTCAATAAAATGGTGTAGTAGAGAGAAAGAACCAGACACTTATCACTCTTGCAAAAACAATGCTTGATGAGTACAATACACTCGAAGCTCTATGGGCGGAAGCTTTCAACACCGCATGTTATGCATCCAACCACCTATTCCTTCAAAAGTTTCTTGGCAAGACCCCTTATGAGTTGCTCAATGGGAAGAAGTCGGACGTCTTATTCTTCCGGGTGTTTGGTTGCAAATGCTACATCTACAAGAAGCGGCAACACCTAGAGAAGTTCTAAAGATGTTGTAATATTGGTTTTCTTGTTGGTTACTCGTCAAAGTCCAAAGCATATTGAGTATTTAATCATGCCACCGGCTTGGTTGAAGAAACATATGATGTGGAATTTGATGAATCTAACGGCTCCCAAGGAGCACATGCGAATCTTGATGATATAGGTGATGAACCATTAAGGGAGGCTATGAAGAACATTCCAGTTGGAAACATCAAGCCCAAAGATGATGAATATGATGTACAAGTGATTGATCTAGCTTCTTCATCAAATGTGCCACAAAAAGGTGATAAAGATGGGAGAGTAGAAAATGAAGATACTCATGTCTCTCATGATCAAATGGTGGCACAAGCTCAAAATGTTGATGCTCCACAACCTCCCCCTCAAGTGGTTGATAGAAGAAATTCAACCCTACTACAAGCACATCCACAAGATCTCATCATAGGGAGTCCTTTAAATGGTGTAATGACTCGCTCTAAAAAACTTGCTTCATTTATTGAACATCACTCTTTTGTCTCCTGTGTTGAACCTAAGAATGTAGAAGAAGCTCTTCAAGATTCGGATTGGATAAATGCCATGCATGAAGAGTTGAACAACTTCACCCACAATAAAGTTTGGACTCTTGAAGAGTGACCACAAGGTGCAAGAGTCATTAGAACAAAGTGGGTGTTCCGCAACAAGCAAGACGATCAAGACATTGTTGTGAGGAACAAGGCAAGACTAGTTTCAAAGGGGTTCTCTCAAGTTGAAGGGTTGGATTTTAGAGAGACCTTTGCACCGGTTGCAAGACTTGAAGCCATTCGTATCCTCCTTGAATATGCATCGTATCACGAAATGAAATTATATCAAATGGATGTTAAAAGTGCATTTTTAAATGGCTTCATAAATGAACTAGTCTATGTTGATCAATCTCCCGAGTTTGAAGACCCTAGATATCCTAATCATGTTTATAGGTTGTCCAAGGCGCTATATGGGCTTAAGCAAGCCCCAAGAGCTTGGTATGAACGTCTTCGGGACTTCCTCATTGAGAAGGGTTTCACCATTGGGTAGGTCGATACCACACTATTCATCAAGAAGCTTGATGGAGAGATCTTCATTTGCCAAGTATATGTTGATAATATTATATTTGGCTCATCAAATGAAGACTATTGCAAAGAGTTTGGTGAATTAATGTCAAAAGAGTTCGAGATGTCTATGATTAGAGAGCTTACATTCATTCTTAGTTTTCAAGTCAAGCAAATGAGAGAAGAGATTTTCATCTCTCAAGAAAAGTATACCAAGGACCTTCTCAAGAGGTTCAAAATGGATGAATGTAAGCCAATCAAGACACCAATGCCATCTAATGGACATCTCGACCTAGATGAGGGAGATAAATCGGTTGATCAAACTCTCTACCGTTCTATGATTGATAGTTTATTATATTTGACCGCATCTAGGCCGACATCATGTTTAGTCTGTGTATGTGTGCTAGATTTTAAGCTAGTCCTAAGGAGTCTCATATGGTTGCCATTAAAAGAATCCTTATGTACCTTAATCACACACCAAGTATTGGTCTTTGGTATCCCAAATGAGCTAGATTTCAACTAGTTGGCTATTCCAATTTGGATTATGTCTGGTTGCAAAATTGATAGAAAAAGCACATCCCAGGAGGGTGCCATTTTCTTGGTAGATCACTAGTGTCTTGGTCTTCCAAGAAGCAAAATAGTGTGGCTTTGTCCACCACGAAGCGGAATACATTGCCACGGGCGCTTATTGTGCACAAATTCTTTACATGAAGCAAACTTTTACTACCAGACTATGGTGTAGTTCTAGAAAAGGTACCTCTTTTGTGTGACAATGAGAGCGTAGTAAAGCTTGCTAATAATTCGGTTCAACACTCTCGCACCAAGCACATAGATATCCGCCATCACTTTTTTAGAGATCATGTTGCTAAAAATAATATATCACTAGAAGGTATATGGACCGAGGATCAATTGACGGATATCTTCACTAAACTGCTATATGAGGCTACATTTTGTCGGTTGAGGAATGAGCTCAATGAGCTTGATTTTAGTAACTTCATTAAATAATGAGCTTGTGTTGTCCCTTGCATTGCATTATAATATAAAATATGTTTAAATTTTTGGTAATGCACTTAGGGCTTGTCTAACATAGTTAAGATAACCACCGTAAAACGTGTGAAGAAACTTAACCTTGGATCAAACTTGACAAGCAACTAGAATTACTTTCAAGTATTGCATTGCATGTGCATGTGTGTTGCTTTGTCGTTTCTTTTCGATTATCCTTTTATTGCCTATTTTCTTAAAAAGAATTATAGCCTAAGGCAAAATATTTTGAAAATTTTGAGGGTTTGAGAGAGGTCTCTCACATCAGTCCCAATTGGTGTTTATTTGCGTCTTATTGAAGTTGGGACTTGATTGGGAAAAGGCAGCGCGAAGGAACTTTGAAGATTCACTGAAATATGGCGACCGGACGCTGCACCGGACTCTGCTTCCAGCGTCCGGTTAGTTCATAGGAGGTGAACCGAAGCAGCACAGGTGTTATCGAACGCTGCACAGTGCTCTTCCAGTGTCTGGTGTGAAGGTGACCCTACGTCCAGTGAAACAAAGAAGACGAACGTAGGATCGACCGGACTCTGGCAGCGTCTGGTCAAGGGTAATTGGATGCGTCCGGTCGCGATTTGAGGTGTTTTGGACCTTTCTGTTGTCAACCAGACTCCAGGTGGCAGCATCCGGTCTTTGCCACCGATGCGTCCGATCAGTTGAATCCACGTGGATCTCAAACTCCTCTCCTTGTCTATCACGTGGGGGCCACCTTAAATCTAGTTTTCTCTATTTCCATCTAGGTCACCACGCCGCCTGTGTCTCCATCGTCTGCACCTACGCGCTTGCCCTAACCGACATGCCGACTTCGCCATCGCGTAGCCTCCGTGCCCATGCCCGCCTCCACAGTCACGCCACCATGCCCGCACCACCATCTGCGCCTCCATCGCTGTGCCTGCGCCTCCACAGCCTCGCCAGCACACATGCCTGCCTCGCCATACCCTAGCCACGCTAGTGCCTAGCTCCTGCCCACGCCGTCATCCACTGCGCCACCGTGTTTACTCAGCCGCCCCACCACTTCACGCCGAAACCCTAACCCTAGGTGTAAGATTGCCGATCTCGGTGGTGCCCTGCGATTCTCTCCTTTGCTCGTTGGTCGTTGGTTCATCATGTAGCAAGCCATCGCTTTCAAATTCTTATATACTGCTTGCTTCTTAGGGTTTCGCATCTCTAGATGAATATAGTGATTATTTATATTTCCTATCTATTTCATCGTGCAGCGAGTCGGTGCTCTTGTGATTATTTTGGTAGTTGTTAGTAAACTCGAGGCCAAGCCCACGAGTACAGATTGAGGCCAAGCCTCATGAGTGTCAGTCGACAGTTGTTTCTTATCAGAGACAGTAATTCTCGTCCACTTCAGCAATGCCATGTTGCAAGAATGTCAGAGGTGGTCCTAGAGATGAGGATCCAAGGCCTCTGCCTTGCCTGACTGCTCAGGAAAAAAGAAAGGCAAAGAAGACTACAACAAAGAAGCAGAAGTTCACTGATGTGGAGACAGAGAGAGCAGCAACAGTGATAGCCGCCACACAGCAAGCTAAGAGAGGTGGATTTAGTAGTGGCGTTCGTATAGGCGATCAGCTGTCACCAGCTCAGAGGGCCACCGTCGAGAGAGTTGAGACTCATCATGGTAGTCCACCTAGGACTGTCATGCTTGGAGGATGGTGTGTCTCTTTGGAGGAGAGTCTACCTCAGGGGGAGACTGAGCAGTAGACACAACCAGTGGAGCAGACAGAGGATACTCAGTAGACAGAGTAGATTGAGGAGACAGAGCAGGCAACACAGCCATAGCTTCGATGCTCTGGTAGTACACGCACTCAGGTGTCACCGAGGCCTAAGACACAGAGGAGGGGCTCTCATCCACCTCCCAGACCATAGGGTCCGCCTCTAGTGGTTCACCTTGACTTGAGGGCAGCTACAGCTAGACAGGTGCAGTAGCTCCGCTTTGTGCAGTTTGAGGACTGGTTTCCACCGAGGCGGGATGAGCGTGCTTTAGAGCACTTATATACTATGTTGCAGGAGGACTTTTATAATGCTTATCTGAACAGTGGAGTTGCCTTCAGATCTCAGAGAGTCTACTCTATAGAGTCTATAGTTGTAGCTACAGGTGAGCAGATCCATCCCCACCTTTCCTATCTTCGAGGCTTGACAGATCTCCTTGGATGGACTGGCCGCTTTATTCCGTCATGGGTCCGTGAGTTCTACTCCTCTCTTTGGATTGACCCGAGGCACAAATTCATTCACTTTGCATTCAGCGGCCGTGACTACAGGCTCCAGAGCTCGAGGGTCAGAGAGATTCTCAGGATTCTAGAGTCACCTATTCGCCTTCACGAGGTTTGCTATGGTCAGACAGAGCCTCTGAGACGCCCTCACGGTAGACTTGTGCCACCCATAGATCTTGTCCGACCATGCTTCATAGAGCCGTTTGGTGAGGGGTCGACCAGGATACCATGTGATCTTACACCTACAGCTTGGCTTCTTGATGTTATTATGAGGAGGACTCTGCTCTCGAGGATGGGTTATCACGAGGGTTTGACTCGCATTCCGCTATGGTTAGTGCATTCTCTGGTGTCTTAGACCGTATTTGATATTTGTGATGTCATACTTTTAGAGATGGAGGATACCTAGCAGAGGGCTTCAGAGGTCACCGTCAGTTGCCTTATGCTCATTGGATCACGTTCCTAATCAGAAAGGCAGTTACACAGAAGTCCCCAGAGACGATGGCAGAATACACAGGTGCTACTACTGAGTTTTCATCATATGACATGACCCAGATGCTACGTCATAGTCGTGCGAGGACACCTCGCTAGCCGAGCTGTCGCCTAGAGGTACCAGAGATAGTAGCCCAGCAGGATGAGATCATCAGGGGCATTGTAGTGACAGAGGAGGAGGAGCTTGATGCTCAATAGGAGGATATAGTCGAGAGTGACCCGAGTGACAGCTCTGATGATTATTATCAGCCGATTCCACAGATGGCTCCTCGACCACATGATAGAGAGGCTAGTGGCTCTAGCTCTGCTCCACCATAGCCACCATAGACAAATCCAGCACTCCTTGTAGTACTTGAGCGGATGAGGCAGGACCAGGCACGTCAGGCACAGGAGGCCGCAGCTGCACTTGCTCAAGTTCAGGCTCAACAGGACGAGTTCCAGAGGCAGCAGTAGGCCATGCAGCATCAATAGCTTGTAATTCAGCAGCTGTTACCTGGCTTCATGCAGCATGTATTCACTACTATTGGGGTTGCTCCTCAGCAGTCTACACCTCAGATAGGCCAGCCTGCTACCACCACTTCAGTGACTCTAGCTGTACATCCCAGTGGGCTTCAGAGTCAGGGACTACCAGCTACTTAGTTTGCTTCACCTACAAAGCAGGTGTCCCAGTGGTTTGCTTCCCCAGTGACTGCGTAGGGTCCGCACTTTACCCCTATTGTTATAGGCTTCACTCCGACTCAGAGTTCTTCAGGGTTAGTGTCGGACACCCTAGTATCCAGGAGTCTCAGCGCTACTTTCAGTGAGCTTACAAGGCAACCTACTCCTCTAGTATTCTGAGTTCTTGCTCCTACCACAGCTGCTCTAGTTATCGAGACTACTAAGACGATCCCATTGTCTGTTGCATCATCTGAGCCTCCTCAAATAGTCACTCCTATCCTTGAGGCTTTAGCGATAGAGAGGCAGATGTGGCTCCACTTTCTACAGTGATACTTCTAGAGTCACAGGCCATGCCAGTTACTAAGCAGACCTAGACCGCTTCACCTTCACTTCCAGCGATAGAGGGTCAGACCGCTCAGAGTTTAGGGTCAGAGGATGCTGTTGCTCAGTTCTAGATCTCTCACCGCACCTCAGCGCCCGACTCGACTGCTCCTGTCCCACCATCCGACCCTTAGGTTTTGGTACTTGACGCCAAAGGGGGAGAGGGAGCGAGTATGTTAGATCTAGGGGAGCATGTGATTCATTTCTTTATGTGTGATACTTTGTGCATTCATGTTTTTTTTCATGCATTGCATTACATACTTGTGATGGTGAGACTTATGTGACATGTGTGCTCTCTACATTGATATCTTTATATATGTCATGTCACTTGGTTATGCTCTATTGCTTTGCTTCCACGTTTTACTCCGATTCAAATGAGCTTTACTTTATGTACTCATGCTTAATTCATATCTATTGAGTACACCATGTTGGCTTGGGTCATATAAGCATATCTAACCCCTTTGCTCTTATTGTCAAAAGCTTATATGAACAAAACATATTGAAAACCTCACTAGTCTCTTCTACATACTCGAGGTTGTGTTGTCATCAATCATCAAAAAGGGGGAGATTGAAAACATCTAGGCCCCTAGTTGGGTTTTAGTGATTAATGACGACACGAGATTACAATAACTAACGTGTGTTTTATAGAGGCAATTTGAGTTAAGTCATGATAATGGCAATTGATTGGGCAATTATGGTTGTCAAGCCCCCATCGATGGAAATCGTTTCGGTTTTCAAAAGATGGAAGACAAGGTTAAGGATGAACTAGTTCTAAGTGTCGTTTGGTATTGAAGAGACACTTAGAGTAGTTTAGGACTTTGTTTTTCCTTTGGCCATACTATTAAGGGGGGTATGGACTAGTAGCTTGACCAAGGTGAGTCTAGTGGGTTAGGTGTGGTGCACACTTGTCAAACCTAGCACTAGTTAGCTCAGGAGTAGCCCTAAGATCAATTAGAGCAAATTTCATTCATATAAAATTTTGAGTTGAAAGTGAATGGAGGGTCAAATGATTGACCGGACGATGGTCTGGTTGTGATCGGACGCTGGAGGGTGAGTCCGGTCAGTTCATTTGATCAATTACAGTCGTCTGGTACTGATCGAACGTTGAGTGAAAAGTGACCGGACGCTGGGTGTCTGCGTCCAGTCAACTCCAGAGAGGTTCAGGAGAAGGATTTTCTTGACCGGACGCTGGTTAGGATCCGATAACTAACTGGATGTTGAACAGTGAATTGACCAGACTCTAGGTGCCAGCGTCCGGTCAACATCAGTAAGGTTCTAGATATCATTTTTCTTGACCGGACACGTCCGGTCAGTGCTGATCAGCTGTAGGTCAGAGTCCGGTCAAAACTTATCGGCTCTTTGCTGGTATAACTGACCGGAGCATCCGGTCACCTTGACCGGAGCGTTTGGTCACAGAATGCTGACTCAGTCTCCAAACGTTATGTTTTGAATGAGGGGGTATAAATACTTACTCTATTCGTCTAAGAGAGGTCTCTTGCTCATTTGTTCAGCTGAGAAATATCTTGAGAGTGTAAGGGAGAGCAAGAGTCTAGTGAGGTTATTGAGACTTGAGAATCCAAGATTAAGGTCCTTATTAGTGCAAGGAGAGTAGCAAGTGTGCATCCACCCTTCTCATTAGGCTTGTCGTGGTCAAGTGAGAGTTTGTGCTTATTACTCTTGGTGATCGCATCAGCTAGACGGCTTGGTTGTGATTAAGAGTTTGATGATCATCCGGCGGAGCTTGTGAATGATCCAACTCAAGTTGTGAGCGGTCGTGGGCGATTCACCATGATGGAGTGTCGAAGAATCAGTCCGTAGAGAGTACTTGATCCTTGCGTGGATTAAGGGGGAGCTACACCCTTGCGCGGGTGCTCCAACGAGGACTAGTGGGGAGTGGTGACTCTCCGATACCTTGGGAAAACATCGTCGCGTTTCTTTCTTTCTTTACTTTGAACATTTACATTTGAGCAATTCATTTTAAGTCTTTACATTTCTAGAATTACCATGCTAGAATTAGAATTAGAACCTAGGATGCGAAATTTTTATGCGTAAGATCAATAGAAATATATTCTAGGCACAAAGGGTGAAGTGGGCTAAGTGTAGGGTTTAATTATTTTAAAGAATTTAGAAATAGCCTATTTCGTCTCCCTCTTGGACATCTTGATGTTTTCAGCCTCCATTGGAGGAACAAGAAGATGGTGACATGGGAGGGATTGAGAGGAAGAAGCGCGAGATTTCCTGTAAATCAAGAGCTAAAGATTGGGATAAGGCATAGAGAAGATAGTCAGCGGAAGAGTTACCTTATCGCTGGTCCTCCTGCGTGGGTGGTGGCGAAAAAGGATGGGAAGGGAGCAGATGGGTAAAGTAGGTCCAAGGGACGGGGGCGATTTTAGCCAGTACTGAGGCAGGAGCTCGGAATCAAGCGCAGGCTCGCATAGGTGACCCCAGGTACCGCTTGGAATTGGTATTGGTTTCCATGCTGTAATTCTGTGGACACTTAATCGTGTGGCATTGAGCTTGCCCAATATCAAATTTCTCAATTTCATGCCTATTTCATAGATCCAAACGGGGTGTGAGGGAAATGCACACAATGAAAAGATTATTGTATATTCAAAATTGAGTTTACATAAGGCTAAAATCTAAAAGAATGTACAACAACCAGTGTTACAAAAATTTTCAACTCAAGCCATGACAACATGATGAATTTCAGATTTTATCCTGCACTAGTGTAGGATATCTTCATGTTTAAAAACAGCTTTCCAAGTTTAAATGGAGGGGGCTTTATTATAAAAAAAAATCTTTGCAAATGCAAGAGGATGTCAAAAAGATGTATTTTGAGAAGGTAAGATCACATTTTTTATGTGAAGGAGTTTGTTTCCAACGCGCTTGCAACCTCTCTTCTCTGTTTGTTTTATTTTACATGAGCAGGACCATAGGAGGAAAAGTAGAACGCACTCCAGCCGATGAACTCAAAGCGCAGTCTAACCTTTCAATATACAAAAACAAGTAGTGTAGTTGTTGGAAACTCGGAACTGGGACACATTAAAACACACACGAGACCGATAACAAGCAGGCAAGCTACTGATGATTCTAGGTTAGTAGCCTATTATTCTGAGAAGCAGCAGTCAAAAACTCAAGATCAATAGCTAATAGGTCAGTCAGGCTCAGCTGGTCAGGCACTGCGAGCGTGCGCCAAGAGAATCTGAGCCAAGGTGGGATAGGAACGACACTGACCACGGCGAGCGCCTCCTCCTTGCTGTGGATGCTGGCGTTCTTCCTGAGCAGCTCCGTGAACGGCCCGTTCCACTGGCCCGTCTTGTGTGCGCGGATGACCTCAAAGGAGATGGTGTCCCAGTGCTCGATGTACCAGAGGTGCTGCTCGGTGAGGCGGGCGTCGCCGCTCTCCCACCCGTCGGAGACAGTCTCCCAGACGGGCGCCAGCCGCAGCGCCTCGCACCTGGTCACCGTGAGCGTGGCCAGCCCGCGCTTGACCGCGCCCAGCGTGTCGTCGTCCGCGCTCGCCGGGTCGTCGCACGCGGAGATGGCGCCGATGGCGCGCAGCGCGGGCTCCCGCCCCAGCGGCAGGCTCGGCAGGTTCGCCAGCCTGCCGATGAGGTCGCGGTAGCTGTTGCCGAACGGGAGCGTCGTGCCGTTGCGGATCACGTGCTCGTACCCCGGGAAGGCGTACCAGTGGTGGCTCCCGTTGGCGAAGCCGGCGAGGGAGAGGTCGTGGGGCTGCAGGGCCAGGGTGATCTTGTCGCCGTCGCGGCCCACGAGGTTGATGGGGATCAGCTCCGGCGTGCCGCCGCGTTTCGCTTTTGCAGCTGCAGCCTGTGCCTGGTCGATGTTGTTGCTGGGCAGCAGAGCAAGATGGTTACCATGTATGAGGACGACAAGGAATATCGCCATGGAAAGAGAAGGACGCTCCATCTCGAATGGTGGATCGCTGGATCGACCTGGTCGAGTGGAAACGGAGGCCAGTATATACATACATGGTGGAAACGCACAATCACAAGGATTGCATTGCACAACTACCGTAGTGGCTATAGTACATCAAGTGCAAGATGGGTGATATGGTAATATGCAAGCGGCTCTGTTGACTGTCCTTGCTTAGGCAGTCTCTGGCGCCCACGTTCCTATGTTCTTCCTACCGCAGTGCCAACGCTTTACCCTCTGCAGGAGACGCTTTGTAGAGACAGGACGAATCAGTGCCAACGGCCAATGCAACCTTAACACATATGCAGCAAGTACATGCATTCGAGTCGCGCCTGCGAACTGTCCGTGCCGTGTTTCACAGTAAAATCAACTCTTCTTTGTTTAATATCTACTCGTTCCTAAGGGCGGTTTGCAAATAACAAAATCCACTTAAAAAACATGATTTCAAGAGGTGATTGTTTAATATCTTGTTTTACTAAGTCAACTGCTCCAAATTCCAAAAAAAAAAGTCAACTGCTCCAGGAAACTGAGGGCCTGATTGGTTCACCCTTCCTAAAATGTAGTGGAGTCACTTTTTGTTACTAAAATGCCAAACACTCCACTAAAGTTTAGAAGCTACTAAAGTTTAGTGGCTTTTAGTCACCAAGTGGTAGCTAAAAGTGACTAAAGTGTACATAGAATAGCTGCTTTAGTGGTTTTTAGTAACTATAACCAAACAGGGAGTCACTAAACTTTAGAGGGGTCACTAAATTTTAGGAGCCACTAAACTTTAGGGGGTGGAACCAAACAGGCCCTGATTTCTAGGGACGGCTCGAAAACTACATTGCAGCAAAATATTTTAGAGATGGTTTACTAGTTACTGTATTAACCGTTCCTAAAAAAAATAAGGACGTTTGTAAAAACCATGCAGAGTAGCATGAGTGCTAATAAGAATTACTTGGGTTCAAGTAGCTGGTGCATTTGCATGGTAGTGTGCGTCTTTTGCAAAGTTGTTTTTCAGCACTACTAGGATAGCCTACGGGCTTCCTCAGAAGAAAAAAGAATAGCCCACGGGCGAAATCCATTTGCATGGAGCCTTTATAAAAAAAATGTTGTTTTGTGATATTTTGGCCAAAACCATTGCATCAACGATATTAGCTAGGGCTCCCCAATTAGTTTTAATGTTCAATTCCTCCCTAAGGAGTAGCGACTAGTCGATTGACACAAAAATGGCATGAAGGCTATGGTAGTTTGGGGTTGGATTGGGCTTGTTTGTATTTTTCTACTATTGTCAAAAGTATAAACACTCACGATTCACTTTTGAAAAGGAATTGGATGATTCAATCATCGGACCATGTTAAATATTTCATAATGTTGCTGATTTAGTCCGGCATAGTCATGCTAATCTTGCAAGAAAAAAATGGTGTGGTTCTGTTCTAGGATGTATTGTCTATTGCCATATACTGAGAGAGACAAGGGTGACATCAGAGGATATTTTAGGATAATTTAGTGGACAAATTAATTTTGCATAAGAATGGGCAGTGATATATAATTATCACATACTTTCCATGCATCAACTCTATGTTTCATTGCCACTTAACTTTTGAGCAAGTTAACGTCGACACGTAGTTTTGATGCTTAAATGTATGCTTCATTTCAACTTAGGTGGTTGTTTGGTTGCGCAAACTCTAATACGTGACTGTCGCGACATTGCGCGATGGCGCGACCTCCCTCCCATACGTCTCCTCTCCCTCTCCCACTCCCTCCCGTGCCTGTGATCATGCCCGCAGCGGAGACGAAGAAGACGATGCCGACGGCTAGGGTTATGGCACCTCCATCCCCTATTAAGGCGGGCTTAGAAGGGGCCGGTCAGGGGGAGGCAGGCCGGCTAGGGGGTGGGGAAGGAGGCCGGGCCAGGGAGGGGCAGGGGCGTCTCAGCATCATCGGCGAGCATGGCCATGGCGGAGCTCTAGCGAGAAGGGGAGGGGAAGAAGGCTGCCGCCGCGGGCGTGCTAGGGTTTGTGGAGCTCTAGAAAACCCTAGCGTGTTGCGGCGGGGTGGTGGTCGGCGGCAGGGGCGAGGAGGAGGAGGGCCGGGGTCGAGGACGATCGCGGGGTGCTCGACCGGGAGGGTGGGGTGGCGGAGGAGGGGCGTGCGGAGGGAGAAAAGGGCGGGGAGGAGGCGGCTCAGGGAGTAATAAGGGCTCGCGCCCTCCCGTCGCGCATTAGCGTCCTCCGTTTGGTTGGGCTTTTTTGCACAATAAACAGTTCACAGTTGTATCCACTGTTGTTAACTAATTACCATCTGGTTACACTACTGCAGATTGACCTACCACCAATGCATCTATCATCGCTGGTATCATTAAAAATGAAGGTGATAGCTATCACCAATGGTTCGTAATATGAACCATTGGCGATAAGAGTATCACCTCCGGTTCGTAAGAACGTCCGAGTCAATAACTATCACCGCCGCTTCGTCTTACCAACCGACGGTGATAGTTTATTATCACAGCCGGTTTGCACCACCAGCCGGGCGGTGATGATGTGCTCCTCATAACCGTCGTCTCGCCATATGAACCAGTGGTGAAGACATTTTCACCGCCAGCTCGTTGTATGATACGGCGGTGATAACCATGCTGTAGTATAAATAAATTCATAACTTTTTTAAATAAAGTCAGATGAAAACAAACTTTCTATCAAAGTTGTAGATCTCGACGCAATCGACAACTTTCTAGTTGATGACTTTTCATTTGAAACCATTTACGGTCTCAGAATTATGTTTGAAGCGCTCAAATTTTGAAATTCAATTTTTTTGAATTATACAAACCACCCCTAGATGGAAAACAACCAAAACCAAAGTTGTAGATTTTGATGAGATATACAACTTTGTAGTTGACAACTATTTCATTAGAAATCATTTATAGTCTCAAATTTGTATCCGAAGTTTTAAAATTTTAAAAAATCAAAATTTTCAAACAACCTCGGATGGAAAATCGACCAAAACCAAAGTTGTAGATCTCGATGAGAACAACAACTTTATAGTTGATGCGTTTTTCATTTGAAATCATTTGTGGTCCCAAAAGTCTGGTTGTAGTTTTGATGTTTTAAAATTCAAATTTATCGATCAAACGACCTCGAATGGCAAAACAACCAAAATCAAAGTTGTAGATCTCGATTAGAACAATAAATTTATAGCTTATGACTTTTTCATCTGAAGCCGTTTAGGGTCCTAAATATTCATTTTAATTTCTGAAAAGTGAATACTAGGGAAATGAATATGCTACATAGACACAAGTGACTTAGAGATAAAGTGGTTAGCGGAGCTAAGGGCAAAGGTCTTAGGTTCAAATCGCAGCACCACTGTGTACCATATAAAATAGCGTGGAGCTGAACTGAAGCAGCTTCCTAGTACAATGAAGCATTGAAACAAAAATTTTTGCCCGTTTTTGGGATTATTGAAAATTCAAATCACTGCCGGCTGGTAGTACGAACCGACTGTGATAACCTAGTATCACCGCCGGTTGCAAACCGCCTGTGATGAGAATGTCATCACTAACGACAGCTTATTGCCGAGACCGAAAAGCATTTGTGATGGGCTTTACGAATCGCTTGTGAAAAGGTCTTAATGTAGTAGTGTTATGTTGTTTCTGTAATATAGGCTCGCTTCATTCTGCGCAATACAATGCCCGTGCTGCCCACAACCTAGCACAGACGGATCATGTAGCCAGCAGTGTTACCTCATGTGAACCAACTAATCAAAGTATTTGATTACTTTCTTCAAGCTGTCAAGTGTCCATGGCAGTTATCAAGTTGTTTGCATTGTAGGGTTACACATACTTGGGTTTCAATATATTTATTCTAGATAAATTGGAACAAAAATTGCCGAACAGAGGAGAATTTGATGTTCAAGTTGCAACATGAAGGTCCATACCGTTCTGCTTTCATTCTTCAAACTAGGGATCCGGGAATCAAAGAAATCGGCACGTATTTTTTTATGTGTTCTTGACTTGAATCCTCTACACAATGAATGTCCCTATAGAATGCGTAAATTCCTGTTTTTGTTCTGGTTCCATATGAAACTCTGGTTCTGACTGTGTTCCAAAGGAGAACCATTTTATAGAAGGTGCCTTTATAATCGTCCAAAAGTTAATGTCAGGAATTTTTGATCTGATGATATCAACTAATAGAAAGGGACTTAGTTTGGATGATTAAGAGATAATTGATATATTCCATTTCATTTCATTGGGTCATTATTTTTTACTTTAAATATGAAAATTTAATAAATTTTGTTGATTCATTAATTATTTTTGGCCATTGACCATATTGTGATGTTAAACACTTGTCATATGTATTTTGCCCATGTTAACATTATCTTTGTGTTGCTACAGTGTCAACAACCAATATACATGATTAGTCATTTCGGTAAAGAGTTTTATCGTCTCTTTAATATTGTACCCCTAGTTTTATTGTAGCTTCGCCAAGGTTCTATAATAAAAGAAAAATGTATGATGGTAACATCAAACTGGAGCTCAACACAAACAGCAGTTGAACGCACACTTTGGATACATTCAGCATGAAAGAGGACAGACTAAAAAGTTAGGAAAACAAGTTAGTTACACACGAACGATAATTCTAGCACCACAGTGACCTGCTACGCGATTGTAGCTTATTAGTGGGCTAGAAAGAGCAGATGCCCTACGATGTGGCATTCTTCTTTAGCAGCGCACCCAGCAGATTGACTAGACCGTGGCCGGGGATGTCGCCGCCGCCGCCACCGTACCTGTTGCGGAAGGGCTCCAGGAGGTCGTCGCTTCCTTGTATGGCGAACCAGTCGTTTTTGCCGTTGGCGAAGCCGGCGATGGACGAGTCGTCCGCGCTCACGGCTAACTTGACCTTGTCACCGTGACTGGTCAGAATGGTGATGAGCTTGTAGCTCCCGTCGGCGGGCGGATGGCGGCGCTGCGCCGCCGCTGCAGCGTTAGTGCTGCTGGCGGCGAGCATAAGCGCGAGGAGCAGCAGCGCGGTGGAAGAACGTCGACCGCCCTCCATGGTGAATACCCTGTCAGCGATTGAGCTACTGCTACTGAATACTGACAAGAGAGCTACGGGTCAGTCCTCCACTACGGCATGAGCAACTGAGCAAGCACTGCATATATATGTGGCGAACTTGCATTGGCAGGTAATCTTGCATTGGACAACTGAACTAGTAGTGGGAGTTATTAGTTGGCCCATGCGAGAACCATGCATGACGATGGTCATGAACTGCCAGAGCATGCGCATATATCTCTTTTGACCGTCCTTGCTCAGGCAGTTTGGCGCCCACGTTCTTCCTGCTGTGCAGCAGGCGGTTTGTACATGAGTACTCGCTTGCCGATGCCGGCGAGCTCATCATTCACGTTGCTGGATCGCAGAATTACTGTACCATCTGTTGACCATCTATAAGCCACAACAAAGTAGTAGTAAATGAGAAATCAGCCATGGTAATAAATTAACGAGCAGTACTTTTTAATCGGCCTTCTCAGCGAAACGAACAGGCCCAGGTGCATGTGCTGCAAGCCTGCAGCTGGGCATCAACCATGCATGTGGCTGTGGCTCCCGCAGTGCCGGACCGATCACACGCAAACGCAACGCTATTACTACATCATCACTGAGACTAAGGGGCCGTTTGACACGGCTTCCGCTGACACCGGCACTGTAGTGTACTGTTTACAGAAGCAGCTTTCCTCTCTCCTCCTCTCCCCCTCTGACTTACACTCGCACTGTTCATCGAAGCCGGAGAAGCTCGTTTTCTGGCTTCATCTCCCGCATGCTACAGTAACCCCCCGCTACAGTGAGACAGAAAAGGTGGAGAGAGAAACCCGGCTCATCGCTACAGTGATCACGCAGATTTTGTCAGGCGGAGCTGGAGCCGGCGGAAGCCGTGCCAAACGGGCCCTAAGACATCACATAGGGTCACCACTCACCGGTCACCAAGGTGGCTTCTTTCATTGGCCAACTACTCTACTAGACTTTTAATCTTCTTGTGTTAGGGCAAGCGCAACGTGAATTGTTCACAGTTCACACACACATTAAGGTGGGGCCCGCGTAAGGGGATAGTTACTGCATCCTGCACAATGGCTATGGTTCATTTTAGCTTTTGTATGGGTCCAACACCACAGTGGAGAGAAAGGACGGGAGGATGAAGATTCAGATTTTTTTTTTATTCGGCTATGACGCACCATAAGCTTAGGGTCGATTTCAGCGAACCTTCAGTTGTCACTACACCATCACTCATTGTACAAGGCATTTATAAATGCCTCAAAAAATGGTCAAAATGCCCTCAAAGACCTTTTGAGGCATTTATTAAATCGGTTTGGGCGTTAGCATGGCCGTCAAGCTGCAGGTGTGAAAAAACGAAAAGCTAAAACATGGAAGTAAAGAGAAAAACTCAAAACTAGAAAGTTGTAGATCTCGTCCAAGATCTATAATTTTCATAATTTTTTTTCATTTAATCATAAAAAAAATATGATTTTTTAATATCAACATCAAATCATTTTTTTGCGGAATTAAAGGCATTTTCTGGCTGCCTAGAATACTATTTAGAGGCACTCTGGAATTTGCCTTCAAACTTTGATGGAGGCGTTATTGGAAATGTCCCCAAAACCAAGGTATCAATGCAACCCTTTCGACCAATATCAAATTAGAACATTAACATTGGATGCATCCAAACTTTAAAATCTTTCATACAGACATAAGCTTTCATACATAAAGCTAAACTACTATGGATTCAGCAGAGGAAGACCACTATGACTTTACTGCAATGATTCAAATATTCAGTCAAGAGAACAAAACATCTCCAATCCATAGTCACACCAGCAGTGCTGACAGCATGCAACTTAAGTTCTAAACTACTCTTGTGCAGCCATAAAATTCTTCTAGGTGCTGTTTCTCGAGTCCAGCAGACAAGACTTTCAAGGTCTTGACAATAACATAACATGCTCAAATTACAAAAGACAAGTACCTATAACTCATAGTCTCATACTATATAACTACTAGTACCAGAAAGAGAATGGTGACACCACCACCAACAAGCTTCTTGCCATTATCAAATCCAGCTCGCTCACTCTACTCTAGGTTTCTGTAATACATAACAAACCATCAGCTAGTCACATACAGTAAACAGAATATGACAATAGAATCAGCAAGCAGGTAATTAATTTTCTAATACAAAGCTAAACTTCTGAGTTTCCATATAGTCCGCCACATAGCAGTGACAGTTTGACACCTATACTACTACAGCAACACCCTTTCTTTGCTTTTGACCAAGTATTCTACAAATTTATAAGCATGTTGTTGTCGCCCTTAAAATCAATATGTATTCACTGTGGTGTGTCTTCCATTGAGTTGCAGTGCTCTAATGGACTTGTTCTTCTCAGATTTAAGCTGAATAAATTAAGTTGAGGAACAAAATTTAAAATAGCAATAAGCCTACAAAGCTTTAGTAGAGCAAAACAAGCAGCAATCAATTTTAGAAATAATTAAACTTTAGTAGATTTACCTAAGATGTAACGGTGAAAATTCAGCAATTCATTGCAAATGAAAATGTATGCTCAGAGTTTTCCAATTTCCTGCAGACAGGAACCTAGAACTCTAATGGCAAAAGAGTCCAACATCTTAACCAAATTCATGATCTCTAAGAGTATCTGCGAGAAAAAGAAAGCCAGTTCATTGCATTAACCAGTTATAAAAACAGAGGCTAACACTAAAATAGATGGGTGTGTCAAAATATCTCATTGAATCTGCTTCTATTGATTATATTTGCGAGTGGAGTTCTTCTTTTTTATTGTGTCGACATGCAACCTTTCCAAAGACAAATAATTTGGGTAGGACCAGTCATAAATAATCCTCCTTCTCTACCATATTATATACCAACTTCTAACTTTTAATTGGTGCCCACTTTAAATCTTTGGTAGTGAAACTTGTGAGTTACCCACTTTAAATCAGTAATAACAATGTTTTTTTCTGGCATACTATGAACCAGTATTTAGTGCCTTTGCATGTGTTGAATGCTTGCTTGCTGGATTCAGGATAAAGATGCTCTATTAGAGACATACCGGAATGATCGTAGACATTCCCAATGATGAAAGAGCTCTGACCTGGAGAAAAAGTAGACCTTATATCTTGCTCAAAGTGACCTGGGATCCTTGACCCCTCTTGTTTCCGCAAAAAAGGGATAAGGGGCCAAATAACCTTAGGCTGGCATATCTCATCTGACTATAACGCTTATGTGTCCCTGCCAGTTACACGCTGCAAATGGTGAACTAAGTGAGTTTCAATGCATAGCGCATGTCAGAAATTACAGCTCCAAACTATAATATAGATATTGAGGCTGTGTTTAGTTCCCAAAAAGTGCTACAGTAGTCATCACATCGAATCTTGCGATACGTGCATGGAGCATTAAATGTAGACGAAAAAAAACTAATTGCACAGTTTGGTTGGAAATCGCGAGACGAACGTTTTGAGCCTAATTAGTCCATAATTGAACACTAATTGCCAAATAAAAACGAAAAGTGCTACAGTAGCCAAATTCTCAAATTTCACGAACTAAACACAGCCTGAAGATTTATCAGATATCTATAACATTGAACTGAAGAATCCATATGCACAAATCATATAACGGTCAATAGAGTTTGGTTATTAATATTGTGACTATATATATCATTTGGTTAAATCCATGAAAATTACAATTATATTAGTCAAGAAGCTCAGTCAAATGAATATTATCAACTGCCGGATTACCATAAAACTACCACTAAATCACAACGGGTTCATAAAACTACCACTAAATCACAATGGGTAACTGAATTTCACCTCAACAGTTGATATCAGAAAAATAGCAGTCCCCAAAATTGACCAAGCAACTAAAAGATAAGTACAGGGTCATGACTACAGTAGTCGTTGCAAAGTTCATATGCTAAAGATCATAAACAACAGGAGGGTGAGCTGCTGATACATGCTAACTGAATAACCGTAGTTACTGGCAAGCAGCTGGATATTCACCCTACGTTGTATTCAGGAAACCTTGTTAAGATTTACAGCTAGACTGATAGCAATCAAGCTTAGCACTACTCTACTGAGTGAAACTTCCAGAAAAAAAGTAGTAATAGGCAGCAAAATATTTTGAAGCAATAATACTGCGTGGTAAGTGCCAGCGTCAATCACCTATGCCGTGGCGTGCCGATTAGGAATTTCATGTCGTATGTGGCACCACCAGCGTGCAGCCTCAGAGAAGTTGATGGACAGCTCTCTTCGGGCCATGGCAGCATGGAAGCCACGGGGTTCAGATTAGGCCGAAGGCACACCGACGAGGAAGGAGATCATCATGAGTACCAGAGAGGCAACCTTGGAGGACAAGCAGCTGTAGAGAATATAGGGATCTGGATCTCAATAAGGTCGCACGGGTGAAGGTAGATCGACGGAGGATGTCAGAAATTCTTATTACCTTGAGCGCATTTTATCGAACACGTGTTGGGCGTAATCCATGTCGATACAGACACCATCATCATGCCCGATTCCGTGTTAGGCAGAGTCTTCGTGGAGGAGCACTTGAGGATACGGCGTACCCGACGAAGCCGACGCTTCAGAATCTCGACGAACCCAGCAAATCTCCCCGCGCCGCCTCCTCACAGCTGCGCCATCCTCTTCGCGCCGCCCGATGCAGCCGTGCCGCCTCCCTGCAGCCGCGCTGTCCTCCCCGCGCTGCCTCCCTGCAGCCGCGCTGTCCTCCCCGCGCCGCCTCCCCACAGCTGCGCCGCCCGCCCCACGCCGCCCGACGCAGCCGCGCCGTACTCCCCGCGCCGCCCGATGCAGCCGCGCTGCCTCCCCACAGAGGCCCGCGCTGGATCAGGAGGCCCGTGCCGTCCCTCGATTGCTCGAGCCCTATCGCAGCAAGTGAGAAGCTGCTGCCTGCTGGAGGATAACGGGGAGGAGGCCGTCCTACACGAGCTGGGCCGAGACCGAGGGGCGAGAGGGACAGCCGATGGAGTATTTTTTCTAATTAAAAAAATCCTAGAGAGACTGACGTTAGACGGGGAGGTGCTCGTTTTGTAGAAGTTGAAAGCTCTGTTATACGTATAGCACACAAAAGGCGTTCTGGAAAACGCCTCAAAATGTTATAGGTACTGAGTTTTTTTTTATAAAACGCCTCTAATTATTGCAGGCATTTAAGGCATTTTATTGTTTTGCCTTTAAAAACTATTTTAAGAGGTCTTTTGAGAGAAATGCCTTTATAAAATAAGAAATTAAGGCACTTTAAAAAAAAATACCTTCTTAAGAGACAGTTATATGCCTTCTACTAAGAGACATGTTATCCGTAACCATATTTTCTCTCGTAACATTTTATCCCGTTCGGTGTCTTCCAAATTCTCGGCCGAACACCCCCTAGTGTGTTGAATCCACAATGGCTTGATCGGTGTTACCTTTTTTCATTCGGGTGCCCTTATACATTCATATTTTTAATCGTAACATTTCAATCCAAGGAGCAGTTTTTTTCTTCCAAATACAACAGTAATTTTGTGAGTTCTCGGATAGCAGCAATACCATATATAAAATGAAAACTAATCTGACTTTAGGCAGCTGCACACCAATTTAAACAACATTAATGTTGTGACGCATGAACACCTGCAACCTTTACACTTCGGTCTGGTGGGGATTCTCTCCATCATCTTCAGAACCAAACGGGAGGTTGGTGCTCGGCGAAGGTGTGGGCAAATGCTGGAGCCGGCCCAAAAACAACTTCCACTGACTGGTCTGGGGAAGTCATCCGTGGTCACATGGCTGATTGAACATGGATGCCCTTGACATACATGATTCAGGGGAGACATGGACCACTTGCTAGAATGGTGTGAATGAATGGGCGGCAGCGACATCAAATGCTTCACCAGTGTGGGCATCTCCAACAGCGCAGTCTTATTAGGCAAGGTGTTGCAAGAGACGCAGCGTGGTGTGGCGGATCCCCTTGGCAAGGAGTCACTGGGATACGGAGCGAAGGGCGAGGGCCCACCACGGCGTGATGTCCAGGCGGCAATGCTGGGGAGGCTTGGGTAAGGTGGCGGCGAGTTCGATGACGAGGATGGCCTGGGAGTTAGGAACACATCACGGAGGACCTTGATATTTGGTTGACTCAATGAATACATTACATATTTGATAAACATATCTTGAGCCCATGTTTCTTTCGCCCATGAATTTGGATTGTGAATGAATGGGCGGCAGCGTTCGTTTTAGGCTGGCACCAGTGTGGGCATCTCAACAGCCGAGTGACGGGCTAGGTGTTGCGCTAGACGCAGCGTGGTGTGCCGGATCCCTTGTAATTTCACTAGGATACGGAGCGAAGGGCGAGGGCCCACCAGTTGTCCAGGCGGCAATGCTGGGGGAGGCTTTAAGGTGGCGGCGAGTTCGATGACGAGGATGAAACATTAGTTAGGAACAAATCACGGAGGACCTTGATATTTGGTTGACTCAATAAACACGGCGTCAGTTGTTTTCTTGCCTGTTTGTTTGCCTGCTGCTGCACCTACGCTCTCTCGCATGAGCCACAACGTGTGGCCGCCTGAGCCAAGCTCAAGAGAAATGGAAGTGATTCGCGTTTCTCTGGAGACAGGCTGGGTGACACATGTGGCATCTGGCCAGCCAGGCTCCGGCAGCCGTGTAGGGAACCAAACGACAAGTTTCCTGCGTAGCGCTGGCCAAGGCAGCTTGGATGCAGGGCACAAAACACGCCCATAGAGGGCACCGATGGTGAGGATGTGGAGGGCACATGCGGTGGGGGAGGCATGTAGGGCGCCCGCGGTGGGTGGGAGACATGGAGGGCACATGCGGGTGGAAGGCGTGGAGGGATAGAGAGTGCATAAAGTGGAGAGAGTAGAGAAAGAAAGGAGAAGTAAGAGAGGAAACAAGGAAGAAAAAGAAAAGACAGAAAAAAAGAAAGTAGAAAAAAAATTAGATATTATAGGCATTTCAATGTTTTCAACTATAACAAAAATTGCTTTGTCCAAATGTTTTTCTAACTAGAGAAGCCAAAGCTAAAAAAGGTTGTTTTGACCGGCGCTGGAGCTCTTCCAAATGTACCCTTACTTTGGTAGTTTAGCATATGACAGATCCTAAAAGATTTTATGCTTTTGTGCTCCAAATGAACTGTTACTCCCATTATCAGTTTATTTGTGATCACTGTTGTGGCTAGTAGGTTGGTGAAATTTGCACAAAATTAAAGTCAAAAGCATCATCGGGTACTTTGGATGGTTTAAGTTACAACGCAGGATTAAGCAGTCATGCATGGGAGTCAATATGATGCCATCAGGGTCAATACAGTGTATACACATATTCCTTTTTGGGGGGAATACCAGCGGTCAATATAATGCCAACGATCGGTATATTGTACACATATTCTTTCTATATGCACTGGAAATGATAAGATAAAGTAGGCAGCTGCCATCAAACGGTCCTGTTTACATTAAGATTCATGTAGGTCAAAGGGCCAACTCGCGCCCGTGAGAACAGATTTTCTCACGAGGTAGACTCATGACCGCTCCCCTCAATTTCCATTTACCATTTCCTCCTTCAGACTCCACCGCGCACCCCTCTCTATACCTCAGTGCCTTCTCTCGTCCAAGCTCATCCACGGTGTAGATCCATGCATGCCTGCCGCTCTCACCTCCACAACGTGGGCTGCCCCCAAACCATAGGTGTAACGATCCGAGTTTGTTACAATATAGGCTCTTATTTTGGGCCATCAGAGGAAGCAACCTAACGAGCTTTTGTGGAGATCCCTGGTTCCTTGAGCTAGATCGATCATTAGAATCCATCAAATTACCCCGCAAGTATCCTCGGATAGATATGATCAGGCTAACAATGGAAGCAATGAAGAATCCCTTGGACTAGTAATCATTCTATTGACATCGTCAACACCAACTCAACTTCGGAGAGTTCCCTAGAATATGAATTCTTGGTCTCCAATACCAAGCCACCTAATGACTTAGTCAATTCAGCAAAGACAGAGAACCACCGGAGACTCCGCTAGATTCACCGGACCATCCGGTAAATCCCAGAACAACAAAGACAAGTGGGGAATGAGCTGTTTTCCTTTATTGAATCTTGGACCCACATGTCAGCATGAGTTTGGATATTTCATCAGCTAAAGCCACCCCATCTCACCCACTCTCTCACCCACCCATTCATTTGCAACTCTCCCTCTCTCTCTCTACAATCCAAGAACAAGGATGAACCCTAGAACTAGAGAGAGAAAGAGTTGGAGCATAGATTGAAGAAGGAAAGGAAAGAGAGGAAGGGAAGCACCAGCAACACCTTTTGGACACCATCAACATCTTCAACTTCATTCATGGTGAGCTCAAGAGAAGTAGCTCTCATTTCTTAGATTCTTCTCCAAACATCTAATTTGTGATTTTGGTGAAAGCTTGGAGATTGCTTGTTGGTGGTGGTTCCATCATATGTAGGAGTAAGTTCAAGAGATCCTCACTGTCGATGCGGGACCCACAGGATACCCCGCAAGGAAGGGAGAAAATCTAGTCTAACTAGGATTCTTCCCATGTAATCCTAGTAGTAATACTACCATGTAATCCTACTAGGACTCTACATTGTAAACCGACTAGGACTCTGACCTCCGGACTATATAAAGGAGGGCAGGGCTCCTTAGATTGGGAGGTTTTGAGAAGAACAATTGTACAACAATACAACACTTTACGATCAATCCAACGCAAGGCTAACGCCGACTGGACGTAGGGCTATTACTCGATCATAATCGAGGGCTCGAACCAGAATAAATCGACTGTCTCTTGCGTTAACCGTCGAGTTCCGCATACGCTGAAGCCCGAACAATACTGCCCCGGGTACCCCCGTGGCAGGCTATCGGTGTGAAACATCGATAGCTGGCGCGCCAGGTAGGGGCTTTCGGCGAAATTGCATCCGAGAGCTCGACGGACCTCGACAACATGATCTTCTCGACGGGATCAACTTTCATCTTCGGTTCATGGATCTGCGAGGCGGACGACAGTGGCAAGCTCTAAAGCTGTCTCCTCGAAGATTCGGATCACCATGAAGACCTTTCTATTTCGACGACTACGACAGACCAGCTCGCCAGAAGTCTCGCGTAGCTCATGATGTCCGATTCAACTCAAATTTCACGGCTTTGCGCATCCGACTCAAATTCGGATTCCGCATCCGAAATGGAGCCTTACCCGAGTTCTTTCGAGAAACCGAGTTCTTTTTCGATGGAGTTCCAGAGCACGGCCTCGGCCTATCAAGAATACAACCCAGAGTACACTCAGAGTTCTTTCAGGAAGTCAGGACCTTTTCCGTTAGGACTCTGCAACATGGCAACATCTTATCAGGCATGGCTCGAAGGATCCCTCGATCCGGTGCTTAGAATGCCACTGAAAGGAACTCAGGAAGGACTTGTACTAACTATAACATCTCAAGACTGCATTGTCCACTAGCCAGATTCTATTCCTGAGGATAGCAATACCCGACTAGTCGGCACGGCGACAACAACAATTCTACCCTACCAAGAAGGAGACTCGATCTGCGACCTTGAAGCCTCTACTAAAGTTATCAGCAACTCCGACACTACAGAAACTGACGCCTATAACAGAACAATTCACGCACGAGAAGTATTGATGGTTCGCCGTCCTCGATCACCATTGGTTTCCCCAGAGGCACCCGACATCAGATCATCGGATGAATCTGAGTCCAACATATCACCCTTCACTCAGGGGCATGATGACGAGACCGAGAACCAGAAGCAAGCTAGAGAAAGAAGGAACAAATTGAAACAAGGACGCCAACGCCGTGCTAGGCAGCGCAAGGAAGCTTGGATCAGATATGAGTCAGATCTGGCCGAGTACAATAGAAGAAAATTAGAACAAGAAGTCAAAGAAAGACGCGCGGCAAATACACCCTACGATAGGATTTGAGAAGCACTAGAAGAACTGAGAGCGACCTCACATCCCAGTGAAAAACAGGAATAACTCCGGGACTATCTCCGGTCAACAGCCCTAAGGACGCACGATGGAAGAACCCGCTCAAGACTACCTGCCAGGTCAACATCTCATAGGCAAGAAGATCAAAATCAAAGGAAGTC
Source organism: Miscanthus lutarioriparius (assembly GCA_904845875.1). Lineage (NCBI taxonomy): Eukaryota > Viridiplantae > Streptophyta > Magnoliopsida > Poales > Poaceae > Miscanthus > Miscanthus lutarioriparius. The sequence goes on along the minus strand of CAJGYO010000014.1, from coordinate 60,682,165 downwards.
CGCTTTCGAGAGACTTGGGCCAAGTGGAAGTCACAATGGGGAAAGTAGAAGGGACCATAGTCAAAACTACCAAGACAAACATCCAAGAAGGATCAGAAGCAAAGTACCTATTCAGACAGCCACGCAGAACTACTCTCACCAAAACGACAGTTGGCCAGAAGGAGGTGCTGAATCAGAATACAAAGAAGCCGGAACGCATGATAGATTCCCCTGTTTTGCAAACCGACTTGCTTCGATACGATTACCGCACAAGTTCAAGCCATCCAACCACTCTAAATATAATGGCCAAACCGAACCAAGGCAGTGGCTCAGGATCTACTCGCAATCGATTGAACTAGCCGGAGGAGACGACGATATCAAGGCCTTGTTCTTTCCCATGGCCCTAGAAACCATGCCCCTCCAATGGTTCGACAAATTGAATCCAGGGTCAACCAGAAATTGGGAGGACATGCAAAGAGTTTTCTATGAAAATTTCGCGGGAATCATTACGCACCCCATCACCCACGTAGAATTAAAAGGACTAAAGCAGAAGGGAGGCAAAAGTCTCAGAAATTACTATCGACGAATTTGGCGAACTACGTGCTCAAGTGCATGACATCACCGAACGAGAAGTAATCGAAGCTTTCTCTCACGAAATCATGGCTAGATGGCAATTTCAAGACTTCTGCAAGGATAACCCGAGAAACAATGAGGAATTCAGACGCACAGTAGAAAAGATGATTACTGCAGAAGAGAAGACACGGGAAAGGTTCCCAGATAGAAACAACCAAGACAACCCGGACAAGTGAAATCATCAAAACGGCAGACATCAGGAAAGAAAACATGGACCAGACAACACCGTAGCAACAGCTGACAAATCAAGGAAGTTTTCCAAACCCAGAAATTATGACGACATTGAAAACATGCAGTGCATCTGGCACCCTAAATCAAATCATACTATCGGAGAGTGCTACACCTTCAAAGATCTTTACACAAGAAAAGATGGTAAGGGAAAGACTAAAGAAGACAATCAGAAAAAAGATGAAGACAACCACGAAGACAAAGGATTCCAAAAATCCAGAGGAACGGTAGCAGTGATCTTCGTCGGGCCCCAGATTCTAGAAGCAAACATCAAGAAAAGCTAGCTCTATGAACCATCATGGCAACAGAACTGGCTACTCCAAGATATCTCAATTGGTCACAGTATCCAATCCAGTTCTCAAGAGAAGACCAATGGACTAGCGTAGGAAACGTAGGCCATTACCCACTGGTTCTAGATCCAACTATCACCGGTATGACTGTCACGAAAGTATTAATCGATGGGGGAGACGGACTCAACATCATATTTTTAGAAACACTAAGGAAGATGGGACTACAACTCGTTGGGATGATTACACCAACGAGCACCCCTTTTTCTGGGATAGTACCCGGCAAGGCAGCTATGCCACTTGGACAAATCACTCTACCGGTTACTTTCGGAACTCCCTCAAACTACCGTACAGAGTTTATCAAATTTGAAGTTGCAAACTTTGAATCATCATATCACGCAATCCTCGGGCGCCCAGCACTAGCAAAATTCATGGCGATACCGCATTACCCATACCTATTGGTCAAGATGCCAGGACCTAACGGTGTCCTTTCCCTTCGAAGTGATTTGAAGCGCGCTTTTGACGGTGACATTCAAGCAATCCAAATTGCAGCCAAAGCACAAGCCGCCAATGGAAGAAAAGAAATAGCCACTATTGCCACAGAAATGAGCCCAGAAGAGCTAGAGATACTGGCTAAAAAGCCCAGCATCCTCGCACCACCAAAGGAAGCCAACGTCAAGAAAATCGACCTGGGCACCGGTGATCCCTCCAAAATGACAACCATCAGCGCCCACCTTTTGGCAAAATAGGAACTCGCGCTCACCAGCTTTCTTCGGGACAACAAAGATATCTTCGCCTGGAAGTCGGCCGACATGCCAGGTGTCCCAAGAGAGTTGGCTGAGCACGGAATCGATGTCAACAAAGGCTCTAAGCCTGTGAAGCAACGGCTACGACGATTCTCACCCGACAAGAAGGCAACAATCAAAAAAGAAATCACAAAGCTAATGGCAGCCGGGTTCATCAGAGAGATCCTTCATCCAGATTGGCTAGCAAACCTAGTTCTAGTACAGAAAAAGAATACGGACGAGTGGCGTATGTGTGTCGACTACACAGATCTCAACAAGCATTGCCCGAAAGATCCATTCGGATTACCACGCATTGATCAGATAGTTGATTCAACAGCAGGATCTGCCCTATTATCCTTTCTTAATTGCTATTCAGGATATCACCAGATTGCATTAAAAGAACAAGACCAGAGCAAGACATCTTTCGTCACTCCGTTCGGTGCCTACTGCTACAAGACCATGTCGTTTGGACTCAAGAATGCTGGTGCAACTTACCAAAGAGCTATCCAAGCATGCCTTGGTGAACAGATTGGCGAAAATGTAGAGGCATACGTGGATGACGTAGTAGTAAAAACAAAGAACCCAGACACACTAATTGAAGACTTGAAGCAAACCTTCGAAAACCTGAAAAGGTGGAGGTGGAAATTGAACCCAAACAAGTGTGTATTCGGAGTTCCTTCAGGACAACTACTCGGATTCTTGGTCAGTCATTGGGGATTCGAAGCCAACGCCAAGCAAATCCGAGCCATAATAGAGATGGGCCCTCCTTGAAATGTCAAAGATGTGCAGAAATTAACAGGCTGCATGGCCGCACTCAATCGTTTCATATCAAGACTCGGCGAAAAAGGGTTACCTTTCTTTAAACTACTAAAGAAGATGGACAAGTTTGAATAGACAGAAGAAGCCAACGAAGCTTTCAAAAAGCTTAAGGAATACCTCACCTCCTCACCCGTTCTCACACCTCTGAAGAAATACGAAGACATGATGCTGTACATTGCGGCAACTTCTACTGTGATCAGCACGACGATAGTCATAGAAAGAGAAGAAGAGGGGCGCGTATATAAAGTACAACACCTAGTATACTACATCAGCGAAGTATTGTCAGAATCAAAACTCCGGTACCCGCATGTGCAAAAACTACTCTACGCCCTCCTGATCACTTCACGCAAGCTTCGCCACTATTTTGAAAGCCACAAGATTACCGTGGTGATAGATTTCCCACTCGGAGACATCCTACACAACAGAGACGCAACAGGGCGCATATCTAAGTGGGCAGTTGAACTTGGTGCTCTCAATATCGATTTCACCCCATGGAAGGCAATTAAATCTCAAGCCCTGGCCGATTTTGTTGCCGAATGGATAGAAGTTCAACAACCTATGTCAAATACAGTCCTTGACCATTGGAAGATGTACTTTGATGGATCACTCAAGCTAGGCGGAGCCGGTGCAGGCATTCTCTTCATCTCTCCAGATGGAAAACAACTCATGTATGTCCTTCAGATATTATGGCAAGCTACAAACAATGAAGCAGAATACGAAGCCCTCATCCACAGGCTCCGAGTAGCAATTACCCTCGGGATCAAGCGATTACTCGTCTACAGTGATTCGGCAGTAGTCATCAACCAAGTAAACAAAGATTGGGACTGCACCAAAGAAAACATGGGCGCTTACTACGCTGAAATACAAAAACTCAAAAAACATTTTTAAGGATTAAAAATTCTACATGTCCTACGCGTTTCCAATATTGCAGCAGACGTCCTCGCCAAGCTCGGATCGGACAGGGCGAAGGTCCCACCCGGCGTATTCATAGAAGAGCTATCAGCTCCCTCTATCAAACAACCCGGTGAGATAACCCCTGAACTCCCATCCAAAGGCACCCAGATTTTGACAATCACCACCTCATGGACCAAGGTTTTTATTGATTATATCAAAGAGAATAAGCTGCCAGCAGATAAAGCGGAGGCTACCCGAGTAGTTCGTAGAAGCAAGAACTACGTCCTAGTAGGGGAAAATCTCTACAGAAGAGCCGCATCATCAGGAGTACTCCTAAAATGTGTCTCATTTGAAAAAGGCAAAGATATCTTAGAAGAAATACACTCAGGTTGCTGTGGAAATCATGCCGCTTCAAGAACACTAGTCGGCAAAGCTTTCCGCACCGGATTCTACTGGCCAACCGCTTTAAAAGACGCAGAAGAACTCGTCAGAAAATGCAAAGGTTGTCAAATGTTTGCAAGACAATCTCATATACCAGCTCACAATCTCATATGCATCCCACCTGCTTGGCCTTTCTCCTACTAGGGGCTGGATCAAGTAGGGCCTCTCAAGAAAGCAAAAGGCGGATTCGAGTACATCTTTGTAGCAGTTGACAAGTTCACCAAGTGGATTGAATACAAACCACTCGCAAAATACAGCGCAGCCAAAGCAGTCAAGTTCATCCAAGACATCATGCACCGCTTCGGCATGCCCAACTGAATCATCACAGATTTGGGTTCTCCCTTCATAGCTATAGAATTCCAAAGTTGGGCACAAGATTGCGGTTTCAACATAGATTACGCATCGGTTGCACATCCAGAGGCCAACGGACAGGTAGAAAGGGCTAATGGACTCATACTAGCCGGATTAAAGCCAAGGTTGTATGAAGAATTAATGGACTATGGATCCAAGTGGATTGAAGAATTACCCAAAGTAGTATGGGGGCTACGAACTCAAATAAGCAGAGCCACCGGATACTCACCTTTCTTCCTGGTTTACGGATCAGAAGTCGTACTACCTGCCGACTTGATCTGGACGTCACCAAGGATAGAACAATATGACGAAGGGGAAGCAGAACATACCTGAAGATTAGAACTCAACAGTACAGAAGAAGTCAGAGTAAACGCTACCCTTCAATCAGCAAGATACCTCCAAGGTTTAAGACGCCACTACAACAAGAGTACCCAACCTCGATCACTCCAAGTCGGGGACCTAGTACTAAGAAGAATACAAAAAGCTGACGGACGCCATAAACTACTCAGTCCATGGGAAGGTCCTTTTATCGTCACGAAAGTCACTAGACCAGGTACATACAAGTTGATGACTGAAGATGGAAAAGAAGTCAACAATACAGGCACATCAGCCAACTAAAAAGATTCTACGCATAAAACAACTCAAGGAAGAATATATGTACAAGCCACAAGAGATCAACATTCATGATCAATAAAGATGATGCTCCTCGACAACATATGTCTTACTATGGCTTTCCTCGAGTCATTTTCAACAAAAAGCAACATGGCTAATAATATGCCTGAGCATACCGGCTGAGAGCAAAAGAGCTAAAAAGATGCTTGAGCCTGCCGATGAAGGTAGTTAACAAGCTAACACCCGCTAGTCCTAAGCCAGACAAGCACTCGACAAATCAAGAAAGTTTGTCAAGACAACGATCTACACATACCGAGTTCTTTACATGGCACAGATAAGAAAAGCACTTGCAAATCAAGAGAAGTTCATCAAGATAACGATCTACATATACCGAGTTGTTTATATGGCGTAGACGAAAGCCAGGCAAGCACTCGACAAATCAAGAAACTTTGTCAAGCCAACAATCTACATACCCCGAGTTGTTTACACGGCACAGATAAAAGCCAAACAAGCACTCGACAAGTCAAGGCTCAGATAAAAGCCATACAAACGTGCGACCCATCAAGAAAGTTCCTACAACAGATCAAAGAACACGACCACTATAAGCTATAGAGGCACGCCACGTCCAAGAAACAACTACTCGGGAAAAACCCTTATCACTTGGACAACTCATTTGAAGAATAAAAAAGGCGAAGACATCTAGGAAAAGAAGACATCAACAAAAATAAAGAATCTTCATTCAAAAAAGGAAATATCCTGTTACAGAGGCTGGAGAACAAAGGTCAATTACATCAAGCGTCATCATTAGGAGAAGAAATATCAATATTAAGATTATCTACAATCTTCCTGGCTAAGTCTTCGACCTCAGGCTCCACCTTCTCAACAACATCCACATATTCTTGACTCTCGGCCTCATCTGCAATCTTGGACAAAGGCACCTCCGGAGCAAGAACCCGGACCTGGGCAAGAACATTCTTGGTACATAACTGGGCGTACCTCTTCATGAACTCTTAGAAACGAGTCAGAATTTGAGGAATTAATTGAGCCCAAGATTGGCCATCATCTGCTGGAGTCCGGAGAAGGTCGGCTACTGACCAAAACGATTTCCACAAAGCATTCCAGTTCTCAGTAGCCGTCAACAAGTTTTTTGCTAGTCAAGACTTCAACAGTTTTTTGGACCTGCACAAGATCCCTGTCAGCTCCACGCCTAATCAACTTGGCAAGAGCGAGTTCTTCAGCATGAGTAATTACCTCTTCGGCCCTGTTCTGACTACTATGAACAAGTGTCTTCATCTCCTCAATCCCTCCGAGAGCTTCTGCTTTTCAACTCGGAGAGCTAGACAAGGAAACAAAAACAAGTCAGCAGAAAGAGAAACTTGAAAACAAAAGGAATGAAAAAGAACCCGCAATACCTTTATATTCATTCTTCATGGCCTCCAAATTATTCACGGCCTCCACATTCTTCAAAGCCTCCCGGACAGCAGCATCCCTCTGCTTCTCTTCCTCAACCACCCGGGCATGGAGAGCCTGCTCCTCCCTTTGATGCGTTTGATGCTCGGTCTCCATCTCGGCCCGATAGAGATCAAGCTCTGTTTTTAAGGCAACAACCTCAGAGGACAACTTTTTCTCGATTTCAGACGAGAAAAAGAAGCCGGTATGATCCCGAGAAAAAGACTGAACAAAAAGAGAGAGAGAGAGAAAAGACATAAGAACAGAAGAAAGACGAACATCCAGAGAAAGAACTTCAGAAAAACTTACCTAGAGTTTTTTGCCAAAAGAAGCTGCAAAGGTCCCCTTGGCGACGGTCAGCTCCAACAATCGATGAGTGGCATCGAATTGCTGCACCATGTCATCATCGAAATGCGGACCGCCAGTAGCAAGAGGAGCAGATGGAGAAGCTGACCGATGCAAAGAAGGCAAGGCCAGGGCAATCTCCTGGGGAGCCCCAGCCAACCCCTCTGATAGATCCGCCACCATGGCCACGGTCAGCTCAGGAGTCAGCAAATCCGTGGCTACGTACCCTGTCCCCCTCACAGCCACCTCGCCGACCGTACGTTCCGAGTTCTGAGGCTCAACACACAAGGTCGCAACAGAGGTTTGACAATAAGTCGACTGAGGGTTCAGGGAAGACGAAGGCCTGAAAGTTGATAAGGAAACTCGCCAATAAGAACAAGAAAAAAGGAGAATAGAAACAAAGAAACAAAACCAGAATTCACTCACTCAGCTATCTTCTTCTTCATAAAACCAAAAGAAGACCTTGCAGGGGGAACCACGGCAGCAAAAAACATCACCACCACCCTACGACGGGGGTGGCGTGGTCGGTACTGGAGCCCCAGAAGAACTCAAGCTCGATGACCGCTTACTACAAGACAACAAGTCCAAAGTTAGAACAAAAAGAGGTGTTCAACAACAGAAAAGTAAGGAAACAACTCACCGACGCGTGACAAGGGGCGCATCATCAGCCTCGTCTTCCTCAGTCTCCAACAAGGCAGCCACAGCGCCATCTAAAAAATGAGAAAAGTACTTGGTCAAAGGCACAAGCAAACAACAAAAGAAACAAAACATATTAATATGCTCACCTAGGAGCACGCTACCTATAACTGGAGTACCTGGACGAGTACTCGACTGGCGAGATATCTTGGAAGCAGGCAAACCAGAGGAAGAACAATCCACCCGTCCCCTTTTTCTGCCACTACGAGGAGCTCAGGGAACTGGACAAGGAACATACTCTTCATATACATCAGAAACTGCGGAAGAAACACGAGGAAGCATCGTGGTAGTTTGAAACTTACTATTTAAGGATGCTCCAGCAAGATTATCCCCAGTCTCCACAATGGCAGAGCAATCATCAAGGGAAATAGGGTCAACAAAGTTACGCCCCAATTCCTATAAACGAGTAAAACAACTAGATAAGAATGAATAAGCAAAAGTGGAGACAGCAAAGTAAATACAAAAAGTACACGCATAAGAAAAAACAACTCACAACAGGAGGCGAGTTGTTAGCACAATACTCAAGGACAATGTGCGGGACGACGCTCACTGCTTTCAGCATTTTCTAAAGGTGCTCGAGCACTTCCTCATCAGTCAACTCAAGGGCAGGGACCATACGAGAAGGATCCTCTGCCCCAGAGTGCTCAAAACCGAAATTCTCCCGCTCCTTCAGAGGCTGAACATGGCGGTGAAGAAAACTGGAAATGATCCCAAAGCCGGTCAAGCCTTGCTGTTTCAGAGTACATATCCTCAAGAAACGGCTTGATTGCCTGGAGCTCATCCTTCATCAGGGGGTTCTTTTCCCATCGGGCGTTAACCATGGGACCAAAACAAGAATGAACAACAAGAGGAGGAATCATATTAGCGGAATAAAACCACTCGGAACGCCAATCCCTCACGGAATCAACCAAGTCATAATCAAAGAATTTACTTTTAAGACCCTGACGAAACTGAATCCCGCAGCCACCAAGAACGTGGGTATCATCACGGCGGGGTTGTGGCTTCAGATGGAAGAAGAAACGAAAAAGAGAAAGAGAAGGAAGAATTTTAAGGAAAGTTTCACAAAGATGAACAAAAACAGAAAGATGAAGGACATCATTGGGAGTAAGATGATTCAAGCTAATCCCAAAATAACAGAGGAATCGATGAAGAAAAGCAGAAGCAGGAAGACAGAGCCCAGCGCGAATAAAGGAGATAAAAAGAACGATTTCACCAGGACCTGGAGTTGGCACCCGATGCTCGCCTGGAGCTTTCCAATTAGCAAACTCCTTGCTCTGGAGCAGACCATCGCTCATAAGCTCGCGCAACTGGTCCTCAGTCGTAGTCGGGGCTGGCCAGATCTTCTGGGCAGCCCTCATGGCCATGAACTCTCAATTTTCAATCATAGAGAGCGACGCCTCCTCGTCTACAAAGGTTGCCTGGGATTTGCTTGCTGACTTCTTCCTACCCATATACTGGCGAAAAACAATAAGGCACTAAGAATCAAGGAGGCTCAGATGGCGACGCTCAGATGACGGCGGCAATGACGACGGCGGAAGTCTTAAAGGCTAGGGTTTCAAGGCAAATGCAGGGTAGCGAAGGAAAGGAGGAGAAAGGCCTTTAAATAGATATTACAGCAGTAAAAACGCGGCCCACAAGGCCCGTTTAAACCCCGCATAAAGAACGCAACGGTCCACCTCCCACACAACGGTACAGTTCAACGGGCAGTTCAACGGATAGATTTCAGACTTATCCATCTAGCACCACGGCAGAGTTGACATATTGCTACAAAAAGAACCCATCAACCATGAAGCAAAGAAGAATTACCTCATAAGGAACACAAGAACCCGGTTCTTATAGAAAGAACCCGGAAATCTCATCAACAACCAGGACAATACAAAACAAAAAGTATGACAACTCAGAAGACAAGATTCTTTCCATTACAAATGGCTACAAAAGATACAAGATTACACATCTTACAAGACCCAACAAACTCGGTACTACGACAAGCAAGGTAGCAAAAAGGAACCCAGAAAGAAATAGGCTCTGAAACAACTACGTGCTCCAAATTGCTACGCGATAGAACAAACCACACTCGGCTACACTGTTTTCTTCAAAGGACGGACATAGTGCATCCAAGGCGGAAATCAGCAGCACGACAGGAAAACATGGACCAAAGGAGGCTTGCAGGCATCTGTCTACCCAAGCCCGACATGATGCAGGATCAGGTGTTGATCTGCACCGGACAGTCACAAGACAGGCAAGGAGGATCAACCCAGAAGTGCTGGATGAAGGAACATATCCCGCATCACAAGACCTCCTCCAACTACCGCCACGTACCTCCTGATATAATGCTGTTGCGGGATTAGTCTACCTCTAATCCCTATCACAAGACTTCCTCTAGCAATGACAAGATATACAAGAACTACAAAATATGCCCGGGGGCTGCTCTAGTTCACAAACTATCATATTCATGACTACAGGGATTTCAGAAAATGCTCGATGAATCAAAACAGCACACTAGGAGGGAATTTATAGGCCAAAGAAGCGGTGCACATGGACCGGGAGCACCAAGGGAACAAACCTAACAAAGGACACAATGAAAAGACAGAATTCAATGAAGAAGGACTCAGATGTGAAGGAACAGTACCCAAGAGCGAGAATATCCGGAAGAATATACCAACACTGTACAACTCATGAACAAACAATATTTACACTCAACCACCACCACACACCTACACCTGACAACAGCAGACTACCAGAGAATATGCCAAGACCCTGTATCCGAGTTCTTTTTTGAATAAAAGAACCCGGATGTATGCTTGGGGGCTGCAACAGGAGAGTTTCTCACTTCCTTGAACAACTCAGATTCAAGACCCTCTAACTTTTTGTTCCAAGTAGCAAGAGGCTCGGGGGCTACACTCAGTGAGTGCGTTTTTTCTTCAAAAAAGCGCACATCACTCAGAAGACTTCTTTAAGACAGGAGTTTTCAAACAACATAAGATTCAAGACCCTCCAACTCTTTGTTCCAAATAGCAAGAGGCTCAGGGGCTACACTCAGTGAGTGCGTTTTTTCTTCAAAAAAACGCACATCACTCAGAAGACTTCTTCAAGATAGGAGTTTTCAAACAACATAAGATTCAAGACCCTCCAACTCTTTGTTCCAAATAGCAAGAGGCTCGGGGGCTACACTCAGTGAGTGCACTTTTTCTTCAAAAAAGCGCACATCACTTAGAAGACTTCTTCAAGACAAGAGTTTTCAAACAACATAAGATTCAAGACCCTCCAACTTTTTGTTCCAAATAGAAAGAGGCTCGGGGGCTACACTCAGTGAGTGCACTTTTTTCTTCGAAAAAGCGCACGTCACCAAGAAGACTTCTTCAAGACAGACCACTTCAAGACCTTACGACAAAAAGAACCCGGACCGAGCCATATCTGAGTTCTTTTTGACCTTCAACGAAGAAACAAAGCAATTTCAAGACAAGATCCTCTAGCTCCTTGTTCCAAATAGCAAGAGGCTCGAGGGCTACACCCATATGGATGTACCTTTTTCAAAAAGCACACACCACTCGAAGATCCAAAGAAGCGCTACATGGTTTCACTCAAGAAAGCACTCGGACGACCCTTGTTCCTACTCGACAAGAGGAACAAGACGAGGCTTCCAGAGTTCAACCATGAAGTGCTCGGGGGCTTGTCGATGCGGGACCCACAGGATACCCTGCAAGGAAGGAAGAAGATCTAGTCTAACTAGGATTCTTCCCATGTAATCCTAGTAGTAATACTATCCTGTAATCCTACTAGGACTCTACATTGTAAACCGACTAGGACTCTGACCTCCTGGCTATATAAAGGAGGGCAGGGCTCCTTAGATCGGGAGGTTTTGAGAAGAACAATTGTACAACAATACAACACTTTACGATCAATCTAACGCAAGGCTAACGCCGACTGGACGTAGGGCTATTACTCGATCATAATTGAGGGTCCGAACCAGGATAAATCGACTGTCTCTTGCGTTAACCGTCGAGTTCTGCATACGCTGAAGCCCGAACAATACTGCCCCGGGTACCCCCGTGGCAGGCTATCGGTGGTGAAACATCGACACTCACCTAGCTCAATCATCCAACTATCCTATGGATTGTCATTTGATTCATCTCTTTGGAATGATTGCAAGGAGAAGCCCATAAAGAGCAAATCTCTCTTTGGATGAAGAAACTTGGATAGAAAGAAGTTGGATCTTCGAGTTTTTGGCTATAGAAGCACTCAAATCCCAGAGCTAAGGATTTCACCTCAATCTCATGAATTATCTCTATTTTCTCATGTTTTTTGTTTAATCCCAATCCCAAAGTTACACTTAGCAAATCTAGCTCAAAATCTAGCTATCTTGAGCCTAGTGAATCACCTAAACTACCCTAAGGATGTCTTGCAAATGCATAGATCACAGCACCACACATCTAGGCTTGAAACCCAAGATAACCCATGAAAAGCTATGAACATAGGTTCTATCGACACCGTTCAGGGGAGCGTCCATCAGATGCGATGGAGTGTCCGCCAGATCCAGAAAGCCACCCAACAGAGCCTTATACTCCTTCGGAGTGAGTCAGCGGAGAGTCTACCATATCAAGCGGAGTGTCCGCCAATTTATAGATTGAGAAACTGAAGTACCCGAGAGCACCATGTCTCCAGCGAAGAGTCTGTGATCCCTCACGGAGGGTCTACTGAATTATAAACCTAGCCATAAACTAAGACCTCCCCGTTTTCACCAGAGCATCCATCACATGGTTCAGATCGTCCGATGATGGATGTAAACCCTAGAAATGCCTAAGTCCTAAACCACCGGAGTGTTCTTCGGAGCGTCCGTCAGATCGCGGAGTGTCCGTCACCACCGATGGAGAGTCCACCAACCCTAACAGAGTCAAACCAGAACCAAGTCACCTCGAAGTCCAACCCGATGGAGAGTCCGCCACATATAGCGGAGAGTCCGTCAGTTAATAGAAAGTGTGAGATTGTTTAGGGAGCCCTGTTAGGCATCTCTTCTCAAGTTCCAAATCAAGTCTCAATCTTTACCTCCTTATCGATTATTTTCAATCTCGATCTCCTTTTCTTTTAGGGAATCGTGTAGCGTGAGGAACGCATAGAAGTCATCATCGTCAGCTTCAAATTTGTTCGAACGGCATAACCAGGCAGGCACCCCGCTATTATAAACCCTATTGTGGATACTTATCTTGTTTCATTATGAGTTATGCATTTCATATAGATATGATTAACAAATTAATGTTGCTTCATTAAATTAGAACAACTCATTAATTAATTAGAGCCTTCATTTAATTAATAGGGTTTGGAACGCTTCATTGCTTGCTTGCTTAGTAACGTTAGAAGTCGAGTATGAGAAGGAAACTCATGCTTGCGCATGTAGGATACTACATCAGGATAACTAATCACTAAAATAGATGAGGGATACAACTTATCTACTTTCCTAACCATGACTAAGGACTCACCTCAAGTTGAAATATGAACTTGATGATCAACTTGGTAATTCTTGCTCATGCGAGGGGTAGGTCACTGTGAGTGTGGGATCTCAAGTGATGTAGCTCGCAGAGCAGTTAAGAACCGTGCATTGGGATACGTGAGTCCAAGTAACCACCCGTACAGACCACATGCCGCATATGGGGGCGGCAAGCCGAGTAACTGATCGTGACTGGTCTATCCATGAGACTGGCAAGAAAATGGCGCCGGTTAGATGGTGGTAGCATTAACCGGGAACAAGTCAACCTTTCATGAGACATTCGGACCGGATTAGGGAAAGGTTGGAGATGTGAGGCAACCCTTACCCTCACGCACAGGTATGGTGGTTAGTCCGGTTCTTCCGTGTGGATACAGTTGTACACCTTTGCAGAGTTTTGAAAGCCTGAAGTCCCTCAGGACGGACACTTCTGGTTGTTCCTACTTTCTATACCCATGGTAGTGTTGATAATGAAACTTGATTATGAGATGAAATATAAATGTTGATCACTTTATTATGTCACTCCTTACTACTTGACATAAATTTAACAACCATGTTAATGTTGGTTTATGAGCATGTCATCTTTAAGAAACGCCATTGCTTTTCTGCAAATGTACAAATGCCTGATAATGTCCTTGCATCCTCCAAATATTTATATGTTGGAATTAAGTCCTGCGATTACAAAATATACTCATGGTGCTGCCGTTAAGTTGTTTTGCAGGTATCTTGATTAGGTTGTCTTGAGCCAATGCTCACTCTATCGATGACCAGTGGACCTTGGAACGGGCAATTCCAAGATGAGCTGCATGTTAAACTCCGATAAGATCTGAGAGAATTTTCGAAGAGTCGAACCGTAGAGAGTGAAGCATATAATCTTGTACACTTGTAACCTCTTATTTTTGTATATCAATAAACTTAGTGAATTACTTTAATCAATTTAAGTCCCTTGGTACAATGTTGCGTGTTATATGTTGGCTTGCCATTTGGGGTGTTTTGTGTCACTCGACCGATACAAAGATCCTAAAGAGAAGATGCGGATGGCATTTTCCTGGGGGCCTCGTGTTGGAGTGACAACCCCCACAATAGGTCTACCTCTGCCCTCGCCGCTCCCTTCTTCTCCTGTGTCATATTCCAGCCTCTAGGCTTCCCTCCTCACCATTATTTACCTCTCTCTGCAGTCACAAGCTCTCTTCTTTCTTGTTCCTGCTACGACCTCTGTTCGGTCTCCTTGAGCCGTCACGTGCTCTCATCTCTCTGGATCCCCAATTCTAGTTTTCTGTTATTTTCTTCACCTTTTATAACTTCTTGTTTGAATTCTCATCATTTTCTTTGTTTTTTAGCATGCATCCTCACCATCTTCATGCTGCCATTCCTGATCTAGAACTTCAATCTCAAAAAAGGTCACTTCATTTTGATGCAATTCTTGTTCAATTTTTTTTCCTTTTCTTCCTTGAATCTCTCAAATTCACCCATCTCTTGGACATCTTGATCCTTTTAGGACGCATACGTGGCTGGCATGAACCTGCGATGCACCATTTGACACGTTTAGCGATTCAGAAATGTATTTTCAAAGTTTGTGGACCTAAGTGACACACCCTTAAAAGTTTGAGAGTCGTTGGTGCATTTAACTCTTTTCACCCTTAAAAGTTTGAGAGTCATTGGTGCATTTAACTCTTTTTACGATCTGGTGGTAGAATAAATCAAACACTTGCTACCTATTTACATACCAGGCAGTGCACCCATGATGGCCCTTTTTTTTTTTATTTACAATCTAAGTGGCACAGAATATAGTTCCACTCATAGGTACGTCCTGGGTCCACACGCTTCCACCAATTCGATATAGGCGCGCCAATGCTGACTCTGACTTTTTCTGCACTTGGACTGTGCTGACTCTACAGCATGTTATGGTAGTTCCTAACTTAAAAAGAATTATGTTAGGTGCTAATCCAACAACTCGTTGATTTTAAAAGTTTCTAGGAATGGAAATTTATCATACTTGCCTGTTTAAAGATCTCTTAAACCTTTTTATTCCATTATAACTCACTATGTCAGCCGCAGCTGCTGTGGCGGCGGCGTAGACCGTGGGAGTACGAAGACGGAGTGCGAGGAGGGGAGTGAGCCGTAGAAGAGCTGGATCTCGAGCAACGAGGAAAGCTGCCGGAAGTGGTCAACACCTGTGGGATACGTGGCAATTGCTGGGCCATCATTCAGAGATGCTGGATGACAGGTGCTGGAGTATATAGTTGCGAGATTGTTTTTTTGCAGCTGCCTGCCATCACCCACGACCACGATGTCTGCCCCTCTAGGCTTGACGAGTCGCATCCTGGTAGCAATAATCCACTGCTTGGTGGCCGCAATCTCTCCGGCGTCTTGCAGTAGCTCCCTCGACCGGGGCGGCGATGTCATCGGCTTCAGCTTCCCGTCGACGGAGGGTCCGCAGTACGACGGGAGCGAGCTTATGTTCTCCTGGGATGCCGGTGTACTCGGCCGTGCTCTCCACCTCACCGCCGACGGTGTCTATGAACCGCCGGTTGTATACTCTCCAGACTCGAAGAGGTCAGCCGGCCATGTCAGCCTCTCACAAGGTATCCCACTCGCTCTCGAATCGAAACCCTTCGACTACTACGACGATTTCGGGCGGCTATGGTCGGCGTCGTCGCAGGAGGCGTCCTTCAACACTATCTTCACCATGAGCATCAGCCGGCCGCACGGCTACAAGGCTGACGACGGCGGCCTTCTATTTGAGGTGCTGCCCCAGCCCGACGACGAACGCCATTGGGACGGCCTTGACAGGGCCATTTACTTCCCCTTGTCTACCACGGCAAGCGGCAGCAACATCTCCGTTGAGATCGGCAAGCTGGAGTACTATTACCATCAGGGGCTGTTCGGTCTGTATGTCTCCATCGTGCCACCGGCCCCGACGACGCCAGACTCGACGCCGGCGAACTACACGGTGTGGATTGATTACGACGCCAAGAGGCACAACCTTTCAGTTTATGTCGACGACGAAGGGAAAGCAAAACCAGGACCAGGACAAGCCACGCTTCATTCCCCCCTCAGCATCATCGCCGTCGTCAGTGGGGTCGTCAGGAGTAGGCGGTGGGGGTGGCACAACGGCTCCCCAGACGGTAGTTCCAAGTTTGGTTTATTCGCCTCCAAGAACAGGTTATTGCCGTCATGCCAGCCCGTGGTGTATAGCTGGAACCTGACGGTGGACAGGCTCTGGTACATATCCAGCTCCGCGTCGATCACATATGACCACCGCCGCCGTCGTATGGCAAGAGTGTTTTTTTATTTGGTTCTGGTGGCGGCACCTGCTGCAGCTATTGTTTTTTTGGGCGCTTGGTGCTTAGTGTCAAGGTACAGGGCTCTCACGATGAAGCTGAAGCTTTCCAAGGCGATGCGGAGGCTACCCGGAATACCCCGGGAGTTCGGGTATGCCGCCGTCAAGAAGGCCACCAGGAACTTCCACGAGAGCATGAGGCTCGGCAGTGGAGGCTTCGGTGCCGTGTACAAGGGTGCCATGATTGCCACCTGCGACGGAGACGACGGCCGCCAGCGGCTTCAGTACGTCGAGGTCGCCGTCAAGATGTTCACGCGGAAGGAGAACAGCAGCTACGACGACTTCCTGGCCGAGGTCGCCGTCATCAATCGTCTTCGACACAGGAATATCGTCCCACTCATAGGTACGTTCTCGGTCCACAGGCTTCCAGCAGTTTCCAGGCGCCAATGCTGACTCCTTACTTTTCTCCACTTGACTATATATATGGGTGCTGGTGGTTCCACCTCTACAACAGGTTACGTTAGGTACTTAAAACAACTGTATGTTAGGTGCTAATCCAAGAACTCGTTGATTTTGAAAGTTTTTAGGAATAGAAATTTAGCATACTTGCTTGTTTAAAGATCTCTTAAACCTTTTTACTCCAATATAAGTTACTATGCAATTATTGCCTTTGTTTTCTTAACATTTGTGACTTCATTCTATTTATTATACTAAGTTACGAGTTATATAGCTCCTTTGTATTCAAGACTCAATCCCCCAATATTTTTCTTTTCACTATATTTTAACTGGTTGTAGGGTCCACAAAGATATTTGTCTGCTCCATTGCACAAATAAGAGTAAATTATACCGGTAGCTCCCAGACTATTATGCTATTCTTATATATGTTGTCAAACCAAAAATTTGCATATTTCGGTCCATGAAGTGTTTAAGTACCCACAATCCTGGTCCAAAGTAAACATGACATAGTCAATTAGCGAACATGACCCTCTAGCATAGATTCGATCGTGTGCGTCCACAACTGATAATTACATGGGTGGTCCTCGAACTATTATGTGATTCACATCTACATCCTCAAACTATTTGTGATCTATTTAAATACCCCAATCCCGGTCTAAAACAACCTATTCATTGCTTCTCAGAGTTTGCTTATTATTGACATCATTGTTACCGGTTCCCATCTTATTTCAGAAAGCAATGTATTAACTCAACTTTCGAGTATGGTTGGACGTAGTCTGCTAGGCCGAACATTGTTGTCAGGTGTGTCCTAGGACACGTCACTCGTTCACTACGTTGGCAAGAAGCAAATAGGCATCAACCCACATGGTGCTACAACCTTGATGTACCCACGAAGGCCCCCGCGTCGTCCCATCCGCGGGCGACTCTGGCGGAGGCCCCGACCACACCGCCACTAGCTCCCTCCTTCCCATCCCATCCTCTACTGCTGCTAGAGCTCTCGGTGGTTGCCCGCGCGGAGGTGACGAATGCAGCAACGGGGGCCTACACCCTCTTCCTCTACTTTATCCTCCTCGCTCCTCCATGGCTGCAGGCTGCCATGGCCGGTGGTGGTGTGGCTGCGCGGCCAAGCTAGCTATAGATACATGTAGGAGATACGGCTAGATCCGTGCTCCTCCATCACGCATCTGCGCTCTGCTCGTTCTCTGGTGTAAGCTCGGCCGGGCTCATAGGTGCGACATCAATGGCACACTAGGATCTCGTGCAGGTGCAGAGGCTACTGTTGTCTTCCCCTAGCCCGGCGCCCTTTCCTCATCCCTCTCCTTGCGGCCGCTCTTGGTGGCGGGGTTGGGCGAATTGGGTCTCCCTATGGCCAGATCTGACCAGTTGCAGGCCATGGTGGCGGAATAAAGGCCAGTCTGAACTCCCCTGGCGTTTGGTGGCTGAGCTCGGCGAGCACTCCGTTCTCCTTGGCTGGGACGCACCCCGTGCGTGTTCGGGCGGCAGGGCATTGTGCTGCAGTCGGGAGGCTCCTAGCTGGTTCAAGATTTGCCTTCCGTGTTGGCAGAAGCGGCTTGCTACTGGTGTGACGTGCCTGAGCCATGCCAGCGCAGCAGCAGCATATCGAGCGTGATACAACCTGGGGCTGATTTGGTGCCCATGAGATCCCACAGCATCACCATGGCGCTTCCAGCGGTGGTGTCGCCCACTGCCATGTGCGTGCTATCAAGGGCTCAAGGTGTTGGGGGTGTGGGCGTGCCGTCATGCAATGGATCCGCCATCCTTTTTCTGAGAAGGCGATCTATAGTTCATGGGTTCAGGAGCCTTGCTATCGACGGCGACACCCTTGGGCGCCGCTAACCTCCTTGGAGGCCTCGTTGTAGCCCCCCACCCATGTTACTTTATAATATCTCCTATTGAAAACCTAGGTCTAGATCTCTGAGGCCGAAGGCAGTGGTATACTCGATGTCGCATCCTACTTGTAGGCATCATCGTGGTGTACGCCGTCTCAGACTTAATCATCAGAACTCTTCTGCAAGGTGACCGATTTGCTTGCACTTCATATATGGGGGCAGAAGCTGTTTGCTAGATGGTGTTTGCTGCCAATATATTTGCTATAATGTTCATTAGGTTCCTTGATTACATCTTCTCACCATATGTCGGGTTAGCTGGACCATGATCCCCTCTCTTGGATCTCCTCGTTCTCCAATCATCTGCCATCCAACCCTTAAGGCTTCCTCCCCTTTAGGGCCGTAGGTGGAAGGCAATTGGATCCCAGATGAACTCCACAGAAGATGTACATCACGATTGTCGTATGTTATTTTGACTCAATGCCTTACGTTCGCTCGTGGAAAAGGAGATAATTGGAGTTCTGTCTATTGGCGGTGCAAAATGTTCGTCGATCATCGACTTCCCTTTGCCTAGGAGTTGTACCTTTTTGTTTCTCCCCGTGGTTGTAAGTGATTGTTGTTCTTTTGTTTGTGCTCTCTTTCTCGCCTTTCTTGCTTTGTAACTCTAGGCTCATGATCCAAATTGTAACTACCATTACCGGCTTTTGGCGAAATCTGTGGTAATGAATTTTAGGTCTGGACAGTTCGTCCTCCCGGTGATCTCTCAAAAAAACCCTTGATGTACTTGGACGTGGTACTGAGCTCCTCGTAGTTGCAACATAGCGGTAAGTCGAGCATTGTGGTAGCATTGTGGACATGTCCTTCTCGGAGGGCCAAGTTGATAATTTGGATCGGATTGTAGTACTTCATTAGATCATTAGGGTCCCAACTGTGTAATTTGGAGATCTAGATGTGAATCGAATGATAGTTTAGAGATCACTTGTCTAATTATGAGTTGTAATAGGCTCATATATTAGTTTCACGTCGGAGCACCACGTTAGCAAATGGGCTATGTCGTGTCTGTTTGCGTTTTGGACCAAGATTGAGGTACTTAAATACTATAAGGACCTAAATATTCAATTTCATAGTTTAGGGACCTAGATTAGAACATGATACCTTAGTTTAGGGACAAGTGTAGTTTATCCCTCAAAGATTTGTCTCAAGAAAAAAGTTTGCTAAATGTGGTGAAATACAAATATATGTTTCAGGTTGGTGTTACGAGAATGGAGAGCTCCTTCTCATCTACCAGTACATGCCCAATGGCAGCCTGGACCAACATCTCTTCGGTGAGAAACGCCACCAGCAGCTTCCAATTCTCCAGTGGCAGACACGCTACGATGTCATCAAGGACATCGCCGCCGGCCTCCACTACGTCCACCATGAGTACGAGCGCGCCGTGCTCCACCGCGACATCAAGGCCAGCAACATCATGCTCGACGCAGACTTCCGCGGCCGCCTTGGCGACTTCGGCCTCGCCCGCGTCGTGGCCTTCGACAAGACCTCCTTCACCGACATGGGCGTCGCCGGCACCTGGGGCTTCATCGCGCCGGAGTACGCCGTCAGCCACAAGGCCACGCGCCAGACCGACGTCTACGCGTTTGGGGTGCTCGTTCTCGAGGTCGTCACCGGCAAGAGGTCGCTCGGTGCTGCGGATTCCACGTTCCCGCTGCTCATGGACTGGGTCTGGTGGCTTCATGGCGAGGGAAGGCTGTTGGAAGCCGTAGAGGATGAGCTCACCACCATGGGAGGTTTCAGCTCTGACGACAATGAGGACGCCACCCGGTTGCTGCTCCTGGGTTTGGCGTGCAGCAACCCCAACCCGTCAGACCGACCGAGCATGGATCAGGTGGTGCAGGTCATCGCCAAGTCGATGCCGCCGCCGGCAGTGCCGCTAGTGAAGCCCGCTTTCGTTTGGCCACCGGAAGGAGAGCAGCTACTGCTCTCAGACAATGCCGATGATGATGACGATTTTGTGGAGTCAGATCATCGTGATTCTGACAGGAGGCACTGGGAGGAGACGGAGCACTGTGATAACTTGGCGACGGGCATCAAACCATCATCGGAGATCACCCAGCGTAAGTCCCGTAATGTTGTTGAGACAAACATGAGTCAGGACATTGAAAAATGCGTGTAAGCACTAGGAAAATGCTTTCTAAACATCACTCAATGTTGTGCACGCATACTTCGTTTCGTCGAAGGTAACTTATCCACGATGACTATATATTCGAGGAGGCTGTTGGAGGACTAAACCTTCCATTTGGTGGAAGAATAGCTGATGGTGTAGTAGTTGTTGTTCATCCAAGCCTAGTCAGTACCGATGTCTAGTAACTGATTTATATCACATCCATAATACAACAATCTTCAAATATACATCAAACTTATTGGTAGCCGGTACCCTTCTGGGGACCCTCCTACTACGGCATTTCGCCGTCCTAACCAGTGATGTTTGCAAGAAGCTTGGTTTCGCAGGTGTTAGCGTGTGTCTGTGTCGTCACGCGAAGTCATTTGGAGAGCTCGAAAGGTGGAGGTTCACTGGGTAACCCAAGGATCCAGTGAAATCATCCTCATAAAACCCGAAGACCTAAGGCCTTACATAGGGCGTGAGCCTATCCCTCAAGGTGTTCTGTGCACACGAAATCACTGGTGTGAAAGAAACCGTCGGATTGAATTTCTGTATGATAGAAGGACTAGAATGCCCGTGCCCATATTGGGATACATACAGCCTGTTCGTAAACGATCGTAAATTTCCAGCTGGGAATAGTGTTTTTCTCTCACACCAAACCAGCCAGCAGTAAATAATCCACGATACGATACGGCCTCCCGAACAGGCTGATAGTATTCCATTTTCCTACCATGAATATAAAGGATACATAGTATTTCATTCTGTCATCAACCACTTCACTATTCCACTTTCGCTTACCAGTTCGACCACCAATCATCCAAGGACCAACATTTGGCGTCCACCCGTGCTTGTTGCTCGAACTTTCGAATAGCCCCCGAATTAAAGAGTAAGATGATAATGGAGATCACAGAGAGATTGAAGAAAACTCAACCCATCCCACCCAACCCCGAAGATCTACGCAACACAGATGTCAACAATTAAATCGCCCCAACAAGGGCTTTAGCCGAAGGGCACCTTAATGACGATGCATTCGAAGATGAAGATGAGGACCTCGAGAACAAAGACACGTGCGAGCTGTCAACGAAAACCAATGTTTGGTGAATTAGAAGCGTACAAGCAAGAAATAAATAAAGCTGAACAAAGAGCTGCAAAACAAAGAGATGAAGAACTGAAGAGTTGTAGAACAAACTGAACAAAGAAGTCTTCGACCTCGAGAGAGCAAGAAACAATGACCTGAGAGGTGATGATTTTGAAGGTTGTTCCGCCAAACCCCAGCACCTTCGTGGCGAGAAATCCAAAAGGAACCCCGATAGGGCATTACCCTTATCTCATGAGCTCCAGGAAAACCCGTGGCCACCCAATTATAAACCAAAGATCTTGAGATTCGATAGTTTGTCCAATCCTTGCAGGTTCATTTGGAACTATGTGTGTTGACGATCATTTCAGCGGGAGGCAATAACAAGCACTAGCAAAATCATTCGTAATGGCAGTTTCAAAAAAAAAAAATCATTCATAATGGCAATAGAGATGGAGATACCATCTAACTACTCTATACCACTACTATAAGTAAACCACATCAATATATGTGTTTACAGTTTACACCAAAATTTATAAAGAAGAACACGGGAACTTGAAGCTTCTAAGATTGTATAAGGAATCGATCAGATGTGAATCGGTATCGGCTGGTTTTGACGCAGTGTCGGAATCAGCTATTTTATAGATGACGTCAGCAGACAATGTCAATGAACTACGTACGGATGGCGTCGGGGAGAATATGTCAGACTCTACAAAAAGGAAAAGATTAGGGTCCAAGTTATCTTAAGTTAAGAATGTTTTCTTTTATTCCCAGAATTGTAATGAGTCGTATTTGAGTATGATTCATGTTTAGGTTCCGGGTATAAATATTGGACCCCGGCTATTGTAAAAAGAGGAATCAATCAATACAATCACTTTTTTCGGCTTCACGCCAACCCTTAGGAGTAGGAGTACTGTAGATATCAATGAGTTCTTCAACGAGAAGGGCTGCATCGATCCGGTCGACCTCCGGCTTGTCTGTGAGTACCATCACGACTTGTATCGTACTCGTAAAGCTGCATCAGCCGATTGATCTTTTACGAGTATAATATAAGTTAGTTATTGATCTGTATCATTATTTGTAAGGCTGCATCAGCTGATTGATCTCTTATGAATCATAATATAGATCAAAGTTATCGATCTTGTGTTAAATAACTTGTTGTTTAATACAATATCACTAGTTATCGAATCTGCTGAGATTAGTAAGATTTTCCTTACTGTTTTAGGCTGATTCACTAGTTATCGATCTTGTTATAATTAATGTTTTATTAATTATAACAAATCACCTAATTGAGAAAGAGATAGATCGATATCATATCATCTTAATTGGTCGGCTTCTAGTCTGATCATGCTTCACATCTCATGATTGACGGCTTAATTCTGCTAGATCGACTGTTTTATCTCTATTCCAATCAAGCATAGTATGCATCTAGAGACATGTTTCAATCTTGGATAAACTCACTAGTTAATGACATCTAACCTAATGACACTACCATAGCTGCATCGATCCGGTCGAACCTCACTGGTAAGGCTTTAGATTAGGGATTATCGATTAGTGTTTTTGTTCATAATCGGGATATGTACTTTGTTTGTTTGCTATGCCTGCATCGGCTATTTCAGCCGATTTGCCTGTGCCTTCATACATATAGCACGTTTTTCTATGAGCCTGTCAATGTATAGACGGTTTTATGGATTCTTTGTCTTTAGTTTGTTATCATTATCATAGCTGTATCAATTCGGTCGAACCTCACTTTGTTGGTAACATATTAGATTCAGAGCGTTTGTAGATTTATTTGTACTAAACAGTCGATTTGTTAACATATTATATCCTTTCTAGTTAAATTCATCAGCTCAATGCTTTACACTGGTTATATCCACCTAGCTGATGATGTCTCTTATATCTGGGTGCATCGTACTTGTTATCATAAAACAATCAGCAAAAAATATGGTTGTCATTGTTTCCACACAAAATATATATTACAAACGTCGGTATGCAGATTACAAGTTTAGAACATCCTGAATTGCTTTCAATGCTTTCAGCTGAATAACATCAACTTCTCCAATTTGTTGCTTGTCTTCTTTAGCTGATCTAGGAATATTCTCAAGGTTGTTGCGGATGGCTTTACCTTCTTTGACCGTGGTCAGCATATCTTGTTTCTTCTGTTTAATGGCATTGGATATTTGAGCCAGATTGGACTCATGGGGATCGATAGCAGCCTTCACGTTCTTTAGTTCCTTCTTAAGTTCTGCATGCTTGGCTTTTAGTTGGTTCAGCTCTGGTTCGATCATGTGGGAAGAGTTCTTTAAATTATCAATTAGTTGTGCCAGCTCTTTGGCCTCTTGTCTATTGGAGTTTTTCTTGGCCAATAAAGCTATGCAATCAGCTAGGTTTCTCTGAGCCCTTTTCACTCTTGGAGCTTGATCCTCAATGTTGGATAAAGGTATCAGAACTTCAGCAAGATTTGAAGGCAAGTTACCCTTAATGGCTAGGAAAGTTCTTCTGATCGGATCTGCATCCTAGACCAAATCGACTATATTCCTTTCAAGCATTGGCAGCATGTCTTTTAGCCGATTCTTTATCTCTTCTGACAGAACTTCTTTGGAAAAGATTGCTGATGAGCTGATTTCATCTTCATCTATATACTCTTCAAAATTGAAAGAGTAGCTTAGAGCTGGTGAGTTAAGTTCCTGCAGGTGGGTAAGGAAAAAATTTTGTTAAGAAATAACAAGTTATTTGAAAATAAGAATGAGGAGATACGGTACCTTTTCTGGGGTAGTTTCTATCTGAGGAAAAGGAACAACTGATGATGCACCAATGACATCTGGTTGAATCGGCTCTAGATTTTCAACATTGGTATCTGCAAACATCAAGGAAGATTTTTCAATTCATGTTTGTTATAGAAGGATAAATGGATATATGATTTTCTTACCATCAATTGTTTGCTGAACTGGAAAATTAACGGTGCAGGTATCAACGTCAATAGGGTCGCCTTCTACTGATGGACTGTTGATGTTCTGTTCTTACGCAGATATTTCCTTAGGTAGCATCTAATGAGGTGAGATAGTCAGGGATAAATGAAAATTGAATGAAAAATCAAGAATTTTGAAGAGATACCTTGGCAGCATCAGAGGGTGAAGTGGAAGGATTCTCATCTTCTGCTGTCTTAGAAGCATTGGTTGTTTCAACCGAAATTAGCTCCTTTTGAGAATCGACCGATGAAGGTTTGGATAGTGCTGATTTAAACACCTGGGACAACAGTTCAGCGCCAGAGCAGATTAGGATGCAATGGTTGATAACTATGGGGAAAGAATCGGAATTAGAAATTGAATATCATTTTGGGAAGAGGATGAATTGTTTTACCTAAGCAGTTGATGGCCTCATTCTGCGAAGTTTTTTCCCAGTAATGGTTTTCTGGGTTATCCCTTGGGTTGCCTTGCGTTTTGAAGATTGGTATGTTGCAATTGTACAGGCAGACTGGGTTGTCATTAGTTTC
This sequence comes from Miscanthus lutarioriparius, assembly GCA_904845875.1. NCBI lineage: Eukaryota > Viridiplantae > Streptophyta > Magnoliopsida > Poales > Poaceae > Miscanthus > Miscanthus lutarioriparius. Next base: position 60,656,852 of record CAJGYO010000014.1, on the reverse strand, counting down.
TTCAATATGGGTGCGGTTGATCCCATTCTTGAGGCTGGACATGGTGGATAGTTGTCTATAGGATGCCCCTTCCTGTCCGTGCTTGGGGGATCAAATTCGGTGTCGTGAAAAAAGTTTGTTAGAACAATTGGCTGGGGAATTTATCGAATATTTTTTTCTAAAAAGGAATGAGAAGTTACCTCCATGTCAGAAATAAAATCTTCATCTAGAGCTATGCATATAGGATGGACTGACCCACAGAAGAGATGGGAGTGCCATTCTTGCCACCAGGAATTAAACAGGTTGGAAGAGAAGGTGACTCTTGTCCAGTCATGCAAGCAAAAGGAAGAAAGATCTGATCCTAGTTGAAAGACTCTGGAGTCTTTCATTATTTCACTGATACCTTCTCTTGGCTTCAGTATATTCTTGAAGAAAAATTGAGGAGGCAGCTGACCAAGGCCGAATTGACGGGCCACGAAACAAGAATTGTAGAATTTGTAAGTTGGAAGATTTTCTGGGAGAAAAGAACCAGTAGCTATTTTGCCACGGCCATGGCGAAATTCAGCTGGCAGTACATAGGGTTTGATGATGCAACCGAAGATTGCTGCAGCTATTTTATCTGAGCAGCCTGATTCAAACCAAAATTTGACTAGCAGAACTAATTCATTGTCTTCATCTTCATCATAAGGCAGCCAAGTCAAGATGTTTGCATCAAATCCTCTGTAGAACTTCTTGAAGAGATGGCATACATCAACATCAATTGTTATGGCTGATGCAGCTTCACCATAGTTCATGCATTGTTGAACTCTTCCTTCTTTCCCTTGAAATCTTCAGCAAAGTTGGAAGAAGGAAAGCTTAGATTTCTGAGATCAGGTCTTACAATCTTGTGCATATACAGGTTCAGCCATAGTTGTATCAACCACCAAGGGCCACTAATAGTATGCACTGGTTTATTCTTTAGAAACTGGATAGCTACCTGGTACAACAGATGATAAGCAGATCCTAGCAAGTATTTTTCGAGGGGAATTTCATTGCTAGCTGCTAGACATTCTGCCAAGTATTTATGATTAAAAGTTAGACCACAGGAAGATACATAAAAGATGAATCTTTCCAGCCACTTGTTCAAGAAAGCTACATGTTCTTTTTCGGCAATAGTTGATTCGTCTCTAATGTGGTTCAGAATGTAGCTTGCTCATCCTGTGTAGTCTGATATTTTGGCTAATTTCTTGGATTCAACACTTAAGAAGTCATAAGGTTGCATTGATTCTGTTATTCTAAGGCCGGTCAACATATAAACATCGGTCAAAGTGATGGTCATTGTGCCATGACAAAAAATGAAAGTATTTAGGGTGTTAGACCAGAAGTAAGATGTAGAAATAAGAAGTGAATCATTCCTCTCCATTTTAGACAATGAGAGTGTCAAGCATTGATTGAAGTCATAAATCTCCCAATCTTCAGCTTTTTCCTCCAATACCCTACGAAACCAATCTCTCTATCCCTTAGGCATTTTGGGCCAGTTTCTAAAGGGAGTTTTGGTGTTTCAGGAGGACAAATCTACTACAGATTATTTGAAGGGGATTTAGTTGGTTTCTTGACTGATAAAGTCAGATGGATCAAGGTCACCCATAGGCCCAAGATAATAGACATTGGGAGCAACAGCCGATGGAATCAAAATTTCATTCCTTTTTTTCTAGAAACTAGATAAAATAAATTTAAGGAGAAAGGAAATGCGGGGTAACGGCTGATACTTGGAAGACGGGAACTTGAAAGCATACCTCAGGGATGTGGTCACTGGTCGCCATTACAGCCAAAATGGATCTGAATATGAGAAAGGTTACTTAAATAACCGGTTGATAGAGTAGACGATTTGCTAGGGTTAAGGCTTTGGCGATGGCGGCCTTGGTTGTTAAGGCTTGCTCGAGAAAGAAGGGGAAAACGAATGGGCCAAGTGAGTTGGAAATGATACTGTTGGGTATTATATAAAATTTGGACCGAGAAATCAGGAGTCGCGCGTATAGTTTGGAATAAACGATTGCGACACGATGAGCATGTGAATAGAAATTTTGGAATAAAATCATTTTATCCCAAAATTGAGGGGCATGTATTTACACCAAAATTTGGAAAGAAGAACGCGAGAACTTGAAGCTTATAAGATTGTATCATCAAGGAATCGATCCGATGTGAATCGATATCGGCTAGTTTTGACATAGTGTCGGAATCGGCTATTTTATAGATGACGTCTGCAGACAACGTCAATGAACTACGTACGGATGACGTCGGGGAGAATTTGTCGGACTTTACAAAAAGGAAAATATTAGGGTCCAAGTTATCTTAAGTTAAAAATGTTTTTTTATTCCAAGAATTGTAATGAGTCATATTTGAGTAGGATTCATGTTTAGGTTTTAGGTATAAATATTAGACCCCGGCTATTGTAAAAAGAGGAATCAATCAATACAATCACTTTTTTTTGGCTTCATGCCAACCCTTAGGAGTAGGAGTACTGTAGATCTCGACGAGTTCTTCAACGAGCAGGGCTGCATCGATCCGGTCGACCTTCGGCTTGTCTGTAAGTACCGTAATGACTTATATCATACTTGTAAAGCTGCATTAGCCGATTAATCTTTTACGAGTATAATATAATTTAGTTATCGATCTGTATCATTATTTGTAAGGCTGCATCAGCTGATTGATCTCTTATAAATTATAATATAGATCAAAGTTATCGATCTTGTGTTAAATAACTTGTTGTTTAATACAATATCACCAGTTATCGAATCTACTGAGATTAGTAAGATTTTCCTTACTGTTTTTGGCTGATTCACCAGTTAACGATCTTGTTATAATTAATGTTTTATTAATTATAACAAATCACCTGATTAGGATAGAGATAGATCGATATCATATCATCTTAATTGGTCGTCTTCTAGTCTGATCACGCTTCACATCTCATGATTGACGGCTTAATTCTGCTAGATCGGCTGTTTTATCTATATTCCAATAAACATAGTATGCATCCAAATACATATTTCAATCTTGGATAAACTCACTAGTTAATGAGATATAACCTAATGACATTATCATACATCGATCCGGTCGAACCTCACTGATAAGGATTTAGATTAGAGATTATCGATTAGTGTTTTTGTTTATGAGCGGGATATGTACTCTATTTGTTTGCTATGCCTGCATCGGCTATTTTAGCCGATTCGCCTGTGTCTTCATACATATAACATATTTTTCCATGAGCCTGTCAATGTATAGACTGTTTTGTGAATTTTTTTGCTTTAGTTTGTTATCATTATTATAACGGTATCAATTCGGTCGAACCTCACTTTGATGGTAACATATTAGATTTAGAGCATTTGTAGATCCATTTGTACTAGACAGTCGATTTGTTAACATGTTATATCCTTTCTCGTTAAACCCATCAGCTCAATGCTTTACACTAGTTATATCCACCTAGTTGATGATGTTACTTATATCTAGGTGCATCGTACTTGTTATCATAAAACAATCATGACTCACGAGCATCACATTCCCTAACAGTCGATTTCTCCTCGTATCGGCTATTTAGTCAATTCTCCTATTTGGCTACTCTCGAAGCAGCATACTTGGAACTGTCTAGGCAACATCGACATGTTCCACCCGAAATTACTGATAAAACTTTCTCTCCTTGTCAATTACAGGTCAAATTGACTGACACGCCTCTATCCCAGCCTCTGTCCCAGCCTGCGGCGCTAGCCGTTGGACCTCGGACTAAGGGGGCATTAGTCCTTGGCCCAACTCTAACCGGGACTAAAGCCCAAAACCGAAACTCAGTTCTCTACTAATGCGTGTTGGGCTAGTTTAGAGCCAGCTCGAAAAATATTACTAACCGGCTTAATTTGCATCGGCACCTATATGCATTATGCATGCGGGCTCGGAACCTGTGACTCGCTTGTTACTGTAGTACAACCTTCCACACCGGTACAAATATATTTTTTGTATCGGTGGTCTTCAGGCCGGAAAAAATGAGCCGATACAAATGGCTCGCTCTATTGTTTCTCCAGTGTAGATTCTTAGAAAAATGATCGTAACTTTTTCATCCGGAGTCTAAATTAGACAATCTACATATGCATTTTGATCGTGACTTACAAAATGGTAATTAAAGACTAATTTTTGGCTTTCCCAAAACTGGACGCTGCCATTTTAGAAAACCATACAGGCCGGTTTTACCCAAAATCTAAATTTTGATCGTCAACCGTGCCAGTGGCAGAGCCAGGATTTTTTGAGCCTAGACGAGACACGACATAATACTAAGATCCTATTTGGTAGGGCTCTAGCTCCTCATGTAAAGTAGCTTTTTTTATAGTGCCGAAGTTGTTTTGGAAAACGTTTGGCAAAAACAATCTCAGTCATAATTTTTTAATAATTTGTGTTAGAATTGTGAGGAGGAACCAATAGAACAACGTTTTTGCAGCTCATGCAAGGAGCCGTTTATTAGATGTCCGTCTAGCCAGACTTCTTGCAAGGAGCTGCAAGAAGCCAGAGCCGAAGCCCTGCCAACGAGGATCTAACATAATGTAGAGCATTGTACATGAAAGCAAAATTAGAGAAGTGCCGTAATTTTAAGCTAATCCCTCTCCCTAGTACAGGTTCCTAGTAGCTGGTGTAGTGGGTCCATCTCCGTAGCATATTTTAAAAAGAAACATTTATAATAAAAAAACAAAAGGAGATGGCCTTTGCTCCTCCACTGTATACTCCTACATGAGTATAAAGAATTAATAAATAAATCAATCAAGCCTCACGAAGAGAAAGTCTTTTGAAGACAACAAAGAGAATATTAAGATACTTGAAGCATATATAAAATGTTAGATTATAGTATCCCAAAGGAGCAAACTTTGAGTTGATTGGTTATTCGGACTCCGATTATGCGAGATTTAAGGTTGAGAGAAAAGAGCACATCGGGCACATGCCAATTGTTGAGAAGATCGCTTGTGTCTTCGTCATCAAAGAGGCAAAATAGTGTAGCACTTTCAACCGTCAAAATAGAGTACATTTCACCCGGTACTTGTTGTGCTCAATTACTTTAGATGAAGGCTACTTTGAATTATTTTGGAATCAAGTTCAAACAAGTGCCATTGCTATGCGACAATTATAGTGTCATGAAGCTAACCAACAATCTGGTCCAAAATTCAAGAACAAAGCACATAGATGTCCGCCATTATTTCATAAGAGATCATCAGTAAAAGAGAGACATTTGCATTGAGAGTGTGGGCACTGATAATCAACTTGCAGATATATTCACCAAGCCACTTGATGAGAAGAGGTTTTGCAAGCTAAGGAATGAATTGAATATACTTGACTTCTCAAATATGTGTTGATGCAACCCCATTATATGACATGCCTCTCCTTCGAGCAAAGCAAGGTAAAATTGGTTGGCATGTCATACATTTTTTACTAAGGACTTGTTTAGTGCATCTAAACATTCGCTCAAGTTTTATTTTTCACAAAAGTTTTATTATATTTGGAATTTTCATCAATATTCTAAAAATGAGGAATGATAACACAAAAATCTAAGCTATCAGAAAATAATTTTTATTTTATTTTTCTAAAAAGTTTATTTTGAAGTAAAATTTTAAAATTTTATTTTAGAAATATTTTCTTTTGAATATTTTTAAAATTTTAAGATAACTACCGATTTACTTTCGGCAAAGGCTCGACATTTTTAGTTCGTCAGGCAAGACCTCTCCTCCTTCATTGACCTGTAGCTGCATGAACATATTTGAGGGAATTTTTGGGTTGTCCCGGGATTTTTCCCGAATGATTGACAGGAATAGCAGCAGCTATCTGGGCAATTTGCGTTTCTATCATTTGGTTAAAACTTAATTGATTCTTCACGGAGGAGGATAAACTTTCAATTTTAGAGTTGATATTTTCAAGCATTTCATCATTGAACATTAACTTTTTATTAATATTTTCATTAATTTTGGCTTGGCCTAGAACCAAGTCCTTCAAGGATGGTTGATTCAAATTGCAATTGGAATTGAAGTTCGAATTACCACCTTGGTATGGTGGATGTTGTTGGTTGTTCCACTCGTTATTGCCTTCTTGTTGGCGAAACCCATTGTTGATGAAGGCAACTTCTTCACGGGTTTCAGGACAGTCATTTCCCGAATGGCCAACATTTCCACAGACCTCGTAAGTCATTTGCGAGTCTATAGCCTGGACGATGTCCTTAATTGCTTCCTTTTCATGGGCACCCTCTTCCAGCCTCTTCATAAGAAGGTCCATTTTTACGGCAAGCATGTCCGCCTCCTTCACGGTATGCATGCCTTTTTGTGTTTTTCTTTCTTCCCCCAGCTTTGATTTAACACTATCTTTTCGATAAGAGCCGTGGCTCCATAAATGGTGAGGGAAAGGAAAGTGCCTCCAGCAGCAGCGTCAATGTGCCCCCATGACATGGGTGTGAACCCATTATAGAAGTTTTGGAGCACTAGTCAACTCTCCATTCTGTGGTGTGGGCATGCTTGGATGTACTCCTGGAGCCTTTCCCACGCCTTAGGAATAGTTTCCGTCACGTTCTGCTGGAAGTTGGAGATTCTTCCCCTCAGAGCATTGGTTTTGCCCATGGGGAAGAACTTGGCGCGGAACATCGCGGAACATTTGTCCCACGTGATGACAGCTTCCTGGTCCTTGTAGAACCACTGTTTTGCCTTCTCCACAAGGGAGAAGGGAAACAGGCGGAGCCTGATGCTCCTTGGTGCGACGTCCTTGATGACGATGGTGTCGCACAACACAAGGAAGTGTTGTAGGTGCGCGTTCGCATCCTCGCTTGGCAAACCATAGAATGGGTTTGCCTGCACCATCGTGATGAGGCCGGTCTTCAGCTCGAAGTTTCCCTCACCGGTGTTGACAGCCACCCCAATGGGCACATTGTCAACAGTGGGGACGGAGTAGTCGCGAAGGGTCTTGTCCATGACGGAAGTAGTGGATGGTGCGGGGGTGATTGGTTCGGCTGTTGGTGGAGTAGAGGAAGAAGTGGCGCTAGACCGACTCTTCCTTAGGAGTGACTCCGGGTTGTCGATGAACTTTTCCGGCAGATCAAAACTAGTCATACATTATCCTGTTTTCATCCACAATAGGAGCAAGCTTTGAATGACTTTGCAAATTGCTTGAACATGTACTCAGAGAATGATTGAATGAACAATTTTGATAACTGATGGTCTAGGTTAGTATCTGTTTAGGAACAACTTGCAGATGCTTTGATGTGTATCATCATTTAAAAGTGTCATGTTTGACCAAATTTGAACTCAGTGTTAGAGACCTTGCATGGAGGAGATCACTAAAGCAAAGTTGTAGTGTTTGACATAAGGAACAACTTTTATTTTTTAGGTCATGGACTGATTTACCTTCTAACGTGCTTGAATGAGGTCTACAAAACTAGCAAAATCAAGCTTTCAACACTAAGCGAATTTTTCTAAGTCTGCGGATCCTTGATCAGGTCGACAAAGCTGACCTTAAGCATAATTGTACTCCCCATGTCAGGTTGCAAATTAGAACTAGATTCTTGAATGAAAGTTATGCTAGATAGTACAGCCAGTCTACAAATTCCATTTAAGATAGTTTCGCGTAGAGCTATGGATTAGCCTTGTGATTAGATGAGCGTCAAAATGCATTAAATGGGGCTTGGCATTCCTTGTTCAATTGGCCCGAATCAAAATATTGGGTATTGCGACACGGGAGGAACCCGAGCACAGCGTGGAGG